>LR990068.1:4251242-5451242 GCA_905147135.1 Blastobasis lacticolella
GGAGAAGCAACAGGCGGCCTTATCGCTTATAGCGATTTCTTCCAGGCAACCAAAAAAATGTCGGGCGGCCCAAATTGTCGACTACGAGAGTCCCCATTATATAGATCACGTCGAAATCATGTATATATGTACCACGAGACAGTAGGTACTGGGGATGCTCGTTATACTGGCCGTGCGAATGTCCCTCGTTCATTCCTCGACATTGAACATTCCTTGAAGCAAGTTACTCAATGGGGCAAAGTAAACCTGGAATTCAATCCCTCGAAGAGACTTGACGTGTGCTACAGTTTCAAAGAACACAAGGGGTGTTCCTTGAAACTGCGGCACTATGTCAAATCCATCTTAAAAGGTATTGGGACCTTTTTTGGGACGTTTAAAATTAGCATAATTGTAATGACATATCTCTCTCTCCGTCTTAATTAATTGTTGTAAAGTCTCAATTTATTTAATTTTTAATTAAGAATGACATATTTATGAAATTACTATAAAATGAAATATGAAAATAATATGAAATTACTTATGAAATTTGTTACCTACGGACATTTTGCTATTAACCAATTACTTTAAATATTGTATGCCAGATTCTGGTAAAGTGTGAGAAGCGAGGTACCTATCTTATGGCAAAATATTTTTTATACCACATTTTGAAGCGATAAATAATTAATTCATTCATACACTTTTTACTTTACAGCTATCTGAAAATCCCTCATTCTCCTTACGACCAAAAACGACTATTTTCTGTCGGCGCCAGCACGGCACAATTGTGCGATAACCGAGAAAAGGCTTGACATAGATACTGCTATCCTTTTCATCTTAGTATTGAGAGAAGGAAACAAAGGGTATCTCGCGGCGCGAGCTGTGTCGCGGGCACACTTGTGCTGGATGCACAGGGCCACTTAAAATTATAAACTGCTTTTTTAAGTTTGTACTAGTTATATTGGAGAAAAGCATCCGGTTATAAGATGATGTAATCGATAATATTTTACTATGTGTTTATCTGTGAGAATCTGTAATGAGAAGTTTTCCAGTAGATATTGATAGTTGGTTTCAAAAAGCATCAATAGATGGCGCTTCTACAATTTTGGTAATCTTTTTTAATCTGTATGATGGTGGCAGTGATTTCATGCAGACAACTAATATTAAATTTAAAAATAAAATGTTTATTAATATAAACATAACTGTTAAATGTTGAACAAAATGTAAATAGAAATATTTATAGAAGTTGGCACTGTGCTCCATTATTATTACAACCTCTAAAATGGTTGAAAACGATTGACAAATACAATATTATCCAATACAACGTACCCAGTGTTTATATCCTGTTTGCTAAGAACCTATTTCAAGCGATTATCAATTACCAAAATTGTCAGGGCCCCATCTAGTGAGTGGTGAAGAATGCTTTAGATACCTATTGAAAAACTGCTCATTGGCTTTCTGATACTTAAGCTTACTTGTTTAGGCTGTTGATATTCCTAAGAAAAAAAAAACGTACGTTACAACAGATGCTGATTTTCCTAAGAAAAAAAAAACTTACGATCTGTAGCACGCCTGCCCAATAGCAATTGCCTAAGCACATGCTTCGGAAACAGCTTTTGTTCCCCATTCAGCCGCTCCTCCAGCTTCCGCACTTGCTCAATGAGCTCCGCCGTTCGTTTATAGGTCTTGGAATCAACACGTGCGGTCGCAATTTCAACGAACGAAGCGGGGGGGGTGACAGCATTACTGGTAGGCAGCAGAACTGAAAACCAAACGGGTAAAGGATGTTTTTAAAGGATTTGTTTTTAAATTTGGAAGACAGTAAAGAAAAATGTTTATGTTCAAGTAACAAGGGCCCAAATCCCACGGTGTCGAAATAAAAACCATAACACCTTAAGAACGGAGAGGTTCAAATACTTTTTTTTTTATTTTTTTTTGCGCCCAACGTAAAGGAAATGGGCACCCTCCCTCCCAACCGCTATACCGGATATAGCGGTTGGGAGGGAGGAGGTGAACTCTCATGAGTATCCCAGCCGGCCGGCCGGACGAATCAGTCAAGAGTCTTATAAATATTGTTAGGCGAGGTCGTTAGCGCGATGTATGATGTAATGGATAACGAACTACAATTAATAAGTTAACTATATTTTAACTATAAACTAACAGGTATCATAATAACAATTTCAATGTAGAGCTAAGAAAAATCAATGTAAAGCTAGGAAGCAGACACAACTTTGAAGTTGGACGCTTTATCAATGAATTCTTACAACGAAGTGTACCAACTCTTAATATTCCGTCCTTTCCCGGATGAACGTCAACAATTTTACTGGCTGGAGGTAAATTGTCCTTTTTAACTAGCACCATATAATTAATAGTAGGTTCTTTTGTTTTATTAATCCACTCGTACCGTTGCAAAATCTGAGTCAAATATTCTTGGGACCACTTTTTCCAGAAACACTGAACCATTTTTGAGTCACTTGCCATCTCACAAACTACTAATATTTGATAACTCATAATCTTTAACTGGTGCTAAGATTAACGACTTTCCAACGAGAAAATCACCAGGAGTTAACGGTGAAGGCTCGTTTGGATCATCGTTAATTTGTCCCAAAGGTATGGAATTCAAGCAGGACTCAATCTGACTCAACACTGTAGTGATTTCCTCGAATGTTAGGGTCGATTCACCAATGACTCGCTTTAAGTGATGCTTTTACCAGCTTCCCAAATGCCTCCGAAATTCGGTGCATGTGGCGGTATAAAATGCCATAGGGTCCCATTTGTTGCTAAAATATTTGCTACTTCAAGAGCCATTGAGGGTGTTTCATTCAGAAACAGATCTTTTAATTCTTTGGAAGCGCCGACAAAATTGGTGACGTTGTCGCTCCAAAGATGGCTACAATGTCCTCGTCTAGCAACAAACCGTTTGAATGCGGCCAGAAATGCTTTAGAAGTGAGGTCTGACACTACTTCAATATGTATGGCTTTAGTGGCCATACAAACAAATAAGCAAATGTAACCCTTATAAGATCGTTGACCTTAAGATACTCTTATTTTAATTGGGCCCTGCATAATCAACCCCAGAATTGAGAAAAGGTTTGCTAGGGTTAACTCTACATGTCGGTAATTGACCCATCTGCTGTACATTGGTGGTTGCTGAATGGCGAATACATGGTACACAGTTACGAATATGAGCCTTAATAATGATTTTGACACGAAAAATAAAATATTTTGATTTATATTGTTTAAAGTTAACTGTAAACCGCCATGCAAGGTTTTTTCATGTGCATCAGCAACGATCAATCTACTCAAATGTTCATTGTACGGTAGAATTATCGGGTGTTTAGTTATTTCAGGAAATGAAGATTTCTGAACGACCACCAACTCGCATTACGTTATCTGCATCGATGAATGGATTCAATGTTTTAAGTATACTAGAAGAATGCAGATTCTCTTTTTTCAGTATAGAGTTACGTTCTTTTTCAAAATGAGTCTTTTGACATTGACGTAAGCAAGTAAGTAAAGCTTCATTTATTACTAGTGCAGTCAAATTTGGTGATTGTGTAGTTCTCAGATTGGAACTTTGTTTCATTCGAAGGAATCGCCGACAATAGGCAATAACTCGAACTAATCTAGTTAAAGAAGAGTACTTCAGCAGTTTCAGCTACTGTACATGTGTATATCTTCAAAGACCTTTCTTCTAGACTAGTGTTAATTTCAAAATATTTTTGTTGTTGTTCCAGATTGTCATTTCGTAGCCATGAAAGTCCGTCAACCCACAACTGACTGTGTAGTAATTCCATTGTACAGATGCCCCTAGACGCGCAATCAGCAGGGTTATCTTCGGATTTTACATGAGACCATTGGTTTCGTTCAATAAGATTTAGAATTTCAGAGGTGCGGTTCGCAACGAATGTTTTCCAACGGCTCGGGTGGTCACTTAAACACGCTAAGACGATGGTATTTACGGCAGTACAGATGCAACTTCCATCAGTAGTTTCGTGACGAGAACAGCACCACACAGTTCTAAACGTGGAATTGATAGTTGTTTTATTGGTGCAACTTTCGTTTTGGCGGTAACTAATGAAGTGTGTACTGTTACCCAAAGAGTCCACGATTCGAAGATAGATCACTGCGGCGTAAGCCTTTAGGGAAGCGTCGTTAAATCCGTGTAGTTCCAGTCTAGCATCCGTGTCCAAGGTATTATACCATATCGGTAAGTGAAAGTTTTCTTTTTTTTTTCGTGGTTCAGGTCCAGGTCCTGGCCCCGCACCAGGTCCTGGATCAGGTTCAGGCCCTGGCCCTGGACCAGCTTCTAGTTCAGGTCCAGGTCCTGGACCCTGACATGTCCGTGGTTCAGGTCCTGGTCCTGGTTCAGGTCCTGGCCCCGAACCAGGTCCTAGTCCAGCTAATGTTTATGGTCTATGTGCTGGCACTGGTCTAGGTCCTGGTTCTGGTTCAAGCTCAAATTGTGATCAAGGTTGCAGTTTTGGTCATGATCCTGGACCAGAAACTGGACGCTAGACCTGGACTTTGCCTTGGACCAAAACTAGGACCTGGACCAGGGCCAGGACCAAGACCTAGACCAAGAAAATCGGATATAATTTCTTTTGACAATCGGTTAATTGGTCGATTTTCGCCAATTAAAATAATCATCATAATCATAATTTATTAATAACATACGTTACAAGTCAATTTTTTACATATTAAATACATTTGCAATGTCATATTACATAATAATAATAAAATAATTAAATAGTGAAATGTCAACAATATAAAATAATATTTCAATCATTATTATAGTTACTAGAGTGTAGACACAAGTTTATTTGAGATATTGAGAGTTAAAAATTCATTATAACTATAAAAAGCACTCTTGACGAGCCATCGACGTAATCTGTCTTTGAATGATGCGGTGCTCGGAGCGTCAACGACGTCTTGTGGTAGTCTATTATAGACACTGGGGCCCATGACGCCGATCAGCCTTGACGTTTTAGTCAGGCTGTGCGAAATCGGGAGAAGTCTATTGCCATGTCGAAGCGTATGACCCTTATGATCGCTCCTCCTCGAGTACTGGTTAATATTAGCCCAGACATACGTAGCAACCTGGAATATCAGCAGGCCGGGCGTTGTCATAACGTTGTCATAACGTATCGTTGAAACGAATAGCTCCCGGGCAGGTTCATCCTGAGGAACTCCACCAGCTAGTGCTCGCACAGCTCTTTTCTGGAGTCTAATAACAAGGCGATAACATACAGTTAACATGAGAAAAATCTTTCCGGAAACCCAAAATTACATTAATCAGCCGTTAATTGGAGATTTGACAATCCGTTGACAAGCTGTTAACAAACTGTCAGTTGGCCCTTTCAGAAACCCAAATTGCATTTAATCAGAGATTAACAAGCTGTTACGTAATTTTTGCGATGACACGCGTTTCAGAAACCGGGTGTAAGTGTTTCACACTTCGATACCAAAACGGGCGTGGATTAGGTAAGTGTCAAGTTTGGAAAAGGACAAGTCTAAGAAAATGATGAAATCGTCCGGAGCGCCCCGGGGCACTAAAGTAACACAGACGAGAGTAACTTGTCAGGCAAAGCTTGTAAGCTTGTAAGCTTGTCAGGCACGCATTTTGTCTTAATGAGGGCCGCTATACTTAACCATGAAGGTAGCTAACTTTCCAATCTCTTTGACCCCCGCGATTACGAAAAGGCGAAGTCGAATGCTTACTGATCCTGTTCAGCCAACCACGCCTCTGCCACCATCATTTTAGGTCAGTGCTTTGCTAAAAAGAGCACATGAGGTACCGGGTTCGAACCTCTGCGCCGCCTCTTTGCTGAGTTATATGTAGGTTAAGAAATGCAATCCCAAAAGATAATTTTAATCCAGGTAATTGCGGACTGAACCATCTTAGTCCCGCTGGATCCAGGTTTTCGCGGGATCCAGTAGGGTGGACTTAGACCCCAGAAATCAATCGTAATAAAACCATTTAACAAGCTTTTTGATACATTTTAAATGGTTTATTAGACACAAAGACACCTAGACTAGACTACCTACTTTTAGAAACAAAGATTAAGATATCAATTGACATAGGTACTGACGTCAACATCAACACAAATTTAAATAATTACGTTTGCACCACAAACACGTTTTTAAGTGAATTTAATTCACGTAAAAATCATAAGAGAATGAAACATTATTTGGGAATAGGTACCTACACTTGCGAACATAACTATCGAACAATCCCACATTTTTCCATGTACATTTCTGGCGTTACAAATCAGTCTTAAACTTCATAAATACTTGATAAATTTTAATCAGGTTTTCGCGGTTTGATAGCCAACAAGACAATGATTACCTCTGTATACAATTGATTTCTTCTACACGATCGCTTTACGCCAGGTAATATTTTACAGAAGATTTTTACAATAAATTTTACTAATAACCAATGTAAACTTGGTAAAACCGTTTATTGATGAAAATAATATACAATTACAGTTTACTTAGCACTGTTTAACACGATTTACATTAAAAGGGAGGTAAAGCGAGGGGCAACGGATAATTGCTCTTTACTACGCGAGCCGGAGTCTTGGAGTGCTTGTCTGCAAGCGAAGGGGTCCCAAGCGCGCGCGTCACACCAGTTTAAACGGAGCCAACATTACTATGCGCATCTATAGAGGTGCTAGCTCATCTTAAGATTATTGTCTTATTGGCTATCAAACCACGAAATGTATGAGAATATATGGAAAATTATGGGGTGGTACGATAGTTAAGCTCGCAAGTGTAACTTCGCATCGCTTAGCTAGCGCCCAACCAGCCAGTCAAAAATTCAATTCAAAATTCAAAATTTCTTTATTGATTAGGACATTAAATATCTCTTTCAATCGTCAAAAAGGAGGGGGGTAGGAAAGTAGGAAGGAAACACACAGTGACACGCTGACCGCCCTATGGCCGTAGATAAACGTATCCCTCGCCAACCACAACCGAACCGGGCTCGACAATGCCAGACAGAGCCGGAACGCTATATTATATTATATACTCGTAGGTATGTCTAGTATAATTAAGAAAAACCACCTAAAACTACAGCAAGAGTAAGCCAGTCCACCAAGGCAGCACCCGTTCACGAGTATAACGCAGGGCCCAGCCATCGTCCAATTCAACCATATTTGAGGGAAAAGAGCGACCCGGCCCCCACGCCACCGCAGTCCACGGCAGAGTAACACCTAATCCCGCCAGTCCATCGGAATCCCGCAAAATCTTCGACCGAGATACGTGCCGCAACATGTATGCGGGATCCCGGTATTCCGGTATTGCATTCCCTAATGTAGGTACATTAGTTGAACACTAACCGATGCTCTTACGGTGAGGAAAACATCTGACTGAATGTGTAACCATGATCCAAGCTCGTCAGGTTCCCAGCTAGCAACGTCACGGAGATCTAATGGCAGTCGCTCCACTGTGATTACCTTATCTGCCAATTCCAGGATCAACGGCGGACCCAGGGCTCTCGTGTCCGGTAAATTAATCATCTTGGCGTTAATGTCCCGGTTGTGCTCTCGCGCACGAGGACCCGGGGACCGTTTTGACCATGATCCAGGATTTGGCAAATCAAGTTATAACAGTGGAGCGACTGCCATCTGACCTCTATGACCCTGATACCAGGGGAACCTGACCAGATTGGATAATTTTACACATTCAGTCGCCCGAATCTGCAGGTTTCATCACGTTGTTTTCCCTCACCGTAAGAGCATCGGTTAGATGAGAGGTGCGGAAAATTAATACCAAGATGATTACTATAGTCTTTTCGGTGTGAGGAGCATAGGCGAGAATGATGTTCAAGTGGAGTTTTCGTCTCTATTTGCGCCTTGATTGCCATAATATTTATTATTATTATTATATTTAAGTCATGATATCAAGTCGATCGCTCGTTTTCGTCTCACTCTCTCACTCTGCCCATCTCAAATTACGGTATGGTAATTGGTTTGTCAATTCATTTTTATTATTCTATATTTTTTGTACTACTATTTGTATGCATGTGTTATATTATATGATATTATAGTCAATTTTTAATTGTTATTTAAAAGTAAAACTATCGTAATTAATAATAAATAATATTGCCAAATAAAATTATAGTCGTTTCAGAACGAATGTACGAAACTCCTGAACGATGTTTAATCTTTGAGCACATTCAGTACTAATTAACTAAAAGTTTGGTTTCTAAATATTTAATGTATCTTATAATTATTTAAAATAGTTTTAAGAACTATTTCGATAAATTTGGTTATTATCTTTGCACAATATTTCATAGATAATTAGAATTATTATAACGTGCTGTCATTGGTTGAAATGTAACGGCTTCTAACTTCCGTTTGAATGTTGGTTATATAAACCCAGTCGAGAGACTGGGAGGGCCTTGTTGCTCCAGACCCGGCACAGAGTTAAGTACGAACTTGCATTGTTTTATTGTTGCTTTATATTTTGTATTAGTTTTATTTATCTATATAATCGGTTATTGATTGAATCATACGTAATACTATTGTCCCATTTTTAGGGATAAATATGTATTTTGCTATGTTTTATTATGTTCAGAATATATTGTTATATTTCCCATGTAACTTTGTTTGCTATGATTGCCTATCCTATAATATAATAACTTATCTAATTTGATCTAATGTGTGTTTAAATATGCTATTCCTTTCCTGAATAAATTGCTATTTATATTTAACTAATGTGCCCTATTTTTATTTCATTAAGCTTTCCATCCTTAGTTTTCTATAAAATACTAGACCACCATAATTAATATCTTCTAAATACTTAAATTCACACCCGAGATCTGTACACTCCATACACCCTATCTAACATCAAAAGTGGGATAAAGGACTCGCAACGTCCTACAATATTTCTAACATTCTTATTTTTTTTATGTTACATCGTGATCTTTCCGCCCGCACGAGCCTGTGGAAGCTGGATTCTTCTTACGACGCGGAACGGCGAGTACCTGCAGAATGCAGATGCGGGACTACGATGTTTGGTCCTCGACGAAACTGCTATTTACAGTTTTTAATCGGTGAGTCGTTCATTCATTTCTCTCATCGAATGTGTAACGAACAAATTGAGAAGGTCGAGAAAGTCTTAAGTTGCTATGCACCAACTTTAGTGGTAGAATTACAATTTAATTAATTTTACAATGGATTTAAAACTAAAGTTCCTGTCCAGAAACGAATACGAACACAACAGTAAAATTTGAAAATTATTTGTTTAATGAGGGTATGGTTTGATTATAATTTTAACTTTGACCGTCGATACTTTTTAAATTATTTTGAAAAGCTGCCTACAACATTAAAAAAAAAAAGTCTTTGTAATTTTTTGTTGGTAAGAAATAATTTACCAAATGAATGTAAATACGAGTAGTTAAATTCCAAATTGGTTGTGTTAAGTTATTTGCACTATGTAACGTTAATGTGAATTACTTTTTATGTTTAGTTTTATTTGTGTAGTAGCCGATCGACTGTGTTACCTATGACTAAGTATATCCGATGGACCTAATACAGGTTTGGTTAAAGAATAAAACATGAGCTGACAGGATATTGATAGATACTACTTTATGATTTTAACTATTGAGAAATTGCTATTCTAAGTTTATAGCTTAACAGGTGTACGTGCACGTTATATAAGCATGACTAGTACAGCAGTACCTTTTCATCAGCATCATAAATTTAAGAGTTGGACTCCTGCCGATGGAGCAATCTACCTACAAGTACCTACCTATTACAAAAGTGTGATGAATGAACGTCAATGAGTAAAAATGTTAGTGATGTCTATTAATTTCGATTTGTTTTTCCTTGAAAAAAAAAAGAGTATTGCTTTGAGTTACATACTACAAGACAGCTAGTAGTAGCGGGTGTTTTACAACCATAGGGTCAGGAATGATCGAGCGAACATGGTACTGTGCTGTTTCCATTTTTCAGATAACACACGAGGCCCTTCTACAAGTAAATGGGCATCGTCACTACAATCTACGATGTCTTGCACGACTTACGGACTTCCCCTCTGAAGAACGGAACGAGACCTAAACCTGGACTTGCGCCGTGCTGTTTTCATCACGTTGCGAGACTGGAACACCTTGTTTAAATCGACGATGGGAGCGACATCGCTAAAACGGTAGCAGGTAACACCCTGAAGGGTTCTGCATTAATACTGCATAAGACGCGGACGACTTAATCCCTGAAACTCGTGCTTCAAACTATACTGACTAGTTTGAAAGAATAAGTTTAAATTTATTTTATTTTAATTTATTTTCTATATAGACGCTATATTTTCCCCATATTAAAGTTAAATTTTAAATACAAAAGTATGTGAATGCCAACTGAAACCGTTAAAAACGGTAATCGCATAATTTCTTTTTCAATAACAATACTTTTGTTGTATTTTCAAAATGGATTTCTAGTTATTCATTGCATAAAATGATTTAACGCTAATAATAATATGATTCAGTAATATGATACTGTGATGTGAGAATGGCCACTTTTATGAACTGCATATGTGATTTATTTGTGCGAATATTATACACACTTTATTATACAACTTCACAGCAGTGTTACACTACACTTCATTAAGTTATATGTTCATACTACCCGAAACCGACAGTAACTACCTATCTCGATCTTAAAAAGTTTTTTTTTCCATACAAATTTCGTAGTACGTTTTTACCCCCTTACATTAGGGGTTAAAGTTAACCCAAGTCAAGTTCTCTATGAATTCTATTAATTCCGTAAAAAATGATTTTAGACGAATATTGAGAAATCCTTTCATAGAAGCAATCGGTACAAAATTATATATATGCTTTTCAACAATTCTTGTTGGTGGTTTAAAAAAAAAAAAACTATTTTGTGCGGTTGACCGACAAATACTTACTAAGTTTTCTAAATAATAAGTTAACGATAATCGTAACCTTTATATTCCCGTCAATTTGATAGGTAACTTTAATAAGTTAGTACCTACTTGTAATAGTCTGACATAGATTATCGAAAACGAAAAACACACATCTAATTTGCCTCGTATAAAAGAAATAACCGATATCAACCGCCTTTAACAAAGAAATAACATGTAAACAAAACCCTACCAGTTACCCACATTGGAAAATATTAAAATCATTGACCAAATGGAAATGCTGTAGATACGTCTTTCCAACATTTTACTATGTTTGCGTTGACATTGGAGACAATTTTTTGCCCCACACTTCCCACTGAAAGTATTGTTTTAACAATTGTCCTTAATTTACAAGAAAAATTGTTTTCCCTCTCAAGAATACTATCATACGTATTTTTGTTGCCCAATGTTTCCATCATGTTGACAACACAACATTTTGTTCGGTGGGTTCCCGGCTTAACTCAAAATATTAATTTGTTTACTTCATTTTCATTTCCACAAACTGTCACCATACAATAAATATTCAATTCAAGCTATTTATTAAAGTACCTACATCGACAAGATACTTTTAAAAATGGGTACCTTTATTTATTGTATTTATTCATACATTGAAATATTACATGAAAGATTTTTAACTCTTAAATGTACATCCAATAACAGGCAAACTTACGTTCACAATAGAATCGATCGCGCTTAATTAAAAAATAAATCTACCACCGACATTCGTCTGATATTTTTAAGTGCGAAAGGTCTTTGCACTGCGTCTTGGGACCGAGAAAGACACCATGTTTAACAAGTATGAACAGTCGATTAACCCCCTTACAATTTTAAAAAGAACTAGCTTTGTTATCATAAACTATATACCTTTACCTGTTTCCATAAACTATATTCGGATAATCTACCGCTATGAAAGAATTTTCAAAACCAGTACAGTGGTTACGAAGATTTTGGTTTCGAAAGAATATTTATTTCATTTCATTTATTACGTATCAGTTTACCAACAGATTTCACAATATTATGTACTTAGTACTTACATGTATTTATATGGCACCCTGTTAGGGCATTGCAAATAAGTGAGAGTATCTAATAAACAGTACAATAAACAAAATATTAAATAATTCACATATTTGTAAGATGTCATTCTGTATTAGCAATTAATTGTATCAGCAGTATTGTCATTTTTCACATAAATTTCAAAACGGTGTCATAAATAATATAATACAATAGCTATATCCGGATTATCTCAATTCGAGGTAATTAAAAAAATTCATCAATATTATAATAGCATTTTTGCACAAGAAAGGATTTCATTTCTTTGGTAAATGATTTCAATTTTAAATGATTTTTTATGTTGTTGGATATATGATTACTTGAACATTTTATCCATCACAGCGTGGGGACCATTTGTACATATAGTGAATTTAGAAAAATGTTTCTGTTTATTAACATTGCGATCGTTTCGTCTAACGCAAGTTCTAGGTGAATACATTTACTTGAATTTTCTTACAAATTTATATGACAGTAGAATGTACAATGACGTCACTGTTAGTATGCCGTACTTTATAAATTTCCGTCCGAACTTATAACTTTCCCCCTACATATGATTAAAATTTAAATTTTTGCTAGCTACCGTTAGTGATTGGAAAATCAAACGTCAGAATTGACCGAACGGATTATGATGGTAGATTTGGCTGATAAGTACCATTTATTATATTGTGACAAAGTCCAGAAGTAAAACAACAAACATTTATTTACACACACATAAGAAACAATACCATACGATAAGTACTGTATTCTTCCAAAAACAAAAGATATTTTATACTAAACACTAATATTTTCTATTTACTACACGTACCTATTCAATTTTATTATATTAATGTTTATATATTATGTTTGGTCGACTTTCTTGCCCGATGTCGGTAAGCCTCACAGGCAGTGAGTGTTGGGCCTGGCATGTTAAGGCATATAGTCAATATTTATCAGGATCACCGGTATAGGTGATGCCAGTGACAAAAAATATTATCAGGATCACGGGTAAAGGTGATGCCGGTGATGGTTTACAATAATAATTATGAAATTTAAAAAAGCGTACATGCATTACTGATGATTTCATTGACTTAATAACTTAACTATTGGACTTAGTTAAAATTGTAAATAAAAAACAAGCTAAAATGCAATGAAAAAAAAGCGGAAATGCTAAGTACATGGTTATTTATTTATCAATAATGGTACAAAATAAAAAGGAAAGCTGGAATGCTATAAGAAAGCGGAAATGCATAGTAAATGGTTATTTATTTTTCAAATATGGGTTTAAAAAAGTTAAGTATGTGACGAATATAAAACATACATAATATTTATAAACTTTTGTATGTACACGTTGTACACGTGGAAATAACACAGCATAAACGATACAACAGGCACAACTTATATTTTTAATTTTATGGTTAACCTATGTAAACTTTATGTGATAACATGTTCTACGTCAATGGAATTTACTAATTGTTTGTTTACCTACTTGAGTAGTTTTTCGTATTGATAAAAATGATATATCAATGTTATTCTTATCTGCTTTGTAATGAAATATGATGAGATTACTATAATAATATAATAGTTTACGTTTTTAATTATGTTTACAATTTATTCCATAATTGTTTTAACTTGATGTACCATCACAATGTTTAAGTACTTCGAGAACGAAGCACATGTCAGTATGGCCGTGTTATATTATATGGTATTATAGTCAATTTTTAATTGTTATTTAAAAGTAAAACTATCGTAATTAATAATAAATAATATTGCCAAATAAAATTATAGTCGTTTCAGAACGAATGTACGAAACTCCTGAACGATGTTTAATCTTTGAGCACATTCAGTACTAATTAACTAAAAGTTTGGTTTCTAAATATTTAATGTATCTTATAATTATTTAAAATAGTTTTAAGAACTATTTCGATAAATTTGGTTATTATCTTTGCACAATATTTCATAGTTAATTAGAATTATTATAACGTGCTGTCATTGGTTGAAATGTAACAGCTTCTAACTTCCGTTTGAATGTTGGTTATATAAACCCAGTCGAGAGACTGGGAGGGCCTTGTTGCTCCAGACCCGGCACAGAGTTAAGTACGAACTTGCATTGTTTTATTGTTGCTTTATATTTTGTATTAGTTTTATTTATCTATATAATCGGTTATTGATTGAATCATACGTAATACCATTGTCCCATTTTTAGGGATAAATATGTATTTTGCTATGTTTTATTATGTTCAGAATATATTGTTATATTTCCCATGTAACTTTGTTTGCTATGATTGCCTATCCTATAATATAATAACTTATCTAATTTGATCTAATGTGTGTTTAAATATGCTATTCCTTTCCTGAATAAATTGCTATTTATATTTAACTAATGTGCCCTATTTTTATTTCATTAAGCTTTCCATCCTTAGTTTTCTATAAAATACTAGACCATCATAATTTGTCCACGAATATTTATTATTATTATTATATTATTATATATTATTAATTAATATCTTCTAAATACTTAAATTCACACCCGAGATCTGTACACTCTATACACCCTATCTAACACATGCTTTATAATTATGTATTCCTGGCTGATTTCTCTAATATCTGTTAAGTGCTCAACTCTACCAGTTCGATTCTCTTCTTTATTTCTGGGAGAGATCGCTCGTAGCGATAAAGCCGCCTTTGCTCAACTGTCACTGATTTAAACTATCTACTGAGCCATAAAGTGTTTTTCTATCTATCCATCTGGATGCCGTCCCAGGATTCGTCGCACAAAACGAGTAGCGGCCCAATTCCTACCTTGCTATTTGAATAAAGAACCGCATCGAATTCGCTGCATCCTCTCGGGAGATACGAAGACACAGATACACAGATAGGTACACAGTTCAAACTAAAACCACCCTTTAAAGTACTGGACGTACTCACCAAAAAATATCAAAATATACAACATGACGTGTCCATTTAGTTTTTGCCGTGTACATTTTGGAATGTGATTCGGTTTGTTTACGTTGCCCTTCGCCAAAGCAATCATAACAATTGAAGAGTTTTCTATGAGCATATCAAAACAATATTCGTGATTAACTTCCTTTGGTAACCAACAGTCCGTGTACGCGGACGATTCAGAACTTACCGTGTATTTGGGGCCTGTAACAGCGTGGGTAGGCCTCCCGCATTGGACCCACGTACTGGTAAAGATCGCAGGTACCAGCTGGATGCGGAAGGCACAGGAGCGACCTTTGTGGAGATCTCTGGGGGAGGCCTATGCCCAGCGGTGGGCGTCTTTCGGCTGATATTATGAACAGGGGTCACGGGTTATTTTTTAATCACTCGCCTCGATTCAAGCGGTTTTCAATTTTGATTTCCGGCATGAAAAAAACGATATTTTGATGCCATGAGGCTGATGTCCCTATTATTGAACAGAACCCTTTCCGTGTTGCCAATGTGATTTAAAAAATACTAAATTTTCCATGACGAAAATTAAAATTTAAAACCGTTCGAACCGATGTGAGTGATTCAAAAAAAGAGTCCCAGGTTCATGATCAGGAATCGGGAAGTCCATGAAATCCTTTTCGTCACTTTGCTACCTTTTACCGACAATTTCATGCACGACGAGCAGTTTTTTTTTATACCACTTAGATGGCAAACAAGCTTACGGCCTGCCTGATGTTAAGATGCCACAGCCTATGGACGTTTGCAATAGCAGGGGCAACACCATGCGCTGACCCCCTAAAAACCTTTTCAACCCTTTCTTGAAGAACTCCATGTTGTACTCTCCAGGTAGTTCATTGTACAAGCTTAGTTTTTGGCCATTTCTGATCACTTTATTTCTATGGTGTTAGGGTTCGCGGAAGAGATTAGATAAAGGGTCCATCTTCAAGCCTGAGGGATTAATATAGTGACGCAAAGTTATCAGATCAGCGGGGCTATTGGCTTACTCAGTTGACAACTGTATTTGACACTAGATAATTCTACACCACGTCATCTACGTTGAAAACTGGCAATAGCGTCTACCAAATTAGAGTAGTGTCAGATTTTTTTATGTCAAATTCAGTTGTCCACTGAGATAGCCGATAGGCTCTCTGGTGACCAAAACTGGAACTAAGTACCGCCCTTTTCAAAACTCTATTTGGTAGTTTTTTGACCGTGTGATGTCCGGCACACTAGAATAGCACCAACCCCTTGCACTCGTGGGTGTCGTTCAAGGCGACTGTTATCGAGGCAAAATATCTAGTCTCCATAGACTGGAAAATGGGCAGCAGCGATTTCCATTGTTATATTACACTGCGGTCTCCAACCCGCCTGCCAAGCGTGGAGATCATGGCAATAACCTCCCCTGTCGTAGGATAAGCCCTGTCCTGCAGTGGACTGATATGGGCTGTGTTTATGATGATGATTGGCTACGATACCCACTAAATCAAAATTCAGGGAGCGTCGGTGGCCGAGTGGTTAAGGTATCAGACTCGTAAGCGAGAGGTACCGGTTTCGAATCCTACTGCGGCCATGTACCAATGACTCTTTTCCAGTTACTTACATTAGTTGGCGAGGTTGGAACCGAAGTGATCTAAATGTCATTTTTACCAAGAGTTCTTAGATTAGTGTGGCATGGAAGAATTTATTTTTCTGTGTCCCGTAGTGTATTAAACTCAATATTATTAAAAATGACACTTAGATCACTCTGGTTCCAACCTCCCCAGTTGAACACTAGCCAATGTTCTTACGGTGAGGGAAAACATCGTGACACCTGCACATTCAGGCGATGTGTCAGGTTCCTAAATCACATTTCACATTCCTTTTACTAAATCAAATTCAGCATCAGCGCCCCAGTCATCGGGTCTGAATTAAATTTGTCATCATATTAGCCGGAAGACGCCCACTGCTGGGCATAGGCCTCCCCCAGAGATCTCCACGGCGGCCGGTCCCGTGCCTTCCGCATCCAGCTGGCACCTGCGATCTTTACCAGGTCGTCGGTCCACCTTGTGGGAGGCCTAAGGAGGAATTAAGTTTGTGGCACTACTTATTGAATTATGCACCGGGCAGTGCGACGACGATAGTCTTTTCGACGAGGTTTCCGGACGCAGCCTTTCCTCATAGAATAGGACCAGGCTAATTCCGAATCGCTTTTCAAAAAATATCTGTTTGGTAACTTATGCCAAGGTTTTTAACCGACATAGAACGTCTTTCATAGAAGTCATAACAAACAATTTGATTTCTGTAGGATTTTTTTATGTTCGTGAGTTAGAAAAATATTATTAAATAATGGGCAAATCAATGAAAAAGGAAGTGCGGGAAATAATTTTCAGCATGATTAATAATTTAGACAAATTAAAAGTACAAGCTACTATATAGTGACCAAATAACTGAATATTTACAAGAAGGACTGACAAGGATTATTGCCATATCCACCCTTTATAATTATTACTACTGTCAGTCTATACGGACTTATCGTGGTCCTTTCATAAGTCATTCCTGTCGGTTTTCCCTTTCCAGTTAAATTCGTTTAGAGAACGGGAAAAAAAGAAAAGAATTTTTTCTAACAAGAAAAAAAAACTTTTAGGGTAGAAAGAATTTAATTACAGTAAAAATTATAAATTTGAACGTAAGGTAGGCGCTAATACTTAACCTATAAACTTAGGTGCTATTTATACAGAATTTATTCCATAACGAATAAAAAGAGATCAGATTATACAGTAGCTAAACACATAAACTTAAGGGTTTACTAAAACACTTTAGCTTCTTTCATTTATTACATAGCATCTATGGGTACAGTCACCGGTACAATTCACCGCGCACCCCATTATTTTCCATATATTTCTGGCGTTACTTATTTATTTAAAACTTCATGCAAATTACAGTACAAAGGCGGAATTAAAGCTACGTAGCTCTTTCTGCCAGTCAACCAGAGAGCAATTAACAAGAATTACAAGGCGGTGCAACAAAAAAAGGAGAGAAAAGAACAGGACAATCAGTTTAAGATTCATCTTATCGTATCATATCATATTCTTATAAATCAGTCTTTAACTTTTTAATGATAGTTTCGCGGTGTGATAGCCAATAAGACAATGAGGAGTTTTCCAGTAGGTATTGATAGTTGGTTTCAAAAAGCATCAATAGATGGCGCTCCTACAATTTTGGTAATCTTTTTTTAATCTGTATTATGATGGCAGTGATTTCATGCAGCCAACTAATATTAAACTTAAAAATAAAATGTTTATTAATATAAACATAACTGTTAAAGGTTGAAAGAAGTGTAAAAAGAAATATTTATAGAAGTTGGCACTATCTTCCATTATTATTACAACCTCTAAAATGGTTGAAAACTATTGACAAATACAATATTATCCAATACAACGTACCCAGTATTTATATCCTGTTTGTTAAGAACCTATTTCAAGCGATTATCAATTACCAAAATTGTCGGGGCGCCATCTAGTGAGTGGTTAGGAATGCTTTAGATACCTATTGGAAAACTGCTCATTACTCCTTACTTAATTAATTAATTAATTTCTTCTACACGTGTGTCTTTTGCGCAATTTTTTAAATATGGCATACAGTTAGTTACGTACATACTAAAACACAATCTGAACAACCTATAAAAAATCAGTCTACAGAAAAAGAATTAAATACAGAGGCAATCATCGTCTTATTGGCTATCAAACCGTGAGAACCTCATTAAAATTGATTGAGGATTTAAGTAGTTAGACAAATTGGTAACGCCAGAAATGTGTGGGCGAGCGAATTGTGCGGGTGAGTGTAATTACTGGGTCAGCCATAAGATCTACACTTAGGTATTCAGTTCAGTTTAGCTTTAATCAATAGAAAATGCCAGTGTCGTAAAGATGAGTATAGTAGGTACAAAACTATACATTACGGTAGAGCTCGTCTAACTAAAACGACGCGCCCCACTGTCGCATTAACGCACACAAGCAAGTTTAAAATATGGACGCAATACATATACAAATGCCGTTGTAATTGGTCATTCAGTTGCCGGTGAAATTCAAACGTAGGAGCACGCGTCGTTCATTGGCTCCCACACAGATGAAGTGTCGTTATCAATATTTGCACTCACACATCGAAATCAACTAACTAAGTAGTGGGGCGCGTCATTTTAGACTAGACGAGCTCTACAGTGGAGCGACTGCCATCTGACCTCCGTGACCCTGCTACAAGTGGAACCTTGTAACCGGGTTGGATCATGGCTACACATTAAGTCGCCTCTCGCAGTAAACAGGCATAAAAGGACCTTATCCTATGAGCAATACATTCCACTTTGATTTGCTCTCACGCTTTTTGTTTATGAATTTAGGCATGTGTGATAAGCACATAAGTTCGCCGGCGATCCAACATGTTTGATTTTTGCTCGCGGCTTCCTACGCGGCGACTCTCCTATGCGAAAGATAAAAATACCACAAGACAGGACTTGGGTTGTATCAATCAAAGCGATGTAAAATTAAGGATAAGGCCACCGATTGTGTCAAGCTTAGTAAGGCGCCATCAAATATTGGGTCCTTATCTATGAAATTGGCGTTATTTTCGTAATCACACATTTGCTCAAATATTTTTAATTGAACAAAATAAGTCAAAATTAATACGTGATTTCGATAATAGAGTATGTTTAGATGCCAGTAAGTTCTAAAATTGAATAAAAAATATGATATCTCAAGTTTTATAAGGGTTTGAAAATACCCCTTTTTATTTGTCGTCAGTTTTGGCTCTTTAATCAGATGTCATTTTAAGCAATATCAAAATGAAATGGTCGTCTAATTATACCTACAAAGCTTCACCGTAATCGTATTGGCCATTTTCTAGGATAGGAAAAATTGCATGAAAATTCCAGTTTCTGTCATTTTCGTCATACAAAACGCTAATTTCATAGGTAAGGACCTAATATATTGCCGATAATGAACATGTTTAATACAACTACACTTACTTATTATAATATAAGGCCTAGATCTCGGACTTTTGGATCACCGAAAGCTGACAACAAAGACTTCTATGTGTACCCGAACATAGAGTTCATTTTTGGGCAACCGACACTGAAACACTATCTTCTTTCTACGCAAACTATGGACGCCTCTTCCTGCCTGTCGCGTTCAGTGGCCCTAGCACAAGTGTGACAAAGCTCGCGCTGCGAGAGAGCGTTTGTCTCTTTCTCTCAATACTAAGACGAAAGAGATAGCAATACCTATGTCGCGCTTTTTCTCGCTTATCGCGCGCGAGAGCAACTTGTGCTAGGGCCACTGATATACCTAGTGATGTTTTATGGGGTTATGACTACAACCTAATCGATGGGGTTGACTGCTGTACCGAGAAAGGAAGGAAAGATATACAGGGTGTCCTTGCGCTCTGGACAAGCCGAATACTAGTTGAGTAGGGTATTTAAACAAAACAAAACTGCAAAGTATCATAACAACCGGTCCAGTATTTAACGAAAAATAAACGTTTTTTTTTTATTTATCACTTTGGAGCAGCCTGTATGTAATTGCTTGGTCTATACAGAGTAGAAAATACCCAAAACATTGCAAACTCGTTTGAATTGCATTACAACTCCAAGCGAGATGTAGATTACATTAATTTAAAAAAAATACTTATTGTATTTTGAAGCATGACATAACGTCACTCGTTTCTCATGTCACGTCGTGGTTGTCAATAATTAATTCTAATTCGTGTTGTCGTTATACCGTATGTTGTATTTGTTGCCGATTAAGTTACAATTAAATATGTTAGAAAAGACAGATTTTTGCTTATTTGTCTATTTATTGAAAGAGCTATTTTGCGACACTGCTGAGTAGCAATCTTAAACAGGGTTTCATTATTTGTCCAGAGGCTAAGGTCACCTTGTATATGACCTTTAAAATTAATTATACCATGCATTACGTGGTACATGCTGAGTGCCAAACGCAGGAAAACTTGAATTGAGTCCCTAAAGAGGCTTTTAAACGAGCAATATTTAACTGCAATATATGGCTGCAATAAAAATACTGGGCCAAAATTATGTATTAGTATGGCCCGGCCATGATAGAATGTTTTCAATGCAGCATATGGCGATCCGGGCAAGCGCTTCATCCTTATGTCGTGGATCTTCCAGCTATTAGCACGAGCCGCTTTGGCTCGACTTTTATAATGCGTACGGCTAAGGAATGGTACGCTTTGCTTGCGAGTGTGTTCCCTAATCAGAATAATCTAGACGCCTTCAAGGCCAGAGTGAATAGGTTGTTCCTAGACAGGCATGCTCCATCATCGGCCACCACCAGGTGAGGTGGCGTTCAAATGCCTGGCTTGTCAAATTATTTAAAAGAATATGGCCCGGCCATGATCAAATATTTTCAATGCAGCATATGGCTCGGCAACATTTTCTGCAAAGGTATGGCCCATGTATATTACTCGTAATCGTCGAAATCAAATACCGAATGAAGCACAGAATATAACAACTAATCGCAGCATACTCATGTCTAACTTCATGTCGAACAGTGAAGTGCCTATGCCACAGCAACAGAGAGCGACTGAACTAACAATAGATATTTTCGACCGTTTGTCGATAGTCCAGCAATACTCGGCAATATAACATCACCGGTCTAATTATACTCTTCCATATAAGCCTTTTGAGCTTACTGGGATTTTAGGGCCACAGATGACAGCCGCGAGTTCCCGCCATTGGGCCCAAGCTAAAGAGATTCGGGACTTGACATCGGGGCCGATATCGCCGGACTAGTTCATCACGGATCTGAGGTAATTAGGTTTATCTGTTCTATGAGCAGTTTTCCAATAGGTATCTAAAGCATTCTTAACCACTCCCTAGATGGCGCCCCGACAATTTTGGTAATTGATAATCGCTTGGAATAGGTTTTTAGCAAAGAGGATATAAACACTGGGTACGTTGTATTGGATAATATTGTATTTATCAATAGTTTTCAACCATTTTAGAGATTGTAATAAATTATTACAAACAGAACAAACATCAATTTGACTGAATCAATTCGTTTAATGGACACTAGGATCAAGAATGGACGCAATACAAATATGAAAGTTTGGATTAAAATACATTTTGTTAACACTTTTAGTAAAAATTACCCAAATTGTAGGAGCGCCATCTATTGATGCTTTACGAAATCAATTGACAATACCTACTGGAAAACTCCTCATTGACAGCTTCGTTACCTACACGGATGGTGTCGGGATCCGCGCTGCAGCTGGCCATATACTCTGTTTTAGCGACATTCAGTTTCGAACCACCGTAACCTAGCACATCCTTCCACATGTTTACTCTGGTCTCAAGATCCTGCCCAAGCTTGCTCACCAGTACAATCTCGTCAGCGTACCTAATAAGCCAAGGAGGCATGTCCTGAATTTCCGCTGGGAGGGCATCGAGCACAATGCAAAACAAAGGGCTCAGCACTGAACCCTGGGGAACTCCTACATATTGCATTAAAAATATTGCCAATTTAATAGCCTCTTTAGACAAGTATTCTACGGGTGTGATTCTTTTGGCGAGCCTATGGGAGGGACTGCGCTATTCTGGACACTAATTTCGCCACAAAATCGCGAATTGGATTTTGCGATTTTTATTTTTAATTCGCAAACGCCATTAAATCGCCAGAAGGCGTTTTTTATTTTATACGTCGAATAGGTCTCCCATCAATAATACATGGCGATACGATGGTCGTTAAAAAGGATGCTGCCATCCGCTCATTGGCTTTTGCGTTTTTTGTTTTGATCTGCAAATTGCCACAAAATCGCGAGTTGGCGTTTTCCGTCTTAAAGGTCCGGACTATTATATACTCACTCCTGTCAATAATAAATGGCGATACGATTGTCTTCAAAAGGGACGCTACCCGCTCACAAAGAAAAAAAAAAGAAAAAAAATACAAAAAATAACTACTAAAATTAATTTAAAAAATCCACTTTCCTTGAATTTCAAACCAAGCGGACGGAAGCTAGCAACCGACTGACAAAATTCAACGTTGGAAAATATTTATGACGTCACATAATCCACAATTTTTTTTTTTGTCATTTTTACAAAAAATTTATAAATGTAAAACTCTAAAAGGCACTAAGTTACACATACATACTAACTATATTAACACCAATGTTAAGTACTTATACTATAGGTACAGGACATACTATAGAGGACATCATAAAAACGCCCTATCGGTGGGTTACAGTCTTTTTATCTTGAAAAAAATAAGCCTTAACTAAAAAAATTAAAAAGAAAAAAAATTCACAAAATCAGCCTCAAAAAATTCAGGACCACGACTGAAACTGTAATACATATTTTCAGGTATATAATATATATATTTTTTTTCAATCCGACGGGTTTCACCCGCGTCGCAATACGGATCTCTGTAAACGTCCTACTTTCCCGGGATAAAAAGTAGCCTACAAATAACTTGACTTCGCATTAGCGAAAGAATTTTCAAAATCGTTCTCTTTCAAATCATAATGAATCATGCACGGCTGTCACAAGTGTGTCTGCGACACAGCTCGCGCCGCAGACGTTTGTTTCCGTCTCTCCATACTAAGAGGAAAGAGATAGCAGTATCTTATGTCGCGCCTTTTCTCGCTTATAGCGCGCGAGAGCAACTTGTGTTAGCCGTAATGGTAATATTTAGTTAGAGAGAGAGAGAGGGAGAGAGAGAAAGAGAGAGAAAGAGAGAGAGGGAGTGAGAGAGGGAGAGGGAGAGAGAGAGAGAGGGAGAGGGAGAGAGAGATATAGAAGAGCATCCAATTATCCCCCCCCTACTTATCTTGAGAAAAAAATTGCCGTCTCCAGAGATCCGTATACGATAAAATTATAATTATATATTGTTAAGTATGATCCGAACTTTGGAGTAGCAAAGCGGTCCCGTTCCAAAATTGGTCACGCAGTCTCAAATGTCCCAATTCCCAGATGGTTCGTGTGGCTCATAAGTTGAATACCTCGATAGTTGCCGCACTCCTGTAACGCTGGTAACGCTGTTGCCAACAATTCTCCGATTTCAATGATTGAAATTGTTACTTTTGCGATTCCGTGTCATCGATTTCATGACTTCAGTTGCTAACAAAGCACCATTACAATAAATTGAAACTACAAAATCGATCATACGTACTCGCATAAGTAACAATTGCAATAGTTTTCAGAGAATTGTTGGCAACAGGTTTATGTAATTAGTCTGCGGCACATTGCTTTTCCTTTATAGATTGGCGTAATAATATTTACGCGCCACGCGTCAGGTATAAGCCCCGTGGCTATGAACCTGTTGAATAGTTCCGTGAGCAAGAGTACGCCTCGTTTCCACATTGTTTTCCAAGTTTCTATGGGTATTCCGTCATTTTGAAGCCAAATATCTGAGGTAACTATACTCTGATCTGATTTCAACTATTGAAATTGTTACTTTTGCGATTGGTCGATTTAATAGTTTTACTTTATTGCAATGGAACTTTGTTAGAAACTGACCCATGCAATCGATGATACGGAATCGCAAAAGTAACAATTTCAATCATTGAAATCAGTACAGAGAATTGTTGGCTCAAATATTTGTCTTCAAAATGGTATTTTAGACAATAATTGAAATTCCCCGACTAAGGAAGTGCCTCCACCTTACAGAATACCGCAGCTAAACAATACTCCTTTTAATAGTATTGTGCTTCTGCCGGTGAGTAAGGTTTCCAGTGCTCCATGGGGTGGGGATTTGGGGAACCGTGGCTTTGGCAGTGGAGGGGCATTTGCCTTTTTGCTGCCAGATCAACGTGTTATAGAGGTGGGCAACGCTTTGGCGATACTCTTGGTGTTGCTTATAGGCAGTGGTGACTACTTGCCTGTTTGACTACCATATGTCATAAAATAAAAATTAGAGAATTGTTATATGTAATAAGCCTACAGGTATGACGTCGCCATCATCGGTGGTTCCGTCGTCTGTACTTGTATTTTGGGCAACCAAACAGTGGATTATATAATTTTTGACAGCAAAAATATTGTTGACAAAAGTGACGCTCAACAATTATTTAGTGTCACTTTTGGCAACTATTTTTTTAATTGAACGATCCAACATTCGGACCAAAAGGGAACGGGACGCCGGGTTCGAGAGTGGGACCGTTTGCTACAATTTTTTTTTGCATACCCTGAAAATATGTATTGGTAGATTATAGAAAATCAGATGAAAAACAACATTAATGTGGTCGTTACTCATAATGATGCAATCAATATGCTTCCAATAAAAATATACCTACATTAGTAATGGAATAATAGACATCATATGAAAAGGTGGGTATATTTTTAATAAATTACTTTTATCTGTTACTCAGTCACTACTAACTAAAGTTAAAACCATAATCCCGGAGACAACGTTTTTTTATACTGCTCAGTGACAAACAAGCAGACATGTACCTTGCCTTACCTGACGGTAAGCGGTCACTGTCGCCCAAAACATCTATGATAACAACAGAAATACAGGTGCGTTGTCACTGTGAGGACTAAGATGAAATGTCTCACAACTTTTATCATTTATTTTGCACATGTGTTGCCACAGTCAGGGTAGTGCTGTGCGTAACGATTTTAAAAAATACGGCTCTGGCTGCCAGTGGCCCTAGCACAAGTGTGTCCGCGACAAAGCTCGCGCCGCGAGAGAGCGTTTGTCTCTTTCTCTCAATACTAAGACGAAAGGGATAGCAATACCTATGTCGCGCTTTTTCTCGCTTATCGCGCGCGAGAGCAACTTGTGCTAGGCCTACTGTGGTGTTTATCGGCGTTGGCGTCGATACCGATTATCGATAACGGCCACATCACTATTTAATTTCGTCTAACTCTGGCAACCCTATATCTGTCACTCACTTGTCAGGGATTATGGTTTTAAAGGCTGCAAGGAAGACTAAATGAGTACTTCATCCTCACAGATTCTTTTCCGATCGTAGAAATGCTTTTTCTGATATCAAAATGTACAAATATCGATACTTGCTAAATCTACAGTTACCACTAAGACTTCAAAAAATCGATCGCTCCATGATTTTATTATTAAAAAAAAAACTGCATATAGAAGGACCACGGGCGTTTTGGTTCAACCTATCAGTAGATTTTAAGATGCAATTTCGGGGTCAAGTCGGAAAAAGCGCGCGAACCACTTTCGTACTATAAAAGGTTTAATTCATCCATGTATCATATTGCGGAAGTTGGAACACTTCGCTAGCGCGATGTAGGGCGGTCAGCGCCATCTATGTGCCGATGCTTGCCAACTGTGTGTTCGTGTTACTCGTAATGGTAAATATGACATATAGATGTCGCTACATGAGTTACTGTTTGACCATGAAGCCTGTAGTACTAGTGCTGACCCCTATGCAGTTTTTCATTACTAATTATTGCAGAGCCTGGATGTTTTTTTTATACAATATGACCCAGTGATTTCATCTTTGCTAGTGGTCCTTACTATACTAACTTTTAGGGAATACTAATTGAAAATACTTAGACATAAACAAAAAAGAAAAGACTAATTTGACCACTTCTCTAGATTATCTACTGCTTGAATCGCGTTTTCAACTTAATCGTAAATTAAATGTAGGGAAGATTGTTATTATTTACATAATAATATATATAATATAATCGATATCACATGAAGTGGCCAATTTGAACTCTCAAATAAAAAAAGAAGACTTACATCGTTACCTTAAGAGCTGCTTACGTGTTTTCGTCTATTAATAAGTTTGTCGAGTCTTTCGTATAGTCTAAGTCTTTATTATCACAGATGGGTTCTTCCATATCATCTGAACCCTGAGATTCTCTCTCACCACTCCCTCTGATACCCTCACTCTGCCCGCTAAGATGGTTGCCCATCTGTTGGTCCTCGTGAGCTGAATTCAGTTCATTATGCACCGAATTTTGGTCGCTCCAAACTGTGTCTTGCTCAAAATCCTCGTCGTGGACCAGGTTTCGATGACTGTTTCCTACATTTCGGTCACTGCAAGAGCTTTGGTTGTCTACCGTAGTTTGGGCGTCTTGAACCAACTTCTTACGGATAGCCAGCATATTAGCTTGATAGACTGCTTGACCTTCGGAGCTCTCGTCGTCATACTCATCACCATCAAAATCGTCGTTTTGGTCATCACATCCATCACTGGGCTCGTCGTTGTCACCAATGTCTGATTCTTCGTCCCTCTTATCTCTACTCGAAGTCACCGTTGTATTTGACATCGTCATATTCATTATGTAATTGTGCATGTTTGCATTCAGCGCTACCATAACTTGGTTCTCAAAACTCAATAGAGCGTTGGTATCGTAAACGTTTCTGTCAGGCAGCCGTCCTGCCCCGTCAGTGTTCAGCAGATTTGCGAGTATCGGATTCGCTCGAAGAGTTTCTTGACTAGTTGTCCCGTTCATGTGCTTGTTCTCTTTCCCTTGTACTGTTTCTTGGTGTCCAGGGTTCACCTGATGTGTACGCGTGTGTATCAAATAAACGTCTGGATCTTTAAAACACTTGGAGCACTGTTCACACTTGTAGGATGCTTTGTTGGCGAACTGATTGTGGTTCTCTTGGTTGGTTTTGGTGGTGACCGTGCACTGGTCTTGTCTATCCGTGGTCGGGGAAGGGCTTTGGTCCTTGGCACCCTCTTCCGGAGCCGGACGTTCTGCATGAGCACTCCATGCCTTCAATTGAGGTGCACAAGCTGTAACCAAAAGTGTAAAATGAGCTATGGCAATTCACAATCGTGGTTTTTGGACTGGTCGAGGGGGGCAGTGTATAAAAAATCGCTAGCTAGACGAATTTTAGCACATGTAATTGAATCGGTTAGCATTCAACTAATGTATATAACTCACAAAAGAGTCATTGTTACATGGCCGCAGTGGGATTCGAACCTGGCACCTCTCTCACGAGTCGGTTACCTTAACCACACGGCCACCGACGCTCCTCTGTAATAATCCGCAAAAAAGTGTTTTATTTAAGTTTCAAATTGTTTACATGCTATTTAAAACTATTCCGAACACTTACAAACATGTTAGAACTGTTCATAACAGGAGATATTTCTACGTCTGGAAACATTTCTAAGGTGCTCCCACACCAGTGTTAAAATACATTTGTAAACGTTTTGAAATACCCCATGAGGGAGAATTTGAAACTTTATAAACAAATTTTAACTTTTTGCAACATTTGTAAGCATAATACGAGTAAATATTTAAGTCGCCATGCAATATGTATAAGTATCTAGTTTTTCGGCTTCGGACATCGGTCTGGTGACATTTAGTAACATTTTGAAACTGTTTCCAAAAGTTTGGCACAATTTCCAATAGTTTGGAGCAATTTCCAACAGGTTGGAACAATTTCCCATAGTTAGGACCATTTTCCACCAGGTTGGAGCAATTGCCAACAGGTAGGAACAATTTCCAACAGTTTGGGACAAAACAAAAATTAACTGAATCAATCACAAAAAAACAGTGTAGTTAACACCCTTTTTTAAATTCTACGCAATGACAAATGACCAGACAGCCCACTGATGGTAAGCGCTCACAACATCTACGATTCATCCATTTAGGTTTGCTGGATACGAAAATGCAGAACCGCAGGAGGACTAAGAATAAATGTCTCATGCCTGTGATTTTGCTGGGCACCTTATCCTTCAAATTGGAACACAACAATGCAAGAACTGTTGCTTGACAGCAGATATAGAAAAAGCGGTGGTACTCACTACGTTACGCTTGACAGAGTCCTACCACCTGTAGCCGTATTCACAATTATTCGAAACCGTTTCCGAACGATTCGACACGAAATTCGTGAGCGGCGAATCCGTGTCGATCGATTCGAAAACTGTTATTCAGAATTCCGATTCCACGGAAACTCTACTCTCTATAACTGAAAATTTCATAAAAAGTAACTGAAACCACATTTTCCTAAGAACTTTTGCGGGGTCCTTTGTTGATTCCGTATCCAAATCCGATTTCCGAGCCATTCTGAATACGGCTACTGATACGCAAAACATTTGGTAATAGTCTCATACAAAACAAAAACTGTTGTGAAGCTGTTAGTGTGTTGTAACTTAAAGTTTCAAAAATGACAGATATTCCGAGAGCCGATTAAAAAGACAAAAACAGTACTAGCCATAGATGGCGTTGATTAGACACTATTCTAAAAAATACATCAAAACGACACCGTTAAACTTATAAAAAATTGGAAATTTGGAGCGTTCTTCTCAGTAAAGGCACTAACCCTAAGTATATTTTCACGAAACACCTTTCCGAGCAACTTCGGTTACCAAATTCAATCCTGTCTAAACAACGCCATCTAGTGAAGCACGCACGAACTACACTTTTTACTTTTTATAGTAGAGCTCGTCTAATCTAAAATGACGCGCCCCACTATCGCATTAACGCACACAAGCAAGTTTAAAATATGGACGCAATACATATACAAATGCCGTTGTAATTGGTCATTCAGTTGCCGGTGAGACACCAACGTAGGAGCTCGCGTCGTTCGATTGGAGCAGTCGACGCTCCCACACAGATGAAGTGTCGTTATTAATATTTGCACTCACTCATCGAAATCAACTAACTAAGTAGTGGGGCGCGTCATTTTAGACTAGACGAGCTCTAACTGTCTGCAAATCTCCAATAGAATAGACTACGGTACTTACAACTGGTCGTGTGCAGCGCTATCATGGTTTGCATATATATCGCTTGCGCCATCTGGAGCTGCAACGAAACAGATATTTATCATTCACAAAGGAATCCATAGATGGCGCTACTGAAACGTAAGATCCGTATGCTACTTACGTAACACTGTTGCCAACAATTCTGTGATTTCGATGATTGAAATTGTTACTTTTGCGATTCCGTATCATCGATTTCATGGGTTCAGTTCAAATTCAAATTAAAAATTTCTTTGATGATTAGGACATTAAATATCTCTTTCAATCGTCAAAAAGGACCCTTTCTTAGGTAGGGTAGGAAAGTAGGAAGGAAACACACAGTGACACGCTGACCGCTCTATGGCCGCAGCAAACCCACCCCACGCCAACCACGACCGGACCGTGCTCGACAAAGCCAGTCAGAGCCGGACCGCGGACAGTCGCTAATAAAGTTCCATTGTAAGAAACTCATACTAACATAGATAGTTAGTAATATAGTTTGGAGCCATTACAGCACTAACATCTATGGGAATTTTTAGAAAGCTACTCTTCAAACGGCTCTGAGAAATTAACAGACTAATAACACCCGGTTTCTGAAACGCTTGTCAAATCATTGATTAGCTAACAGACTGTCACATTTAACAAGCTGTTAAATCACTGTGGGTTTCCGAAAGGCCAATCAATCTATTGTTACCTAATCGACCATTAACAAGAGATCAATTTTTTCGTCTGGCTACCCCTGCCAAAATCAGTCACATTCATTCACTCATATATGTTTTGTTTCTGTCTAACGCATTGATTTGTCTCTGTCCCTAGCGGCCTTTTGATAGCGGCGGGAAATTCAACTTTTAGATGAAACTGATAGCTATTGTATCGTTTTCGTGTAAAATCGAATATTATCAAAAAAAATATACAGAGCGAGAAAAGAGAAATTATAACAATATTTATGTTATAGGGTCACGGGTTCCAGTGGATCAGTGATCCCATCATCATCATCTTTAGGCAGTTAGGTGAGTCCCGGTCCACTGCTCAATGCAGGCCTCCCACGGCTTACACTCTGGTCGACTCTGTCCTGGACACCAAGTCCTGGACACGGGTCGGTTCGTGGTTCAGGTCCTTGCTTCGGACCAGGTCCAGGTTCAAGTCCAGGTACTGGCCACGGACCAGGTACTGGTTCAGGTCCAGGTCGTGGACCCAGATAGTTCGTAGTTCAGGTCCAGATCCTGGCTTCGGACCAGGTACTGGTTCAGGTCCAGGTCCTGGACCCAGACCACTTCGTGATTCAGGTCCAGGTCATGGCTTCGGACCAGGTCATGGCTTCGGACCAGGTCCTGGCCCCGCACCAGGTCCTGGATCAGGTTCAGGCCCTGGCCCCGGACCAGCTTCTAGTTCAGGGCCTGGTCCTGGACCCTGACATGTATGTCCTGGTCCAGCTAATGTTTATGGTCTATGTGCTGGCACCGGTCTAGGTCCTGGTTCTGGTTCAAGCTGAAATTGTGATCAAGGTTGCAGTTTTGGTCATGATCCTGGACCAGAACCTGGACCCTAGACCTGGACTCTGCCTTGGACCAAAACTAGGACCTGGACCAGGGCCAGGACCAAGACCTAAACCAAGAAAATCGGATATAATTTCTTTTGACAATCGGTTAATTGGTCGATTTTCGCCAATTAAAATAACAAGGCGATAACATACAGTTAACATGAGAAAAAGCTTTCCGGAAACCCAAAATTACATTAATCAGCCGTTAATTGGAGATTTGACAATCCATTAACAAGCTGTTAACAAGCCGTCAATTGGCCCTTTCAGAAACCCAAACTGCATTTAATCAGTGTTTAACAAGCTGTTACGTAATTTTTGCGTTGACAAGCGTTTCAGAAACCGGGTGTTAGAGGCTCAGTAGCGCGGTCAGATTGATTTTGACATTAACCGCCGGGGTCGGGTGGAATGGAAACCATGATACATCGCTAGCAATTTTTTTTTATGCCCTTGTCTTATTAGCTTATTACATTTGGCTTACGTCTAAATTCATAAGCAAAAATCGAGAGAGCAAGTCAAAGTGGAATGACTTGCTCATAAAATAAGGTAAATTTTTGTACTATTTACAGAATTGTTACACTCCGCTCTGCTTTTCAGTAGACGTGACACAAAAATGCATCTTATTCTTTGAGCAATACATTCCACTTTGATAGGCGCACATGCTTTTTGCAATTTAGCCAGGTGTAACAAGAGCATTAGTCTGGTCTCGCACTAGACCAGCAACCGCGCCACCGATCTCCGGTAGTACGCCGCCATCTTGATGCAATGAGGAGTTTTCCAATAGGTATCTAAAGCATTTTTAACCACTCACTAGCTAGATGGCGGCCCGACAATTTTGGTAGGTTATAATCGCTTGAAAAAGGTTCTTAGCAAAGGGGATATGAACACTTGGTACGTTGTATTGGATAATATTGTATTTATCAATAGTTTTCAATCCTTTTAGAGGTTGTAATAAAATGGAACATAGAGCCTATTCATAAAAATATGTCTTTGTACATTTCGTTCAACCTTTAAAAGTTATGTTTATATCAATAAACATTTTATTTTTAGGTTTAGTATTAGATGGCTGCATGATATCACTGCCAAAAACATACAGAATTTTAACGGCGGTACGGCTGCTGTGCCGGTTCTCTAGCTTCACTTACCGGATCGATATTGGGCACCGCGCTATGTGAGCTGGTCGTAGTCCGTCGGTGGTGGGTCGTCGCGGGCGGTGTCTCCGCTGGGAGTCTCAGCGAGGGGACAGCGTCCTTTCGCAGCGTCCTCCATTGTCCTGGAATAGAAATTGGTGATTGAATTGTGTGGATTGAGATTATGGGCAAATTACGGAGCACCTACGTAGCCATAACGATTGCCAGGCTAAAGTGTCAACGGGCAGGGCACATAGCTCGAAGAACAGATGGCCGATGGGGCTGTAAAGTTTTCGACTAGCGACCAAGTACCGGAGGACGCAGCGTGGGTAGGCCTCCCACAAGGAGGGCCGACGACCTGGTAAAAAATCGCAGGTACCAGCTGGATGCGGGAGGCACAGGACCGGCCGCCGTGGAGATCTCTTGGGAAGGCCTATGCCCAGTAGTGGGCGTCTTTCGGCTGACATGATGATGATGATGACAACCATCTAGCCAGGTGACCCTGTTGGGGAACCTGAGCAGATTGGACAAATTGACCTGTACCTAATTGATGCAATTCATTTTGTACAAAAAACAATACGGTTGCTAAGTTATGTTTATGGCATCTGGGTTTGCACCCGCGCGCAGTACGGATCCCTGGAAACATTGAACTATCTCGCATGATTCTATTACCTAATGTAACTTATAACGCTCAGGAATAGTGTAACTACCAATTATCGATAGAAATTTCTAAATTAGTTTAAGTGGTTTCCGAAAATATAGTCTAAAGCAGGGGTGGCAAAACTTGGCCCGCGGAACGCCCAAGAAGCGATGGATTGACATCGCCGAGTCTGATTTATTTATTTACCATAAATTTACAACTTTACAGTACTTACACGGCAAATATCAATAAGTATACTACTAAGACAAAATATTTTAAAGACATTAAATTAAAAACTAAAAACACCATTAAATTAAATACATAATCAAATTAAACAATTAAAATACACTCACTCATCCATCAACTCACTAAACTGCTACCTAGGGGAACCTGACTAGATAGTTCATGGTTACACATTCAGTCACCTGAATGTGCAGGTTTCATCATGACCGTCAGAGCATTGGTTGGTATTTAGCGAGGGGGGTCGGGGGGTTCAAATCCCCTCCGAAATCATTGCACACCGCCTGCGCCGGCTGATCAATCCAGATTTTTAGTCAAAATAATAAAATTTCCGAGCTCGCTGTTTGCTACAGCACCAAGTTTGGTACAGCTCTTTTTAAACAAAAATTTAAAAATTTATTACTAATTCACACCAATCGCACTGCATACTTAATTCGGATTTCAAGAGCCAATATGTAGGTATACCAAAAAGTCGGAGCCGAGCTCGCTGCGCACACTCAGTCATTGGTTTTTATTACATTTAGGTATCATGTTCTAACCGACGATGACTCCAAATTAGGGGGGGATAATGGTATGGATCGATATTTATATGTTTTGATCTTATCCCCCCCCAAAAACCAAAACCTGGCTACACCCATGTATTTAAGTAATGTACAATACTCAGAAAAGAGTTATTGGTACATGTCAGATACCTCAACCACTCGGCCACCGATGCTCCCTACTGTCCTTTTTACTCGATTTCATTCAAGTACATCCCACATTACAGCTATGCAGGTCGAAACAGTTTAATTTTTTTTACTATCTAATAATAGCCGCCTATAATGGCATCTTAAAATTTTCTGGTGGTTCTTTAAATTTTTGGGCAAATTTGTAACAATAATTTCTTATTTTCACCCCAGTCAACTCCATGTCAGACAACATATGGAGTCCTGTAAGCATACTCAAGTACCTTACTTAGAAGAGGTAACTTATTTTGTACTTTAGCGAGCGGCCACACAGAAAATACGTAAGACGCAGACACGTCGCTCGTTCAATTTACTTTCATACTGAATGTATAGAAACGTTGCAACGCAAAACATACAGGAAAGACAGGGCGCGGACAGGGCGCGGACGCGTCGCAGACACGACTTAAAACACACAGAAAGGACGAGGCGCGGGCGAGAGCGGGAGTGCAGGCGGGGCGCGGGAGCCGGGCCTCGCTTGCAGCGCTTGCTATCCTTGTCTTGCCTACGCTCTTGACTGGTCCGTGACGGCGCCGCGTCCGTGCCTTGTCTTTTATATGTTTTAAGTCGTGTCCGCGTCCCGTCTGTGCCCTGTCCGCGACGTGTCTGTGTCTTTTCTGTGTGGCCGCTCACTAAAAAAATATTCAGTATCGAATATTCTAACAAATCACTACTAGTGTCGTCTCTAGTACGAATGCAATTTTTATTAAGTTTTGTCTGTTGTGCGCACAATCTGTTCAATAGATTTCAATGGGCTTCCACATGTTGGTAGCATATTTCCAGTAAAACCAGGGATACATAGTCTAAGAGCCCATGAGGGCCAGACCTTCCTATTGTCCGTAAGTATGAAAGTTTTTCCATGTGTGTCCCCAACACAGGTAAGAATGATCCCCACCCATGAAACCTGGATCGTGGTTCCTTTGGCAGGTAACAGGTAACAAAGGTGTATAAAATCTTATCTCCAATTTCTTAAGTTAGCAAGCTCAATTTTTTTGTATTTTATTCGTAACAGCATTAATACTCACGATGCTCATTGCCAGACACATAGTATGGTTACAACCCTCCGCCGGACACCCCTAAACTATAATTCTCTGTAATTATACTTACCTTATATTAGGAAAGCTGAATTTTATAAATGTTATTCAGAGAATTATTAAACTGAGTTATCTTAGTAGCCAGACAGTTTTTTGGGTTCTATAATCCTGCCAGACGCATAAAAAGTGTCTCATATGCAACAACTGGTGCGAGTGAGACAGAGCGCTCAGTTCATTGCAATGTTATGCTAAACATATACTATCGTTTATTCCAAATTGTTTAGTGATTTTTTTTTATAATTCATCAAGAAATTTAATAAAATAAAATTATTACAGTCAGAATAATAAATTTTTTAATCTATAATCAGTAAAAATTTTCTAATATTCACATTTAATCAGTAAATTTTTTCTAATATTCACATTTTTAAACTCGTGATATCTCTCGAATGGAATGTCTGAATTGCATAATTCAAAAAGTTATATAAAGGTATTGAAGCAGTCGTGAATATGAAGTAATTGATTTTGATAAGGATTAATAGCAAAGTACCAATAAATAGCGTGTATTAGCGGCGGCATTTCAATTAAATTTTGAAAATAAAAGAACACATGCATACATGTGACATAACTATAATAGTTAGACATATACTGTCGTGACACTTTTTATAGATAATGATGTGTTCTGCAAAGTCGTAGTACATTATTTTGTTCTATCATCAATAGTTTTCGCAGCACACGCGACGTAAGGAATTTTTTGGGTATTTTTTTACACCTTGGGTTACATTATTGGAGTTTTATTAATGAACCGTAATTTTTTAGAAAATTACGCTCCCGTTCCGGCCATGTACCAATGACTGTTTTTTGAGTTATGTACATTAGTTGAATACTAACCGATGCTCTTACGGTGAGGGAAAACATCGTGATGAAACCTGCACATTCAGGCGACTGGATGTGTAACCATGATCCAATCTGGTCAGTTTCCCTTGTTAGCAGGGTCATGGAGGTCAGACGGCAGTCGCTCCACTGTAATTACCTGACCTGCCAAATCCTGGATCATGGTCAAGGCGGACCCCGGGCTCTCGTGCGCGAGAGCACAACCGGGACATTAACGCCAAGATGGTCACCCGGGGATAGTGTAGCTTCCCAACGGTGAAAGAATTTTTGAAATAGGACCAGTAGTTTCGAAGCCTATTCAATAAAAACAAACAAACAAAAAATCAAACAATTCCTTTTTATAATATTAGTATAGACGACAGCTGATGCGCAGTAAAAGATCGCACCGAACCGAGCGCTCTGTCTCACTCGCACCAGTTGTTGTATATGAGCCCCACTCTCGCAACTATTACACTTTTAATGCGTCTGGCAGGATTATAGAACCCAAAAAACTGTCTGGCTACTGAGAAAACTCAGTTTAATAATTCTCTGAATAACATTTATAAAATTCAGCTTTCCTAATATAAGGTAAGTATAATTACAGAGAATTATAGTTTAGGGGTGTCCGGCGGAGGGTTGTAACCATACTATGTGTCTGGCAATGAGCATCGTGAGTATTAATGCTGTTACGAATAAAATACAAAAAAATTGAGCTTGCTAACTTAAGAAATTGGAGATAAGATTTTATACACCTTTGTTACCTGTTACCTGCCAAAGGAACCACGATCCAGGTTTCATGGGTGGGGATCATTCTTACCTGTGTTGGGGACACACATGGAAAAACTTTCATACTTACGGACAATAGGAAGGTCTGGCCCTCATGGGCTCTTGCTCTAACAGCTTGACCTATCCATAACACTAGCATGCAGACAAAAGCTACAATGGTTCTTCGAGAGGTCTATGGACGTCCTAAGAGACTAATAGACTTCTGGAAGGAGCTAGGCTGGCTATCATAGCCGGTTCTCAATCACTTGTGAAGCACCGACTTTGAGTCTAAATATGGAATATGGGAGCCCATTACGGGCTCCAATAAAATGGTGTATCTGTACAATAAATGATCAAAGCAGCAGAGATTTAAGAAATGTAGCAGAATAAATGTTTTTAACATGTAACCCTTATCCTTGTTGGTGTGGCACAAGGAGACTAATGTTTTTGGAGGCAAAAGATCTAGAGTCTCCGTAGTCTGGAAAATGGGTAGCAGCGTTTCCCATCTCCAATGTGCCGTGGAGCGTGGAGATTTTGGCAACAACCTCTTGTGGGAGAGACCCTAAGTCATGCAGTGGACTGTTATGGGCTGTGATGATAACATGTTAAACATGTTGCCGAATAGACATACTTAGCCAAGTAGTGTACAATTATGTACTTAATTCAGTTGGAGTGTAGCAAAGGGGGCGCTGAGGAAAAAAGACTTGTAAAATTTCGAACCGTGAGTTGCACCATTTGGTATCCTCTAACCCTTAATTCCCATGAATTTATGATTTGTAGATATGTAGTGTAGTGTGTGGATGGTATTTTCCATAGTATGGGATTTTTATATTCCTAAATAATCTTCTAGTAACTCACCTACACCTATGACTGCCATGCTATGGTAAACTATTAATCACTACAATTCTATTTTCAAATACCTAAAGCATGGTAATTTTAGTATGTAGGTAGGTATTTTATGCAAAAAAGTAGGCTAACTACATTAGACGCAGTGTCGCCAAAACAAATCAGTAAATAAAACAACGTGCTAAGGATAGGTACCTACCACCTAGATAATTGATTAGGTACCTATAATTATTATGCCTAAAGTCAACTTACCTTTGTTTTTACCTACACTTGTAATTACGTAGTCTGCAGGTGTAAAATGCAAGCTGCACACTTTGGAATACTTCGTGTAGGGTTTCCCTCGCTTCAGGATCTTGTTCCAATGACTGGCCAGCTGCTTATCTTTTGGAAACTGATGAAATGATACATTTTTCGCTTTACCGGCCAAAGAGGTACAACGTGGAACTGTGCAATAGTATGGCATGTTGCTAACTCAATTCGAGCCTTATATCACAATTTAACATAATTAACACACGATTTGGTTGTTATATCAACTGTATAGCCCCAAAAATGCAATAAAAATAAACAAAACTCCGCTGATAAACACCAAGCGCCGCCATATTCGAAAGAGCAAAAGAAAAAAGACAAAATGTCAGCCTGCAGCAGTGCTGCCAAACATGCAAGAGAAATATTTGTCTATGAATATAAGGGGCCTTACTAACGTTTAACTAGTGGGTGGTATAAACGACGATGCGATGTAAACGAACCTTCAGTCAGAGAAAAAATGTTATCTACAGAAGCAGAGAGATAAAATGTCACACATCTCTATAACACACACACACTAAGGCAAATGCAGGGACGAAACAGGGCAGCCTATCTGCAGATACCTAAGTTATTTTTAATACGAATTTCTATTTCGTAACGAACACAAACAAATCTAACTTGTGGGCATATTTATATTGTCATTATAATAAAAGTGCAATGAAGGTGCCGACCTAATCGTTATCACCGTCGTCGTCAGCCTAGACACACCTAAACTACTAGGGAATAGATCTGTCCTCTCATTGAGAGAGAACGGGCAATAGTTTACTCAGGCCAATGCGGATTGGCAGACTTCACAATTCGAATTAATCTCTAACATGCAAGTTTTTTCACGATATTTTTCGTCACTGAAAATCTAAATAAATTATTTAAATCCATATATGAATTAGGTATATAATACAAAAACAATTTTCAAAGGTAAAATGTCTGGGGATCAAACACACGCCTTGATACCTACCACCGTCTTTTCGATCTCTCGATCCTACATACCGTGAATACTGTGCCCTCTAGAGGACATCGTCATGAACAAATCAAATTAATGAGAAGGGCATCTACATAAATATATCAAACAGGCAGCATATTCTTTATTTTCAGTAAAAATTATCGTAGGTACGGCATCAGGACAGGAGGGACTTGCATATACTTATTATCTTGTTCTTCAAAATGTTTACAACACAGCACTTCCAATTTGCAAACCAGACATCACCATGTCTGGTCTTCAGGAATTGTGGATGTACAAAATTTGAGTATTAAAATTCTATACAACAAATACTAAATCCGACCCTGTTTACATCGAATTATTTCCATATCTATTTAGACACCGAAATATAACTCAATTTGCCAATAATTTTAAATCTGTTTTAATGGCATGTTGTTTTAAGATATTTCAATTATAAACTACTTACGGTATATAAGGTAAAACAAAGTAATTATTTAATAAACACGATTATTACAATAATACACAAATAATGTATAATTACATACTAAAACTATCTATAAATAAAAACCTTAAAATTACTTAAATAACTTCTTTCTTGCAACTATTGCAAATTCACACTATTACTATGCATATTTTTATCACAATTTCTAAAATTGATTCTTGATAGCCACGACCACGATTGTTTACTTACCGGTGAAAGGATAATCCAGGTGTCTTTCAATACTTTGCGCTTTCACATAACACCGTCTTTTAAATGTATTGATTTAAATTTGATTAAGAAATTTTAAAATTCACAACGATGTTTCAAAAGAAAGGTCGTTGTTAGGTAGAGCAACGTGGTGAACGTTCAAAACATTGCGCTCTTCACTGTCTGACATACTCGTCCCTATGGGTGAAAAAACGGGATAGCAAGATTCATAATCATTGTAGAGTGAGCGAACAGGGAATATTAGTAATTTGTGTTTAGTCTTCCCGTGATCCGTGACCGTGATCCCCCCTTAAATTGAAAATATGGGGTAATCGTAATAAAAATAACTGAAAATCAAAAATAAGCGAGCGTAGCGAGCTCGAAATTTTTCCAATTTCGGCTTAATGAAGCGTTTTCCTGTAGGTATTGTCAGTTGGTTTCAAAAAGCATCCATAGATGGCGCTTCTACAATTCTGGTATTTTTTTTAAAATCTGTATGATTTTGGTAGCGAGCTCGTATGGTATTTTTGCTGTAAAAATCTGGATTGGTCACGCGGTGCAGCCGGTGTGAAATGATTTCGGGGTGGGGGGGGACACACCTAAACACCAACAAACAGCCAAAAACATGAAATAACATGGAATAATAAGAATAAGTATAGATAGTTGACATATCGTTTTCAATTTTGACAGCTTAAAAATAGAAGTTGAGTGAATAAAATTGTTTAAATAAAGCAAAACAATAAAGTGAGGGTAAAAAAAGCGTTAAAGCACAGCCACAAGAGTTTTGAAGCGAATGGAACGATATAGCAACGAAAGCGTAAATAGAAATAGGTACTTATAGCTCAAGCAGACTGATGTCTTCGGGCTGATCGCCTGCAGCTTTTGGAGCTCTTCCATTGTCTCGACCTTATGCCTAACGCCATCAGATGTTTTGACAAGGATCCAACCATTGCGTGTTAGTGAGGCTTAGCGAGTGTCACTTTAGTGCCCTTGAGTGCCCTTGAGTGCCTTTTTAGCATTCCAAACGCTGTCTCTGACCGCGTAGTGGATGAATCTTACCAGTATTTGCTGGGGTTTAGAGTTCTTAGCCCTCTGTTCCTTTCCCAAACGGTGCGGTGATGCAGCTCGGCACAACGGCCGAAAGGTTGCACTTCGCCAAGGATGTAATCACCGCAACAGAAGTATCCTCGTTCCTTGCCTCAGGGACACCGTGGATAAGCAACATCTCTTTGCGGATTCGCATTTCCAAGCGATCCATGCCTTGGTTGAGTGTGTCAAATTGAGCTTGAAACATAGCTAGAGTTTTCCACACGAAGGTCTTGAATTTTTGAAACTCCGAGTTAAGTCCAGCCACTGTAGACGGTTGCTTCCGAGTCACCTGGTTAAGCTCGGTTTGAAAATCTGCCTCCATATTGGATTTCAATTGAGAAGATTCCATTGTTGAGATGCCCTATTGGGCATACTGCTCCAAGAGGTGAAATGAAGAGACACTGCAGCTTAGTAAAATAGCTATTCATGAAAAATTAACATGAATTAAATGAGTATATCAATTTGTAAAATACAAAAATATGAGAGCTCTCAATTTAGGATGTTTACCATTCGACTACCCAAAACTAATTCTTGAATCTGTTATGTCTGTGCCTTCAGTGGCGCTGCAATCGCACGGAACTAAACGTTCAGTCAGAAACATCCGCGCGCCGGCTCGACTTCGCTCGCCGTCTCTAATATTGTACTAAGCTTAAAACCCAGACTTATTATCCTAAAACCTAATAAACCGTTCACATCGTTATTATCCGGGTGTTATTTATCAAGTTCCCAGACGGTGTACTACAGTGGGTAGTTTTTGCGAAAACTGTTGCAAATACGGTTACATACGTATTTCTTTACGTATGATGTATTATTACTTACCTGTAATGTACTGCAGCAGATTTAGAGGGGAAGTTTATGTGGTGCACACAATAATATTTTTTCAAAGAAATATCTATCGTTACAATTAAGGTACCGGCTAGATATATTTTTTGAAACATTTCGAAGTACTGTTTGTCTGATTTTGAAGATGGACTTCTGTTGCCTCCAGAGTTCATTGCTGGTTTTGCCCTTAAAAGAAATGAACATAAATGAGGGATATTCAGGCAGCTACTTTATAAAGTAACTAGCGGCCCGCCCCGGCTTCGCACGGGTAGTAAACCTTAACAAATTATACACCTGAACCTTCGTCATGAATCACGTTGTCTAAAACCGCACTATGTAGTCTGTGTGTAAATACCGCATGAAAATCCGTTCAGTAGTTCTTGAGTTTATCGCGTACAGAATGACAGTAAGACACGGCGTGGGACTTCGTTTTATAATATGAAGTAATTATATTATAGTTAAGTATGTACTGAGTAGTGTCCCGTTACAAACAGGACACCATATTACGATCACAAAAGTTCCAACCGTCTCCTCAACCATTTTAGAGGGAAGGGGGCGACCCGGCTCCTGACGGCCGTATTTCTTGACATTCTTTTCCCTCCCGTACGTACCCCGTGCTGCCTAGATAGCCGAGCGGACTGAGCGGCGAACACGCGACTTTTTTCTAATATTCACATTTTTAAACTCGTGATATCTTTCGAATGGAATGTCTGAATTGAATAATTCAAGTTATATAAAGGTATTGAAGTAGTCGTGAATATGAAGTAATTGATTTTGATAAGGATTCATACCAAGGTACAAATAAAGAGCGTTTTTTAGCGGCGGCATTTCAATTAAATTTTGAAAATAAAAGAACTCTTATTGTGACATAACTACAATAGTTAGACATATACTGTCGCGACACTTTTTGTAGATAATGATGTGTTCTGCAAAGTCGTAGTACATTATTTTGTTCTACCATCAATAGTTTTCGCAGCGCACGCGATGTAAGGAATTTTTTGGGTATTTTTTTACACCTTGGGTTACATTATTGGAGTTTTATTAATGATCCGTAATTTTTTAGAAAATATAATATAGCCTATGTCACCCGCGGATAGTGTAGCTTCCCAACGGTGAAAGAATTTTTGAAATCGGTCCAGTAGTTTCGAAGCCAATTCAATACAAACAAACAAACATACAAACAAACAAACAAAAAATCAAACATTTCCTCTTTATAATATTATATAGTATTATAAGAAAAGTGTAGTTCGGCGCGCCTTACTAGAAGGCGCTGCTTATAATAATAATAAAGTTCTTTATTTCAGCCAAAAAGGCCATGTGGTACAATAGTACTTAAAACATAATACAAGATAAAAATTAATAAAATACAATACAATAATTATAAAAATAAAGAATAAAAATAAAAATTGTATAAAATAAATCATTAAAATCTACGAAGAACTACTTAATAAGAAATAATACGTATTATTTCTTATTAACGTCCCGGTGTACGGATGTCCAGTGTCTAGTGATGGGACTTGTTGTGTCCCGTGTTACGAGCTGCAGAATGCTAATACCCGAGTTGCGCAATCTATCCCAGAAGGAAGATATACGAGCCCTGATAATAGCAAAGAAGTCAGGCATTCCCGCTTCGGCGAACATACCCAACGCGCTGCAGTATCTTGGTAACTTCATAAGGATGCGGTATGCGTCATTATACTACACCCGTATGGTACTGAAAGACCCTCTCTTGTACCGGTACCAATGCTGACATGTGTAAAAACATTACACATGTCAGAAAGCCCTGAAGACAGGATTCTCAAGTATTGAATTTGGTTACAGAAGGTACTTGAAAAGATATTTCGTGAAAAAATGCTTAGGTTTAGTACCTGTTTTGAGAAGAAAGAGCAAAATGTCTTCGGTTTTATTGATATATCGGCCTTGATTTGAATAGAATAGAATAGGACAGAAAACGTTTTTATTTGATTTATTTTTGAAAATCATGTCTAATCAACGCCATCTATTACAATTGATTGAATTATTTTTTTCTTTTTTATCAGCTAATACAATGATATAATAGGACCACGATAAGTCCGTATTGATTGACAGTAGTAGCAACTATAAAGTGTTGATATGGCAATAATCTGGGGATAATCTGTTAGTCCTTCTTGTAAACATTCAGTTGTTTGGTCACTATTAGCTTGAACTTGTAGTTTTAGTTTGTCTTAATTATTAATCATGCAGAAATTTATCTCCCGCACTTCCTTTTTTATTGTTTTGCCCATTATTTAATAATATTTTTCATAACTCACGAAAATAAACAACCCTACAGAAATCAAATTGTTTGTTATGACTTTTATAAATAACGTTCTATGACGTATAAAAACTTGCCATACAGAGAATTTATTTATTAATAAGCGATTCGGACTTAGCGTGGTCTTATTAGATTCTTTAATATCTCTTCTCTTTTTTCTAAAATAAAATTAATTAATCATTCTAAAATATTAGAAATAAAATGAGACGATATTGTCGTTGCTAATTTAAAATCTCCTATGTGTAAGTTTTTTCCACTAGATATTTACAGCATTTCTATGCTCTCACTAGATGGCGCAGTCGACAGTTTTCGAAATGGTTGCATGAAAAAAAACGAGATTATAAATATATTTCGGTAAATGAAACATTATATGAAATTATTGAAATATTGACGGACATGTATAAGAATTTTCATAATTATAATTTAAATGTAAAAAGTATCTAATTGATAAAATGTAATTAATGATTATTATGTATTAATACATTGTCAATGTACCTACCCCACATTTGCTGCAAATAAATGATTCCAATTCTAATTCTACAATAAAAAAATAAAAACCTAAAAGGTTATTTATTATTTATCAAGGCAAATAAACTCAAGATATTTTACTTAACAGTTAAATTTTTTAATTTTTAGTCTAACCAAGTTACTGAGGGCGTCATCTTTTGATCATTGTTGATACCATCTGATACATTACTAAGATACACAGATTACTGAGGCATTAGCGCGTACCGACACCACCAGGTATGCTCCCACATTGCACGCACCCACACTTCTAAATCAACTGATAACTGACCGTTTTGAAGTTGATCTCTTTGGCACTACTTATCAAAAATTCATGAATGTATGCACTTATTGGTTAAGTTGCTGTAATATTAAATAAGTTTTACTGTTATTAAATGTTTTTGTTTATAAAAAAGTAAATTGAGATAATAACCTAAATAGTGTAGTGGCTCTCTAGACGTTTTGGTTTCAATATAAGTGTAAGTCTTGAAGCATTTTAATAATAAATAAATAAATAGTACCTACTGGAAAACTGCTCGTTAGATTATCTTACACATGCAGCAACATCCATGTGAATATTTTACTTACTTACTGCGCTGCGGCTAATTTTTAAAATATATCATGTGCTAACTACATTTCGTTGGTCATAAAAACCTTGTGACGATGTGTGCACATAGGAGTTTTTATAACATTTTCGGTATAAATATTAAAGTCTCTACGGTACCGAATCGGATAATACCGTAAATAGGCGAAGAGAACGGATGATACGTAATGTAGACAGTCATGCTCCATCTTCGGCTGTTTCGTCACTTACCATCTTTTGGAAGAAGGTGTAAAGTACGTACCTACAGCTAAGTCGGAGGCCAGTGAGGTTCGGAGAAATTCTTCTTCGTCACTGTTTTGCTAGCCGTCCCCAAAGCCCCTAATGCACTAGTCGAACTCATCGCTCAGAATGGCCCCCATGGCCATTTAATAAAACACCATGTTGCAAAAATCTTTTTATGGCCATAAGTCTAAATTCATTGTAATTCCCGACTTAAACTTATTTCATTTTTCACCGGTTACTTTTGCGAGTGAGCTTGGTGGGTAGGTCTGATTAAAATTGGCAGTCAAGTACGTTCTGCTATCTTGTTGTTGTTGGTTTTTAGTATTTCACAATAATTTTGAGTTTCGGTATGTGAATACTGGTGGGTAGAATTGTATTTTTAATTAGTAGTGTAAGTGTAATGTTGTTGTAAATTTTTATGCACCTCCTGCATTTTTTATTACCAGTTTTCGGGGTAGACTGGTAGATAAAGCTACAAAGCTTTAAGTCCACCTTTGTACTATTTTGTGCATAAAGTATTAAATAAATAAATAAGTATGGCGAATACAACGCTTTGTGCTTGACTTGAGGTGTGGGCAGGGCAAACGATTGCATAAAAATACTGTCCGTTTAGAAGATCCTTTATGCAATATTTCCTCTTGATTGGCTGATTGATTGAAATGTTCAACAACATGCTTTCGGCTAAAACAAAAAAATCTCTGTAGTCTTTGGCGCGAGGCCATTGAAATAAGTTGTGAAGTGGGGAAGGAAAAGGTGATATGTCAAATATTTCAAGGTTTCATGTGATGATTCCATTTTTTTTCGCGACCGTGATAACGAGTGCAACAAATAATTTGTTTTAGAACACGCCGGGCGTTGTTGTTCGTTAATTTCATGTTAGTTCTCGTGGTAGTGGGGTTAGGTGGAGGTGTCATTTGCCGCTTGTAACAACAAAGAGAATCCCTTTTCTAAACATGGGTTATTACTGTACGGTTCCGCAATGCACTTCGCTCGCCGGCAAGACGAAGAACGTAAAGTTCCACAGATTCCCCCGTGACGTGACTATGGCTGATAAATGGAACATAATTTTGAAGCGCGGCAAACCATACACGAAATACTCAAAAGTATGCAGCCTTCACTTCACACAGTCGGACTATAACGTCACAACTATGGGTAAGAATAAAGGTATTTTGGGTTTTCCCTTTAATATTTTATCGTATATTTCCTCCAATATTGCAATAAAAGTTGTATACGCCCGATATAAAGTCGCTGGGCGAAGCATGAGTCATACTCACCAACCATATTTTTCACGAAATCTCTATATAACCATGATCTTTTGGACTTTACATGTTATGTGTTTCGTCATAATTTTTTTCGTGCATTTCTACGTTTAATTTTTGTGCCAGACACGTTATCTTATTGGTTACATTTATCTGTATTTTCACTTGAAATCAGATAGGAAACCGATTTCGCGTGAAAAAAGGAAGGATGCGATAACTGTGATTCCCCCATGAATTACTTTGTTTGTCCTTGAAATATTTGTGACTATAAGTACTTAGACAGTTATTATAATGTATCATAATGATTACTTACACATTGTTATATTCTGTATAACAGGCTCTCAATTTTTATGATCAAAATATATTACACCAGATTTCACCGTAGAAGTCTTTGTAAATTACTATTATAACCAAATTTCTATAATTTACATGTGACTCATGTTTTCGGTATCATGGTTTCATCTCATGCAGTTGCATACCACTTTCGTTCCTCCAAACTCATACTAGATTCTAACTAGACTATAAAATAGTGAGCTAACCTACAAGAATATAAAATTTTGACTTTGAATCCATCTGCTACTAAATAAATATTATTGTAATTTTGTAGTACGGTTTGTGAGGGCAAGACAATGTGTGTATTTCCCATTTGATATATATTGCTATAATGGGTAACAAACAAATATGAAATTCCCAATAAGTTGTTCCAGAGTACCATCTTGTTTTATGAGTAAATGTCAATAACTCAGAGGTCACTAAGCTATCAAGTATGAAATGTGAAAATTATGACAAATCAGAACATCATCTTATAATATATGATAAAGAAACTGTGTGAGATATAAATTATTATAATTACAATTACAATTAGAGACATGTAAAATATATTTCTAATTTAGTTATGTGGTTTACGGTTTAGTAGAATATTGAATGGACCCCTTTGTTGTATAGGCCTCATATATACACATGCTCTCATGTGCTAAAGCCCGGTGTCCACCTTATGATCAGATGTCAGATCAGGTAATTACAGTAGAAAGACTGCCATCTGACTTCCATGACACTTATTGGTTAGTGGTCAATGTACAAAACACAGAAAAAGTCAGTCTGGTTGTACATCTATCAAACTATAGAGGTACCACTCACGCTGATGAGTCTGGCTAGCTAGCCAATAGGCCAGTGATACTCTGTGTAGCAAGGTGTATTATTTCTTGTAAGTTTTGGTAGGGTTGCTGCCTAAAGCATATGCTGAGCCGAGTTCTAGTTTGGCATGACACTACAATATTCACCATAATAACTAGCCATTCCTAATGGCTATCACCCCTGCGCGTTTCGGATCATTGTAAATATTCTACGGACCCTATTATTTTCCCAGGATAAAAAGTAACCTATGTTATTCGGGAATAATGATTCCTGTTAGTGAATATATTTTAAAATCGGTCCAGTTGTTTTTGAGTTTAATTCATTACAAAACAAAAATTGAAATGTTTTCTCTTTATAATATTAATCTATATTAATCTATATAGATAAACAATTTTAATACTAGTAACTGACTAGAGCCGACAAGCCATCAGTTGCAGTTGATACCAATCCTTAGAATGTACAAAAGTCGCTTTTGGTTTAATTCAGATGCATGGGCAAGCCGACCTTAGTCGGACATCCGACAATGCATCCCGGCTTACAACAGCGAATTTATTTTACACTGCATAAGAATTAGTATCAACTGCAACTGACGGTTGGTCGGCTCCAGTCTAAACATCTGTTACTAATTTATCATGTTACATGATGTTAATATTGTTACAACTTGTTTGATATACTTGTGGGAAGTAATTGCCAAATAAAATGTATGACTATGTCTATATCTAATCCTACTTCCTAGCTGCTCAGTATCAGTAGTCTGTCATCTTGGCGTTAATATCCCTGTTGTGCTCACGCACATGATCTAGGATTTGACAGATCAGATAATTACAGTGGAGCGACTGCCATCTGATCTCCGTGACCTTGCTATCAGGGGAACCCGACCAGATTGGATCACGGTTACACATTCAGTTGCTTGAATGTGTAGATTTCATCACGATGTTTTCCGTCATCATAAGAGCATCGGTTAGCATAAAACTAATGTAAATAACTAAAAAAAAGAGTCATTGGTATATGGCCACAATGGGAAACAAACCATCAGTATTATACACAGTATTAATATTCTGTCCCATTATCACATACGGTCAGCCGCATTTATAGGGTATTTCCTAATTTATTCACAAACCACTATGACATTTCCTCATAGCATTACCATCACAGGGTTTTTTTAATAATATTTTAACTGGACAGTTACTTCAGAATATAGTGGTTTATCCTTAGATTCTAGTACTGTATTAGTAGTGTTTGGTTATCCTGTGTAATAATATAACTCGCTAAATAGCAGGCCAGGATCCCCTGGTAGCAGGTTCACGGAGGTCAGATGGTAGTCTCCACTGTAATTACCTTATCTGCCATATCCTGAAGCATGGTCAAGGCAGACACCGGGCCCTCGTGCGCGAGAGCATAACCGGGACATTAACAACAAGATGATTATTTTTTGTTTTGTAGCAGGGGTGACCAACCTTTCGATCTGTGAGCTCGACTACAGTGTACAAGAGAGATACTAAATAAACATTCTTGTGATAAGTTTCCTTGTAGTTTTAATGGCGGATAAGATAGATGAGGCTCGTTTTCGCTGGTTTGATTTGGGCGATGGATTGATAGCGCCGTGACGGATCCGACAGCGATGAGATGACCAAGACTGGGCGAAGTGGAGAAGAATAATGTGCTGAGAACATTTGACTGAATTCTGAAGCAAAAAGCGTGAGAGCAAATTAAAGTGAAATGTATAGCTTATAGAATAAGGTAATTTTTTGTGTCACAGCTTTTGAAAAGCGGAGCGACGCATAACATAATCTAAGATATACAAAAATGGACCTTATTCTATGAACAATACATTTCACTTTAGCTTTCACGCTTTTTGCTTCTGAATTTAGTCAAATGTAATCAGCGCATAAGAGAAGAGAAGTCAGGATTGACCGGTTGGACGTACAACCTGCAGCAGTGGGGTTTATTGCCATAATAATTCAGTTTCAAACCTTATCCTGTCCTATTTTGAAACAATGTGACTTTTTCACATTTTCTATTTATTTTTATTAACTCACGAAACCGCCTTCGCGGTCGACCGGTAGACCGCGGTCGACTTCTTGGCCATCCAGTCTTACAGAGGTCATTGATCCGGTCCCATTTTGGCTATTTTTTTACATAAAGTTAATAAATAGGTCATTATTGTGCTTGTCTTCAAATACTTTACACTGTACTTTCCATCCCGATTGTCTGTTTGCAACGCTCTATTTAAAAGAAATTTGTGAGTGTATTTGTAAATGTGCCCTGGTGCCGTGTGGTGTCCGGCAGTGTACAATATATATAATAGCTAGCACTAACCCTTTACACTCGTGGGTGTCGTACTAGGCGACTGATCAGAGTCTCCGTAGGCTGGAAAATTGCCAGCAGGTTTTTCCATTATAATATTTATAACACTGCGATCTCCAATCCGCCTACCAAGCCTGGAGATTATGGCAGTTACCTTTTCGTTCGTTTGAGAGGCCCTAAGTCCTGCAGTGGACTATTAGGGGCTGTGATGATGATGGTAGCTTGAAGTCCTTGTGCCCTGAAGCCCTGGTCTTGCAGTGGTGACCACTTCACGTTAGGTGGCCCGCGTGCCTGTTTGACTACCAAAGCAATAAACGGAAAAAAAAATTACTACCACTATTGTACTGTCACTAGACGGTAATACTTCACATATGTCATTAGTTTTGACGGATCCTCAGATGTTGCTTGTTTGACATTTAGTGAACTCCCGGATTCGCAACTCTGCGATTCAATGTGCGAGCCCGTGTTTCTACGTTGCGATGTCCCATTGTAGTTTGGCTTATGTCCGATTTAATCTACCAATGTCCAACTATCACGCGGTATCTTTATCTGTTGTAACATTATTTTAAGAATAATGACTACTCAAGAATTTGATGACATTTGACGTGTAAATTTATGTTTATCAAAATAAATGAATTGAATTGAATTGAATTGTATCGTCGGTGGCCTAGTGGTAAAGGTATCCGACTCGCAAACGTGAGATACCGGGTTCGAATCCCACTGCCGCCATGTACCAATGACTCGTTATGTACAGTTCAACAGTAACCGATGCTCTTACGGTAATGGTAAACAATGTGATGAAACCTGCACAATCAGGCTACTGAATGTGTAACCATGATCCATTCTGGTCAGGTTCCCCTGATAGCAGGGTCACGGAGGTCAGATGGCAGTCGCTCCACTGTAGGTAATTACTGGTCTGCCAAATCCTAGATCATGGTCAAGGACCCCAGGCTTTCGTACGCGAGAGCATAACCGAAACATTAACCATTTTAAACAATATCCAACTATCCGGTAGTCAAAGATCGTTAAGAATAAGGTTTTTAGCTGCAGTATAGAATTGGCTGTTTGGTCGCCAAAGCGTACACTTTGCGTGGTCGACATATATCATTTTAGGTTATAATTGTTCTGTATTTATTATGGTGGCTCTGCGACTTGGACGTTTTGCAAACTAGACATGTTGCTGCCACTGGACATTCTGCAACTAAAGGAGTTGGCCTGTTTTGTTTTATGCTGTCTCCGCTTTTTGAGGGAGGAGGTCGGGATACTATATTTCCTACTCCAACCTGTTACTTCTTAATTTAATTTGTTGCTAGTTACAAGGCAGTATTAGCTTGTTCTCGGGCGCTCCTGAGTGTCAAGACTCAGGAGCTGCGTGTGGTCGCAGCTGTAGATCCTGGCTACACGGGAGTTGCAGCGGTGGGAATGATTGAGCAAATGGTGGAGTAAAGCCCGTTAACGGACTAGAGCCAGGGACTGACCAGAGCAAATTCGTTCTGGTCGGTCCATCCGATGGGTGATCTTCCGCGCGAAGGTTACGCTGATCGCTTCGCATCGCATGGCCGTCGTGATCAATTAATATAACGACTAGTGGACCTAGGGTTGTCAACTTTTTTTAGACCAAATATAGTATTTTCGGGTTTAGAAGCCATAAAAATATAGTAGGTAGGGAATTAATAAAATAAAATATATAGTAGGTTTTTGAAATAAAATGTACGTGCCTATATTATTTCTTAAATGTATATTTTCTGCTACATTGAGCTTCATAGCTGTTTTGTTTTATTTGACTTGAGTTTGACGTCACGTCATACAAATGTCAAGACTCAAAATCGTTCTGAAATATTCGATTTGCATCAGGAAAATTTTTCTTTTGAGGATCCTTTGGACGCGTTCCGTTTTGCGGTAAGGGGTAATGTTGTGTTAATTAAATATATAGTTGTTTTGCCTACTATATTTTAATTTTTAATTTATAGTAGGTAGACTCCTAATATAGTAGGATACTATATTATATGGTAGGGTTGGTAACCCTAAGTGGACCCGACGTGACTTCGTGCGCGTAGTACTTTACCCTTACTTACCCTTTTATTTCTTGCTTAATAATCTTATTTTTATTTTCATTTAACCGTTTATTGTACACATAAACATAAAATAAAGGTACAAAATACAAAAACTAACACAGCAGGCGCTACTTGTTTCTAACAAGATATCTCTTTCAGCCGACCTAATACAGAGAGATGTGATACACAATTGCAGACAAGACTTGCACAATAATCATATCTAACTGAATGTAATATACAGAATATAGTACATACACACATAATACAGAATAATTATAATACAATACAACCTTCCTCTTGAATCACTCTATCTATTGTTGAAAACCGCATTAAAATCCGTTGCGTAGTTTAAAAGATCTAAGCGTACATAGATACATAGGGACAGACGGCGGGAAGCCACTTTGTTTTATACTATGTTTAAATCCCGATGCAGTATTAGCCGTGTGGTGTCCGGCAGAGTAGAATAGCACCAACCCCTTACACTCGTGGGTGTCGTACAAGGCGACTGATGTTCTCGAGGCAAAATATCTAGTCTCCGAAGGCTGGAAAATGGGCAGCAGCGTTTTCCATAGTTTCTAACACTGCGGCGACTGCTTACCATCAGGAAGGCCGTAAGTTGGCAACTGGTGTAAAAATAAAAGTGCGATGTCCAACCCGCCTGCCAAACGTGGAGATTATGACAATAACCTTTTGTGGGAGAGGCCTTTGGACATGCAGGGACTGTTATGGGCTGTGATGATTAGTAGGTGCAGTTGTTTCCCTTGCATTTTGTTTTGCAGCAAACATGTAAGAATAGGCAATAATTACTGAATTATTTTATTTGATAGCGTTTCACTTAACGAATAGAATAGTGAATTAGTCATTGAATATCTTCAAAAATAGGCGAGATATGAACGTTTGAAATTCCTAATTAGACAGCTGGCGATACTCAACCGTGACGTCACGGTTGTGTAGCGTCATCAGTACTAGTTACGCATAAAAAAACTGCAAATCGATTTTTATTTAGGTTTTTTTGAAACAAATAGTTTGAATCTAATAATGATTTTTAGAATCAGCTCGAAAAGCCTTTTCATTTGATACCACACTCGATAGGTTAAAGATATTTTTTGCGATATGATAAAAATATGGCGTCATTACTGTCCTAAGGGAAATATTAGAGATTAGAGCGAGTTAGTCGCGGTGTCGAATTACCCTTAAAATACGAAACGGTCACCCATCCAGTTCCCGGACTGCGAGGGTTGCTTAACCTCGGTTATCGCCATGATTTGTTGCTTGAAACAATGTCGCAGTAGCTAAGTCCGATGTGCGCAATTTTAATATAAATATTGTAATTATGGTGATGATGAATCTGTCCGCAGGAACACATCGGTTGCATTGCGCGAACTCTATTGTATCTTTTAGGGTTCCGCGTAGAGACAGAGAGAGAGCAAAATGTTCGGACTAGTTGCAATTTACCCACCACCTGTGGGGCCGTTCATAAAATACGTTCGCACACAAGGGGGGGGGGGGAGGGCTCTTGCTGAGTGTGACAAAGTGTGACAAGGGGGGACGGGGGGTGTATGGCAACGTGACGTTCGTTGAAATAAATGAAGAAGAAGAAGATGCTGCAATACCAATTATAGACATTTCGGCGCATTTACAGAATCCTTGGACTTCTGATTAATAAAAAATATTATTTATTTATTCGTTATAAAAGATATTTATTACTTTATTTAAATTTTATTATAAAAACTAAATAAATATTTAAATTCTCAAAATTTGTGCACTATTAATTAAAATTTACCATATTCAGGGGGGGGGGGGGCGCTTAGTTTTTGTGACGAAATATTTCGAGAGGGGTCACAGAAAGTGTGACACAGCGTGTCAATGGGGGGGGAGGGGGTCAGAAAAAGCTGATTTTAGCGTGACGTATTTTATGAACGGCCCCTGTATAAAAAGAAAGAAAAACTTTTATTACACATAGCACTCCACGACACAATAATAGTGACATAATTGCAAAAGGAAACATTAATAATAAGAAAAAAAGCCTCCTATGCCACTGTCTTTGCCGCGGCGGCCAGCGTAAATGATACTCGAGCACGTGCTGTGATCGCAAGATGCGACTTACAGCGCTGGTATAACCCGCGTCACGAAAGAAGAGACTTGTCAAATGGCAGTGGAGGGGATTTTGCGCAGGTAATGAGCAGTTTTCCAATAGGTATCTAAAGCATTCCTAGCCACTTACTAGATGGCGCCCCGACAATTTTGGTAATTGATAATCGCTTTAAATAGGTTCTTAGCAAACAGGATATAAACACTGGGTACGTTGTATTGGATAATATTGTATTTGTCAATAGTTTTCAACCATTTTAGAGGTTGTAATAATAATGGAACATAGTGCCAACTTCAATAAATATTTCATTTTACACTTCGTTCAACCTTTAACAGTTATGTTTATATTAATAAACTATTTATTTTTAAGTTTAGTATTAGTTGGCTGCATGAAATCACTGTCACCATCATACAGATTATAAAAAGATTATCAATATTGTAGGAGCGCCATCTATTGATGCTTTTGGAAACCAACTATCAATACCTACTGGAAAACTCCTCATTGTATACAGCGCAATTCGAACCACGTGACCCGCCAAGTCTCTTCTTATTTGACACTAGCTATATTCTGTGGAGCCTTTTTTAGGTACGTCACGGGCGTTATACTACCTAAATATATATAAATAAATGTAATAATAACAATGACTTCTACATAATGGACCCGTTCATGGACCAAAGGGAATAGCTCCATGTCATTGGAGCGTAAACTGCAATTGCGCTCCAACTATGTCTCAGTGACGTTTTGGCCACGGTTACGAATTGTCGTTACTTTACAATCTAAGAATGCCGAGTTGCGTAGGAAACACATGCACTAATTCCAATAAACAGTAACCAAAACCAAGAATGGAGTATCTTTTTTCCGTAAAGTATAAGAAATATCATGTATTACTTGTAAAACTTATATTTTTAGCATTTCCAATAAATATTTAGGTGTTTATTGCTACATCATTAACCGGCCATGATTAGTTGGTATGTTCATTCAAATTCAATGCACGCCATCTGCTTATTTTTTATTTGGCAGTCTTACATATATGCGCACGATGTGACTTTGCACCAGCGGCATAATGCCGTTGATTTTGTTTTCGCGGAAGTAATATTATTATAGATAAAAATAGATAACAGATGAGTATACAAATTAATCAATAACAATAATATTGTTATATAATGTAGCTTCGTTGAAGAATTCTACAACGACAAAAGTGGTATAATTTTAAAGGAGATAAAATGATAAATTTGAAGGTTGAAATTGAAGGTTGGATTTGTAATTGGCGAATCCCAATTATTACTGTTTAGAAATTTATATTTAAGGCATTACGTTACAACAATTTTGTAAGCTTTTACAATGTTATATCTGGCGCCTTGGCGAGATTGATGACTGACGTCTATTTCAGTGCTAAAAAACCGGTGGCCAAAACTGGAACTAAGTGTTGCCATATTGAAATAATATGTCATTGCCAACAACAGCGACGCTGTCACCGGGTCAAATCAGTTTGTGGCACAAGAGACTGCGCCATTATATTTAATATGGTATGGTTTATTTATACTTATACAGGTTGTCAAAAGACCGCTAGCATTAATTGAAACCTCATATTCTAGCCACGAAACTGAACAACTTTCCCCAAAAAACATACCCGCGGAAATGACTTCATAATTTCGCTACCTAAAATAAATAATTAATTGCGACGCGCAATGTGGGCAGTTTCATGGGTAGAATATGGGGTTTCAATTAATGCTAGCGGTCTTTTTACACCCTGTATATCCATGAATCCATCGATGCATTACACATGGCCATTAAATGCGGGTAGAACAGAAAAAAATACTTAATACTGTGATATTTTTAGTACAGCATAACTCTGAACGAACTAAAATTTGGCAGTTAGCGCCTAACTTACTTTTGTTCAGCTCGAAAATAGCTATCCAACGACGTATTACACATAGCTATTGGAATGGTTACCACTGTCCATACATATTCTTGTACGCGTTAACAATGTTATATCTGGCGGCTTGACAAGATTGTTGACAAACCTATTCGACCCGGTGGACAAAACCGGAACTAAGTGTTGCCGTTTTGAAATGTAATGTCAATGCCAACAACAGCGACGCTGTCACCCGGTCAGACATGTTTGTGGCACTGTAGACAGCGCAGTTTTATTTACTATGGTAACCGTCAGAGTTATTTGTTCGCTCAACCGGTTCCAGGGTATTTATTTCTATGAATAATAACTACAAAATATGTAGGTAGGCATTAGGCCATATTCCTAGCTATGTAGATAGATGCGCGTAAAAACCGGAGACGCTCCAAGTCTAAACAGTTTGGGATGCTGTCTTCTGTATTTTCCACCAACCTACTTAATATTTTTTTTTCTGTCTTTTTCCTTGTATGTTTTGAATTATTTTGGTGTTTTTGTCGTGTGAATAAGTGTTTTCTATTTATAGACCTTAGACCTGTCTTTATTTGGTCCAATAACACATTAAAAAAACTTAAAACATATTGAGTACATAATAAGGAAGCAGGGTGATTCAAATGCCTTAGAGTCTCAGGTACGTGTTTGCAACAACTTGTAAGAGCAACTGAGACTAAATGTTCTGTTTACCAATCTGCCAAGGCAGGGTAATGTTTTTGGCGTGTATCTTGTAGATATGTATGTGTGTAAAATTCTTTATTACCTCGTGTCTTCTAAACGGCTGGATGGATTTCGGTAGTTGAGGCATCGTTAGATTTGTCTCAAAAACCTTGTGTACTTAATAATGGTGATCTAATAAAATTCAAAATGGCGGGTTTTCGGCGTCATATTGTAAAGTTAAACCAAAACTCTTGTACAATCGAAGCTATCGGAGTTCACAGGACAAGCTAATAGGTGTATAAATAAAACTATCTTTAAAAAATCTACTTTACCTGTACCTACCCTTTTTTTCTTGAACCTTCCTCTTGAATCACTCTATCTATTGTTGAAAAACCGCATTGAAAGGTTGAGGTAAGCTAGGTACATGATACAGATGGTGGGAAGCAATTTTTTTTTTTTTATGACCTAGGCAAGTGGGCCACCTGATGGGACTATGTTTTATACTATGTATAGAAAAAAGCAAACAGTATAATTATTACGTCTCTTCATTCAAATGAATAAATTCGTGAATTAAATTATTTGAAGTAAAAAAATCATTTGAATCTCAAAACTATCATATTCATAACGTCACGCATTTTTCCTGTAGGGGTAGGCAAATATCAAATTTTTCAAATTTCTTGACCAAGTTTCAATAATTCGAACGAATCAATAATATCGATACGAATTCAGGCGACTGAATGTGTAACCATGATCCAATCTGGCCACGTTCCCCGGGTAGCGTCATGGAGGTCACATGGCAGTCGCTCCACGGAAGCTACCTGATCTGCCAAATCCTGGACCTGGTTTAAGGCAAATTACCGCTAAGTCATCATCACAGCCCGTAACAGTCCACTGCAGGACTTAGGGCCTTTCCCACGAAAGGGGAGGTTATTGCCATAATCTCCACGCTTGGCAGGCGGGTTGGAGATCGCAGTGTTTAAATAATACAATGGAAAATGCTGCTGCCCATTTTCCAGACTACGGAGACTCTTGATCTTTTGCCTCGAAAACATTAGTCGCCTTGTACGACACCCATGAGTGTAAGGGGTTGGTGCTATTCTACTCTACCGGACACCACACGGCCAAAGTAGTAACCGCAGTAGTACCGCTAAGTAGTTTTTTTTTATTGTAAATAAACGCCCTCCACCGTACCTTCAGAACCCTTTACGCAAGCCCAAACACACGCTCTCCCATCTTTTTATCTCCGCCGAACAAGGCCAGTCTAATCGACAGCTTATTTCGCTGTACGTTAGTCACGAACATCTGACACTCACTGCGCTGTGTGATAACCCCGCGAACTTTAATTCCATTTGACACACAGCATTCCAGATTGACTTTCTTGCTACGTGGTGGTTTGTGGCTCGCCGCACTATGGCGAAAAGTTCTGGGGATGATTTTTGTATTTTTATTGTATACGGCAGACAAACAGGCAAGCGGGCCACCTGATGGAAAGTGGACGCCGCCTATGGACACCAGTAGGCCTAGCACAAGTTGCTCTCGCGCGCGATTAGCGAGTGAAAGCGCGTAGGTAGGTATTGCTATCTCTTTCGTCTTAGTATTGAGGGAAAGAGACAAACGCTCTCTCGCGGCGCGAGCTTTGTCGCGGACACACTTGTGCTAGGGCCACAGGGGAGTTGCCGATGCGTTGCCCGCCTCTGAAGCGATATTTATTTATTTCCATACAGTTTTACAGCAATAAAATTTGGTTATAATTGTAGAATTCAAAGGTCATAGTCCACTGGAAATACTGGAAGGATGAATGAATGAATGAATGAACACTTTATTGCATAAATATAGGATACAGTCGGTACACACAAAGCGATTTTTTTAGGCAACCTTTAGCCGTGTGTTGTCCGGCAGAGTAGAATAGCACCAACCCCTTACACTCGTGGGTGTCGTACAAGGCGACTGTTTTCAAGGCAAAAGATCTAGTCCCCTTAAGCTGTCCATATAATGTCTTGCCACTGAACTTGCGTCCGGCCAAAGTTCGGTTGTACGCAAAGATTTTGACATATATATGTAGGTAGAGCTCGTCTAGGCTAAAATGACGCGCCCCACTACTTAGTTAGTTGATTTCGATGTGTGAGTGCAAATATTGATAACGACACTTCATCTGTGTGGGAGCCAATGAACGACGCGTGCTCCTACGTTTGAATTTCACCGGCAACTGAATGACCAATTACAACGGCATTTGTATATGTATTGCGTCCATATTTTAAACTTGCTTGTGATGCGATAGTGGGGCGCGTCATTTTAGCCTAGACGAGCTCTACCTACATGCCGTGATAGCATTGCAGGCGTAATCACGCCGAAGTTTGGGAATTTCCAAATCTATTGTATAATAAATTAACTCATTTAAAATAACATTCATTATCATCACAGCCCATAACAGTCCACTGCAGGACTAAGGGCCTCACCCACGAAAGGGGAGGTTATTCCCATAATCTCCATGCTTGGCCGGCGGGTTGGAGATCGCAGTGTTGAAAATATTTTTATTTATTTTATTTATATCAGCTTGAAACACCCCACTGTTGGGCAAAGGACTCCCCCTATTCATCCATACTTCGCGATCGTTTGCTATGGTTTGCCAGTCCCTGTCGAACTAAAATAATAATTTTCCAGTTATAATGAATGAATGAATGAATGAATAACGCTTTATTGCACAATCAAAAGTATACAATGGGTAACTTAAATTAACAGCAGGAGAAGCAACAGGCGGCCTTATCGCTTAAAGCGATTTCTTCCAGGCAACCTTTTTGGGTAGTTAACTGTTGACAGAAGTGCATGATAAGGAAATAGGCTGAGAGTAAGCCCGTTCAACAAAAAGACATAGTGGTGTAATTTTAATTAATACTAATAAAACTATAGATACATTTATATACCTAGCATAATACTATAAATACATATTTAAAAACAGAATAGAAGAGAGTAAGGTTTATCTGGAATGATATACGAGTATAGCAAACATATAAGGTTATAACCCAACAAGAGTATTATAAATATAGCAATGGAAAACGCTGCTGCCCATTTTCCAGCCTACGGGGACTAGATCTTTTGCCTCGAAAACATTAGTCGCCTTGTACGACACCCACGAGTGTAAGGGGTTGGTGCTATTCTACTCTGCCGGACACCACACGGCTAAAGGGGAGGGGGGCCTGGTGACCTGAAATACAGGCCTGCCTAGCTTAGGCATCAGTCTCCCACAAGATGTGAATTGTAAACTGTAAATAATTGGGAGAAAATAAACTTTTTAATAATTATTTATAAATATAGTATCCTACTATATTTTGGGTCATTTACTATGTCATCATCATATGTTTAAGAGTATGACTATTGTCGATGGAGCAATCGCCATTTTTCTCTCCAGTCTGCCAACCTCTTCATGTCTTTATAATCCCCGGCGCTCACGTTTCCTTCACGTCCTTCCAGTATTCAAATCTTGGGCATTTACTATGTACTATTGGAAGAACATATAGTAGCCAAACATGGTCAAGCCAGAGTCATTTTGTAAAACAACTCACTCACCTTTTCTGTATATAAAAAGTACCTACCTACGTAATTTAATTTTTTTAAACCATTTTATCATGTGGTGTCCCGTAGAAGACCACTAACCCCTTAACAAGGGTGTTACGTCATACAAATTATAAAAAATCTGATTAAAAATCATAAATACAGGATACTATTGGGTCCATACTACTCCTTACCTATGGAATCGGCGTATTTTAATTGTACTTAGATTTGACGACCTGAGTGGTTCAATGGTCAACATGCCGTCTGCCACGCAAGAGGTCCCGGGTTCGATTCCCGGCCAGGCAGAAATTGAAATGATGAATGTTAATTTCTGTTACGGGTCTGGGTGTTCTATGTATAATAAGTATGTATTTAAAAGTATTTAAGTAGTATATCAGTTATCTAGCACCCATAGCACAAGCTTTGCTTAGTTTGGGGCTAGATGGCGCTGTGTGAATTTGTCCACGAATATTTATTATTTATTTATTTAGATGCCAGTAAGTACATAAAATTTACAATAAAAATAATTTCTTAACTTTTATGATGTATTTGAAAATACCTCTTTATCATTTGTCGTCAGTTGTGCGTCTTCAACCGGATGTAATTTTATGAAAAGATAGTTATCAATCAATATATATATATCAATGAAATCGGTATGCCCCCGTTAGCTTAATGTTGTCTGATTATATATCTACAAAGTTTTATCGTAATCGCGTTGGCCGTTTCCAAGAAATAATAATATTCCAGTTACCGTTATTTTTGCCATACAAAACGCTATTTTTATAGGTTAAATAGTATTGTGTGTCTGCCGGTGAGTGTGGTATCCAGTGCTCCATGGGGTGGGGGGTTGGGGAACCGTGGCTTTGGCAGTGGAGGGGCATTTGCCTTTTTGCTGCCAGAGCAACGTGTTATAGAGGTGGGCAACGCATTGGCGTGTTGCTATTGTCTATAGGCAGCGGTGTCCACTTTCCATCAGGTGGCCCGCTTGCCTGTTTGCCTGCCGTACCTAAGGACCTAATATTTTTTATTTAAATGTTGATTTTTTTTGTATCTTCGGCGCAGTGTGTTTAGTCACTTATATGGTGCCTTTCTGTTCACTCGATGCCCAGACATTAACATGTAACAGAACAGCCTAAACTGATTAATTACGCTTTTATAAATATCAATAAATAAATAAATAAGTATACTTGGACAATTCACACAGCGCCGTCTAGCCCCAAAGTAAGCAAAGCTTGTGTTATGGGTGTTAGGTAACTGATAAACTACGTATATACTTATATTTATAATACATACTACACCCAGACCCGTAACAGAAATTATAATTCATCATATCAATTTCTGCTCGGCCGGGAACGAACCCGGGACCTCTGCGTGGCGACTGGCATGTTAGCAAACGGAACCACTCAGGTCGTCAATTTCTTTCCGATTTTATACAGGGTGACTTCACATTCATTGTAGCAAGGGGTAGCCTATGGATGGTTCGTGATAACAAACAACTCTTTCTATGGCACCAAGTCTGAAAACTACATTGAAAATTAATTCTGTCAAAATGTATTAATTAACTAATTTATGGCAAACTTAACAGCTGTTACATCTAGATGTACCTACGTATATTAATATCAATAAAAACTTAAACAAACAATTACAAAGTGTGACAAATTACATATTTAATTATACAGTCATTATAGTAAGAATTAATGATTAAAATGTTATTTAGGAATCATTTTGTGTGTGCACTAATTAAATGTGTGTATAAGGAAAGTGTGTGTAGTATGAAACTGCCAATTACATACCTATAGCTGGCCGTGTGGTGTCCGGCAGAGTAGAATAGCACCAACCCCTTACACTCGTGGGTGTCGTACAAGGCGACTTATGTTTTCGAGACAAAATATCTAGAGTCTCCGTAGGCTGGAAATTGGCAGCAGCTTTTTCCATTGCTATATTTAAAACCCTGCGATCTCCAACTCGCCTGCCAAACGTGGAATTATGGCAATAATCTCTCCTTTTGTGAGAGAGGCCCCAAGTCCTGCAGTGGACTGTTATGGGCTGTGATGATGATATCTTTTTATCTTAGTGTTTTGACCACTTTACTATGCTCTGTCAAATTTAGGATGATAGTTTTGGCATTGTCGTAATTTTTCGGTAAAATGTACTACAGGCGTTGTTTTGTGATTTAATAATTTTTCTTTTTCCATAGCTTTGTTATATATTATTAAAATGTAGAATTCCATTTCCCGCTCAATTGGATATATTTTCTGACTGCCAATTGCATAAACATGCATTAAAAACGTCAAACACTTGAACTTAAGTCGGTCAAAGCTTATATTTTACACCACTAAGGTGGCAAACAAGCTTACGGCCTGCTAGTGGACGGTGTACACAGCAAATATTGGCAAAAAAACCGCAAATCGATGTACAGGATAGCCGTTTGGTATACGAGTACTTTAGGTTTAAACAATCATTTTGACCGGTAGTTCCTAAAAATATTCCCAGGGGGGGAGCAGTAATATCGATATTAATTTTTTATATGGGATTTGAATTTTTTTTTCTTAGATTCCTATCGTGTTTGGTATCAAATGAAAGGGCATCATGAGCCGGTTCTAAAAATATACTACACCAATACCATTCGGCCACCTGTTTTCTAAAAATCCACGAAATATTTTCAAAAGGAGAGGGTAGGAGACGGATTAGTAAATTTTTGTATAACATACGCCAAATGTCTCTAAATATACCCATATCCAACGACAAAAAGGCGATTTAAAAAATATTTTAATTTACTAATTTTAAAATATTTTTTTCTTTATTAAAAAGTTGAGATTTAGTATTTTTTTAAACTTATCGAACTCTACTGTACTGTACTATTATTATTGTGTTTTATGCTATTATCTATGTAAAATAATGCTCTTACGGTTTCTATCTCCCCCTCCCCCTTTCCTCTCTTTACTTACTAAATCTCAACTTTTTAATAAAGAAAAAAATATTTTAAAATTAGTAAATTAAAATATTTTTTAAATCGCCTTTTTGTCTTTGGATATGGGCATATTAAGAGTCATTTGGCGTATATTTTATAAAAATTTACTAATCCGTCTCCTACCTGGAGGAGTCCAAACTTGGTATGTTTTGAAAATATTTCTTGGATTTTAAGAAAACAGGTGGCTGAAAGTTATTGGTGTAGTATATTTTTAGAACCGGCTTATGATGCCCTTTCATTTGACACCAAACACGACAGGATTCCGAAAAAAAAAAAATTCGATTCCCATATTAAAAATTAATGTCAATATTACTGGCCCCCCCCTTGGAATATTTTTAGGAACTACCGGTCAAAATGATTGTTTTAACCTAAAGTACCCGTGTACCAAACGGCTATCCTGTACATCGATTTGCGGTTTTTTTTTTACGTAGCTCGACCACTATGCCTGGTGCGCAGTCACCGCAGCCTATGGCCGTTTGCAATACCAGGGGCATCACCAACGCGTTGCCGACCCCGTGCAAACCTTTTCACGCCCTTTCTCGATAAACTCCATCATCATCATTTATTTAAGAGTATGACTCTTATCGCCACTCAGGAGATGAAGAGGTTGGCAGACAGGAGAGAAGAACTTCATAAAATATATTATTTGTGTCATGAAACTCGTACCACCTGCCTGTCACGCCTTGACTTTCACACCCTGCTACTTCCAGGCCAATAAAAGACACTGAGCAAAGACCCGGTACGTGGTCGCCACTCGAGAACTTCGCCCCATCTACCATCTGCTACACCCCACTGCCATTTGACTTTCACACCTTGACTCTCACCGTGCCAATTACAGGCCAATGGAAGACGCTGAGCAAGGACGCGGTGCCGTCCCAGAACCTGCCGAAGCTGAACCCTGATGGCACCGTCATGGTCATCAGGAAGTCACGCACCGTCAAGTACAAGGAGTCGAGGAAGGAGGAGCATATCAGGTGAGCATTGACTTTAAACCCCGACTGGAAATGAGATTTTTTCTTTTTTTGTCATACGTTAGGCAGACAGGCAAGCGGGCCACCTGATGGAAAGTGGTCACCACTGCCTATAGACATAAGCAACACCGAGAGTATCGCCAATGCGTTGCACACCTCTATAACACGTTACTCAGGCAGCAGAAAGGCAAATGTACCTCCACTGCCAACGCCACGGTTCCCCAAATTCCCACCCCATGGAGCACTGGAAACCTTACTCACCGGCAGAAACAATACTATTTAAAAGAGTATTGTTTAGCTGCGGTATTCTGTAAGGTGGAGGTACTTCCCCAGTCGGGCGGCTCCAATTCGAACGGGATACCCCGCGATGCCCTACCTCTCTTAAAGAGTGGTGATTCAGATTCAGATTCAGATTCATTTATTGCCCAAAGTAAACACAAGTACATTTATATATCTAGCAGTAAATACAGACAAAAATGTGCATTCATTTAGGGTTCGTCAATAATAATTAGCGATACAATATAATTATTTGATACATAATAATAATATTATTAATCTGTACAAAAGTACCTACAGAAATCAAAATGACAAAGTAAATAATCAAAGTAACAAATCAATAGATTGAATAATAAATTTAAGAATTTCATAATAAAATGATGGAAATGTCAAAATTCAAATGTCACAATAAATACTACAATAATAAAAATGTCGAAATAATAACCAAATGTTATACAATAATATTAATTCAATAAAATAGTTCAAACGTCACAATAAAATAATAAAAATGTCGAAATAACAACCAAATAACAATTAACAATATAATGTCAACTTAAATGAAAACGTCAATTGTAACTATTATTCATTTGGACATAATATCATAATACTCATTTACAGAGTACAAAGGATTATCCAATAAAAGGGTTCTGAGCCTGCGCCTAAATGCTTCGTCAGACGGTTCACTCTGCAAGTCTGCAGGCAGCTTGTTGTAGAATGTGGGACCAATAATACGTGGGTTTTTCTCTGCAAGTGCCATACGACGGGGTTGAACATTCAGAGTACCTGCGTTACGAGTCTGTCTTCTCATACTGTTTATATCCCTGTACATATTTATGTTACGTCTCACGTACATAAGTACCTCAAGCATATATAATGAATAGTGGGTCATGATGCGGTGTGTTGCAAATAGAGACCTACATGAGTCGGTAGGCTTCAAACCAAAAATAGCACGTATAGCTCGTTTTTGCATAAGGAGCACCCTTTTGGCATCCGTCGAGTTACCCCAAATGATGGTGCCATATGACATTATAGAGTTAAAATGTGCAAAATATACCTGTCTAAGTGCTTCTGTGGATATTAGTGGTTTTAATTTTTTTAATGCAAACACCGCACCACTCAGCCTATCGCATAGTTTGTCAACATGGCACTTCCAGTTAAGGTTCGAGTCCAGCATGAAGCCGAGAAACCTACACTCACCCCAAAGTTGAACCGGATTGTTCATAAGACACAGGGGTGTGGTACTGTTTCTTCCTGTAAAAATCATTACGTTTGATTTGCTGATATTTAGTACAAGCCCATTTGCGGAAAACCATTCCTGCAGCTGAGCACAAACTTGGTGTATTTTTGCACTAAGATTTTCATTTGTGCGACTGCTGACCACAACAGTAGTGTCATCAGGTGTTATTCTTCTTGTCGAGTCGATGGACTAAACTCTGACTTACACTTTATTCGCCCAGTATTCAGCGACGCATACAGCGTTTGGACTGGCCTCGAACAAGGCCTCCATGGTACAAGTTTTAGGCACGCCTAGCATGAAATGAGGTGGTCCATGGTTTGCGGAGATATGCCACAGTTATAAGTTGGATCTGTGGCTTTGTGTATCTGTCTGGGGCATCGTAGCTCCCGAACGGATGGACCTATTTAGATGCGGTTTTCTCTATTTGATAGTCAGTTTAATTGAGATTGTTCTTAACTTTGTTTTATTAAAATTGGTTGTGCATAGCTATCTAATCTATCCTACATCTACTCCTGTTTTTCTTGCTTATAAACATTCCTTTTGAATCACTTTCGTTGAGTAATCCATATTAAAAAAAAACTTATTTCAGGCCGGTTGACCCATACTTGCATTACATGGGTAATATGTCAAACAATACAATAATATAATTTACTACAAGCTAGACAACAACAATATATCACTTCTTCTGCCATATATGTCCATAATCGAAAGCCACAGCGTCAATTGTTGAAAACCGCATTAAAACCCGTTGCGTAGTTTGAAATACTTAAGCGTACATTGATACATAGGGACAGACGGCGGGAAGCGTCTTTGTTTTATACTATGTATCACTATGTATTATTATATTTCATATTACCAATATCCCCTTACCTCTATTACAATAAAATCATCTTGGCGGTAATGTCCCGGTTGTGCTCTCGCTCACGAGGGCCTGGGGTGCGCCTTGACGAAGTTCCAGGATTTAGCAGATCAGGTTATTACAGTGGAGCGACTGCCATCTGACCTCCGTGACCCTGCTACCAGGGGAACCTGACCGGATTGGATCATGATTACAAATTCAATCGCCTGAATTTGCAGGTTTCATCACGATGTTTTCCCTCACTGTAAGAGTATCTGTTAGTAATTAACTAATGTACATACGTAACTCAGAAAAGAGTCATTGGTAGCCGTAGCGGGGTTCAAACCCTGTACCTCTCGCTTGCGAGTCGGATACCCTAACCGCTCCGCCACCGACGCTCCTCACTTTTACCTCTATTGTAATATTCACCATCCCAGCCGACAACAGTCCACTGCAAGACTTAGGGCCACGAAAGGGGAGGTTACTGCCATAATCTCCACGCTTGGCAGGCGGGTTGGAGATCGCAGTGCTCTAAATATAACAATGGAAATCGCTGCTGCCCATTTTCCGGCCTACGGAGAATCTTTTGCCTCAAAAACATTAGTCGCCTTGTCCCACTCACGAGTATAATGTGTTTTTTTTAATACTTTTAATGTGACACAGGTTGGTATACGTATAAATAATATACAGATGTTAAGTGAATACAGAGAGTGAGAGTGTTTTTCCTTTGGACTATGATATGGGATCGTTCAAAAGGTATATTAGAGGTCTCTTCAGAGGCGGGCTTCAACGCATTAGTGACTCCCCTGGTGTTGCTGATGTCCAAAGGCGGCGGTGACCACTTTCCATCAGGTGGCCCGCTTGCCTGTTTGTCTGCCGCATAAAAAAAAAAAGAAAAAAAAAGTGGTGTTATTGTGTGTAAATAAATGTTTTTTAGGGGGTAAGGGGCTGGTGCTATTCTGCTCCGCCGGACACCACACGGCCATAAAAATATTAGTAAGATACTAATCATTCCCGCGTGCCGTGCATGTGAGGAAAACATCGAATAGAGAAACAGCAACATTTTTGCCCGGCCCATGTGTCACGTATACAACTCGATCGCCGCAGGGATTCCCATGTTTTCGCCGCTTTGTTTACTCGCAGGGTAATACCGGATTAGCAATAACGTCTTTGTCCACGAACGTCCAGTAACGTGCGTAACGGGTTTGATAAGCCTGGGATGCCCACAGGCCACAGGGCGAACAGGCCACAGGGCCCACAGCCTACATTATCTCACCGCTCGCCATCGACAGGGAGGTCATCCTCTTGGAGCAAATTGGTCGCGAACTGTTCAGATGAACTGAATTGTTCAGTTGGTTAACACTTGCCACGTAAAGGTCTGAGGAGAAATTGAAGTGTTGAATGTTAATTTCTGTTACGGGTCTGGGTTTAGTATGGTTAAAAAGTATGTATTTAAAAAAGTATATAAGATAGAGACATAGATTTTATTTGGCAACTACTACAGTTATGTCAAACTAGTTGTAAGAATAACAACAGTTATATGTATAAGTAGTTTATCAGTTATCTAACACCCGTAACACGAGCTGTGCTTGCTTTAGGGCTAGATGGCGCTGTATGAATATGTTCAAGCACATTTATTTATAAAACTGTTCGGTTCCAAAGAAACATTCTTCCGCGCACACTTCTTCTTATCGTGTCAATGATAAATAGGTTAAGTGTTATATTTTATTATTATTACTTATATTTTTTAAGGTTGTGGAATGACCTCCCCGAAAGGCTCATTCCACAAAAAGAATAAGCTCTCTTCAAAATAAGGTATTTACGGTGTTGGCAGCGCGTGATACCTTTGGTATTCCGGTGACTGCCTACCATCAGACACGCCGTAAGCTTGTTGGCACCTTCATCATCACAGCCCGTAACAGTCCACTGCAGGACTTTGGGCTTCTCCCACGAAAGGGGAGGATTAGAGGGGAGGTTATTGCCATAATCTCGACGCTTGGCAGGCGGGTTGGAGATCGCAGTGTTTAAATATAACAATGGAAAATGCTGCTGCCCATTATCCAGACTACGGAGACTCTTGATCTTTTGCCTCGAAAACATTAGTCGCCTTGTACGACACCCATGAGCGTAAGGAGTTGGTGCTATTCTACTCTGCCGGTCACCACACATCCAAGTTGGCACCTTAGTCGTACAAAAAGGAGATCGTGGTCAATTTAGCATGAAAGCTTGAGTTCTTAACCGGTCCAAGTGATGCTCCAACCCAAGCAGCACCTGTATAAGGCACAGGTATGGAGTATTGCTTAGCGCGGATCCAGCGTTGTGGGCACGATGGGCATGCCCAAAACCCTAATTAAGGTTCATGGGCCCCTAATTTGAACAGAAAAGTGGTATTCTTATCATTACCCCCAGATTTGAAATGCCAAAATGTCAAAATGTTCGAGCTCGCTGAGCTCGCTCATTCCTGGGTTTATGTTAATTTTATTAGATATTTCCAGCTTTAACGAAATCCGACTCGCACTTTGCGGATTTTCAAATGGTCTTGCTCTTTGGGTCGGCGAAACTGCTTATCTGCTTAGTCCTCTTGACTCCGCACAGGGTATGGAGACCCTTTCTTACTTTTGATATTTTTTTTATTATTGTTATTTGTTTTTATAGCTTTATAGTGACACATACTCTGTGAAAAGTTCATGTGTCATATGATACAGTCACAAAGAGTACGAGTAGCGTATGCGTAGCGCCATAGCGGATTCCAGGCTGCCGGCCTGGTGACGTTGCAGCTAGATCGCAGCAGCAATAATTTCGCGAGAAAAAATGAAAACTTAAATTTCGATTTCGATTTCGAAATTTTCTTAACTCGCCCTTAAATTTTTATCTATGGCAATATCTACATTAGGAAACTCTCTCATTGGGAATGTTTTGCGTAACGATACCCACAGCACGATTCCGCCATCGCACCGCCGCACTCATCCTTACTACGTAGACCCTCTGTTGGTCACCACGCGAAGGTTCGAAATAACGTTTCTCGCTCGTGCGATTCGGATGTGGAATGAGCTCCCAGCCACAGTGTTTCCTTTGGACTATGGCATGGGATCGTTCAAGAGGTGTAGAGGCCTCTTTAGATGCGGACGATACATTCGTGGTGCCCCTGTGGTGTCGATATCCGTTATATTTGCTAAGTATAATGTCCGGCTGTCCGTGTGCAAAAAAAAAGAAAAAAAACATCCGATGGTAAGAGTGAACCGAAAAATATTTTTTTTAAATTATAGTTTTATTTTCCCAGAGCTCGGTACCCTCTACAAATAAAGACAACTGTAATATTGCCACAGCCTGCTCGTTTCGCAATAATTTATTAGAATTACCTGAATAAAATAATAAATTGCGTATGAGCGAATCAACTAAAAAAGCTTGCGGTCGGACGTAATTTAAATAACATATTATGTTACTCATTTTTACGCTGGTACAGTCGTGATAACATTTACCTCATATGGTTAATCGTACGCAATTATGTGAATCCAGTCGTTATGGGTACGCTAACGTTTTGTTGTCCTCACAATTGTGGCGGGATCGTTTCGTGTTCCGTAAACTTGCCTCATAAATAATAAACATCATCTTGACGTCAGTATCCTGGTTGTGCACTCGCGAGAGCTCGAGGACTACCTTCACCTTCACTGATGAAGGATTAATCCTAATTACTAGAGCTACTGCCCTCTGTCTGACCTCCGCGACCCTGTTAACAGGGGAACCTGACCAGATTAACCATTCAGTTCACGGTTAACCATTCAGTCGCCTGAATGTGTAGGTTTCCGCTCTAAATAGGCAGCTCTTCTTTTTAGCTCGTAAAGACGTTGTCCATGAGAAATTTGCTATTTAAAAATGTTATAGAGCAGATGTTTGATAGTTATTTTAGGTCATCAGGGCCTAGGGCCTCTACCACGAAAGGGGAGCTCATTGCCATAATCTCCACGCTCGGCAGGCGGGTTCGAGATTGCAGTGTTAAAAATTTAACAATGAAAACCGCTGCTGCCCATTTTCCAGCCTACGGAGCCTCTAGATCTTTTGCCTCAAAAACGTTAGTCGTCTTGTACGACACCCACAAGTGTAAGGGGTTGGTGCTATTCCATTCTGGGCGCTACTCTATTCTAGGTAGTCACACCTCTTTCTTCAGGCCCCAAAGAAAAAAAAAACGTAAACGACAAACCCAACCGTATACGCCAGTGTTACATAATTGGCCCCGTTTGTGTGATGAATGAATTAGTAAGATGTTTTTAATCCATTGGCTAGCAGGCCGGAAAATATGCGGCTAAATACCCCGGCGTCACTGTTGGCCGCATTGGTAATACCCTTTACATAAATAGGTATTGTAAACAATGCAATAATATTTATTTACATTAATTTCAATTGCATTTGTTTGTTGGGGGACGATTTTTTTTTATACCACTTATGTGGCAAAAAAAGAACTTGAATTCAAAATCTTTGGTCCACCATCACAGCCCATATCAGTCCACTGCAGAACTTAGGGCTTCGATAGAATAGAATAGAATAATAATTTATTCGACATTTACATTTTTACTTATATTATATAGGTAGGTACACTGTGTAACAAAAGGGGAGGTTATTGCCATAATCTCCACGCTCGGCAGGCGGGTTGGAGACCGCAGTGTTATAAATATAACAATGGAAAACGCTGCTGCCTATTTTTCAGTCTATAGCGACTCTAGATCTTTTGCCTCGAAAACATTAGTCGCCTTATACGACACCCACGAGTGTAAGGGGTTGGTGCTGTTCTACTCTGCCGGACACCACACGGCCGGACTCTTGTTATGTCGGAAATAGTCGGAATGTCAAAACTAAGGAAATATCGTGGCTTTCCTTATCGATGGAACAAAAAAAGACAGACCTAAAAATATTTATTGAATTAATTACGATAATTAGCATAACCTGTTCAGAAACTCTAAAATAGTTTGTTTTTGCTCGATGTAGTCGTTGAATATGGGTTTTTTATGTTATACGCCAGACAAACAGGCAAGTGGGTCACGTGATGGAAAGTGGTCACCACCGCCTATGGACATTAGCAACACCAGGCGATTTACCAACGCGTACCTTTTGAACGATCCCCTCATGTCAACACTGTGACTTGGAGCGCAATTCACATCCGAATCGTACTAGCAAGAAACTTTCTTTCGAATCTTCGCGTGGTGACCAACAGAGGGTCTACGTAGTGGGGATGAGAGCCCACAGCGGGTGGTGCGATGGCGGAATTGTGCTGTGGGCACCAGATCGAAGAGTTCCTCGGAACAATCCCCACTGTACAGCCGATAGAACACACACAGAGAGCCAAAGTCCCTTCTTGTTCGTATTTTGCTGTGAACAAATGACATGTCGCAAGGAAAACCTTCTTTACCCAACTGATTTTATGGGCTGTGATGACGATGATTATTAACTGTTGTTTCCCTCTATTTCCAGCGACAAGTCTGACAAATGGTGCCCGCCTCTGTTACACTCGCTGCCCAACGCCGCATCGGACCTGTTGCACCACGAGCAGGAGAATAATGTAAGTCTTTTTAACCCCCATGACACGCCATGACCTTTTTTTATATCATAAGGTAGGCAAACAGGCAAGCGGGCCACCTGGAAGGTCACCACTGCCTGTAGACATTAGCAACACCAAGAGTATCGCCAATGCGTTGCCCACCTCTATAACACGCTGCTCTGGCAGCAAAAAGGCAAATGCCGCTTCACTGCCAAAGCCACGGTTCCCCAAATCCCCACCCCATGGAGCACTGGCGACCTTGCCGGCAGAAACACAATACTATTTAAAAGAGTATTGTTTAGCTGCGGTATTCTGTAAGGTACTTCCCCAGTCGGCCGGCTCCAATTCGAGCGGGATACCCCGCTATGCCCTACCTCTCTTAAATAACCTTAAAATTTAAATAGCAGTCGGAACTTCAAAGCCATACGATAAATAACCTGTCAAAATACTCCTCCCTCTTATGTATAAATTACAGATTCTGCCAGGGTCCGTTCTTGTAGTAGGAAAGAGCTTCCAAGTTTACTAAAAACGCTTTTCTACTAGATACTTCCGTTCATCTATTATAGTTACGAGTTTGAAGTGTGTATCTGTGGCTTTGTGTATCTGTCTGCGGCGTCGTAGCTCACGAACGGATGGACAGATTCGGATGCTTTTTTCTCTATTTGAAAGCTAGTTTCATCGACATGGTATATCTGAGTAGTAAGGTCCGTTGTCAAAATATTGCTATTGGACAGAAAGTGCTGTATAATGACGGATCTATTCGAACGTGACTAATGTACTAGCTTGCTCGTACATTTAGACACGCACATAGATTCATTATTATGAGAATGAGCTGGATGCGGAAGGCACAGGAGCGGCCTTTGTGGAGATCTCTGGGGGAGGCCTATAACCAGCAGTGGGCGTCTTTCGGCTGATATGATGATGAATATGCTATAGGTGTTAGATATGTACTTCTCTATTTCTTATTATTATTTTCTCACTTTAAATCTATTTGATAATTTACCTAAGTGCCTATTGTACGCGCTACAGCGTGTTTGTGTGCTTGTGTAGCCTTTTAAATATGCTGTCTTCACTGGCGAGGACCTATAATTGGCTTACTGTTTTATACTAGAACTTTATACATTGTAATGTACAGCTGTTGGTAGAGCTCGTCTAATCTAAAATGACGCGCCCCACTATCGCATTAACGCACACAAGCAAGTTTAAAATATGGACGCAATACATATACAAATGCCGTTTTAATTGGTCATTCAGTTGCCACGTCACTATTACAGATCATAGTTCGCGGAGCAGTCGACGCTCCCACCACCTCCCACACAGATGAAGTGTCGTTATCAATATTTGCACTCACACATCGAAATCAACTAACTAAGTAGTGGGGCGCGTCATTTTAGACTAGACGAGCTCTACTCCTACAAATAAATAAATAAATAAATGATAATGATCAATGAAAGGGAAATTGGAGACCCACGCGCGTGAGGGCAAAACCGGTACATTAACGCCTAGATGATTATTTTTAGTTTTTCACATTGCTGTTTGTTTTCCTTAAGTAATAAAAATAAAAATAAAATAAAGAAATACTATGATACATTGTAGAATGCCACAAACTTATCTGATCCGGTGGCCAATACTGGAATTAAATGACGCCATTTTTTATTGTCATATCTGTCAATGTCAACAACAGCGACGCTGCAGATTGTTTTGTGACAAATGAATATGAAACATACATGTAAAAATACCGCTAGCATTAATTGAAACCTCATATTGTACCTATAAAACTGAACAACTTTCCCCAAGAAACATACCCGCGGAAACTCATAGTTCAGGCAGAAATCGGGATTCTTTTTAAAAAAATAAGTTGTTTTTTTTACTAAAAATATCAAGTATTGATAACAACATCGTTCACAATTAATTTAGACACTCAAAGTTCAAATTTAAGTTGAAATAAATGCAATTTAAGTAAAAGCGCGCAATTGCGCGCGACGTCAGTGGCCACTGGTCACGTGGGCGAGCGAGAGGCGTGCGCCGGACGATGTACACTGCGCGTCGCAATTAATTATTTATTTTAGGTAGCGAAATTATGAAGTCATTTCCGCGGGTATGTTTCTTGGGGAAAGTTGTTCAATTTCATGGGTAGAACATGGGGTTTCAATTAATGCTAGCGGTCTTTTTATACCCTGTATTATGAAACGATAATGTGGCCTTTTAAGACCCCCTGGTTTACAAATCGAGAGCATAAGTGCAAGACCTTAAGAATCATATTCCTTTGCACTACAGTGCGGTTGTTAAACGGTTTTTATGGCATTTTTGAATTAAATTTTTATGTATTATATAAAAAATAGCCTGGGGGTTAAAGGACGAGTCCTTTGGGCATAAGGGACAGCTAATTCTCCCTTCTTTTATCAAACTGATTTTGGCTAAAGATGCACCAAATGCCGTGAATGTTGCTGTAGCGGCAAAGGAAAATTTTCTTGAAGTGGTAAAGCCCTTATGCTCTGGTACTGTGCTACGTGAAAAATGGAACCACAGTAGTTGAACTCATCGTTATCTTGACGTTGATGTCCCGGTTGTGCTCTTTCGCAAGAGGACCCTGGGTCCGCCTTGACCGTGATCCAGGGCTTCGCAGATGTGGTTATTACAGTGGAGCGACTGCCACCTGTCGGCTAATCACGTAACTCTGTTGCCAACAATTCTTAGTTACTTGCGATTACGTATGATCGATTTAATAGTTTCAGTTTGTTGCATTGTAACTTTGTTAGCAACTGAACCCGTGAAATCGATGATACCGAATCGCAGAAGTAACAATTTCAATCATTGAAATCGGAGAATTTTTGGCAACAGGGTTACGTAATTAGCCTACGTAAGGTCCAATCTTCAGTCGTACACCAATCAATTGTACGCCGCCTCAAATAATCAATTGTATTTTAGACATAGACATAGACATAGACGTAACTTTATTTGGTCCAATAACACATTCAAATACTTAAAACTAACATAATAAATACATATTAGGAAAGCAGGGCGATGCGTCCTCGGACCAAATTGGACCAGCCTCAGCTTAATGCTATGAATGGCAGCAGCCAAACACAGCGCTGGTTTTCAGACTGACCCATAATAGAGCTCGATGCGCGCACTACGCGAGCGACGTGCTAACACAGAAATTATTAATTATTAATACCAATATATATAATACAAAATAAAGAAAAGAAATACATTTTTAAATGTATAACCTGTAATATTTACTTATACATAAATAAACTTGGGATAAATAATTACATATACCTTATTTTTATGAAAACCAATAAATTAAGGCCAAACATTACCTTTTTTTATTCCTAAACGCTGTTTCCAGTTGGACTAAAAAGATGGCAAACAAAGAAATAATCACAAAAAAATAAACAATAAATGCACTTACATCCTGGCCAAGTAAGAAGGACGCACTCGCGTACCAGGGTCCAAATCTTTTTGGTAACTTATTAAGAAAGTTTTAATATATTTTAAAAAAGAATATCTAGACTTAAAATTACGAACGGGAGGTGGAATATTGTTCCAGCATCGGGTTGCTGAGTACCTAAAGCTGCCACGGAATGCCATAGTATGGTGCTGGTATGCAACTAATACACTGCCAGTAGTGCGCATCGGTCGAGAACCAGATTTCCATTTCAATTTGCTGAACAAGTAATCCGGTACCCCATGTTTTACTATACCAAAGATCAAATTGGCCAGATGGAGTTCTCTTCTAAGAGTCATTTTTAACATGTTGGCGCTATTAAGAAACGGGGTCACATGTGTCCTAGGAGGAATTTTGAAACAAAAAGGTGCACAGGCGTTCTGTACTCTCTGTATCACACGTTCAGTGCGGGCCAGCAGACAAGGACCGTAGACAGTGTCAGCATAGTTTAGCTTGGACAGGACTAATGCGTCACACAGCCGTTCCCTGAGCTCAACCGAAAGATAATCACGGATACGGTATAAAATTTTTAGTCGGTAGAGACAATTACGAGCAACTTCTAAAAATAAGGCCTAAATTACGTGCTTCAGAAACGCAATTTTGATGCAATTCAGTTTCAACCAATCGCAGCAAGACAGCTCTGGCTCCGGCTTGCTGCTATTGGTCCCAACTTAATTACATCAAGATGGCGGCGTACTATCGGAGATCGGCGGTACGGCTGCTGATTGGATCATGATTACCACCCTCATTGAGTCGGGAACCTGATCAGTTTGATCCATGATGACGATGACAATTGTAACTTGTGACGTGACGATATTATCGTGGAGTCCACGATATAGGGGAGAGGTGGCATGCCGTCGCCATATTTAATATGACAGGAGTGTGACGTTTTAGGTGCGATCGGTTGTGCTTCGGGGTTGCCACAGAACAAAAATATTGTCGTCTCGAGACGTTTCTTATTTTACCGATTATGTGATTTATCTCTGTCTTTCATGCCACCTCTCCCCTATATCGTGGATGTCTACGATCATATCGTCACATACATACATACATACATACATACATACATAAAGCTCACGCCTGTGTCCCACAGGTGGGGTAGGCAGAGACTATGGACCGCCACTTTGCTCTGTCCTGACACAACACCCTAGCCTCGCATATATCCACAACTCTTTTCATACATCTCCTTTTATTCTTACCACTTCGGACCCCAGCTGTTTTGAGAACATTACTGATCTGATCAGTGAATGTTTTTCTGGGTCGTCCTCTTAAGGGCCGGTTTTCCAGATTCGCACTATATACCTCTTAACGTAATGTTTTAAACTATCGCGGTTATTATTACACATTTTAAGGCTATGTTCCGGGTTTCCTACCGCGTACCTTCGTTGACGAGTAGCCCGATAGTACGACACACTTTCATGCATCATGGTCACGGGACGACTGGATATTATATACCTCTTTCGTCAATCTTCTTCCATCCATTCGCTCTACATGCCCGAACCATCTCAACATCCCTCTTTCTATTTTTGTCACTACATTTATTTCATGCCACACCTTTCACGGATCATCACTTTTATTCTTTCTTTCCACCGCATTTATTCTACTTTCATTCCTCATATCGTCACGTTACGCCCAATGGCTTTAACATTGGTGGTCAGGTAGGGTAGGGCTAAGGTAAGGGTAGGATAGGGTACATGCAGCATGTGTAACGCACGCTCGCTTAAAAGTCTGTTTGGCGGTGGCGTGGGGGCCGGGTAGCTCTTTTCCCTCAAATTGGACGACGGCTGGGCCCTGCGTTATACTCGTGAACGGGTGCCGCCTTGGTGGACTGGCTTACTCTTGCTGTAGTTTTAGATGGTTTTACTAAACATACCTATATGATATGTCGGGCGCGGTCCAGCTCAGCTTGGAATTGTCCGGTACGGTCCGGCCTTAGCCGGCGTGGGGTGGACGTGCTCCGGTCCTGGGGCGGCCAGCATGTCCCTGTGTGTTTCCTTCCTACTTTCCTACCGTCCTTTTTGACGATTAAAAGAGATATTTAATGTCCTTATCAATAAATAAATTTTGAGATTGAGTTTTGAGCTTGGTTCTCCCTCCAGTTGAGCTACCGTTTACAAACGCTGTCGGCGATCGCCAGCAGCCTCCCGGCGGCCGCCGCGCCCGCGCCCGCAGCGCCCGCAGCGCACCAGACACACAGCAAACCGAAGAAACAGGTACGTGGCAGTGAATGAATGAATAAATTAACATTTTATCCAATAAATACAGGATACAGTCTTTACATATAGGTAGCAACAGAGTAGGTACACTGACATGAAATAAAAAAATAATCATCTTAGCGTTAATGTCCCGGTTGTGCTCTCGAGGGCGAGGGCCCGGGGTCCGCCTAATATACACTGACATAGACGTATCTTTATTTACAATATTACACAACCCTTAACACATTAAAAAAAACTTAAAACTAACTTAATAATTACATAATAAGGATAATGCCTCAGCATAATGCTATGAATCATTATCACAGCCCGTAACAGTCCACTGCAGGACTTAGGGCCACTCCCACGAAAGGGGAGGTGATTGCCATAATCTCCACGCTTGGCAGGCGGGTTGGAGATCGCAGTGTTTAAATATAACAATGGAAAACGCCCATATTGCAGACTACGGAGACTCTTGATCTTTTGCCTCGAGAACATTAGTCGCCTTGTACTCTGCCGGACACCACACGGCCAATGCTATGAATGGCGGCAGCCAAACACACAGATTACATCAGCTTCATTGCTCAAAGCGAGCAGTGCTGCCAGGGGCTCGGTTTTCAATTTTAATTTCAACGTGATGCTAATTTGCCCTATTTTTGAACGGTACTCTTTCGGTATTGCTAATGTTATGTGAAAAATATGGAATAATTCATGACGAAATTCAAAATTGAAAACCGTTCGAATCGAGGCGAGCGATTCAAAAATAGAGCTTCGGGTCTGTTTGGTCAGGGCGCTAGATCAGTTAAAAAAAGCGCTAGATTCGGCCATAGGCGTAGGAAGGGGGGGAGCCGGGTGGGCCGTGCCCACCCCAGAATGGTCTGGTGCCCACCCCAGGATGGGGTGCTCACTGGCTGTACATTGGCCACCTCAGGGGCCAGGCCCCCATGGATAATAGCCCTAGATACGCTAATGGATTCTGCTAAACAGGTGTGATTAAAAAAAAGCGCAGGATTATAATGAGGAGTTAAAAGATACAGTTCAGAACCACACCTAGTGTGTGACTCGTTGAGCTCGCTCAGTCAGTGGTTTGTGTTACCTATATCATATTAACGGCAGGTCTTTTTAGTCAGCCAGAAGACGCCCATAGCTGGGCATAGGCCTCCCCCAGAGATCTCCACAACCGGTCCCGTGCCTTCCGCATCCAGCTGGTACAGTCGAGTTCATTAATATGTGAGCATTGCCAAGGTTTCAAATATAAATGTACATGGAAGGGTACTTATATATTTGAGCAGATGTACATATGTTTGATTATGTACATTTATATTTGAGGCCTTGGTAATGCACATATATTAATGAACTCGACTGTACTTGCGATCTTTACCAGGTCGTCGGTCCAACTTGCGGGAATCCCCACGCTGCGTCTTCCGGTCTTATTTTACCTATATTTTAGGTATTTAATAACTATTTCAATGAAGCGCTAGATTATCCGGAGTTGATAACCCTGAAATTCGTAGCTCTATCTGCCTAAGTGGACGTCGTGTACTGAACGATTTTTTTTTGCCGCAATTGAAAAATGAACCATATCACCATCGCCTAAAGTACAAAGTCGTATGACGCACGAAGTTTGTGCGCGTTTTTACAAGTTTGGACTAACGCAGTGGCGATATGGTTTATCAGGGATGATGATTAAGGCACCATTTTTAAATTCCAATCATTCCATCCGGTAGATTATCAGAAATTATTGGACACCATTTTTTTCTTTTGTTGCCTACGTCAACAGAAAATAACGCCGACGCAGTGCGTTGAAATCTTGCGTGACGTCATGATGCAAAGTCTCCAAATTTTTTTCGCGCTCAGTGCCATCTAACCCCAAAGTAAGCAAAGCTTGTGTTATGGGTGCTAGACAACTGATAAACTACATATATACTTTTTAAATACATACTTATTATACATAACAGACCATATTATACACCCAGACCCGTAACAGAAAATAAAATTCATCCTTCAAATTTCTGCCCGGCCGGGAATCGAACCCGGGACCTCTGCATGTTGACCAAGTGAACCACTCAGGTTGTCTCGATTGTATGAAAATTGCCCATGTGCCCGTTTTTATCTAAAATGTGTTTTTTATGTCATACGGTAGGCAAATAAGCAAGCGGGCCACCTGATGCAAAGTGGTCACCACTGCCTATAGACATTAGCAACACCAAGAGTATCGCCAATGCGATGCGCAATGCCCATGCCGTTTTTATAACAAATCCTTCACAAAATAACTTGTTTCTCCAACCCAGCAGGCTAATTACATAACGTTGTTGCGAACAATTATCCGATTTCAATGATTGAAATTGTTATGTTTGCGATTCCGTATCATCGATTTCACGGGTTCAGTTGCTAACAAAGTTTCATTGCAATACACTAAAATTGTTAAATCAATCATACGTAATCGCAAAAGTGACAATTTCAATAAATAAATAAATAAATATTCGTGGACAAATTCACACAGCGCCATCTAGCCCCAAACTAAGCAAAGCTTGTGCTATGAATGCTAGATAACTGATATACTACTTAAATACTTTTAAATACATACTTATTATACATAGAACACCCAGACCCGTAGCAGAAATTAAAATTCATCATTTCAATTTCTGCCCGGCCGGGAATCGAACCCGGGACCTCTTGCGTGGCAGTTGTTGACCATTGAACCACTCAGGTCGTCAATGACGGAGTACCAATCATTGAAATCAGAGGATTGTTGGCAACAGCGTTACCTTGTTAGCCTACAGGACGCCTTCAAGCAATCCCTTTCCCCTTTTCTTTTTGCATAGGAATGTATTACGAAAAAACCTTACTTTTCCACCCCCCCAGGATGCCTTCATGCAAACTGACCCAGTCCAATCTGAAGAGGACGACACCCAGCCCAACAACAGTTACAGCGAACCATCAGAAGCGTCGGCTTCCCCATCCTTCAACGCAGAAGTCGACTACCAACAGTACAAGGACTCCAAAGACTACCAGAAGGAGTACCAGAAGTTCCAGGAGGAGAAAAAGTACGAGACACCGAAGGACTTCTCCAAAAATGACGAGTACATGCCACAGACTAATGAGGAATACAACAAGGAAGCAGAGAAATACGCCTTGGAAAGGAAATCTCACAATTCCTACGAGAAACTTGAACCCTCCAACACCAGTACGCCATACCCGAAGCTGGATAATGGGTATCAGAAGCTGCCGGACATGTATGGGTATGACAAAGAGTATCATAGGCCGGACTACCAGGGGTTAGGGTATCAGAGCCATTCGGATGCTAGATACGACACTGTTGAGATGCTGAGGAGTCAACAGCATAATATTCAGGTTGGTTGTGGACATATTGAACATTTCAGTTGGCAACTGAATTTGACATTAGATAATTCTACACTACAACGTCTACGTTGGCCACTGGCTATAGCGTCCACCAAATTAGAGTAGTGTCAATATATTTTATGTCAATTTCTGTTGTTCACTGAGATATATAACCCTCTGAGATATATAAAAATGGGATAAAAAATTGTCCCAGCACGGCTAGCACAGTAGCACTAATTATGTAACTCTGTTGCAATGCAATTCTCTGATTTCAATTATTGAAATTGTTACTTTTTCGATTGCGTATGATGGATTAAATAGTTTCATATTATTGCAACGGATCTTTGTTAGCAACTAAACACATGAAATCGATAATACAGAATCGCAAAAGTATGAATTTCAATCGTTGAAATCCGAGAATTGTTGGCAACAGCGTTACGTAACTAGCCTACTGGTGTGCTCTCACGCGCAATAAATGAGAAGAGGCGCGACATAGATATTGCTGTCTCTTTCATCTTAGTACTGCGCGAACGAGACAAAAGCTGGCTCGCGCTCTGTGTCGTGGGTACACTTGTGTTAGAACAACTTTGTTGGCCGATGCCTGATGGGAAGCGGTCACCGTAGCCTATGGACGTTTGCAATACCAGGGGCATCACCCACGCGTTGCCGACCCCGTAAAACCCTTTTCACCCCTTTCTTGAAGAACTCCATATCGTACTCTCCAGGGAAAACCTCTCCAGGTAGTTCATTCCACAACCTTAGTGTGTGTGGGAGAAAGTTTTTACCTAACGGCGATAGTTATTTCGTAACAATGAGCAGTTTTCCAATAGGTATCTAAAGCATTCCTAACCACTCACTAGATGGCGCCCCGACAATTTTGGTAATTGATAATCGCTTGAAATAGGTTCTTAGCAAACAGGATATAAACACTGGGTACGTTGTATTGGATAATATTGTATTTGTCAATAGTTTTAAACCATTTTAGAGGTTGTAATAATAGTGGAACATAGTGTCAACTTCTATAAATATTTCTTTTCACATCTCGTTCAACCTTTAACAGTTATGTTTATATTAATAAACATTTTGTTTTTAGGTTTAGTATTAGTTGGCTGCGTGAAATCACTGCCACCATCATACAGATTAAAAAAAATATTACCAAAATTGTAGGAGCGCCATCTATTGATGCTTTTTGAAACCAACCGACAATAACTACTGGAAAACTCCTCATTGGTGCAACATATTTTCGTCTGAAGTAATTTCTAAGTATTTGGGCATCGGATTTAGGCGATGCCTATGTTCAGTGAAAAGGGGCACAAAGGTTGACCTTAGGCAGAGATGTTTTGAAAAATACACGCTATCTAATCCCATGAATTTGATCGATATTTGTCTATCCCGCAGGCGTTACAGGAGCAACACAGGATAATGGAGAACCAGAACATCTACAACGAGAGTCCGATAAAGCAGGAAGTTGACCTCATCGATGAGGACAAATATATGTACGAGAGGACCAAAGAACAATTAGGTGGGTGCCTAATAGGAGAAAACAAACTAATAAATTGCTTGGACAATTCATACAGAGGCATCTAGCCCTTAAGTCAACGCTTGTGTTATGGATGCTAGAGAACTGATAAACTACTTATATAATAAAATTACGATGACGACCTGAGTGGTTCAGTGGTCAACATGGCCGGTCTGCCACGCAAGAGGTCCCGGGTTCGATTCCCGGCCGGGCAGAGATTGAAATGATGAATTTTAATTTCTGTTACGGGTCGGGTGTTCTATGTATAATAAGTACGTACTGAAAATAAAAAGTATTTAAGTAGTTTATCAGTTAGCTAGCACCCATAACACAAGCTTTGCTTACTTTGGGGCTAGATGGCGTTGTGTGAATTTGCCCACGTTTTTTTTTTATTAATAATTTTGATTTCTGTCTGATTGGTGGTCAACTCAGGTGGTCAGGTCAGGCCAGGAAAAGAATAAATAATAACAATAATAGTCCTGGTTGTTCCATGATCCAGTATATGGCAGATCAGTAGCCGTATTCACAATGGCTCGGAAATCGGATTCGGATACGGAATCGACAAAGGACCCCGCAAAAGTTCTTAGGAAAATGTGGTTTCAGTTAATTTTGATGACATTTTCATATGTTATAGAGAGTAGAGTTTCCGTGGACACTATCGGGATTCTGGATAACAGTTTTCGAATCGATCGACACGGATTCGTCGCTCACGAATTTCGCGTCGAATCGTTCGGGAACGGTTTCGAATCATTGTGAATACGGCCACAGATAATTGCAGTGGAGCGACTGCCATCTGACCTCCGCGAACCTGCTTTTTATTTATTTATTTATGTCATACGATAGGCAAACAGGCAAGCGGGCCACCTGATGGAAAGTGGTCACCACTGCCTATAGACATTAGCAACACCGAGACTATCGCCAATGCGTTGCCCACCTCTATAACACGTTGCTCTGGCAGCAGAAGGCAAATGTCCCTTCCCTGCCGAAGCCACGGTTCCCAAAATCCCCACCCCATGGAGCACTGGAGACCTTACTCACCGGCAGAAACACAATACTATTTAAAAGAGTATTGTTCATGGCGTGTGTGTGTATGTATGTATGTGCGATGACGATGATGATACGTCGTTGACGCTCCGAGCACCGCATCATTCAAAGACAGATTACGTCGATGGCTCGTCAAGAGTGTTTTTTATAGTTATTATGATTTTTTAAATCTCAATATCTCAAATAAACTCGTGTCTACACTCTAGTAACTATTATAATGAATGAAATATTAATTTATATTGTTGACATTTCACTATTTAATTATTTTATATTAATGAATGAATTTGTATTAATGAAATATGCCACAGTAATGTTCAGTAGGACAGACTTACCACCTATCCTAGTGTATATTCTGTTTCTAGGTGTCTAAGGTTGCCTGGAAGAAATCGCTTTAAGCGATAAGGCCGCCGGTTGCTTTTCTTTTTTGTTTCTTCTGTTTTCGTTTTATTTTATGTATAAGCAATAAAGAATTTTTCATTCTTTCATTCATTTCATTCATTATTTTATTATTGTTATGTAATATGACATTGCAAATGTATTTAATATGTAAAATAGTGACTTGTAACGAATGTTATTAATAAATTATGATTCATCATCACAGCCGGTAACAGTCCACTGCAGGACTTAGGGCCTCTCCCACGAAAGGGGAGGTTATTGCCAAAATCTCCACGCTTGGCAGGCGGGTTGGAGAGTGTTTAAATATAACAATGGAAAATGCTGCTGATCTTTTGCCTCGAAAACATTAGTCGCCTTGTACGACACCCACGAGCGTAAGGGGTTGGTGCTATTCTACTCTGCCGGACACCACACGGCCTAAATTATGATTATGATGATGATAATGATGATGATGGTCCTTTTGCCCACAGACGCGTCGCTGTACAGTCGTGCGCCGCGGCCGTTGCCTCAGGTCAAACAGGAACCCGATGTCAGCGGTAAGCAACTATCTAGATTATTATCTAAAAGTCAAAAGTCAAAAGCTCTTTATTGCCAGAACATAGTAAATACAAGGTTACAAATAATTACATTAGATCCTTATGTTCTACACAATGGGGCGTGCAAAGTTCAATAATTATCGTTGCACAATGTCACAAGAATAACAAATTGCATTCTAATATATTTGCGCTTAGGAAATCCCTGACAGAATAACAACAACTGGCAGAATAATGTACATATAATGAAACAGTAAAAAAGTGTGTCTGTACATTGAGTATATTTAGGGAAAAATAGTAAGAGCGATGAAGAAATAGTAATAGAATAAGAATTTAATATAATTTTCGTCTGTTTTATCGTGACTCGAAAAGAATAAGCTGATTCTATAAGCAATGTAACTCGTGATTTGCGCTCACTTATTTTGCTTCTCAATTTAGTCGACCGAACTAAGCCAGTTGCACAAGCACAAAACTAGCACAAGTTGAGAAAAAGCGCGACATAGGTATTGCTATCTCTTTCGTCTCAGTATTGAGAGAAAGAGACGAACGCTCACTCGCACGCGAGCTGTGTCGCGGACACACTTGTGCTGGGGACACAGGTGTAATAAGAGATATCGACGCTTTTATATTGTAATTGAGGTTTCATTGGGCGCTTTTATTCATAAAGATTCAAAGATTCAAAATATTTATTTATAAGAGATAGGTATTACAGATGTTTTCATTATCTTCAATAGTTTCTCTATCCTTTGCCCGCATGCTGAGGCGTACAAATCTTTAAATATAATTGTTTCATTTTTCATTTAGTAAATAATAAAATCTTCCATATATAATAATTTCAATAAATAAGTTATAAAATAATCAGTAAATAAAACCATGTCATTAAAAATGTCAATTATTACTAACCATTTTCATTAAATAATAATGAAATCAATAATTAAACAATGTCATACAATTTAAATCCATCATTCATTCATTCATTCATTCATTGTTGCAGGCTGCGACGCGGCGATGCACTCGCAGGACAGTGCTTACTACACTAATGGACATAGTAATGTTTCTGGTAAGCAATTTCCCTCTTTAGTATTAATTTTTATTTATTTATCAATTTATTGTTCATTATTAGAATGATAGGAGTTAAGGCTGCATGGATGCGTCCCCTTTGCCTGTCCTCTTCAGGATTAAAGACAATGGAGTCACAAGCCAATCACTAAGCAAATAGAATCAGCTGTTTATATGACGGCAGCCATGTTTGTCACTAATATAGGTTTATCAGATGGCAACTTGGACATTTTGAGACTAAACGTTTTGCAACCTGGACATTTTGCAACTTGGACATTATGCAACCTGGACATTATGCAACCTGGACATTTTGCGACTTGGGCATTTTGTGACTTGGACATTTTGCGACTTGGACATTTTTTTACCAGTGGACATTTTGCAACTTGGACATTATGCAACCTGGACATTTTGCGACTTGGACATTTTGTGACTTGGACATTTTGCGACTTGGACATTTTTTTACCAGTGGACATTTTGCAACTTGGACATTATGCAACCTGGACATTTTGCGACTTGGACATTTTGTGACTTGGACATTTTGCGACTTGGACATTTTTTTACCAGTGGACATTTTGCAACTTGGACATTATGCAACCTGGACATTTTGCGACTTGGACATTTTGTGACTTGGACATTTTGCGACTTGGACATTTTTTTACCAGTGGACATTTTGCAACTTGGACATTATGCAACCTGGACATTTTGCGACTTGGACATTTTGTGACTTGGACATTTTGCGACTTGGACATTTTTTTACCAGTGGACATTTTGCAACTTGGACATTTTGCAACTGGGACATTTTGAGACTAAACGGTTCGTAGAAGGGATCAGCTTTCTTTAAGCTATGAAGCCTTTTAGTGCTAATTTGCATTTGTGAATCATGTTTTACGAGAATTTTTTAGCAAGCTTATAAAGCTACCATAACTTTTTATGAATACATGAAGTCACTCTGCAGCTGACTGTACCAGGTTTGCACCCTTAGTGCTGCCATGTACAAATGACTCTTTTCCGAGTTACGTACATTAGTTGAATACTAACCGATGCTCTTACGGTGAGGGAAAACATCGTGATGAAACCTGCACATTCAGGCGACTGGATGTGTAACCATGATCCAATCTGGTCAGGTTCCCCTGGTAGCAGGGTCACGGAGCTCAGATGGCAGTCGCTTCGCTGTAATTATTTGATCTGCCATCTTAGTGGTATTTTAGCGGTACAGGGATAAGGCTGCCGCCAATGTTGGCAAGCGAATATGGAGAAGGTGGAAAAGGGTAATTGCCCACCTGGCCGGGTGTTGGGACCAGTAGATTCACAATGGCTCGGAAATCGGATTCGGATACGGAATCGACAAAGGACCCCGCAAAAGTTCTTAGGAAAATGTGGTTTCAGTTAATTTTGATGAAATTTTCGTATGTTATAGAGAGTAGAGTTTCCGTGGAATCTATCGGGATTCTGAATAACAGTTTTTGAATCGATCGACACGGATTCGCAGCTCACGAATTTCGTGTCGAATCGTTCGGAGACGGTTTCGAATCATTGTGAATACGGCTACAGGGGACCAAGGGTCCGACAGTTGATCGTCGGAAGTTCACACTTCTCTAGCGCGATGTAGGATGGTCAGCGCCTTCTATGTGCGAACGCTTGCCAACCTTGTGTTCGTGTACTCGTAATGTGAGTATCGTTGAGTTTCCCTATTGGAGCGATAGATGTCGCCACAAAACTATACTGTGGACAACGTAACAATTAGGGTGATAACCCTGGTATTGCAAACGTCCACAGGCCGCGGTGACTGCTTACCATCAGCCAGGTCGTAAGCTTGTTTGCCACCTTGGTGGTATAAAAAAAATTTAGTCGGGTAAATTTTAGAAATAAAAATATTTTTTTTTAAGTTCATGGTGTGTGTTTGTAATGAATGTTCTCTCTCTGTTATCGCCAAGTGGAATAAAAAAAATATTTATAGTCTGGTAAATTTCAGAAATAAAAAAAAAAAAATTTTTCCTAGGTGTGTGTATGTGTGTGTGTGAAATAAATGTTATCTTTCTCTCTGTTGCCGCCATAGCGGGTCCCCCGGGCCCGGAAGGCGCGTACTACCCGCCGCGGCCCGGCCCGGAGCTGCTCATCGCCAAGCAGAACGCGCTCGCCGCGCACACGCAGCTCTGTGAGTGTCCACACACACATATACACACACGCACGAACACATACAGACTGGGGTTGAGACGAAACCGCCTCAGCTTGCGTCAGACGCGGACAAAGAACAAAATCTGCGCGGACCCTTATTTTTTGGGTTACATATGAATATTGGGCAAGATATGAATATTAGAAGGACGTGGAGGAAAAAGTGAGCACTGGAGATTGTAAAGAGATGAAGTGGTTGGCAGATGGGAGAGGAGAGTGGCTTTGTGGATTGCTTCGCCGACAAAAGTCACTCTTAAATATATGATAATGATGATACCCCCCGGACATTTACCGTAACTCGACGACCTTGCGTGAGGGTAAAAATTATAGTTTGGGTGACACTAATGTTCCTGCCAATTCCCCAAGAAAATTCAGGACCCCTCGGTCTCCGGAAGATATTCGAGAGGATGGTTGGTTGTTCTCACAGACGAATATACTCTAACCGCTCGGATTGCGACGCTCCGAATGTGTTCCAGCCAATGACAGAGCATTTTTTTTTTAATTTGACACGGTAGGCAAACAGGCAAGCGGGCCACCTGATGGAAAGTGGTCACCACTGCCTATAGCCATAAGCAACACCAAGAGTATGGTTAGTATTATTTTGACAGCAGAGCTCGAGTCGCAGTAGCGACATCTGGAATCGTGAAAACTCTCATTGAGATTCGTCTCTAAGTGGCGACATCTAGTTAGACGCCCCAATCACACTTTTTCTTATTAAAGCGCTTATTACACATCTCTAAATTCAGTGACTGAATTCAGAAACAAAAAGCGAGAGAGCAAATCAAAGTGGAATGTATTTCTCATAGAATAACGTCCATTTTTGTCCATATTCAGTCACTGAATTTAGGAATGTGCGATAAGCGCATAACCTGAAAAATCTGTCAAAATTCTCCTTCCTCTTAACAGGGAACGGAACTCGTTACCTGCGAGTGTGTTCCCTGATCATAATAATCTAGACGCCTTCAAGGCTAGAGTGAATAGGCTGTTCCTAGACGGGCATGCTCCATCTTCGGCCGCATCGTCACTTACCACCAGGTGAGATGTGCAGCCAAATGCCTGGCTAATATAATTGTTAAAAAATATATAGAAAAGTAAAGGAAGGTTCGTTCTTCTAGTAGGAAAGAGCTGAGCTTCCAAGTTCACTGAAAGCGCCTTTCTACTCGAAACTTCCATCCATTGGTGGTGTTTTTAACCCACGACGAAAGAAAAGGGGCATTATAAGTTCCGTGTGTGTATCTGTAGCTCTGTGTATCTGTCTGGGGCATCGTAGCTCCCGAACGGATGGACCGAATTGGATGCGGTTTTTTCTATTTGAAAGCCAGTTTAATCGAGATGGTTCTTAGCTTTGTTTCATTAAAATTCGTTCAGTAGTTTAGAAAATATTTGAATTTAAGTAATCTTGGTCCTTTATCCGACTTTTTCTGTCGGTTAGGGCTTTTACGTGCGGCGTCTACCATCCGACCCGCACAACCCTTTAGGGAGAATATGGTTAGCCAGAGCCTTGTACTTCTGCTTATGAAGGACTACGGGCAGGTGAGGTTTTCATGGGCCCAGAGAATGGTGGTAGGGTCCTACTTTCCTCCCCGAATTTAGAACCAAAATTAATTATTTGAGAATGTCAATGGATTGAGGATAATGACATACAGACATATCAGTTGTTCTAACTGCCTGTCTGTTCAGGAATAATAATAATAATAATTTGAAACAATTTTCAAAACCGATACAGTACTTTCGAATAAAACCAACACTGGATTGATAATACTGTCCTGATGCTGCCATAGGCAGCGGTGAGCACTCTCCATCAGGTGGCCCGCTTGCTTGTTTGCCTGCTGTTTAACATAAAAAAAACAAGCTCCCAGCATCCAAACTTTCCTCTTTTAAATATTCGTCATCATCATATCAGCCGGAAGACGCCCACTGCTGGGCATAGGCCTCCCCCAGCGATCTCCACAACCGGTCCCGTGCCTTCCGCATCCAGCTGGGACCTGCGATCTTTACCAGGTCGTCGGTCCACTGTGGCTTCGCTTTCATGATATTGACTATTCGAAATTTTTATCACCGTTTGAACGGTTTTGGGAGTCGATTGGCGCCCCGTGATAGTATATTAACATTCTCTTTTTTACAATATAATATAAAATATTCATTTTATAAAAAACCTAAAACTATATAAATATGTATAAATTTTATAATATGTAGATACTATAAAAAATATATTTGTAGATATTATAACATATAATAAATTATCTGAGTTCCTTGAGCAACGGGGTGAGGCCCAAGCTACCGATGGTTAGGGCTGCAGAGACGGGAGCTTTCTGACGGATACTATAATAATTATCCTCTTTATTTATTATTATTATTATTTAATTTAATAGTTTATTGCACACAAAAATGGTAACAAAGATATGGCAAATATATACATGACACAAAAGGCACTACTTATTTCTAAAAAGAAATTTCTTCCAGCAGGCCTTTCTTACAGCAAAGAGAATGTGATGACTAGAAGTAGTTTAAGACGTGCACAATACATAAATATGTAATTATTTATTTTCTTTCCCAAATTCAAATTTTCTACAACACAAACATAAACCATACCCATTATGAAAAACCTAAAACCCTAAAATTATTATTATAATTATTGTTCCCAGGGCAAAACTCGATGAAGAGACCATTCTACTACGGTGACAGCCCACACTATAGCGGGGCGCAGCTGCTGCATAGGTACACTACAGAGGTCAGTGTAGCCCTATTATACATACATCCATACATCCATACATACATAAAGCTCACGCCTGTGTCCCACAGGTGGGGTAGGCAGAGACTATGGACCGCCACTCTGCTCCTTCCTGACACAACTCCCTAGCCCTATTATATTTATTCGTATGTCAAAAATACAATATACCAATATACACATTTAACTACAAAATTATAACAAGCCCTATTATGCAGGTATACTTACTCTTAGGGCTTTCTACTATCCTCTGGGTCTAAGGCAACCTCACCTGGGCCTTCCGCCATCCTCTAGGCTCAAGCCAACCTCACCTGGGCCTTCCGCCATCCACTAGGCTCAAGCCAACCTCACCTGGGCCTTCCGCCATCCTCTAGGCTCAAGCCAACCTGTCCTGGGCCTTCCGCCATCCTCTAGGCTCAAGCCAACCTCACCTGGGCCTTCCGCCATCCACTAGGCTCAAGCCAACCTCACCTGGGCCTTCCGCCATCCTCTAGGCTCAAGCCAACCTGTCCTGGGCCTTCCGCCATCCTCTAGGCTCAAGCAAACCTCACCTGGGCCTTCCGCTATTCTCTAGGCTCAAGCCAACCTTACCTGGGCCTTTCGCCATCCTCTAGGCTCAAGCCAACCTCACCTGGGCCTTCCACCATCCTCTGGGCTCAAGCCAACCTCACCTGGGCCTTCCGCCATCCTCTGGGCTCAAGCCAACTTCACCTGGGCTTTCCTCAATCCTCTGGGCACAAGCCAACCTCACCTGGGCCTTCCGCCATCCTCTAGGCCCAAGCTGACGAGACCGTAAGAGCATCGGTTAGTGTTCATAACTCGGAATAAGTCATTGGTACACGGCGGCTCTAGGTATCGAACTCGGTACCTCCCGCTTGTGAGTCGGAACCGTTAGCCATTATGCTACCGACGTCCTGTAGGCTAATTGCCGGCTGTTGCCAACAATTCTCTGATTTCAATGATTGAAATTGTTACTTTTGCGATTAGGTATGATCTATTTAAGTTTTAGTTTATTGCAATGGAACTTAAGATCTTTCGAACGAATCGAATTGATGGAACTTTGTTAGCAACTGATCCCATGAAATATATGACACGAAATCGCAAATGCAACAATTTCAATAATTGAAATCAGAATTGTTAGCAACATATTTACATAATTAGCCCACAAGACGTGATTTAAAACGTGTAAAAATAATTATAACTTTTCTTCTTTCCAGGATCTCACGCGAATGCTTCAGTGATGTGAAACATTCCAACGTAAATTTTAAATTAATTTGTTTTACCTAACTTAGATCCTTTAACCCTTATGACAAAAAAATCTCTTTTAAATTGTTTTCTCTCAAAAAAGAATATTTAAGATATCAAATCCGGGATGTCGACGTATATTTTCTGAAAAAGGTTATTTCTTCAACTTCTTCTATTCTATATATTCGGTGGTGTCGTACAACTTTGCATTAAGATTGGACTTTGGTTTACAGTAACAAAAAAGAAATATACCTTTATTTTTAAGGTTATTTATTTATTAAACAAATGGACATGAAATACTTGAAATGTATAAAAAAATCAGGTGTAAAAAATAACGCATCCCGCGACACTGCGCTCCGTTTTGCGATATCTATTCATTTTACATTTTGTATTAAAACGCACGCGATCTTACACACAGCTGCGACAATAACGCAGAATTAGGAGGATGCTTGCGTTCCCGCGTTCTGCGTTATTGCGATATTTGTTTTTAGTACATTTTATATTGTGTACACGAACTTTTGTATAATCAAAGGGCGTTAATGACGCAGCAGTGTGGATTGGAACGGATTGTCGTTCTCGCATGCGATTTGGTAGCGCGTTGTATCGCACCTAGGGCCTAATTTTCGCGCTGTGACATCTCGATTTCGACGTTTTTCTAGTCACATATCTCCACTAATAATGACATTGAAATGTCTATTGCAGCCAAAAGATATTTTCTCAGCATCTTCGACAGTCGTATATTGTCGGAGACCAATTTCAGTGGACGTTTTAATACAGTTTTTTGGCTGGAGAAATGTTAGATGTCACAGCCCCTCTGTTAGGAAAAGCATTATATACGATTTTTAAAAATATTCCTAAGTGCCATCGAGCACGGTTATTTCGAATCTCGTGTCCATTTGTTTTCTAATGATAAACAATTTTTTTAAATGATTTCGTTGGCTTTAGTACCGGTGTATTGGGTGCGATCCTGGTTTACTTTCTTGCCTGCAAAAATCAAATATGGCTGCCCATTAAGCATGAGGGCCTCTAAATAATTTTTAGAGGCGGGCAATGTATTGGTAACTCCCCTGGTGTTGCTGATGTCCATAGGCGGCGGTGACCACTTTCCATCAGGTGGCCCGCTTGCCTGTTTGTCTGCCGTATAACATAAAAAATTTGGGGCAGCGTGCTTGTGAGACCGATATGGCTATCCTAACCTTGGTAGGTTAAGCAATGTTCGCAATTACCGGGAACTGGATGGGTGACCGTTTCTTAATTTGAGGCTAGTCGGACTTCACCGCAACGAAGTCCCCACTCGTTAGGTGTGTCTCCTAATACTGTTGGCGAAGCGACTTTGGCCAAAGTCTTCCGCTGGGTACCCCGAACGGTTTAGGTAGGGTAGGGTATTTATATTATAAAATTGGTAGAAAATTGAAGAATTTATTTATTTCCATACAGATTTACAGCAATGAAATTCAGTTATACAATCAATTATAGCACAATTCAAAGTTGCAATGGCAATTTAGGTTTATTAAAATTTTAGGAATTTATGAAGTACTTATAGGTTGATAAAATCTGAAGGCATTTTCCTAGCAAAGAAACCCAGTGAATGAATTTTTAAAGTCCACTTTGAAATGCCTAACTTATATGGACTTAAATGAAATTACAAGCGCAATGAAATATGGGCTTTATTACGTGTTACGTAAGGTTTATCCGGGGGTAGAGTGACGTTATCAGACATGCCAAAATCACAGTGTTCTAGGGCATATATCTTCTCTGGCTCAAGAGATATCGTGAAAATTTCTTCACAGTCATTCATGTGGTATCGTAAGCTAATGGAAAAGTCTCTAAACAAAAATCGTGACTGATCCTCATTGCCATGAAGTCTGCTACAGTGCGTTTCAATTGAAATCAATCAATCAATAAGTACTTGTAAGTAATATTGATTGATAAAGTGCTCAATTTTTGTTATTTTCGAATGATATCAAAAACATATTTATGAAAAAAAATCGAAAGGGGCAAACATATTTGTATGAAGCCTGAGATATTTTATCAAATTTTAACCCTAATATCTCGGTTAAACAGAGAGAATTTGTTTGAAATTTTATCCTCTATCGATATACAAATTATCGGAACTGACAAATAAATAAAAATAAAAGATAGGTACTTATCCCAAAAATGATCTAACCTCTTTAGAGTAAATTTTATATGTTTTTACCGCATACGGTACATAAAGATATCCCGATATTTTGACACTGTTGCATGAATTAGGATAGTAACCAGATGGTAAAAAGATTGATAATGGACACTCCCGTACCTACGCAGATATTTGCCTACAACTTTTCTAAGACTCTGGGTACTTCTCAAAGACTCCCAGCGGTAGACTTTGGTTGTCAACCTCGCAATTTAGCAACGTGCTTTGTGTAATTATTGTGTATTTACTGCATCAGAACAGAATTCGTACGGAGGCATGAAAATATGATTTTAAGGGTTACCCAAATACCGGTACTAAATGTCCATGGAATATGGATCTTTTCCAATATTTTGTGTACTTTTTTATTTACTCTGATGATTTGTATTATTTTTTTGGAATAGTTACTGGTATTACAGAGTTGTAATGATTTAATCTGTCTTCTAAGATGTTTAGTTTACTTTGTACTATTTTTTTGATCCTGGTTGATCTTACGTCAGATTGCAATAATATGGTATTCAATATGATTGTTTAAAAAGCCATGGGAACGTTGTTTTATTATAATGCACAAATTGATACTGTTGTGTACAATTTGTGTTTTATAAGATCGGAACGTGGTTATATTTCATGCTTGTTTGTTTTTATTGTTATTTCAAATATTTGCCAGATCCTGTTCTTGGCAATGTTGCCCCTGTGCAATAGAGGTTTCTTCCGCAGTAGCAAAAAGTCGTCCGATCAAAAGAAAACCAAAATAAAATATAAAAAAACCGTTGTGCAATTTTGAAAATAGTACACTTAGATATGAATAAAAGAATATTTTTAATTTATAAATACTTTAAGCCATTTTTTTTTCTGTTCGACTTTGAAAGGTTTATTGAAAAGATTCCGATATTTTAAGTTTAAGTGGAAATTCTCTATTAAAGAATATTATTTGTTTCTCGCATTAAGATATTTATGTATTAATTAAAAGAATAGTCGTAAATGTAGTTACCGTGTAGATTTTTTTATAATGCCATTTTTGTATGCAGTGTTGAAAAAAAAACTGTGGTGATCGTTGTGGTGTGGCGGATTGTACAAAATTTATTATGTAACCTAACCCTCCTTTTGGCTTTGCCGTGGTTGGGTAAAAATTGATCTTCAATCTCAGGTTTAAGGGAGAGATAAAAAATCTTTGAATGGAAGTGATATTTATCGAATTTACGTGGCACTTGGTAGAAGAAAAAAAGAAAATATAGTTTAACATTAGTATTTTTAATTTTTTTTTGTTTATTGTCACAATAATGGTGTTTTTTGATATATATATTTAGGTAAAAGTCTTGCCAAAGTTATTGAAAAGTTTATAAAACGTGAGAAATATTTTTTTATCGTAATTTAAATATAAAAAAAAAACTTATTTGTGTTTCTGTTTTAGCAAAGAGTTATAGTTTTTTTTGTTATTTTTGGTGCTCTCACTGGTCAGCATTTCCATTGTCTGCATTTGTTATAAAGATACTTTTTGTTTTTTAAGAAAATGACGGAAAAGTACAATGTTTTTGAAATATTTTGCGCACATTAGGCAGATCGCTAGTGTTTTTTTTTTAGTTTTTTTCTTTACTATGTTCATATACCATAGACTATAAGGTACATTGTAAGGAAAGGCGGGAAGAGGTGATTAAGAAAGGAGAGCGTGCATTTTTATTATTTTTTATTTTTCGAGTCTCCTATATTTCCTTTGGAAAAATTAGTTTTAATCGTATAAAAAAAAGTCGTATGATTTTCTTTAATAAGCGAAGGGTTTTAATTAGTAGTTTAAAAAAAGATATTTTTAATTGTACGCTCTAATAGACCAAAGCTGTGAATTATTGTAAAGAAAAGTTTATAAGATAAGGAATACAATTATGTATGAAAATTACTCTAGTGTTTTATTGTGTTTTTACCACCCTAGTGCCGAAACGATTAATAAAAGCGCATACGCACTGCATCAATGAAGGAGCGCCGGTGGCCGAGCGGTTAGGGTAACCGACTCGTAAGCAGGAGGTACCGGGTTCGAATCCCGCTCCGGCCATTTACCAATGACTCTTTTCTGAGTTATGTACATTAGTTGAATACTAACCGATGCTCTTACGGTGAGGGGAAACATCGTGATGAAACCTGCATATTCAGGCGACTGGATGTAACCATGATCCAATCTGGTCAGGTTCCCCTGGTAGCAGGGTCACGGAGGTCAGATGGCAGTCGCTCCACTGTAATTACCTGATCTGCCAAATCCTGGATCATGGTCAAGGCGGACCCCGGGACATTAACGCCAAGATGACAAACTGCATCCATGCTGGTTTGGTCACGTGTTGCGTAAGCCTCAGGGATACGTGGAAAATAGACGCCTGAACCTGAACGCCAGTATCAGGAAAGATTGAAATTACCAGCTCGATACTGAAGGCGGCCTTTGTGGAGATCTCCAGGGGAGGCCTATGCCCAGCAGTGGTATCTTGCGCCTGATATAATGATCAGGAAAGAGGTCCTATGGAAGGCCCAAGAAGCGATGGATTAACATCGCTGAGTCGAATGCGAGAGCCAACGGCTTACGACGCGAGGTTGCCGAAGACAGGGCGAAGTGGAGAAGAATGAGTAGGAAAGCAGACCCTGGCAGAAGCCGGGACAAACCGCTAGGATGATGATGATAACGCACTGCATCCACAGATATGAGGATTTTTCTAGAAATAATGATAGGCAATTTGTTTGGAACCTGGTACCTGATTTCTAACTAGGCTCAAAAACTATGAGTTATAACATCGTTGAATAGGTATTTGAATGTTCAAGATCAAAACATATAAATATCGATCCGTACCCCCCCCCCCTTAAATTATGGGGTAATCGTAGTAAAAGTAACTGAAAATGAATAATAAGCCAGATCGAAATTTTTCTAATTTTGGCTTAATTGACTCAGGGTGAACATGATGCCTAAATATAACAAAAACCAATAACTGAGTGTGCGCAGCGACCTCGGCTCGGACTTTTTGGTTACCTACATATTGGCTGTTCAACTGAATTAAGTACGCGGCGCGATTGGTGTGAATGTTTAATAAATGAGCAAGCGTAGCGAGCTAGTAATTTTTCAAGTTTTGGTTTAAAAGAGCTGGAGCAAACTTATTAAAGAAAACTAATGAAGTAGCTATCTCGGAAATGGAAATTATGGCTGTAAAAATCTGGATTGATTACGCGGCGCAAGTGGTGTGAAATGATTTCGGCGGGGGTTTGATGAACCCCCCTCTCGCTACGCCTATGTTATAGGTACGCAACAGACGAGGTGCAGGTGTTTTCCAAGATTATTTCTGCAAAAAGGGACATGGAGTACCGCCCGAGGTGTACGAGGTAATCTTGAAGGGACGCTTAGAAGGCAAGTTTATAAAGCTATTCAAACATTGTATAGGAAGGACATTTAGGAACAATTCTTCTATTATTTAATGTTTATAGCTTAAAGTGGTAGGACTCTGTTAAGCCTGAAGAGCCCGTCTGGGTGAGTACCACCGCCGTATCTATTTCTGCCGCCAAGTAACACTGTTTAGTTATGAGGGTGTAGCGACATCTATCGCTCCAATAGGAAAACTCAACGATACTCACGTTACGAGTACACGAACACAAGGTTGGCAAGCGTCCGCACATAGATGGCGCTGACCGTCCTACATCACGCTGGAGAAATGTGTTCAACTCCGCGGCATATATACAACTTCCAACGATCAACTGTCGGACCCTTGATCCCCTGGCCACAACACCCAATCTGGGTGTTTACTTTGATAATAAACTTTCCTGCGGTGACCAGCTTACAGACGTGAGCAGGAAAATTTACGCTGCCTCGAAATCACTTAAACGACTCCAAAACTTTCTACCCACTTCCACGAAGATTGCGCTTGCTCATCTCCTACATCCCATCCTTGATTATGTAGATTGCTGCTACCCTGACATCACGGCTGAACAGTACGGCAAAGTGGAGCGTCTCCAAAACATGTGTATTAGGTTCATATTTGTTTTACGTAAATACGATCATATGTCGGGGGTACCGTAAACAGCTCAAGTGGCTGCCGGTCCGCTTGCGTAGGGATATTTACATGCTTTCCCTTTTATATGCGTTACTATTCAATCCCATAACCCCATCCTACCTTAAATAACGTTGCCAGTTTCTATCTTCCTCTCACTCCCTTCCCCTCCGCTCTTCTGATAATTTACTCCTTAATATTCCTCTTCACTCATCTAATTTCTATTCCAAATCCTTTACTGTCCAGTCGATTAGACTGTGTTCATTGCCTGTGGACATCCACCTAGCCAAAACTGCACCATTTTTTACAATGCTGGTCAAAGCTTATCTTCTACAGTCTGTCCCATAGAGCTTCTTCAAGTATATTGCGTCTCATAATTCTTGTTGGGTACCTTATATGTTTGCTGTATATCATTCCAGATAAACCTTACTCTCTTCTATTCTGTTTTTAAATATGTATTAGAGTACTATGCTAGGTATGTAAATGTATCTATAGTTTTATTAGTATTAATTAAAATTACACCAATATGTCTTTATGTTGAACGGGCTTACTCTCAGCATATTTCCTTATCTTGCACTTCTGGCGACAGTTAACTACCCAAAAAGGTTGCCTGGAAGAAATCGCTTTAAGCGATAAGGCCGCCTGTTGCTTCTCTTGCTGTTAATTTTAAGTACCCATTGTATTCTTTTGATTGCGCAATAAAGCGTTATTTATTCATTTAACACCCGGCCAGGTGGGTAAACCCTTTTCCTTCTTCTCCATCTTCATTTGCCAACATTGGCGGCTACCAATTCCTTCACCACCAAAAGGGTTTCAATTGACGACAAGATGCTAATTTATTTAATTCACCATTAAATAAACGGATTCTCATACGTCACTACATAGTAACGACCTCACCCTTGCCACTTCCTTCGGTTAATCTAATTTAAATTGAATGAAGTGAGCGATTAAAACGACATTGCCGTAGATGGGTATGTGGCCTTTGATCTATGGACATAATGTATGCTTATTTGAGTATTTATTGTTAATGTGATGCTTGAAGTATCCACAGAGTGCTCTGTGGAAGAAGTTACGTGTTTTCGTAGTGGCGTCCACCAGTGGCCCTAGCACTAGTGAGTCCGCGACAAAGCCCGCGCCGCGAGAGCGCGTTTGTCTCTTTCTCTCAATACTAATACGAAAGAGATAGCAATACCTATGTCGCGCTTTTTCTCGCTTATTGCGCGCGAGAGCATCTTGTGCTCGGCCTACTGAGTAGGATATAGAGTATAACTTGTATTTTTTACCGATTTCTAAGCCAAATGACCAGCGGACCAGCGGGGGCCATCGTGTAAGTCATTTGGCTAAGAAAAATAATAATCATCATCACAATCACAGCTCATAACGGTCCACTGCAAGACTAAGGGCCTCTCCCACGAAAGGGGAGGTTATTGCCATAATCTCCACGCTTGGCAGCCGGGTTGGAAATCGCAGTGTTATAAATATAACAATGGAAAACGCCGCTGTCCATTTTCCAGACTACTTTTGCCTCGAATACATTAGTCGCCTTGTACGACACCCACGAGTGTAAGGGGTTGGTGCTATTCTACTCTGTCGGACACACACAAGAAAATAAAATAAGCGTAACGTTAATAACCCAGCACGTTTAGCACAACTGTGCACTCGCACGCGACATGCGAGAAAGGCGCGACGTAGATATTACTATCTCTTTCATATTAGTATTGATAGAAGAAAACAACGGCTCTGTCGCGGCCCGAGCTATGTCGCGGGCACACTTGAGCAGACCAGGCAATTACAGTGGAGCGACTGCCTTGTCCTCGGGCGTGGATTTTGGCTTGGACCCTGGCTCAGTGGCTTTCTAACCTCCAGCGAAAAACAGAGGGGAGTTATAATGTTTGACCTGTGTGTCTGTGTATATCTCTGTAGGTATATCTGTGTGTCTGCTTGTGGCATTGTAGCTCCCGAACGGATGGACCGATTTGGATGCGGCTTTCTCTGTTTGAAAGCCAGTTTAATCGAGACGGTTCTTAGCTTTGTTTCATAGAAATCGGTTCAGTACCTACTTAGAAAACATTTGAGTACTTATAGTAGTAGTAGTGGCCGTGTGGTGTCCGGCAGAGTAGAATAGCACCAACCCCTTACACTCATGGGTGTCGTACAAGGCGACTAATGTTTCCGAGGCAAATGATCAAGAGTCTCCGTAGTCTGTAAAATGGGCAGCAGCATTTTCCATTGTTATATTCAAACACTGCGATCTCCAACCCGCCTGCCAAGCGTGGAGATTATGGCAATAACCTCCCCTTTCGTGGGAGAGGCCCTAAGTCCTGCAGTGGACTGTTACAGGCTGTGATGAGTAGTAGTAGTGCTCGTACGATTCGGATGTGGAATGAGCTCCCAGCCACAGTGTTTCCTTTGGACTATGACATGGGATCGTTCGAGGTATATTAGAGGTCTCTTCAGAGGCGGACACCGCATTGGTGCCTCCCCTGGTGTTGCTGATGTCTACAGGCGGCGGTGACCATTTTCCATCAGGTGGCCCGCTTGCCTGTTTGTCTGCCGTATAACATAAAAAAATACAAACTTGGTTTAGCATTTAGAGAAACACATTTTCTAGCAGAAAAATATGTTCGTCTGGTGAACTCGACATTTTGCTGGCTACTCAGACAGGCAGCGAGCCAGCCCCCGCTTGCTTTATGAAGAGGTTATCTGAGTGGACCAGTACCAATAAGCGCTGGTAGACCCTGTAGCCGTATTCACAATGATTCGAAACTGTTTCCGTACGATTCGACACGAAATTCGTGAGCGGCGAATCCGCGTCGATCGATTTGAAAGCTGTTATTTAGAATCCCAATAGATTCCACGGAAACTCTACTCTCTATAACATATGAAAATTTCATCAAAATTAACTGAAACCACATTTTCCTGAGAACTTTTGCGGGGTCCTTTGTCGATTCCGTATCCGAATCCGATTTCCGAGCCATTGTGAATACGGCTACGGCTCTGATAGCCTGCTCTCTACGTGTATGTTTGGCGCTGATCGGTCCTGGCTAAACAATAGGTATCTAATTGGTATCTATCGAACAAGCGGTGGGGCTTTGCCCTTTGAAAGTACCTATACTTACTGTAAAATAATTAAAATGTATTCCCTGAAGAGTACAAACGTTAAAACTAATTCACGTTCGATTTAACACTGATTAATATGCGTCTAGGTGAATATTAATCAGTGTTAGGAGCGTCGGTGGCCGATTGGTTAAGGTATCCGACTCGTAAGCGAGAGGTACCGGGTTCGAACCCCTATATTTAAAAAATAAAATATTTATCGTTTCGTTAATGTCCCGGCTCTCACGTACGAGGGCCCAAGGTTCGCCTTGACCATGTTCCAGGATTTGGCAGATCAAATAATTATAGTGAAGCAACTGCCATTTGACCTACGTGACCCTGCTACCAGGGAATTTGACCAGACTGGATAATGGTTACACATTCAGGCGCCAATGTGCTGGTTTCATAACGATATTGTCCCTCTCCGTAAGGGCATCGGTTAGCATTCAACTAATGTACATAACTCAGAAAATAGTTACTGGTACATGGCTGCAGTGGGATTCGAACCCGGTACCTCTATCAAACGAGTCGACCTTAACCACTCGGTCACTGACGCTCTCGACGTTCGGGAAACACACTTGCAGACCAAATTGGTAGTCCATGTTGTATTGTTCGGGGAATACACTTCCTGCCAAATATGAAAACCCTTTCGACTCGAAGTGATCGGTTAAAAAACGGGATCGTACTGGCTGTAGGCACTACTGCAACAAGTGGGAATCGAACCCGGGACCTCTACGTGGCGACCAGCATGTTAACCAACTGAACCACTTAGGTCGTCTAATGTCAATGTCGCGGCGGCCAGTGCATAAGGACCCCACTCAGCTTATAATCATGGATAAAACATATGTAAGTAAGTAGTACTTACGAGTGTTTCCGACCTAACAAAGATACAATTTTTTTTCTTCTGATTTTTTCATTTTATATTTTTCGACACAGTCTCCTTGTAACTCTACACACTTCTCCCAGCGATGCTTCCATCTCTGTAACCCGTCCAAATAGTACTCTGAGTTTTTCTCTGCAAATTAGTCGTTCACCCTTCGTGGTTGCCTCTTCACTTGACGAAAATCTCTGTCCTCCGAGTGCAATTTTAAGATGAGGAAACAAAACGAAGTCACTTGGGGCTAGGTCTGGTGAGTATAATAATAATAATAAAATAATTTATTTCGAAAATTTACAGGCGATAAGATACAATGTATGTAATAGGTATACAGATAGCACAGATAATACACATAGAACTGAGGTCAAATACATTGAAACTTCTGAAACCAAAGTAGGTCAGAGACCTGTGTCTTGGATATCAAGGGTTTCGTAGGCATGTAGTAGCACTATTTTATACTCGTAGATGGTGTAAGGCGGATGGTCAAGCAGTTCAAACCGTAAATCGTGTATTTTCGCCATGGCAACCGCTGAGGTGTGAGACGGTGCGTTGTCTTGGTGGAACAGGTTTTCTTTTTCTGCAAATGTGGCCGTTTTCCCGCAAGTTCTGCTTTTAGCTTGTCAAGTAATGATGCGTAGTATGCTCCTGTAATGGTTTTTCCTTTTTGAAGATAATCGATTAAAATAACTCTACGAATATCCCAAAAAACAGTCGCCATCACTTTCCCAGCCGACAAAACGGTAAGTACACTTATTAAGTACCTAGCACATACTTATGTGAAGGATGAGGAAAAGGCGAAGGTGATTTTTAATTGGCAGAAACTTTCACGGAACTCATTGCGTGGGACCAGAGGTCGGTAAACGTTGATGTGCAAAACAATTTGTATAAAATATGTTGCTCATTTCTGTGCACTGTTTTTTTTTGTTTTGCGCCTTTTTTATGTTATACGGCAGACAAACAGGCAAGCGGGCCACCTGGAAAGTGGTCACCGCCGCCTATAGACATCAGCAACACCAGGGGAGTCACTGATGCGTTGCCCGCCTCTGAAGAGACCTCTAATATACCTCTTGAACGATCCCATGTCATAGTCCAAAGGAAACACTGTGGCTGGGAGCTCATTCCACATCCGAATCGTACGAGCGAGAAACGTTCTTTCCGCCGCTTTGCGCCTACCGCAAAGGGCATATGGCGCCCTCCAGGCTTACGAGGGAGGGAGGCAGAGAACACTCATGTGTCCCAGCGCGGCCGGTCACGCTGGTGATGCTGGACTCGCGAGAGATCTAGGCGCCTACCAGCCAAGCTCTGTCTTTGGGAGTACATATAACCGGGAATGCTTTTTTAAGTTTCATCGAAAGCGACACCCCATGGGGACGGGGTGCGCACCGTGTGCCGTGTTTCAACTGTTAATTTCTTACACTATGCTGGACCCAGTCACGTACCGGAAGATGTAGCGTGGGTAGGCCTCCCAAAAGGCGAACGGACGAGGTCGTCGAAGGTGGTAAAGTACGCAGGTACCAGCTGGATGCGGAAGGCACGGGACCGGCCCTTGTGGAGATCTCTGGGGGAGGCCTATGCCCAGCAGTGGGCGTCTTTCGGCTAATATGATGATGGTGATGAGTGGACCCGGCGCAGCTCGTTCGCATACCTACACCTACTTTAGCCTTACCTACCCTTTTTCTTGACTACAAACCTTCCTCTTGAATCACTCTATCTATTGTTGAAATTAAATACCCAATAGAAAAAGGGTATCTAGATAGGGGTAGGGATAAAGTATGATCTGTTTAAACTGACTTGCCTTATTTGGTGAACAAACAATGCCCAAAATCACGACCTGCCGTATCTATCACGCTACGTACATTGTGTATAGATGTTGTGAATTATACAAGAAACACATAGAATGTAAATTTTAATGAATATTGATGCACATTATTCATTTAAATACATAATTTCCTTAACCAAATAAGACAAGTCAGTCTGGACAGATTGGGTGATAGCAAACGAAGTTATGCCAGGACCAGGTCTGGACATTCGTGTTAAATACGCTCGCTATATATTGACGAAAACTACACGTGACTTAGCCAATAAAAGAGTGTACTCCCCCTATTGGTTATTTAAATTTGTAGCTTTTGATAAAAATGTTTCTAATGCATTGTGTTTTTGCCATACGAGTAAATACATAAATTGGTCGGTCAATATTGGTGGTGTCGTGTAAATGTTGACTAAGTATTTCTTGTCTACTTGCCATTGACGAAACGACAAGCAAAGCATTGTCACTAGTTTTTTTCACCCATCGGAAATCTTGTACGATGTCGACCAATAGCTCGGTAATGCCTAGTACCTATATTGGCCGTGTGGTGTCCGGCAGAGTAGAATAACACCAACACCTTACACTCGTGGGTGTAGTACAAGGCGACTAATGTTTTCGAGGCAAAAGATCTAGAATATCCGTAGACTGGAAAATGGGCAGCAGCGTTTTCCATTGTTATATTAACAACACTGCGATCTCCAACCCGCCTGCCAAGCATGGAGATTATGGCAATAACCGTTCCTTTCGTGGGAGAGGCCCTAAGACCTGCAGTGGACTGTTATGGGCTGTGATGATGATAACCTATAGATAACATTACTGTGTCAATAGTTCAAATTCATATTATTATATTGGTCCTCGGTCCCAATGTTCCAAAGTATATGAATATACATGAGCACATCCGCATTTTTTATTGGATAAGTCTATGAAGTCTTTTACGTTTTTACTGGGTAGAATGAAATAGATCGAAAAAATAAAAAGGAGCAGAAAAAATCTGCATAGTCATTCTCTCACAATGAAGCCTAATAATGATTAATAATTTATGGATGATTATTACATTCAGAACATGCCTCCTTGGCTTATGAAGTACGCTAACGACATTGTACTGGTGAGCAAGCTTAGGACCTTGAAAGCAGGGTAAACATGTGGAAGGATGTGCTTGAAAACGGTAGTTTGAAGCTGAATGTCGCCAAAACAGCCAAATAAGCCAATAAGGCCAGCTGCAGCGCGGATCCCGAAACCATCAGTATAGGTAACGAAGCTATGGACGCTGGCAGAGGCTGGGATAAACGCTGGACGATGATAAGTGTCCGACAGAAACTTCGGCTTAGGCTTAGACATAGACACAGACAGGCATGGGCATAGGCATAGGCATAGACATAGATTTTATTCGGCAATAACTACAATTAGGTAATTTGGGTAGGCCTCCTACAAGGTGGACCGACGACCTGGTAAGGATCGCAGGTACCAGCTGGATGCGGAAAGCACAGGACCGGTCTTTGTGGAGATCTCTGGGGGAGGCCTATGCCCAGCAGTGGGCGTCTTCTGGCTGATATGATGATGGTGATGATGATGAACTACAATTATATCAAACAAGTTGTAACAATATCAACAATGATAGATATAACATCATCTTCGGCCGAAAAAGCCACCTTCGGCGAAACATACCCATCCTCCCCCGCCCCTTGCTTGGCGAACATGACTATGCAGGCACCACAAAATAAAGAACGGCCCATATTTTGTGCTGGCACCGAGTCCAAAAAAATGATACCTAAGTTACACGTAATGTTACATACATTATTTTATACTGTTTTGTATAAAATAATGCTGAGGGTTGTGGCCTCTTTGGATGACTTTGTCGTGGTCTATCTTGCACCAGCTCACTCTATTTTCGGCAGCATGGATGGCATCGCACACCGAGGTGTCCAAGGTATCTGGTCTGGTCTGACGAGCGGATTGGGTATCTACCTCTAGGCCTCTTCCCGCTCATCTTGTCTGTAATCACCAGCTTTTCCAAATTGTCACCTGTTTTCCTGGCAACGTGGCCGAAGAACTCGAAACTCCTCCGCAGACATGTGGTGCTGAGCCTCATCGGTAACTTCAATTTAAAGTGGTTGACATTTAAAAAACATAAACATGACATACTTTTAGAATACCTACTAATATTAAGATTACTTTCATAAGTAGCAGCATGCTTCTTTCTTTATTTGTATCTACCTTATTTTGACTTGTAGGCACGTCCGAAATGGACATGCTGTTCGAACTATTATTAGTATAAGACCTACATACCTGTAAACACACAATACAATATAAAGAAATTTTTTTACCGGTGGATATTCCTTTACGGTGGACGTATCGGTAGAGTACTCATTTTAGTAAAGTGGACATTTTAAAACGTTTTAAATGTATGAAATGAATGTGGAAGATGCAAGAGGTGTTAGGATCGTAGCTTGTGGCAATCGATAGCCACTGCCTTTCTTTGTGAGATGCGGGAGTGTGTATGTATGTATGTTTTAATACAGTGGACATTTTGACACAAAATAATTAATTATAAAATAATAATACATACACTTTGACAAATCACACAGCGCCATCTAGCCCTAAAGTAAGCAAAGCTTTTGTATTGGGTGCCAGAAAATTGATGAACTATTATTTCAATATTTTTAAATACGTACTTATTTATTAGACATTTAACACCCAGAAACCGTAACAGAAATTAAAATTCATCATTTTAATTTCATTTTCGGTTTTCAATTTCTGCCCGACCGGGAATAGAACCCGGGACCTCTAGGTGTTAGGCATGTTGATCAACTGAACCACTCAGGTCGTCGTCCACACAGAACCTAAACGTAAAATGAAGTGAGTTGAGTTGAGTGACTCCCTTGGTGTTGCTGATGTCCATAGGCGGCGGTGACCAATTTCCATTAGGTGGCCCGCTTGCCTGTTTGTCTGCCTCAACATAAAAAAAGTTTAAAGTTCAAAGAAATGCAATGGGCAGGCTACGTAGCTCGCAGAAAGGTTGGTCCATATAGCGGAAAGTTTCTTAAGTTCTATTTTTAAGCAAAGAACGTCAAAGAAATGGAGGAAAAAGAAACCAGCCAGTAATTATAATCTGTGATAAGAAATAGTCAAAAAAGACGAAAACTATTCGAATAGCCCTTCCAATTTTTAAACTGCTCGCCTTGAGATGAACTGTTTTTAAAAAAAAAATTGTTTTTCGACATGAAAATTTTTTGTTTTTTAATTGCTTTAGCAACACGGAAAGTGAACGGTTAAAAATAGACAAAATCAATGTCATGCATCAACATAATGAATTTTTATGCCCAAAATCGAAATTGAAAACCGTTTGACTCGAGCCGATAAAAAATAGTGGACGTCCACTAGCTGAGATGATGATGATGATGATGAAAGAAATGCAAAACAAAATGCCCTGACCACCTGATTCTGCCCCGCAAGAGGTCCCGGGTTTGATTCTCGGCCGGGCAGCACTGAAATGATGAATTTTAATTGTATTAGTGATACATAAATCGACCTTATTTTGTGAGCATATATTCTATTTTGATCTGCTCTCTGATGACTTAAGGTTGCTACATTAAGCAATGGTGTAATCGATGCTTTGGTATGAAAATTACAGTTTCCGCCATCTTTGCCATTCAAAAAGCTAATTCCTTCACTAGACTTTTTTTTATGTCATACGGTAGGCAAACAGGCAAGCGGGCCACCTGATGGAAAGTGGCCACCACTGCCTATAGACATTAGCAACACCAAGAGTATCGCTAATGCGTTGCCCACCTCTATAACACGATGCTCTCGCAGCAAAAAGGCAAATGCCACTCCACTGCCGAAGCCACGGTGCCCCACCCCATGGAGCACTGGAAACCTTACTCACCGGCAGAAACACAATACTATTTAAAAGAGTATTATTTAGCTGCGATATTCTGTAAGGTGGAGGTACTTCTCTAGTCGGGCGGCTCCAATTCGAACGAGATACCCCGCTATGCCCTACCTCTCAGACCTATGTCTGTATATAATGTATTCATTTAATATTTAACATCATCTTGTCTGTAAACATATTGTAAAAATACCGGTTGAAATCTCGCGCGCCTCGGGGGCCTGGGGTCCGCCTTGACCACGATCCAGGTTTTAGCAGATCAGGTAATTACAGCGGAGCGACTGCCATCTGACCTCAGCGAGCTTGTTAACAGGGGAACCAGACCAGATTAGATCACGGTCAGTCAGTGGCCTAACCCAATCCAATACCACAGAAATCTAAATAGGCAAAAGTCAATTATTCAAATCCCTGTAGTATTTATGCATGACTATAAATATTTAGACACAGAATGCAATTTCAAAATTGTAATTCTTGAAGGGCAAAGTACATGTGCAGAAGTGTAGTTTAAACTTGCTCATGCTGATTTTTACTATATATTGTTGACACGGCAGTTCGTATGCTCTTGATATTTCTTCCAGTGTCGCGTAAGTGTCTGTTGTGTTTGGACGTGTGATATTTATAATTTTATTTACCCGTATTCAGTTGTGAGTTTAAGTAGTAATTACTTAAATATAGTGAAAGTAGAAAGGGTTATTACTGACTTTAGTGTAACTTAGTGCGGACCGGCGTTAGCTTTTCTGTAAGTGTATTTTTTTTTGGATATTTAATTTTTTAATTTATTTTTCACTATTATCCAGGTACTTTTTTTTTTGGCTGTGAATATTTTTTTTAAAGTAATTATTGGTAGTAAAGCTAGGATGATGGTGATTCTAATTGGAATTTTTTACACGTCGTGATTTTTTCCTGGGTATTGATGAATGTAGATCCTTGAGGACACTTAGAAGATGTCCTCTCTTAATAAAAATAAAAAATTCTGGACAACCAATTTACAAATGGTAAAAAATTCTATGATGACATACATTTCAATTTTAAAACCGCTGTTAAAAAAAATTGTAAAAGTTTTATACAAAGATTAAAAAAAAACAATCAAACATTTTAATATTTTTTTAAAATCTTTTGAAAATTACGTACCTCTCTATTTTATACCCTACCCGTACGCCTACCCTACACTACCCTACCCGACTCTACACCTATCGATACCTTACCTATCCTTATTTTTCTTGTACGCAAACCTTGTCTTGACAAAATTACAAAAGTGTTTTTTTTTTATAATTGGACTAGCATTCGCAATTTGACAAAAGGTGCAGCTGGTTCAGAAGTTAGGCAAATATTTATTTCTGTTCTATTATAAAACTGCCATGAAGCCGTATATGTGCATTGCTCGAAGATATTCGGTTCGGAAAAAATAGACGGGGTGGGTTCCTACTGAGACCTAAAACAATTTTTATTGTAATTTTTGTGTTTGGCGCAAAAACAGCTCAACGGATTTTCACAATTTATTAGCTGGCGTCCAACAAAAAATCTAAGCGCTGTTTCATCTTATTTGGTTTAATAAAACCTGAGATACAGCTTGACCTCTCCGTAGTACTAACACCATACTATAGAGAGGTCATTTAAAATGGTCATCTGACAACAGCTATTTCCACGCGGACGAAGTGTCGCGCAAAATCTAGTTCTGAAATCCGTTTTAAAGTACTTACTTACTAACTAGCCGAATTATGCCGTTATTTTGGAATCTCCACAGTTTTTTCTTATAAACCGGTACCTTTTTTTCTTCTATCGAAACTCGTCCATCAAGTTCAGAGGAAATAACATGTGAATATAATTAATTAAATATCATACGATGTGGCTTTTAAATTACATATAGAAGTTTGTTTCTAGTAAATTGCATTCTGTGTAACTTTTTAGGCCAAGGCAGAATGGTCCCCTGGTCCTCTGGTTCGTAGGCGGTTCTCTGCGTACCTACGGACCTGGGCTTTTTTATATTCTTTTATTTTTTATAATTGCTTTTTTTTAATTAGTCACTTTTTGTTTTATTTGTGTATCTGTTATTTATAACATAACTAAGTATATTTTTTATTTTACACTAAATAAATATGTTTTATTTATTTTTGTAAAAATGGTATTTCAATCACTGGCTAAGGCTGTAAGTTATCGCAATCGGGAACATTTATTTATTTATTTTTATTTATTTATTTATTTCAGGCGACAAGGGCCCATAGATATAATACACAATATTTAAAAGAAAAACCAGTAAACTAATACAATTAGATTATAAGATGATTAGTTTTATCGGGAACAGATGATAATTTTCTAACATCATTGAAATTATTTCTTGTTGCAACAAAGTTGCATGGTAATTTGTTTATGGAATTTACTAAACTTACTTAAACATTATAGACTATGATCACTCTGTATCTTATCCTACGTCATCGAATACTAGAAAAATTCCACTTTGTAGCGATATTAAGTTTAGTTATATATCATCTTGTGTAGTTTTACAACCAAAAAAATACCGGTCTGCCTCACTTCCTGTTGACAGATTCGCTTTTCAACATCATATTCTTTATAGAACTTTCCAAAAAATTAAATGACACCACTGGTGGCCAGAGAGCTGGCTCGTTCCTCGGGCAACGGATTAGCATCGCTATTCAACGAGGCAACGCAGCCAGCTTTCTGGGCACCATTCCGGGGGGCAGCGGTGTGACGACTTTTTTAATTTTTAGTTTATATTTTATATGTAGTGGTAGGTATATGTATTCAGGAGACGTGAACAGGATCAACCCTATGGATTCAATAAACTAAAATCTACTCCCTCATACTGGTATTGGTGTGATTAACGTATTTTTTAAGTGTAAGAAAAAACTAAGTTTTTAATTTAGCACGACAAGCATGGTCACTCTACAATTAGAATATTTCTGTCAAGTACCGATTCTCATCGCTTTGTCTAGTCAACGTCAAATCAAATTCAAATTCATGGTCAGCAGATAACAGTCTACTTACTTTCGAAACATCGTATCTTCCTCAAGTGTAATTAATACCTAGTGCAACATCACTTAAAATAAATAAAACGTATGATAATTGCATGGTAAACATTTTAATTGCACAATAAAACTAAATAAAACGTTGAATCAAAATTAAAACGACCTTCTTTCAAGTGAAATGAGGAAATAACTTTACGTAATTAAAAATAACTATTGATATTTCAAAAGTTGCTCAAAATGTCAGCCGTCTTGTTGGAAATATGATGCGCCTATGATGATTATTTAGTCTCTGTAGACCAAAATTGTTTGCTTTGACCTTGTCAAAAGCTGTAATAATTCACTGCTGTAGTTCCTACACGGTTGCGCGTTCGTAAACATGTTTTTGATATCACCTGAGTTAGATCAGGGCTATGCGCTGGAAAATGGACTGGCCCACCGCGTCCAATCAATTTTGACATGTAACAATGGTTAACAATAAATAAACTTGAACTTGAACACATTTTAAGGGTATGTTAAAAGTGAGTTCGAGTTCCAGTAGTAGCAAAAAACTTTTGCGAAAGCGGGTAGATCGACTTCGGCCGCTTTATCGCTAACCAACATTGTCCGGCGCTCGCAGCTCTCCAGTCGTCCTGTGACTATGATTCATGCAACTATGTCGGAATATCGGGCTACTCGTCAACAAAGGTACGCGGTAGGAAACCCGGAACATACCCTTAAAAAGGCTTTATAATTATTTCCTACATAAGTGTGTCTTTAAATAAAAAATCAAGTAAAGCAACTGCTCTTGTTATTAAAACTCAAAGAAATAAGTATCAAATTAAATTTATTTTTTCATAACAAGTTTTTATGGCGCAGCTTTTAATTGAAAGCTTGTAAGCTTTGTCCCGAACATACTTAGTTACATGGAAGGCGTTGCCTGCAAGTGTGTTCCCTGACCAATTTAATCTGGATGCCTTCAAGGCTAGAGTGAATAGACTGTTCGAAGACGGGCATGCGCCATCTTCCGCCGCATCGCCGCTTACCAACAGGTGTGTTAGCAGGCAAATACCTGTCTTGACCAATATAAAAAAGAAATACAAACATTGCAAGTCAAATAAAAACTTGTAAAAAGAGGGGCGTTATAAGTTTGCCGGCCGGTGGTTAACACGCCGATCGCCACGCAGAGGCCCTGGGTTCGATTCCCGGCCGGGCAGAAACTGAAATGATGAGTTTGAATTTCAGTTACGGGTCTGGTTGTTGTGTGTATAATAAGTATTCGTTTTTTGGCACCTATAACACTAGCTTCGCTTACTTTGGGGCTAGATGGCGTCTTGTGAATTGTCTAATCATTTATTATTTTTTATTGACGTGTATATCTGTGTGTCTGTCTGTGGCATCGACCTGAACGGATGGACCGAAGTCGGTGCGGTTGCCTTTATTCGATAGCCTTAATCGAGACGGCTTAACGCTTTTACCGTCAACATTTTTCACGTTTATTTTCACAACTACGGTGTGTTTTCGGGAAATACCGGTACCGAATTTTTTATTCAACGTACAAAAAAATCATAACGTATACATAAATGTTAATAATAGAATTATTTACTATTTATAGTAACATTAATATTTACATATTAATATTACAAAATCAAGTCTTAGATATGGAAATAGACTGTACCAAACAGGTATTACGAACGTTATTTTTATTTAAGTTTATTAACATGTGCTTGCTTTGTTGTGTTCCGGTTTAATGGATAAGGTAGCCAGCGCAATTACAGGCAGGAGGCATTTCATCTTAGTTGTCACCTGCATTTCTGCATTTTTGCCAACCTAAATGCATGAATCGTAGTTTTTATGGGCGACAGTTACCGCTTATCATCAGGTGGGCTGTCTGTTCGTTTTGTCACTGCGTAAAAAAATTACCTAAGATACAGTAAAACATCCTTGGTGCCGAAAAGTACCGAATTTCCCGGGTTTCCCGGTACCAGAGTTACCGCAGTACCGGTAATCTCGTTTTCTCCTCAGTACCGGTACAGTAACCCCTACCTACAATATAATTCTTTGAAATACCTAATGAGAATTGTATTTAAACCTGCACATTCCGGCGACTGAATGTGTAACCATGATCCAATCTGGTTAGGATTCCCTGGTAGCAGGGTCACGGAGGTCTGACGGCAGTCGCTCCACTGTAATTATAATATCTGATCTTCCAAATGGTTGATAATTGTGAAGCCGGGCCCCGTGCCCTTGTCCGCGAGAGTATAACTGGGGAGATTTTCCGGGAGCCGATTCAAAAATAAATCTAAACAAGACCGTTACATATATAAAAAAGAAGACATTTTGCGCTTTCTACTCAGAACAGGTACTAAATCCTTCTCTTTTAGGGATAAGCTCGCCTTTGTACTTTGTATTGTGACTATGTTTCTAATGTGTAATGAGCAATAAAGAGTACAATATTAAATTAAAGTATATTTTCACGAAACACCTCTCTGAGTAATTTCGGTTACCAAATTGGGAATATAGCTCGTCATAAAAGAGCTTTTGGTGTTAATTTTAATGTTCCGGTTGTGCTCTCGAGCACGAGGGCCCGGGGTACCTTGACCATGATCCAGGAATTGTCGATCAGGTAATTACAGTGAAGCGACTACCATCTGACCTCCGTGACTCTGCTACCAGGGGAACCTGACCAGATTGGATCATGGTTACAAATTTAGTTGCCTGAATTTGCAGGTTTCATCACGATGTTTTCCCTCACCGTAAGAGCATCGGTCAGAATTAAACTAATGTACATAACTCAGAAAAGAGTCATTGGTACATGGCCGATGCGGGATTCGAACCTGGTACCTCTCGCTTACGAGTCGGATACTCAACCGCCCGGCCACCGACGCGTCATACTAAAATAACGGTTCTCAAACTTCACGGTGACATAAATAGAAAACGTAATCATAACGACCAGTATTAACTGATCTAACAAATAACAATCCAAGACTAGGATGTTCGATATCAGTATACAATTTGATCGTTCCGCGCGTGTGGCCTAACGACGGGGATAGCCTTGCCATTGTCTTCAATTATACAGTGGAGATGTTATGATGTTATGAATCTGTTCCGGTACGCCTAAGAGATGTGCCGACTATTATAACTACGGTGATCGTCATAATAATGTTTTAAACTATCGCTGTTATTGTCATACAATTTAAGGGTATGTTCCGGGTTTCTTACGCGTACCTTTGTTGACGAGTAGCCCGATGTTGTGCAGTTGCATGCATCATGGTCACGAGACGACTGTCGATAGGCGGCGACGTCGGAAAATACCCTTATAATCGTCATAATATCAGCCATTAGTAACGACCTGAGTGGTCCAGTTAGTTAACATGCCGGTCGCCACGCAGAGGTCCCGTATTCGATTCCCGGCCGAGCAGAAATTTAAATGATGAATTTTATTTCTGTTACGGGTCTGGGTGTTATGTACGTTATGGATGTATTAATAAAAAGGAAAATAAGTAGTTTTGCCTCGTTCGCGTAGGCAAAAGATCAAAAGTTTCCGTAGTCTGGAAAATGGGCAGCAGCATTTTCCATTGTTATATTTAAACACTGCGGTCTCCAACCCGCCTGCCGAGCGTGAAGATTATGGCAATATATTTGTATTAGTTTTTTTTTTGGTTCTTTGTATAGTATATTTATTGCATTTCTTCACTGAATGGTGATTGTAACTTCTGTAAGGAATCTCAAATGTATATTGCCTACTAGTTTATTGCTTTCCGACCTCCACTATATCCATGTAAATGGTTGTCTGGAAGAGATCGCTATTGGCGATAAGACCGCCCTTGTACTTGTCATAATCTTGCAGAATCTGTGATAATTATACTGTTAATGTACAATAAAGTGTTAAATAATAATAATAAATAATAATAATAACCTCCCCTTTCGTGGGAGAGGCCCTAAGTCCTGCAGTGGACTGTTACGGGCTGTGATGATGATATAAGTAGTTAATCAGATAACTTAAGCTTTGCTTACTTTGGGGCTAAATGGCACTGTGCGAATTTCTTCAAGCATATTTATTAGTTTATAGTGTGTCCGTCTTCATAGGGAGCGTCGGTGGCCGAGTGGTTACGTATCCGAATCGTAAGAGAGAGGTACCGGGTTCGAATCCCAATGCGGCCATGTATTATACCGATGACTCGTTTCTGAGTTACAAAAACGAACTTTTTATTTGCGCACTACAGGATACATACATGAAATAAAATATATTATAGTAAGTAGTACAAAGAGCGGTCTTATCATTATAGTAATCTCTTCCAGAGTAATTGAATGCTAACTTATGATTTTATGGTGAGTCTGAATGTGTAACCTTGATCCAATCTGGTCAGGTTCCCCTGGTCAGGGTCAAAGAAGTCAGACTGCTGTCGCTCTGGAACTACTTGATCTGATAAATTTTGGATCATGGTCAAGGCAGACCAGCATAACTGGAAAATTGACATTTTTATAAGTCATCTTGGCGTTAATATCCCGGTTCAGCCTTGACCATGATCCAGGATTTGGCAGATCAGGTAATTACAGTGGAGCGACTACCGTCTGACCTCCGTGACCCTGCTACCAGGAGAACCTGACCAGATTGGATCATGGTTACACATTCAGTCGCCTGAATGTGCAGGATGTTTTTTCCCTCACCCTAAGAGCATCGGTAGAATTCAACATTAACGCCTTCATGGTTGACTGTAAAATCTTTATTTATTTGTTGTCTCATACTATGTATAGATACCCTTGTTTAAATTCCATTAACGTATTTGTTTTCCTGACATTTTGAACTTGAACCGACTTGAATATTCAGATTGTTTGGGCACTTGACCACGTTAATCGCCTATTATAAAGGTGTAAGTTTACACACATTTACAAGTTAAATAAGCATCGACTGACGTCGAAATAACGTGTGTTTGTTACTACCTCTACTACCTCTACTACCTATACTAATCAACAGCGTTAAAGGGCCTGTCGAAGATATTATTATCAATTTATTTTATTATTTTGTACTTTTACTACGTGGATTCGGCGCGACTTCGTTTGTGTGGGGCCTACCCATACACTACCTTACCCTACCCTACCCTACCACTAACCTATAGCTACTCTACCCTACACCTACTTTACCCCTACCATGTTCTCTTGCTTATAAACCTTCCTCTTGAATGACTCTATCTATTGTTGAAAACCGCATTAAAATCCGTTGCGTAGTTTAAAAGATCTAAGCGTACATAGATACATAGGGACATACGGCAGCAAGCGACTTTGTTTGATACCATGCATAAATTGACCGGAAATACAGGAAAGTAGATAAATATGTATAATTTACCGTTACTCGCCACTCGCAAAACAATAATCAAGGTTGCCAAAAGTTGGCAAACTCTCAAGATTGGCCGAGAGAATTGTCAAAAGATACTTACAAATTAATAACAGAAAAAGTTGAGGTATCCCAAATAATCTCTAATTCGATCTCTGTAATGGGCATTGGCCGTGTGGTGTCCGGCAGAGTAGAATAGCACCAACTCCTTACGCTCATGGGTGTCGGACAAGGCGACTAATGTTTTCAAGACAAAAGATCAAGAGTCTCCGTAGTCTGGAAAATGGGCAGCAGCATTTTCCATTGTTATATTTAAACACTGCGATCTCCAACCCGCCTGCCAAGCGTAGAGATTATGGCAATAACCTCCCCTTTCGTGGGAGAGGCCCTAAGTCCTGCAGTGGATTGTTACGGGCTGTGATGAGGAATGGGCATTTTTGGGCCGGCAATAGCCCGGGGTGGCCTGTTTGAATAGGGTGCTTTGATTTATGTTTTAATGTTACCCTTTCGACGTATAAACATACAGAAAAAATCAGAAGTAAGAACCCTTACATCTTCTACGGAACCCTAAAGGATCCCTAGAAATACGGAATCTCAACAAAAATAAACAAGCCTCTAAAAATAGCCTTACATACTTGTCCGTCTATTAATGGACTATTAATGGTCCATATAATATACGTCACAACCTACATACGTCATAAATGTAGGCAGGTGACATTAAAAACACATGGCACGCTTTGGAAAACATCGATTGGTATTTTATACGAGCGTTGACCACTTATAAACAGGCTGTGTGTTATGGACAGGTATCTACTATTACACTTTATAAACAACTTGACGTCAATGTCAAGGTTGGGTTCTCGCACCTTCGCGTGCTCGTCGGATAGGTCTTCCAATATATTTCCTTTATTAAGTCCTTTCCTATGAAATTGACGTTATTTTTCGTAAGTATATTGTACTAAAATATTTTTATTTGGTACAAATATCGAAATGAATACTTGGTTTCGAAAAAAAGAGTATATTTTGATGACGATAATTTCTTAAATAAAATAAACAATATTTTCTTAAGTTATTATAAGGGAATGAAAACACCCCTTTTCAGTTGTCGCCAATTTGGCCTCTACAAACAGGTGTAATTTTATGCATACACCAGTATAAAAAAAAATGTATACACCAGTTAGCTTAACGTTGTCTGATCAGATCTACAAAGTTTCATTGTAGTCGGAATTGCCATTACCAAGTAAAAAAAATTGCTTGTATGAAAATTACAGTTTCTGTCATTTTTGCCGTACATAACGCCAATGTCATAAGTAAGGACCCAATATTAGTGTTTAGCCGAATGTAAGTTGGACCTCGATTTGAAATTCGAACTGTGGCCGAACATTTGGTAAAAATACAAAGTTCGACCGAACTGTCCGAACTCGAGAGTCAGTTAGTCCTGCGGCCTTAGCCAAGAGGTTTCGATAATCTACAATCGTTTGTGGTAGAAAAAATGTATGAAATTTGACATAAACTAATGTTATCTGACATAAGCTAACGTTATCTGACATAAGCTAACGTTATCTGGCATAAGCTGTTTGTGGTAGAAATTCTTGGTCCATAGACAATTCACGTACTTTCGGTGTACAAAGGGGGCGGATTGGCGGATGATGCTACACAATCAGAGTCAATGTAGATGTTGGTAGAAATAGTCGAACTTCGACCTGTCAATTTTCTACCATACACGCATCACGCAAGCGGCGCTGTCAAAGATGGCTAGACCGGCTGAGTTCTTATACACTAATATTTCGAATGGTATATTCTAAACGACTTAAACTGTTTTTTTTATTTAATATATTTCATTGTTTCAATTTGTTTATCTATTTTACAATTTATTGTGCACAATAAATGGTATACAAAATTGACGTACAGATAAGATCACAACAGGTACAGCTTATTTTTAAAGAAATATCTTCCAGCCGACCAACGGAAGAGAGAGGGCAAAATCGAGAGGCAGGTGGCGTGCATCTTAAATTTGCATAGCTAATCTGGAATGTGCAAATCGATTTAGGACAAAATTACAAACAACCACTGCCCCACGGAAAATTTCCTAACGTGCCGTTTTTGTACGTCATTCGTTAGGCAAACAAGCAAGCGGCAATTTATCCGAAATATTCCATTTCAACGTTCTTATATAGGTAATTCAGAAGTCTAAAACGCAGGATACGCTAGGATATTTTGCCACGTAAAGTATTTCTGTGTATCGATTTCCTCTGTCTATCTAAAAAGTGTCTAGATTGGCCGTGCATTGGTCATCCGCAGTTCTTCAGTAGTTTTTAGCCTGTCTATCTGTTTAGCTGCCTCCTGCGTTCTTCCGAATATATATTATGTCATACGGTAGGCAAACAGGCAAGCGGGCCACCTGATGGAAAGTGGTCACCACTGCCTATAGACATATGAAGAACATTTAACGTGGAGGAGGCAAAAGAGGTGTGTCAGGATCGTAGTTTCATCCCTATGGGATGCATATGGCGTTTCAGAATAACAGTCAGCCAGTGTTTATTGGCCGTGTGGTGTCCGGCAGAGTAGAATAGCACCAACCCCTTACACTCGTGGGTGTCGTACAAGGCGACTAATGTTTTCGAGACAAAAGATCAAGAGTCTCCATAGTCTGGAAAATGGGCAGCAGCATTTTTCATTGTTATATTTAAACACTGCGATCTCCAACCCGCCTGCCAAGCGTGGAGATTATGGCAGTAACCTCCTCTTTCGTGGGAGAGGCCCGAAATCCTGCAGTGGACTGTTACGGGCTGTGATGATGATGAGTGTTTATTGCGCTCGAGCACTGAATGGCGTGTACCTGTTATGTTTTAAATAAAGAAATAAATATGCTTGGACAATTTACACAGCGCCATCTAGCCCCAAAGTTAGCATAGCTTGTGTTACAAATGCCAGAAAACTGATAAACTACAAACATATTTTAAAATACATACTTATTACACATATAACACCCAGACCCGTAACAGCCGGGAATCGAACTCGGGCCCTCTGCGTGGCATGTTGACCAACAGATCCACACAAGTCGCATGGTGTGTAAATTTTATGTATTTACCATGGATTTCCAAGAGCTCAGTATTTACCATCGATTTCGAAGTGTTGTTTGAACTATTGTTTGTTAAAGTAACATACAACACCATTTTCCAAGACGACCAGCTTATTATAGCTGTGTCAAGCAACATGTATCTACATTATATGCTGTGAGGGCGCCGTAGGTTATCCTACGTCATCGAGTACAAGGAAAATTCCACTTTGTAGCGATAGTAGACGTTTAGGAGACCCACGAAACGTTGGTCTGCGCGTGCGCAGTCTGGCACAATTTTGTAATTATTTTTAATGACCCAAACTTCGGCTTTTCTTAGCATTATCTTACTTATCTTCTTGTGTGCTATTTTTTTTTTAATCTTTATTTAAGTGCGACTATGTCGCTCTGTAATTATTATCATAATTGTACAAGAAAAAACTTAACATATAATAACAAACAACTTAAATTATAGTTTTAATTAGAAGTATTTGTAGATCTAAAGTGGACAAGCTTGCACAACAACATTGTCCTCTCTGACAAAGGATCAGTAAGAACGATGTTGCTGGCTCCCACTCCATCCAACATATCATGCTCTATCAATTCTCTTCTGAGTAATTCATTTCGGACACACTCCGTGAGCACATGGATTATGTCATCTATCTTGTCACAATCCGGACAATTTGGCGTATTAGATTTTTTCATCATGAAAGCAAATTTGCTTGTGTGCTATTCTAGTAAAGCGTTAATAACCCGGTTGTGCTCTCGCGCACGAGGGCCCGGGGTCAGCCATGACCATGATCTAGGATTTGGAAGATTAGATTATTACAGTTAGAGCGTCTGCCATCTCAACTCCGTGACCATGTCAACCTGGTCAGATTGAATTATGGTTACACATTCAGTCGACTGAGAAAACATCTCGCACCTTAAGAGCATCGGTTAGTGTTCAACTAATGTACATAACTGAGTAAAGAGTCGATTCAAACCCGAGATTTCTCGCTTACGAGTCGGACCCCTAACCATTATGCCGCCGACGCTCCGAGTTTCATCAGCATCATCATCATATTAGCAGAAAGACGCTCGGACAAAGGCTGGTCCTGTGCCTTCCGCATCCAGCTGGTACCTGCGATCTTTACCAGGTCGTCAGTGCTCCTTATGGGGGACTTACCCACGCTGCGTCTTCCGGTACATGGTTGCCACTCGAGAACTTCACTTCGGAAGACTTCGTAATTTTCTTAAACTTTTTTTATGCTACTCAGTGACAAGCGAGCAGAGAGACATGTCCGTTTTCTTTGACACTTTCCTATCTTGACTCATTTTTGACATATCTTAGTTTTATATCATCATTTTCCTACATCGATTTTTTCCTAGTTGTTTTACTGCCGCATCGGCTATGTAGTAATTTTATGTAGTTGATAGACACTTTGTGTTGTGCCTTCATGACGGACTAGAGCGGTGGTCAAGCCGTTGAGTATCCAACTCGTAAGCGAGAGGTACCGGGTTCGAATCCCGCTGTGGCCATGTACCAATGATTCTTTTCTGAGTTATGTACATTCGTTGAATTCTAACCGATGCTATTACGGCGAGGGAAAACATCGTGATGAAACCTGCAAATTCAGGCAACTGAATTTGTAACCATGATCCAATCTAGTCAGGTTCCCCTGGTAGCAGGGTCACGGAGGTCAGATGGTAGTCGCTCCACTGTAATTACCTGATCGCCAAGTCTTGATGGTCAAGGCGTATCCCAGGCCCAGTCCTCGAGAGCACAACCGGGACATTAACGCCAAGATGATTATTAGTTTTATTTTATTCATGACGGAACTCCATTATATTAAAGATTAAAACACTTTTGTGTATAAAAACTTTTAATTAATTGCGACCGGTTTCGGATACCATCTTCTAGCAGTGTTTACATCGACGGTACACACATATCTTTTAAATGTAAACATTGCCAGAAGATGATGTCCGAATCCGGTCGCAATTAATTTAAACTTTATAAATATAATATATTTAGTGGAACTAGTGTATAAAATTGTTTTAAACTTTAATAGTAATTTTATTAACACTCATTTTATAGTTCAAACGTGATAACAACAAGTCTTATATTACGCAACAAATCCATCCAAAGCCTATTAAGTAATCAGAGACGATGCTCCTAAAACATAAATATATCGCATAACAAAAGATAAAGTACAAAAACAATCGTCAGTACCAAAGGCAATTAAATTCCAAGTACAAAACTTTACCTACTCACTATTAAAAACTTACGCACGTAGCGGTGTTCTGTACGGAGTTATTTCCTTATATATTACATAGGATCGCGTTACATACGTGACAGAGTGGTCATTACAGAAAATTGCGGATCGAGAATGAATCAGCAGTTCTGATAGAGGTGATGGCGAACGGCGTATGATAGCAAACGTGGGTGGACGTTGTATGGTTTGATCACGAATTATCGACTTATAAATGACCTAATTAATATGTCTTTGGCAGTGGAGCGTCGGTGGCGTAATGGATAGCGGGTCGCCCTCGCAAGCAAGAGGTATCGTTTCAATTAGTTGAATACTAACCGGTGCTCTTGGCCGTGTGGTGTCCGGCAGAGTATAATAGCAGGGGTTGGCCCTTACACTCGTGGGTGTCGTACAAAGCGACTAATGTATTCACGGCAAAAGAAAACCGCAGGTTACTCGGGTGTGGTGGTCATCTTGGTGTTAATGTGTTCGAGAGTCAGGGGTCCGCCTTGACCATAATTCAGGATTTGGCAGATCAGATAACTACAGTGGAATGACTGCTATCTGACCTCCCGTGACCCTGTTGGATCATGGTTACGCATTCATTCGTCTGAACATGCCGCGATCATCACGATGTTTTCCCTCACCGTAAGAGCATCGGTCAATCATCACAACCCATAACAGTCCTCTGTAGGACTTAGGGCCTCTCCCACGAAAAGGGGAGTTTATTGCCATAATCTCCACGCTTGGCAGGCGGGTTGGAGATCGCAGTGTTGTAAATACAGCAATGGAAAACGCTGCTGCCCATTTTCCAGCCTACGGGGACTAGATCTTTTGCCTCGAAAACATTAGTCGCGTTGTACGAAACCCACGAGTGTAAGGGGTTGGTGTTATTCTACTCTGCCGGACACCACACGGCAACATAGCTTAGCTCAACAGAAACCTACCCAAGCAGAAACCTAGCAAAAACTCACTGTCACAGATCACGGAAAGCTACCACTGTCGTCATCACTTGCCGTCTCGTATTACCATTGCAATGTATCGTATTGACAGTTGGTTGTTTTCACAAGTATCACAGCGGTAAAAGTAATATTCCAAAATACGACACGACGATCAAATACAACATTGTTATAAATAAACAACATAGCTGAATTTGAGACTGGATATTGACCAGTGATTAGAATAACTTCTTGCTATGTCAACTAACTTCCATATAGAATGTTCCATAATCAATTAGTGGATGAGTCACTCTATCCTAGATACTAATATTAGAAATAAATGCGCAATTTTTTAAAGGAAGTATGGACGAATGTTTGTCGCAGAAACTGCTGATTTTGATGAGATTGACTGAATATAAATTTTAAAAACATTAGGTTTTAAACTAATTTATAAAACAACAAAACTGGCAGCGGTTTATTAGATTAGTTTCTTACTAATTTTTAGTTTTAGATAAATTTAGTTTTAGATTAACCTAGTTTTATTTAGTAAAGTTTCGTTATGTTTTATAAACGTCGTCCTCTATTTAGATCTCTAAACGTACTAACTCTTCCATGCTTGTATATATTTGAGGTCGCAAAATTTTGTTAGAGGTCACCGCAGCTTATTTAAAGTTGCAAAGGATATATTTATGAGAAATTCGCGAAACCCATTTCGCCTTGTACACAAAGTTACACCAAATTCTACTTTGTATTTGAAGCAATGTTATTCGATGGCTATATCAATATTTAATAAAATTCCACTGGCAATTAAAGAACAGCCTATAAACAAATTTAAAAAGGACTTGTATAAATGGCTATTGGAGCACTCCTTTTATTCTGTCAAGGATTTTTTAGAGTTTAAGGTAGCCTAAGGTGCATGTTCATTAACGCTGAACAAGTTCGCATGCCTGTTAATACTGGCTGAACATGTGAGAGCCGCTGTGTGATGATTATCTTAAGACCTATCATTGTAACCATGTTTTAAGCAAATAAATATTCTATTCTATTCTAAATCTACACTAATATTATAAAGAGGAAAGATTTGTACCTATTTTTGTATGTTTGTATGTTTGTAATGAATAGGCTCAAAAAGTACTGGGCCGATTTAAAAAATTCTTTCACCGTTGGGAAGCTATACTTTCCTGGAGTGACATAGGCTATATTATATTTTGTAAAAAATAACGGATCATTAATAAAACTCCAATAATGTAACCCAAGGTGTAAAAAAATACCCAAAAAATTCCTTACATCGCGTGTGCTGCGAAAACTATTGATGATAGAACAAAATAATGCACTACGACTTTGCAGAACACATCATTATCTACAAAAAATGTAGCGACAGTATATGTCTAACTATTATAGTTATGTCACAATAAGTGTTCTTTTATTTTCAAAATTTAATTAAAATGCCGCCGCTAAAAAACGCTCTTTATTTGTACCTTGGTATTAATCCTTATCAAAATCAATTACTTCATATTCACGACTACTTCAATACCTTTATATAACTTTTTGAATTATTCAATTCAGCCATTCCATTCGAAAGATATCACGAGTTTAAAAATGTGAATATTAGAAAAAAGTCGCGTGTTCGCCGCTCAGTCCGCTCGGCTATCTAGGCAGCACGGGGTACGTACGGGAGGGGAGTCAATGTCAAGAAATACGGCCGTCAGGAGCCGGGTCGCCCCCTTCCCTCTAAAATGGTTGAGGAGACGGTTGGAACTTTTGTGATCGTAATATGGTGTCCTGTTTGTAACGGGACACTACTTAAGTATACTATAATTACTTCATATTATAAAACGAAGTCCCACGCCGTGTCTTACTGTCAGTCTGTTCGCGATCAACTCAAGTACTACTGAACGGATTTTCATGCGGTATTCACACACAAACTACATAGTGCGGTTTTAGACAACGTGATTCATGACGAAGGTTCAGGTGTATAATTTGTTAAGGTTTACTACCCGTGCGAAGCCGGGGCGGGCCGCTAGTATGTAGAATAAAAAGAAAAAAAGACATTAAATCACTTAAAATATAGCAAGAAGCTGGCAGCATTACCTGAATAGCAACGCTTATGATGCTGAAGTAGCTGCCAGCTCTTCGGTCACCTGTGGTGTTCATATTCGATTTTATGCCACTAAATACTTGACAATGAAAATACTTGACCACTGTCAAGTGTGTGACTAGGAGCCTATTTTCGAACCGCTGACCTCGATTCGAACGGTTTTAAATTTTGATTTTGGATACGAGAAATTCGATATTTTAATTAATAATGCTGATTTTCCCTAATTTTGAACCGTAATCGTTCGGTGTAGCCAAAGTAATTTAAAAAATATTGAATTTTTCATACAGAAAATAAAAATAGAAAACCGTTGGTATCGAGGCGAGCGTTTCAAAACTAGAGACGCAGTAGTGTGTTGCCAGTGATGATTCAGATCAGAAAGAGCCTTAAGAGCCTCAGCATCATCACAGCCCATAACAGTCCACTGCAGGACTTAAGGCCTCTCCCACACAAGGGGAGGTTCTTGCCATAATCTCCACGCTTGGCTGGCGGGTTGGAGATCGTAGTGTTGATATGACGATGGAAAACGCTGCTGCCCATTTTCCAGTCTACGGAGACACTAAATATTTTGCCTCGAAAACATTTGTCTCCTTTTACGACACCCGCGAGTGAGGGGTTGGTGCTATTCTACTCTGTCGGACACCACACGGCTTAAGAGTCTCATATGAAGGCTCAATCGGTATCATCTAACGTGCGTTGAAATTTCTCTCGTGATAGGATAAAAAATTGAATTTATTTAATTTATAACACATTAAAAGTCATAATGTTTTAAACTATCGCGGTTAGCATCACACATTTTAAAGGTATGTTCCGGGTTTCCTACCTTTGTTGACGAGTAGCCCGATATTTGGACAGTTGCATGCATCATGGTCGCGGGACGACTGGAGAGCTGCGAGCGCCGGATTGTTGTTGTTTGTTAGCGAGAAAATGGCCGAAGCCGATCAAAGCGAAAGCTGGGATCAACGGCATTAAAAATACAGGGAATTTACATTAAAAGACCTTCAAAACGTATTTAAAGGTCTCTTCAGAGACCTACGTCGATTTTTCCAATGACTCACAATACTAAGATGTCATATCCGCATATTTAAAAAGCACAAAAACGTATTTATTTGTACTTCCGACTAGCAATTCATCAAGTTCGCTCAGTTGCCTTGCAAACAGGCAAAAGTTCTGGGTCAACAATGAAACCTGTTTACTGTAGCGAACTCGCGTTGGATCAAGAATTTCCACTCAATTAATATTTTTTTAATGGCCGTTCTTTTATTTATTTTACATAAACAAACCAATTAACGGACTTGTCGTTTGTGTTGTTGTTAGTCGAGTGTTCTGTTTCGGTTGAGCTGTATCGGAGATTAGGTGACTTCTAGCTTTATCCGTAACTTTATACGCGTATGATTTAATTATGCTGTATACACCTGCGTTATGCGCTTATTCATCATCACAGCCCATAACAGTCCACTGCAGGACTAAGGCTATAGGAAGTTATTGCCGTAATCCACGCTTGGCAGGCGGGTTGGAGATCACAGTAAATATAACAATGGAAAACGCTGCTGCCCATTTTCCAACCTACGGAGGGTCAAGATTCGGCAGATCAGGCAAGCAATTTCAGCGGAGCAACTGCCATCTGACCTCCGTGACCGTTTTCCAGAGGAACCTGATCAGATCGGACAATGGTTACACATCCACTCGCCCGAATGTGCTGGTTCTATCACGACATTTTCCCTCACCGTAAAAATCGTAACTCTAATTCATCCCTTCTTTGTAGACAATGAATCACTCAATGGAAGATTCGCCGCTGCTGCCGCTGCCTGGCACCCAGGAGAAGATGGAGCGCTGGGTGGCCGCCCAGAAGCGCGGGGAGAAGATAGACATGGACGTCTACGGGAAACCCTCAGCGAAACAGCTGCAAGAGCTGGAGAATGTTAGGAACCTGAGCAAGGAGCTGCAGGATAACTTGCATGTGAGTGTGCTATTGTCTCTGTGTGGTGTTATTTTTTAAACTGCAGTTGTCGTACCTGATGGGAAGCGAAGATGAGGTCTTAAACTAATAACAGACGCTCCGATTTGGCTGGAGCCGACCAACCGTCAGATGCAATCGATACTAATCCTTACAGTGTACAAAATAAAGTCGCTTTTGGATTAATTCGGATGCGCCGAGCCGACCTTGGTCCGATATCCGATCACGTCGCCATCACGTAAAAGCGACTTTATTTCTCACAGCATAAGGATTAGTATCAACTGCAACTGAAGGTTTGTCGGCTCCATCCAAAACAGGACGTCTGTTACTAGTAAAAAATCTAGCATGCTTGCCTAGAAGAAACCTATTCATTCTTGACTACCAGACTCCGTTAATAATCATCTTGGCGTTAATGTCCCGATTGTGCTCTTGCGCATGAGGGTTCGAGGTACGCCTTGACAATGTTCTAGGATGAGAGGAACCAGACACCATTGCATCATGGTTACACATTTAATCGCTTGAATGTGCAGGTTTCATCACGACGTTTTCCCTTACCATAAGAGCATTGGTTAGTATTCAACTAATGTACGTAACTCACCTACGTGTGGTACTGGGGTTCGAACCTTCGAACCCGGTACCTCGGGGTACGGGCCAGACCCCTTAACCGTTAGACCACCGACGCTCTAAAATTAATAAAAGGTGCTCCCTTCCGATGGCTGTTCTTTGCACTACAGCATGAGGATCTTCAAAAGGCATGTCAAGGCATGTCTACAGGTACCTCAAAGGCCGGCACCGCATCCGCTCTGCTTAGGTTACAGATGTCCTGGACGACGGTGGCCGCACACCATGAGGTGGACTGTCCGTCCGTGTGCCTCCCTGGGCAATAAAAAAATATGGGCGCTATATCCCCCTCTACCGGACACCACACGGCCAAGTCTGAGGTCTGAAGTACTGAACGTGGCTAACATCATCATAATCTAAGCGCTTATCCCGGCTTCTTCCAGTGTCCGCTATCCGACTCATTCTTCCCCACCTTTGTCCGGTCTTCGGCATCCTCGCGTCGTAGGCTAATGGCTCTCGAATCCTACTTAGCGATGTCAATCCATCGCTTCTTGGGTCGCCCACGGGGCCTCTTTCCTGATACCTGCAGGTTCAGACACCTATTTCCCGCAGTCACCGCAGCCTATGGACGTTTGCAATACCAGGGGCATCACCCACGCGTAGCCGACCACGTAAAAACCTTTTAACCCCTTTCTCGAAGAACTCCATGTTGAACTCCAAGGAAAACCTTACGCATTAGGATAACATATCCCTTATCTCTTTCAGGAGCTAGAGACCTCCGTCCGGGACCCGGAAGCCGATAACCAGGAGATGTGTCCGACAGCAGAAATACTGGACTACTCCGACGAACACGAGTTCATGTCAGCTAACCAGGCTGACGATTACTACTCCACAGAAGACTTGGCTGAAGCCAAGGAGGAGGAAAAGAGAAAGCTGACGAAGGGTAAAGGGCAAAAGAGCGAGATACAAAAGTTCTATAAGGACCAGTGCATTTTTTTGACCGGTGGCACGGGGTTTCTGGGGAAAGGTGAGTGTTCGCTTGCTTTGGTTTTTGGTTTTCGGCGAAACGTGAATTCGATCTTAGCTGTAAGTATATAAAGCTCACAATCGTGTGGGGACTATTGCGGCCTTTCAGACATAAAGTTCGGACGACGTATCTGGGACTGACGTCCGAACCGAGGATAGACTGTCGGTCTGTCCATCGGTTCTTACCACGGATCAAAGTGTCATGTGGGAAACGAGGGTAGGAATGGTGTGAGGCGCTGTTCCAATTGGCAACGGTCGTGTGACCATGGTCGTGAGATGGGCGGTTTTGAGGTCTCCTATTGGTCGGCCGACGTCCGTCGTATCGTTGCCAATTAGGACAGAGCCTGAGGCGTTTCCCGGGGTCTGAACTTTAAGTGTAAAGACCACTATTATAATAGAATTAATAGATCGTTCGCTCGAATTTTTCCCGTTAGATAAAATATATGACAATGGGACGTATATGCTTAATAAACTCTTACAAGAACCTTCGAAGCCTTGAGGAGTGTTTCCCGAGCGCGCTCCATACAAAAGTAATTTGATCATATATTCAATATTACGCTATCAAAGCCAATGAAATTTTATAGACGTGATCCAGAAACCAATATCTATGACTGTGGTTTGTCAGATCTTCGTTAAAATTAATTGTTTCAAAGTTGTGCCGGGCTTTAAGATTTTCATGTTTTAAATCCCTTGTTAAAGAAAGTTTCGCTTTTAAACAACATACCTATATTAACAAAAATCTGACACCCACAGGCATATATACTGGTTTCTGGATTACGTATACAAAATTTAATCGGCCTTGAAAGAGTAATTTTGAAAATATGATGAAATTACTTTTGTATGGAGCGTTCGGGAAACACGCACCTTAATTATTGTTATTATTATTATTTTACAGTTTATTGTTCATATGAAAGTTTAAGAAAATTTCAAAGTTATAGTTCTTTACTTCTCGCCGAAAATTGCGTTGGATTTGTATTTTTATGTTGTTTTATACAAAATGAACAACTTGGGGGCCAGTTCTTAAGAGCAGTTCTTCTAAGCCTGTAAGCCACTTGATTGAACTTTTAGAACGTTAGTTGATTTTCCTCAAATTTTCGAACATTATTTATACCCGAATATATTATGGCCATGCTCTACTGCTCACTCAGGGTTCTACGTAATAGTGAGCAGTCACATATACTGGGTGTTAAGCCGTAAAGTGGATGGAGTTCTGAACGTATTAAAACAACTATTCCACGTACGACAGAAATAATCGAACCTATCGTTTTAATACGTTCAGCACTCCATCTAGTTCAAATTCAATTCAAATTCAAAATTTCTTTATTGATTAGGACAATAAATATCTCTTTCAATCGTCAAAAAGGAGAGGGGTAGGAAAGTAGGAAGGAAACACACAGTCACACGCTGACCGCCCTATGGCCGTAGATAAACGTATCCCTCGCCAACCGAACCGTGCTCGACAATGCCAGGCAGAGCCGGAACGCTATATTATATTATATAGGTATGTCTAGTATAATTAAGAAAAAACCACCTAAAACTACAGCAAGAGTAAGCCAGTCCACCAGTCCACCAGTTCACGGCTTTATACATATATTATGTAAAACCTGTAAGGAAACCTGCTAAGGAAATGGGTATATCGAACAACAAGCGAATTGTCCGCTCGAATGTCTCCGTTGACCAACTCATGGAAAATTTTAAAGTAATTATTAACCTACATGGCAGTAATTTCTGGCTTTTGGTAGTGACGTCAAAAAACCAGTCTTGCAAGGAAGCGGGGAGTTGTCGTACCAAAAAAGGATAACTGTAGGACAAAAATATCTCTCAATATAATCGATATTAAATTACAGTACCTACTTATAACCTTACTTTATAGTAATGGAAAAGTTTCAAATATTCCTAGTAAGTAAAAATTTCGTGAGTAAAGCCAGGGCTTTTGCTCTAGTTTTCTACTTTAGAGAACTAAAAAAAGGTGAATAAGAAAGATAATTAAAAAAAAAAATTTTACAGTCAATAATAAATACTACATAAAACTTTCCTCCACGCCGCTGTCCCCCGGAATGGTGTCCAGAAAGCTAGCTGCGTTGCCTCGTTGGATAGCTATGCTTATCCTCTGTCTTAAATAAAATAAAGTAAATGTTTAACAGCTCTCACGAAATCTTTTTTTAAATACGGAACACTCGTGCGAAGCCTGGGTGGATCAGTCTATACTTCTATATTAATGATAAAAGAGGAAAAGTTTGTATGTTTGGGGTAATCACCGAAACCACTGAAGCTATTTTGAAAAATGAAATACAAAGCATTGAAACAAAAAAAAAAAATCATGGCGTTAATGTGCTGTCACGCACAAGGGGCCCGGGGTCCGCTTTGACATGATCCGGGATGTGGCAGATCAGGTAATTGCAGTGCCATCTGACCACCGTGACCCTGCTACCAGGGGAAGCTGACCAGATTGGATCATGGTTACACATTCAGTTGCCTAAATGTGCAGGTTTCATCACGATGTTTTCCCTCACCGTAAGAGCATCGGTTAGCATTCAACTAAAATACATAACTCAGATAAGAGTCATTGGTACATGGCCGCAGTGGGATTCGAACCCGGTACCTCTCGCTTACGAGTCGGATACCTTAACCACTCGGCCACCGAAGCATTTAGCTGTCAGTGTCAACTATAGCAGACAATGGTTATGTAAAAATTCTTATTCTATTACTATTTCTTCATTGTCCTAAATTATTATTTTTGGTAAATACTTTCTTTTACTGTTTTATTATATTATGTAGAGATTTCCACAAGACTTATGTTCGTAACTTCAATGCACTTTGAAAGTAAAAATAACAACAGTTCGATAACCCTGGACAACTCTTTTATACATAAATTAAGTTTATTTGAATAATAAAACAATTCTTGTTCAGGCTCGTTTGTGTGCAAAAGGCCTCAACTTATAAATCGGAAAGGCATGACATGAATTTCAAATTTTTTACAATACTGATATACTTTTTCCTTGTCTGGATGGTACAAGTGGCAGCGTATTTCCGAGACCGATAACAAAATTATTATGTCAATGTCAATAAGTTTGTGACATAATATGTAACGCTAGTAATAGACCAATTTTTAGACTTATTTTAAAGCTATTGCGCTTATTACATTTGTCTAAATCTAAATTTAAGAACGTCGCCACCGAGCGGATAGAGTATCCGAATCGTAAGCCAGAGGTCCCGGATTCGAATCCCGCTCCGGCCAGGTACCAATAACGTTTTTCTGAGTTATGTATGTCGCAGCCATCTGGTTAAATCAGCCATTTAATGAGTAGGCTAGCCTGTTATTTAAACGCCGGCATTCAATTGAATGCCTAGGCGGATAGCTGATAGAACAATCAACTCTTAACGTTTATCTAGTTGGCTTATTGTAAGCCAGCCCTTTGAAGACGGCTGACGTAAAATCAGGCAGGTGATTTAAATTTAGTTTAAATTTTATCCACTGCGGCACTGGTAGTAATTAAAACAAATATGGCGTCAGAAAGCTCGCACAGCATGCAATGTTTTTGTATTTTTATCGTTTTAACTAAATTTAAAGTGTGGTACCTAGATGTTTTTAAGTAAGAATAAGGATAACTTAATTTGTTCATTTTCTTTTCATACTTACAATTAGAAACAAATGTCTAAGAAAGTTTTGTGCCATTTTATATTTAATATTATAAAATAAGAAAGTGCATTCTTCCTATACTACATTGTATAGGAAGAATGCACCTTATAAACCTTTTATTTTATTATTATTGTTGCAAATAGTTAATAAGGTATAAGTTTAAAGTTATTATTATGGTAAATACTATAAATTTTATAGGTACTCGCAATGCAATTACTAATTGAATTTGTTGCCACTAATATTTTCGTTTCTAAATAAAAATTATATTTATTAATTCGTATTTTTTATCTTAAGTAAAGTTATATAATTTACGAATGGTCACTCAAACCAAACATATATATTCTTTTAACAAAATGGCTAAATAACGTTCAGCCAAGTAGCTGAACGTTATATTCAACTACTTGGCTAGTTGTACTTTAGCAATTCAATTGAATGCCGGCAGTTAACTAACTGAATAGTCTTCTCATGAAACGGCTGATTTAACCAGATGGCTGCGACATGTACATTAGTTGAATACTAACCGATGTTCTTACGGCGAGGGGAAACATCGTGATGAAACCTGCACATTCAGGCGACTGGATGTGTAACCATGATCCAATCTGGTCAGGTTCCCCTGGTAGCAGGGTCATGGAGGTCAGATGGCAGTCGCTCCACTGTAATTACCTGACCTGCCATTTCCTGGATCATGGTCACGGCGGACCCCGGGCCCTCGTGCGCGAGAGCACAAAAGATGATTACCTATTAACTTGTAAACGTTTCTCCTTGTCTGGATGGTACAAGCTGCAGCGTGCTTGCGAGACCGATAAGATATGTACCGCTAGTCTGGTCTTTTTAGACCACACGTTACATTTATATGCAGGCCTATTGCGCTTATTACATTTGACTAAATTCAGTCATCTAAATTCAGAAGCATGAAGCATGAGAGCAAATCAAAATGGAATGTAGTGCTTATAAAATGAGTTAAATTTTTCCGTAACGTCTTTTGAAAAGAGGAGCGACGGGAAACATGATATAAGATATACAAAAATAGGCCGTATTCTAAGAGCTATACATTCTACTTTGACTTGCTCTCGCGTATTTGACTTCTGAATTGGTCGTCAGAATTTAGCCAGGTGTAATTAGTGCATATTGGCTAATGGCTACCTCAGTGAGCAACCGAACTTGACATTTGATGATTCTACATTATTCTCATTTGGGTAGGGCCAGTGGCTTACGTAGGTGACGTAGTGTACATTTCATCATCATCATCACAGCCCGTAACAGTCCACTGCAGGACTTAGGGCCTCTCCTACGAAAGGCGAGGTTATTGCCATAATCTCCACACTTGGCAGGCGGGTTGGAGATCGCAATGTTTAAATATAACAATGGAAAATGCTGCTGCCCATTTCTCAGACTGCGGAGACTCTTGATCTTTTGCCTCGAAAACATTAGTCGCCTTGTACGACACCCATGAGTGTAAGGGGTTGGTGCTATTCTACACCACACGGCTAATAGTGTACATTTATCAAATGTCAAATATGGCCAGTGGCTTACGTAGGTGACGTAGCGTACAATGACCAAATGTCAAATTCAGTAGCCTACTGAGTTAGCCAATAGCCCCGCGGACCTAAGCCGGTCGATATAAAATTGCATGAAATTTTTTGTGTGTTGTGTGCATTATTTTTATTTACAATGTTCCGTTTCCTTGCGTTTTGTGTTGTGTTTACAACGTTTCTGTTTTTCGGACAGAATTTCTTGGCCCTCTGTGACTTTGTGTGTTTGTACTTTTTTTGCATGGAATAAATAAATGGTTGTGTCGTTCGGGTCGTGCCCATTATATCGTTTGTGACCTACAGAGTATAACCTAAGTACTGCGTTTCCGCTCTATTTTTTAATTTTATGCAATTTGTCACTATATCTCTTTCACACTCGTGATAACTTGCGATGAGTATGAAAAGGATAGGTGACAAATTCACACAAGAATAAAATTCGAAGGATGTTTGAAAACAATGAATGGAATGCCGTTTTTCTTTGTGTGACGTGTTTTTGCATGACATTGACATTTGTTTGTGCTTTTGGAATGCCGCTACTGTTTCTTCTAGTCTATGGTAAGTGAAAGTTATTTTAAAATATCTTTAATTTAGTTCTAATATAGTATAGTCGTTTTCAGTTCCTTTCTTATTTATTACACTATTTTGCCAATAATTATTATTGCTAACTTACTTTTATCAGGCGGTAGGACTCTCTCAAGCCTGAGGAGTCCGCTTGGGTGAGTACCACCGCCTGATCTATTTCTGCCGCCAAGCAACAATTCTTGCATTGTTGTGTTCCGGTTTGAAGAATAAGGTAGCCAGCGAAATTACAGGCATGAGGCATTTCATCTTAGTCCTCACAGTGACAACGCACCTGTGGTTTTGTGTTTTTGTTACCTGCTACATAAGTACTTAAGGCTTCGTACTTAAGTACAAACAATCAAACGCGTTTTTATGTCATACGGTAGGTGTGGCAAGTGGGCCACCTGATGGGAAGTGGTCACCGCTGCCTACATACATTAGCAACACCAGGGGTATCGCCAATGCTTTGATCACTCTATAATTCGTTGCTCTGGCAGCAAGATGGCAAATACCCCTCCACTGCCAAAGTCACGTTTCCCCAAATCCCCACCCCATGGAGTTGCGTGCGTGCGACAGCGACGATGCTCTACTAATCTGAACTAGCCGTTGTGCATACTAAACATTTGTAATAGACGCCAGCCTTAGTCGAACGTTGAACGTGCACGTCCCTCGCGCTACTTTTTATTTATTTTTTATACCACTAAGGTGGCAAACAAGATTACGGCCTCCTGCCTGATGGTAAGCAGTCACCGCAGCCAATGGACGTTTGCAATACCAGGGGCTCACCTACGCGTTGCCAGCCCCGTAAAAACCTCTTTGCCCCTTTCTTGAAGAACTCCATGTTGGACTCTCCAGGGAAACCTCTCCAGGTAGTTCATTCCACAACCTTCGTGTGCGCGGGAAAAAGTTCCTTTGGAACCGCACCAATTTGGTTCCAAGGTGTGTGGATGAACTTTATACTGTGTAAGGATTAGTATCAACTGCAACTAACGTTTGATCGGCTCCAGCCAAAACGGAACCTCTGTTTCTAGTCTTGGCCGACCTCTGTTAAAGCACTCCAAGCCAATATATTTTGCTATAACACGCGTCATGAAAGAAGATACTTGTCAAATGGCAGTGGAGGGGATTTCGCGCAGGTAATCGTATGCAGCGCAAGTCGAACCATGTGACCCGCCAAGTCTCTTCTTATTTGACATTAGTTGTAATAGGATGGCCTCTCACGAACTTGACTCGAATAAGACTGTGAGGGCGAGGTTATCCTTCGTCATCGAGCAAAAGAAAAATTCCACTTCGGAGGTTAAGGAGCCCCACAAAATGGTGGCCAGTCCGCGCACAACATGAAACATAAAAAAAAATTTTTTTTACCCATACTATGACTTTTCGGAGCGACCTTCTTGTGTGCTAGTCAGTCACATTTAAGTCACCAAAAAGTAAAGTGACTTAAATAGGGTTAAAAAGGTCGTCAAAACTATTCGGTGTGCATGATTACTTATTTAATCCCCTTTTCTCTGTTTCCAGATGGAAGAATGAGTTTGAAGGCCAGCCGTGTCATAGAGAAAGTCATGTTATAATTTTTAATGTCGTTATCATCCAATATCGTATTAAACTTGGTGACTGTTATGCAATTTTAAGAAGTTTGATTAAATTATTAACACATTTTTTACTTTGTCGTTTTATTTATTCGAAATTGTTTCCGATCTCCAGTATCCTCACGTCGTAAGCCCCGACTCTCGCACCCTGTTCTCGGCGTTGTTAATCATGTTAATCCATCGCTTCTTGGGATCTATTTCCTGATACCAGCAAGTTCAGACACCTATTTCACACATATAGGGAGAGCGATAAGCCAGGGTAGCACGCGATCAAAGGAGCGCAGGCAAGCTCCTTCGATTATATCCGCGATGTCTCTCACTCCAAGGTTACCACGGATGTAGGTAATACACATCCACCGCAGCATTTTCTGTTTCTCGGCGTAGAGTTTGCGGTCGTGTTTCGTCAGCCCTGGCCAGGCCATGTCATCATCACAGCCCATAATAGTCCACTGCAGAACTTACTGCCCACGAAAGGGGAGGTTATTGCCATAATCTTCGCGCTCGGCAGGCGGGTAGGAGATCGCAGTGTTGTAAATGTAACAATGGGAAACGCTGCTGCCCATTTTCCAGTCTATAGAGAGTCTAGATCTTTTGCCTCGAAAACATTAGTCGCCTTGTACGACACCTACGAGTGTTGGTGCTATTCTACTTTGCCGGACACCACACGGCACGCCTGGCTATCTCTCGTAACCGTAATTCCTCTCCGACACTCCTCCCCTTACTAACACCTGTATTCAGAAACCTTACTATGAGGTCTCACAATGCGTGCGAACGCACAGGGCTCCAACTTCTAACTGACAATAAAACTGACTGAACTGACTGACTGAGTGGCGATCGGTATGCCCAAAGAAATTGGACATGAGGCATAGAAGAAGACTCGCAGGTGAAGTCACAATCTGTATATTGTTTCTTTTTTTAATGGTGCATATAACGAGTCCAAATGAGACGGCTGTAAGTTGTCCAAAACCCCTCCATAACCACTTGACTAAAGCATCAAACCATTGGACCAGCCAATTTATGGCCACAGAATATATTATTTTGGGTCGCTGAGCCAGCGCAGTAAGCTAGTAACGTAACTATAGCTTCAAAAAGTCGAAAGATTGGGTCGCTAAAATTATCAGGATCTAGCGATAGGTGTGGGAAGTTTTATTTTCACAATATTTACCAGATTGCGCTCGCTCTCGCATATTGTATCGCATAATGTACTGACCCACTGTAAACGTCAATAAATAAGCCTTGTAAGAATATAACTAAAAAGTTATTGAAAGAGAACTTATACCTATGTCATTTAAGAAAGACCTTCTCCTACCAGATAAAAGAGACCGGAATAATACGGAATGATGAGTACGGATAAAAGAGAAAGAAAGACAGATAAAGGCACGAATACATAACAGTAAGCTTGAAAGTGGCCCGAATTGGTGACAAGATTTAAAGTAGCCGCTTGTAATGGTTCGGCCATATTATGCGGAGAGAAGAAAATCAAGTCACCAAAGGTGTATTGAATATGAATGTGGATGGATACACAGGAAGGGGAAGACCAAAGAGAAGATGAATGGATTGTGTGATGAGGGATATCAGTGAGCGAGAGGTGAGCGTGGAGATGACAGCGGATAGGGATGAATGGAGAAAGAAAACATACTGTGCTGACCCCAAATGAATGGCATAAGGGCAGGCAAGTGATGATAAAAGAAAGACCTTAACGACAATGAAAGATAGCAACGATAAATAATTTCACTGTCATATAAATGAGATCAACGTTTCGAGCCACAATTTCGCTGTTAATCCTAGATCATGGTCAAAGCCGCCCCTCTCTAGCCGCCATTCAACATGGCACAGAACCTTGTCGAATCGAAATTAAGGTTGATTTACTGGATTAAGGTTCCAATTGCGCTCGCATTATACATATCTATAATCATAGAAATATTAATATAGGTAGAGCTCGTCTAATCTTAAATGACGCACCCCACTATCGCATTAACGCACACAAGCAAGTTTAAAATATGGACGCAATACATACACAAATGTCGTTGTAATTGGTCATTCAGTTGCCTGTGAAATTCAAACGTAGAAGCACGCGTCGTTCATTGGCTCCCACACAGATGAAGTGTCGTTATCAATATTTGCACTCACACATCGAAATCAACTAACTAAGTAGTGGGGCGCGTCATTATAGACTGGACGAGCTCTACACCCATATTCGGATGTCGCCTCACAGTGAGCGCAATGCACAGCACAGCTAGCACAAGGTTGCTCTCGCGCGCGATAAACGAGAAAGGCGCGACACTACTGCTATCTCTTTCAACTTAGTATAGAGAGAAGGAGACAGAAGCTGTCTCGCGCTTGTGTCACGCTTGTGTCAGACATGCAAGGTTCCAACTGACAATACTTAAGTGATGATCATCATCACAGCCTGTAACAGTCCACTGCAGGACTTAGAGCCTCTCCCACGAGGTTATTGCCATAATCTCCACGCTTGGCAGGCGGGTTGGAGATCGCAGTGTTTAAATATAACAATGGAAAATGCTGCTGCCCATTTTCCAGACTACGGTATTTTTAGAGACTCTTAATCTTTTGCCTCGAAAATATGAGTCGCCTGGTACGACACCCATTAGTGTAAGAGGTTGGTGCTATTCTACTCTGCCGGACACCACACGGCCAGAGTGGTGATCGAACGCGGGTGGGATGCATGGGCTTTTCTGGAAACCAGTGTGACAGGAGCCCTCACATTATGCTAAGACTGGTCCATTTCGGTTCCCGTTACATCACTGGCTGGCCCTACGTAGTTTTAATTTATTATAATTACAAGCTTTTATTTAACTTGCTTCGTATGTATGTATGTTGTTCGTCAAAATTTGCAAACCATTTTTCGACCATTTGTTGGTATCCAATTAAGCTGAATCTGGTGCCGTGGCTTGTGACTCTGGTGCCGTGGCAGAAGGGCAAATGTCTTTTATGGGACGCCACATGTGCCAGCACCTTTTCGGCTTCGCATCTCGGTCGCACCGTTAGAGCGGCTGGGGCAGCGGCGGAGTCTGCGGCCCTTAGAAAAAGGAACAAATACTCCGCCCTGCAAAACAATTATTTGTTTGCCCTCTCGCAGCGGAAACGACCGGGTGTTGGTTCCTCACGGAAGCGAGGGTGTTTTTTAAAGACGTTGGACGTCGAATGAGAGAGAGGGGTGGTGACCCCCGCTCTGGGTCATTCCTGTTGCAGAGGCTGTCCATCGCCATTCAGCGTGGCAACGCTGCTAGTGTTATGGGCACCTTTGCACCAGGAATGGCAAAGAGTGGGTTAAACACAGGGGCGTAGCTACCGCTCTATCAGCCGTATCAATTATACGGGGTCCCCGGGCCACAGGGGCCCCACAAACGTGTGTAAGCCAAAATTCGTTATCCATCCAAACTCTTCCCTACTTACCGGGGGAAAAAAATATAGACTGGGGGCCCCTTCCGCCAAAAAATTACCTATAGTCTCATATTTTCAGCACTGTCGGTTGGGTCCAAAGATACTCCGTTCTATCCTCAACGGCTCATAATAAATTCTTCTTTGCCCACACGCACTCAATCTTCGAATTTGTCTATTTGCAGGTAAATCTTGGAAGGTTGATAGCCAAAATTCCAGAAATTACGAGTTCACTGCGCTCGCTCATTAATTGTTGGCTAAATTAATGTAATTATACAATCTTGTTACACCAGAATGTCTTTAAATTTCGAGATCACCCGGCGTTGTCGTTGTCCATTTACTGATTTTGCATTATTTTTATTAAAATCGTGCAAGGTGTTATTTTAAATAAAAAAATTTTAAAATTTCGAGCTCGCTACTCTCGCTCATTCAATGACATACATAATTTTATAATAATCACTCAGGGTTTTAGAATAACCAAGCCAAGGGCCAATATATAATAAAATCCGAGCACATCTCCCTCGCCTCGCGGACCTGGCTTGAGTCTATTGTCACACAAATGTAGAGCTCGCTACGCTTGCTTATTCAGTGATTCAAGTTATATTTATCATTTCACCTGGTCTCTGTCAAGCCTGAGGAGTCCGCCTAGGAGTACTCATACCACCGCCTTATTTATTTCTGCCGCAAAGCAAGAATGCTTGCATTGTTGTGTTCCGGTTTGAAGGATAAGGTATCCAGCGAAATTATTCCATCTTAGCCCTCACAGTGACAACGCACCTGCGATTTTGCATTTTTGTTACCTGTAACCTAAATCTAAGAATCGTAGATGTTATAGGCGTCAATTACCACTTACCATCAGGTGGGCTGTCTGCTCGCTTGTCACTGAGTAGCAAAAAAATCTGAGACCAGTATTTAAGTTACTCACTAGCACCCCCCGTAGTTGGGGATATCAACTAAGGGGGCCCCTAGACAACTAGATATGGGGCCCCTATTGGGTAGATAACTAGATATGGGGCCCCTGGAGAGCTAGCTACGCCAGTGGTTAAACATCTAGTTTAAGTTATATGACGAAGTTATACGGATATCTAGTTTTAAGTTTTTATTTTTACTATGTAAAATATGTTGACATGTAACTTTGTAAATGTAAAATATATTATTTATCTTTTTCGGTAAAAATTTAGCTGAAATGTGGTACCTATGTAACTTGGGTGACAATACATGAATATAGTACCATGAAGTCGGTCTCATGATGGAGTCGGAAGGTTGTCCAAAGAACCTAATGAAGATAACCCCATTTGGGTTTGGAGTCTTTGGAATGATCTTAATGAGTATGTACTATAAAGCGCAATAAAAGCTTGATATGAAATTTTGTTTTCAATCGAGAACTTATTTACTATAAGGTTAAGGATGTAATGTAAAACCGAAAACAGTGCTGTCTATGTATATGTCTAAATTGACCAATGATAGACCTGCGGGGCTATTGGCTAACTCAGTTGACAACTGTATTTGACACTAGATAATTCTACACCACGTCATCTACGTTAAAAACTGCCAATAGCGTCTACCAAATTAGAGTAGTGTCAGATTTTTTATGTCAAATTCAGTTGTCCACTGAGATAGCCGATAGGCCCTCTGTATTGAACGCAGTGCGTTCATAGGAAAGAAACTTATAACGCTAATTTGCTTAGAAAAGTATTAAGTGTCTATATTTTACTATCTTGTTTCAGTATTGATAGAGAAGCTATTGAGGACCTGCAGTGACTTTGATACTATCTACGTATTGGTCAGAGGCAAGAAAGGGAAGGACCCCCGGACGAGAATACATGAGATGTTGGACGATTTCGTAAGTGATTCCTTTCATATGTGTTATTCCTGGTATATGTGTGTGTTCTAACGGCTGTACAATGGCAAGTGTTCTGAGGAACTTTTCGATCTGGTGCCCACAGCACAATTCTGCCATCGCACCACCCGCCGTGGGCTGGGTACTGATCCCCACAACGTAGACCCGCGCGAAGGTTCGAAAGAACGTTTCTCGCCCGTACGATTCAGATGTGGAATGAGCTCCCAGCCAAATGTCCCATCCCATGTCGTAGTCAAGTGTTTTCTTTGGAATACGACATGGAATCGCTTAAGAGGTATATTAGAGGTCGTTTCAGAGGCGGGCAACACATTGGTAGCGCCCTTGGTATTGCAAACGTCAACGCGCGGCGTGGCTGCGGTGACTGCTTGCTTGGTTTAGGCTTGTTTTCTACTTTAGTGGTAAAAATTTAGTCGCCTGAATGTGCCTTCCTCGCCATGTTTTTTCCCTGCACATTTATTAGTTCTAGGCTTACTTCATATTTATATATCCAATCTATAATAGGCTCCCAAAATAAGTATTTGTCGTATACACAGACTTCTGTATGATCTTATAGCACTAATGTCTTAGTTATTTGCTTTCATTGGTACACACAAGCATTATTGCATTTGCTAATTCATCAAACCGCGCTTGTTTGGAGTATTTGTAAGTATTTGGAGATAATCTACATACTTAGGTCGTTTGGTGGCAAACGGCATTATGAGAGTCTTGTTTATTTAATAGGTAGGAAATATTTGCTGAATAAACACAGAATACTTCCAATTTTAAATAGCCAGATACATTGAAAGGTCAAGGAAAGATATCAATGACAACACGGAACTCAATTATGTGATCCGCCGGGACTTTACCTCCGCTGGTGCACCCGTGGGGTTAAGTACGGCTAAGGAATGGAACGCGTTGCCTGCGAGTGTGTTCCCTGATCACTATAATCTGGACGCCTTCAAGGCTATAGTGAATAGGCTGTTCCTAGGCAGGCATGCTCCATCTTCGACCGCATTGTCACTTACCACCAGGTGAGATGGCGGTCAAATGCCTGGATAGTCTTAAATAAAAAAAGTAAAAAAGTAGGTGACACAGGTGCGAACTTAAAGCACGCAGTTTTTAAGTTTGTGAACTTATCCGGCTGGCTTGTTTATGAATTCCGTAAATAATCCGAGTCAATAGCTTCAAAAATCAGTCACTTTCGCATCAGAAAACCTTATAGTTAAATAAACTTAAACTAATTTTATGCACAAAACTCAACTGCATGAGCCAACATCACAAAAAAATATTGGCTCGCGGCTCGCGGCGCTAACAGATGCGCGATTCAAAGCCGAAAGCCGTGAGCTACGAGCAAAAATCAAACATGTTGGATCGTCGGCGAGCTTATTCAGCGGTTTTAAAGTACGCGTACTTAGGCTGAAACACGCGAGAAAGGTCGTCGAGCCACAAGTTCGCATACTTACTCGCACGTCTGTCAGCCACAGAACCGAGTGGGTTAGCCCGCGACAATTGTAAGAGACCCGACGGAATGACACTCACCCCTTGGAAACTGGGACGGCTTCTGGTTTGGGATGCTACATGCATCAATACCCTTGCGCCGTCCCATGTTCCAGGGACCGCGTGCCAGCCTGCAGTAGGTGCCGCTACAGCTAAGAACGCCAAGCGGCGCAAATATGCTAGTCTCGGTGGCGATTAATAAGAAACCCGTGGGTGCGAACCAGGCGCACATTCCCTATCTAAGCGCCTGGTCAAAATTACGAATGATCAGAAGGCAGGCCTCTTCTTCGGTTAGGTTTTGAGCCTCGCTATCCAGCAGGACAAAGCGGCCAGCCTTCTGGGGGGCACCTTTTCAAATTCGGGGGACCTGGGCTAACATTTTTATTTGTAGGTTAGTTCAAGGGCCTTTTTAAAGACTCTCTGACACTCTGAGACATCATCAACTAGGGGAGCGTCGGTGGCCGATTGGTTAAGGTAGCCGACTCGTAAGCGAGAGGTACCAGGTTCGAATCCCACTGCGGCCATGTACAAATGACTCTTTTCTGAGTTATGTAGAACCGTGATCCAATCTGGTCAGGTTCCCCTGGTAGCAGGATCACGGAGGTCAGATGCAGTCGCTCCACTGTAATTATCTGATCTGAAAAATCATGCAATCAAACGAATGGCCAGCCTTCTATTCATTCGTAATATCGACCAGGCGATTAGATAATTTCCCACGGCCCAATTTTTTCTACGCAAAATAGCGCAAATGTGTAATTGCCATTGAGACTAGCATATACTTGATGATTCTAATTATATTACAGCTGTTCGAGAAGGCACACCAAGTGAATCCAAAAGGCATCCACAAAATCGTGCCCATTGTTGGAGATATGGAGCTACCGGGGCTGGGTATCAATGAAGAGGAGAGAAAGACGCTCATCCGTAGGGTATGTACTGTTTCTTTTGATAAATTAGATTGTAATGCTTTTGGTAACTTTATGAGGTGGTAGGACTCTGTTAAGCCTGAAGAGTCTGCTTGGGTGAGTACCACCGCCTTATCTACTCTGCCGCCAAGCAACAATGTTTAGTGGTTAGGAATGCTTTAAATACCTATTGGAAAACTGCTCATTACAGGCACGATGCATTTCATTTAGTCCTCACAGTGGCACGCACCTGCGGTTCTACATTTTATTTCTTGCAACCTAAATCGCCGATGTTATGGGCGACAGTTGCCGCTTATTATCACATGGGGCTGACTATTCGTTTGTCAGTAGTATATAAAAAAAATTATTTTATATTGGTCGCTTCATTCGGCATTCGCAAAAATAGAGAAGAAAAAATACGTGTAGTAAAGTTGTGAATAGGGAAAACGTGAATGGAAATATGCAAAATTCAGCAATACAGAAAAATGGAGGTACACAGACGAAAGGTGAAATACATGAACGAAATCAAACCCGAGTGGGGAAATACGCGAATGGGAACAAAAATTCTGGGGAAAAATAAGATTGGCTAATTAAAAGTCTTCGGGTGAGCGTACAGCGAGCGATGAATAAAAAAATATTCTTTGATAAATATAATAATGGAAAACGCTGCTGCCCATTTTCGTACGACACCCATGAGCGTAAGGGGTTGGTGCTATTCTGCTCTGCCGGACACCACATGACCTGGTTGGATCGCCTTTAATAAATAAACCTTTTCACAGGTAACAGTAATCATAAACGCAGCAGCAACAGTCAGGTTCGACGAGAAGCTGTCCATATCAACAGCGATTAACGTGAAAGGTACGAAGGAGGTGTTGAAGTTAGCGAAGGAGTGCAAGAACTTGAAGGCTCTCACGCATGTGTCCACTGCGTTCTCCAATACACACGTGGATTTCATTGATGAGAAGTAAGTAATAGGTGAACTCTTAATTCTTCAGAATATTTTATTTTTTTTACTATCTAGTGGACGCGGCACGACTTTGTTCGCTTAGACTTACCTACTAGCCTGCCCAGATTCAGTCGCCTGAATGTGCAGGTTTCATCACGATGTTTTGTCTCACCGTAAGAGCTTCGGTTGGTGTTCAACTAATATACATAACTCAGAAAAGAGTAATTGGTACATGACTGCAGCGGGATTCGAACCAGGTACCTCTCGCTACTAAAATTAATAGCACCGTTAGTCGGCCACAGAGGCTCTCATGATGATCAGTACCTAATATCAATAATGTTTTCAGATTCTACGAACCACCTATGTCAGTGGAGACCTTGGAGGCTGTATCTGAACTTGACGAGGCCGTAATCGAGAGTATATTACCCAAGTGAGTCACTTTTTTTTTATATTTAGTTATTAAATTAGTGGACCTGGCACGACTTCGTTCGCGTACACCTACTTTATCACTACCTACCCTCTTTTTTCGTACTAATAAACCTTCCTCTTGAATCACTCTATCTGTAGTTAAAAACCACATTAAAGTCCGTTGCGTAGTTTAAAATATATAAGCGTACATAGATACATACATACTCGTGGATTCATACATAGCTACGTAGGGACAGACGGCGGGAAGCAGGGGCGTAGCTACCGCCGTTTCAGCCGTATCAATGATACGGGGCCCCCGGGTCACAGGGGCCTCCAAACGTGTGTAAACAAAAATTCGTTACCCATAATTTCACCTAAACTCTTAGTAAAAAAATCATTCAATAGAGAATTTCAGACCGGCGGCCCCCTCCGCCAAAACAATTTTCGAAATTTCGAGATCGCTGCGCTCGCTCATTAATTCTTCGTGAACTTAATTTTATTATACAATCTTGTCACACCAGACGCGCAAGGGTTAATTATTAAGGGAATAAAAAGCAGTCAATTTCGAGCTCGCTACGCTCGCTCATTTAATGACATAAGTTATTTTTGACAAATATACCAAAAATTCCAAGTACGCCTTAAGTTATTTTTATTATTAACACGCGAATTTATGTGAGTTCGCTGCGCTCGACCATTTATTGACTTAAGGTGAGACCTGGATTTAAATTACTCGTACCCTAGACCACCATTGATACGGGGCCCCCGGAGAGCAAGCTACGCCACAGGCGGGAAGTGACTTTGATTTATACTATGTATAAACAATACAGCTATATGATTAAGATTATGGCCCTGACTGAGTTATTTACCTAATTATGTCTTCCACTTCCCAGCCTACTTGGCAATCGTCCAAACACATACTGCCTGACCAAGGCGGTGGCTGAGGAGGCCGTGAGGAAGTATGGAGAAGGCATGCCTATTTGCATCGTTCGACCATCTATTGGTAAGTTTAATAATTCTAGTAACAATCTAGGGCGTGTCTGTGAAAAACAAGCCAGTCCATTCTATAGAGAACGAGTTGGCACTAAACAGCTGTCAAACCTACATCGCGCTTACGAAATTTTTCATCTACAATGCATAAATCTAACATCCAAGAACAGTCTACTAGAGTTTAGTCCCCTGGCAACAGCAACAGGGCCATGCAGGAAATTACTCTCGTTTCTTCTCCTTGCCAGTCTTACCCTTCACAGTACGATTTCACAGTTCTGGTATTAATACTACTTTAGACTAGAAAATCAGCGTTTTCAGCTTTCCAACACTTAAGTTCTCAAAACTGCTTGGTAAACGTAGTACTTACTTAACCTTTTCATTCATACTCGTCGGTATAGGGAAAATCTTTCATTAAAGATCATGTATGTGTACTCTCACGAAAATCCAGTGCCTCATAACCCTTCCTTCTTCCAGTAATCTCCACATACGAGGAGCCCGTCCGCAGCTGGACCGACAGTGTCTACGGACCCACGGGGATCATCATCGGGATCGGCACCGGAGTCCTCCGGACCATGTACCTGGCGAAAGAGAAGGTCGCTGACATGGTGCCCGTGGATTTCTGCGTCAGCGCGATGCTGGCAGCCACCTGGCGGACGGCGACGGCTTTTCGGGAGAAGTTAGTTACATATGTAGAGGAGATGTATGAAAAGAGTTGTGGTTATATGCGAGGCTAGGGAGTTGTGTCAGTATCCGTATTCACAATGATTCGAAACTGTTTCCGAACGATTCGACACGAAATTCGTGAGTGGCGAATCCGTGTCGAACGATTCGAAAATTGTTATTCAGAATCCCGATAGATTCCACGGAAACTCTACTCTCTATAACATATGAAAATTTCATCAAAATTAACTGAAACCACATTTTCCTAAGAACTTTTGCAGGGTCCTTTGTCGAATCCGTATCCGAATCCGATTTCCGAGCCATTGTGAATACGGCTACAGGACAGAGTAAAGTGGCGGTCCGTAATCTCTGCCTACCCCACCTGTGGGACACAGGCGTGAGCTTTGTGTATGTATGATTTACACTTATACATGAATGAATTAATGAACATTTAAAGTGCAGTAAAGTGCTCGAGTGGTGACCACGTACCGGAATACGCAGCGTGGGTAGGCCCAAGGTGGACCGACGATTTGGTTAAGATCGCAGGTACCAGCCGGTACCACCCATCCATTTCTCTACCTGCGGGCATTGCTGTACTTTGGTTATCTGTCTCGGAATCATGCTGCCACTTTGCTGATATAATCTAATCTTGTTTGCAGTCAAACATCGGATATTCCGATCTACAACTTCGTATCAGGGCCCCAAAAGCCCATAACGTGGGCAGAATTCATCGATGTCAACCGAAAATACGGGATCGAAGTGCCTACAACAAAGGCTGTGTGGTAAGTTTTGTTCTATATGTACGAATCGCGCAACCACAATAGGCCGGAACCTTGTTGAAGTAAATGGACTTGCATTTATTCTACTTCGACTAGATTCCTTGCCGGCGGATCTATAAGTTCGTGTTATATTTTAAATTAAAACGTTATAAGTATTGTGGCGTTCAGTTGTGCTCTAGCCCGAGGGCCCGGGGTACCGTCTTGACCATGATCCAGGATTTTAATTCGTGGCGACATCTATCGCTCTACTGCTCCAATAGGGAAGACTCACCGCTACTCACATTACGAGTACACGAACACAAGGTTGGCAAGCATCCGCACATAGATGGCGCTAACAATCCTACATCGCGCTAGATAAATGTGCCAACTTCCACGGCATATCTTCCGCAACTTCCGACGATCAACTGTCGGGCCCTTGGTCCCCTGGTCACAACACCCGGCCAGGTGGGTAATTACCCTTTTCTACCTTCTCCCCATCTTCGCTTGCCAACATTGGCGGCTATCTTATCCCTGCACCGCCAAAAATTAACCTCACTTAATTACCAATGGCATTTAACGACGCTTACCTCTCATGCCGCCTCTTTGTACTGAAATTTGAAATCTGTAAGTTAAGCCCTTTCACTGAAGCCATCGGGCTATTTGGCACGCACGTTTAGTTCTCGCGGTACCGTGGAACTTGTCTGATGATGGAGTCTGAAGGCGGTCATAGAAACTAATGAACGCACCAAGATAACCCAATCGTGTTTGGACTCTTTAAAATGGTCTCGATGAGTACTACATCCCTATAATATTAATCCAAAGTTGCGCGGTAAAGGCGTTGTCCTAATTAACAACAGGAGACATTTAAACCGCCCGTCGCGCGACCATGATCTCACGACCAATTAGACCACAGCCAAAAGTGACGACCTGAGTGGTTCAGTGGTCAACATGCCAGCCAACCACGCAATAGGTCCCGGGTTCGATTCCCGGCCGGGCAGAAATTTAAATTATGAATTTTAATTGCTGTTACGGGTCTGTGTGTTCTATGTGTCATAAGTATGTATTTAAAAAAAGTATATAACTAGTATACCAGTTAGCTAGCACCCATAGCACAAGCTTTGCTTAGTTTGGGGCTAAATGGCGCTGTGTGAATTTGTCCACGATTATTAAAAAAAAGCTTGTAAAAAAATGTTTTTTCATTTAGCAACTTATTTTTTCGCAGGTACTACGGACTGACAGCCACAAATAACTACTATTTGTTCCTGTTCCTGAATTTCTTCCTGCATTACTTGCCTGCGGTGTTGGCTGACGTTTACTGTTTACTGGCGGGGAAGAAGCGTTTGTAAGTGAATTCTTTTTAGGGTTCTCTTCCGGGTATAGTCTGACGACTACTGTACTCATAGAGAAAATATTTACTAACGTAATAGAGCAGCCATCACAAACAAAAATATTGTACCAACCTGTCACGTGCGGGAGGTGCGGGGGAGGCTGCTAAGTCATAGAATGACCGATGAAATAAACGTACAGTTTTTAATGCACAAGATGGCGTTTTTTTGAATATCCAAGCCACTGTCAGATTGGTCCGCGTCGCGCAATGTCTCAGAACTGACTGCGGCCACTGTTGTCCATGGACCGCAAAGCGTGGTTCAAAGAAAATACTTGCGGTGTCTCCTCTATTACTTTAGTAAATATTTTCTCTATGCCTGTACTACACCTCTAATGTGTGGCAAAAATATAGTAGAATTGACAATTCTATATTTTTCCAACAGTATCTATATAGTATCTTGGCTCTGAATATCCAGATCCATATTATATAGTAGACTAGTGGACCCGGCGCGACTTCATTGCACACACCTACTTTATCCCTACCATCACTTTGTTTTTCTTGCCCATAAACTTCTTTTCTTGCCTTTTTTTAATGCGGTTTTTAACAATTGTTGAACTCTCTCTGGGAAAATTGCTTACAACTTTAGTAGATAAACCTTTTTCGTATGTGTAGGAACACATGTTTACTTAATGTTATTATCACACATTTTAAGAGTATGTTCCGGGTTTCCTACCGCCTACCTTTGTTGACGAGTAGCCCGATATATCGACGAAGACTGAGTCGTCCCGTGTCCACGATCCATGCAACTGTGCTACTCGTCAACTCGGAAATCGGAACATACTGTTAAGAGAGGTAGGGCATAGCGGGGTATCTCGTTCGAATTGGAGCCGCCCGACTGGGGAAGTACCTCCATCTTACCGAATATCGCAGCTAAACAATACTATTTTAAATAGTATTTTGTTTCTGCCGGTGAGAAAGGTTTCCAGTGCTCCATGGGGTGGGGATTTGGGGAACCGTGGCTTTGGCAGTGGAGTGGCTTTTGCCTTTTTGCTGCCAGAGCAACGTGTTATAGAGGTGGGCAACGCATTGGCGATACTCTTGGTGTTGCTAATGTCTATAGGCAGTGGTGACTACTTCCCATCAGGTGGCCCGCTTGCTTGTTTGCCTATCGTATGTCATAAAAAAAACAACTTAAAACACATGTTTACTGTTCCCCGTACTTACGCTGTATTTTTCCATTCGAATTGCAGCACACTCAAGCTGTACAACAAAGTGATGAAGCTGGCCAACATACTGTTCTACTTCTCGACCCAGGACTGGAAGTTCTCCGATCAGAACGTGCAGCTCATGTGGAGTTCGCTCTCTGATGCTGACAAGGTTGGTATTTTCGAATTAGGTTAATACGGGGTCGGCAACGCGTGGGTGATGCCCCTGGTATTGCAAACGGCCATAGGCTGCTCACCTAGGTATACCTAGATTGAGAGGGCGCCGCAGGTTATACTACATCATCGAGTACAAAAAAAATTTGCGATGGTAGACGTTTAGGAGATCCACAAATCATTAGTCTGCCCGTGCACAGCCTGTGACTATAATGTGTCCGAATAGCGAAACTGCCAACAGGATGTCAGGCACCCCGGTTTTTTAATGAGGAGTTTTCCAATAGGTATCTAAAGCATTCCTAACCACTCACTAGATGGCGCTCCGATAAATTTGGTAATTGATAACCGCTTGAAATAGGTTCTTAGCAAACAGGATATAAACACTCGGTGCGTTGTATTGGATAATATTGTATTTGTCAATAGTTTTCGACCATTTTAGAGGTTGTAATAATAATGCAACATAGTGCCAACTTCTATAAATATTTCTTTTTACATTTCGTTCAACCTTTAACAGTTATGTTTATATTAATAAACATTTTATTTTTAAGTTTAGTACTTATTAGTTGGTTGCATGAAATCACTGCCACCATCATACAGATTAAAAAAAGATTACCAAAATTGTAGGAGCGCCATCTATTGATGCTTTTTGAAACCAACTATCAATACCTACTGGAAAACTCCTCATTATAGAACCCACACAAGAGGATATGTAAGTATTATCGCTACGAAAATCGAAGTTTGAGTCACAGTTGCAGTGAAGGATCTTACACATATATTACACACACACAGTCACACACATACATACAAAAATACCGACACACACACATATGCACAAGCACACACATACAGAGCCAGTGGGAGAAAGACAAATATATGGGCGCATGTATCTATGTACCTATATAAAAGTTTTTTTTTATCTTTAGTCATTAAGTTATCATACTGCTATTCGAATAAATAGCCGCAGTTTTGTTATTGGCATTGCAACTTTGAATTGTACTTTTATAACTAAATTTAATTGCTGTAAAACTGTATGGAAATAAATAAATAAAAACCCTTTTATTGTGAAAGGCTGCGCACGGGCAGTCCAACGTTTCGCGGGTCTCCTAAACGGCTACTATCGCTACAAAGGGGAATTTTTCTTGAACTCGATAACGTAGGATAACCTACGGCGCCCTCACAGTACCGTCACGGGGTGCCAATCGGCTCCCGAGACTGTTCATCCAGCCACAGGCTCCCCAGCGGAACACCCTGGTCAACCTCATTTCGCCAACGGCATTAGGAGGCACGCCTAACGAGTGGCGAGCTCGTTGCGGTGCTGAAGACCGACTAGCCTCAAAGTACGAAACGGTCACCCATCCAGTTCCCAGACTGCGAACGTTGCTTAACCTTGGTTATCGCAAGCACGCAGCGATTAGACCAGTAGCCGTATTTACAATGGCTCGAAAATCGGATTCGGATTCGGAATCGACTAAGGACCCTGCAAAAGTTCGTAGAAAAATGTGGGTTCAGTTAATTTTGATGAAATTTTTATGTTTTAGAGAGTAGATTTTCCGTGGAATCTATCAGGATTCTGAATAACAGTTTTCGAATCGATCGACACGGATTCGCCACTCACGAATTTCGTGTCGAATCGTTCGGAAACGGTTTCGAATCATTGTGAATACGGCTACAGTTCCGCTTCATAGACATTCACTATGCAGTGACGATGATGGTAATGATGGTAACCTTATCCCCAGGTACTGTTTCCGTTCAACATGGGTGACTTCAATTGGGAGACCATGTCAGAAACCTTCCTTTTAGGTTAGTATTGAGAATAAATACGTATGACCTGTCCAGACTGACTTGTCTTATTTGGTGAACAAACAATACCCAAAATCACGACTTGCCGGATTAATCACGCTACGTGTATACTTTGTATAGATGTCTCGAGTTATATAGGAAACACATAGAATATGAATTTCAACGAAAATGGCTGCGAATTTACCATAATTGTTAATATGTTGCATGATTTCCATAACCAAATAAGACAAGGCAGTCTGGACAGATTTTAGTTAATAGTTTGTATAATGCATTGTTAATGGAACTTTATTGTATGATAGAATTAAAACACTTTTTTGCACAAATTCCAATATCATCAACACAACACAGCCCGTAACAGTCCACTGCAGGACTTAGGGCCTCTCCCACGAAAGGGGAGGTTATTGCCATAATCTCCACGCCTGGCAGGCGGGTTGGAGATAGCAGTGTTTAAATATAACAATGGAAAATGCTGCTGCCCATTTTCCAAACTACGGAGACTCTTGATCTTTTGCCTCGAAAACACCACACGGCCATCCAATCTAATTATATCCCATAAGGCCATCCAATATAATTAAAAACTTAATATATAAATAAATAAATTTCACATTTCAGGGTTGAGGGTGTATTTCCTGAAAGATGACCTGTCTACGTTGCCTGAAGCAAGGAAAAGATGGTTCAAGTAAGCTACTTGCTATCTTATTCAAAACGCTAATGGTCCTCCCATATGTGCCAACCGGTGCGGGCGCAACATAGAGGAATTTGAATAACAGCTGTATATTACCTATGTTGATGAATAAATTTAAGTGAAATTTAAATGTCCCAGTTGTGCTCTCGCACGCCCGCGGTACGCCTTGACCATGATCCTGGATTTCGCAGATCAGGTTTCTAATTACAGTGAAGCGATTGTCCACCAGTGACCTCCGTCACGGAATTCAGATGGCAGTCGCTCCACGTAATGCTCCTGACCTGCCAAATCCAGGATCATGGTCAAGGTGGACCTTGGGCCCTCGCGCGCGTGAGCGAAACCGCAACATTAACGCCAAGATGATTTTTTATCTTAGCTAAGCTTAGTAGATTTGCTAATATAACCAGTGGAAGTAGTTTTTCCCTAATTCAGAATTTTATGTTTCAGATTGTTCCTGGCCCATCAAGTCTTGAGGCTTGTGACGGTTGTCTTCGTTCTCTACTTAGGATATTTCCTTATCAGCTCTCTAATATCGTTAGTTATCTAGATCTAGAATACAGTTAATGGTTTCTTAAGCCATTCTAAATCCGTCCAGTAGCCGTATTCACAATGATTCGAAACCGTTTCCGAACGATTCGACACGAAATTCGTGAGCGGCGAATTCGTGTCGATCGATTCGAAAACTGTTATTCAGAATCCCGATAGATTCCACGGAAACTCTACTCTCTATAACATAGGAAAATTTCATCAAAATTAACTGAAACCACATTTTCCTAAGAACTTTTGCGGGGTCCTTTGTCGATTCCGTATCCGAATCCGATTTCCGAGCCGTTGTGAATACGGCTACGAAGTAGTGTGTATTTTGAGTTAGCCAACCAGTAAGCTGTTTCACATCTAAGCAAACAATATTCCGCCCTAGATAATGTAAAGTGTTAACTAACATGTTACACAAAAGAATTACCGAATTTGTCAAATCGCACGTTTCTGTAATTAATGAAATAAATTGGACATTGAGGCATAGAAGAAGCCTACTCACAGCTGAAGTCACAATCTTTATTTTGCTCCTTTTTTAATGGTGCATATAACGTGTCCAAAAGGGACGGCTATAAGTTGTCAAATACCCCTCCCTAAGCACTGCTATTGTCAATATTGGTGACCTTGGTCATCTTATTATCTAAAGTGCGCTCCACATGTTCGCCGAAACTTCCGGCGAAACTTTTGCCGGGACTTTGGTCGACCCTCTACATTCTCACCTATTAGGGATGTGGTGGTGTCAAAACGCGTCGACATTATATCGATTCATCGGTGTAATATCGCTAATGTGCTGTAAACAGGGTCACAGAGGTGATAGCACCTGCTCTACTGTAATTACTTGATCTACTAATATCCTGGATCATGGTCAAGTGTACCCCGAACCTGTTTCGGGAAAAAGCGCTAGAAATATAAATATAAAATCGATCGAATCGAGACGACAACAAACTATCTCTACTTAGTCTATGAAATAAGCGAGACATACCAAACATGCACGGGACTACACGAATACTCCCTCTACATTCTCGTGTTCCCGCGGAACTGTCCACATGTGGAGCGCGCTTAAAACACTAGCTTTTTGTATGTATTTGGTATAGAGTTGTGACAGATTGACAGTGTACATTCTCTGAGTTGTCGCTCCATCTATGTCTTATGCCAATATCTTTGGTAAAGTCCGTTGTCCAAATATGCCGCTGTTGGTCTTAATCAAACGATCAATTTTGACGAGTTTCAGACAATAAAACGGCGTTATTCGGACAGTGATAAGACCGTAAGACGAGTAATCGTTTGATGAAATTTAAGTATTAAATAAGAGATTATCAATATGTTTCTATTTTTAAACTTTTGTGAGTTTACTCACAAAGTGTATGCTCAAATTAAGTATTTTATAAGTAGGTATATAATGTATTTATAAGTTTTAAATGTGGGTTTGAGATTTCATTGAAACTTTCTGATATATACCTACCTAAGTATAGAAAACGTACCAATAGTATTTATTTAATTTTAGATGATGTAATTTGTGATAAATGAAATTAAAATAAGCTTGTAAATTAATATATGGTGTTGTGATTTTTTTTTATGTTACACAGCACACAAACAGGCAAGCGGGAAAGTGGTCACCTGATGGAAAGTGGTCACCGCCGCCTATGTCCATCAGCAACACCAGGGGAGTCACCAATACGTTGCCCGCCTCTGAAGAGACCTCTAATATACCTCTTGAACGATCCCATGTCATAGTCCAAAGGAAACACTGTGGCTGGGAGCTCATTCCACATCCGAATCGTACGAGCGAGAAACGTTCTTTCGAACCTTCGCGTGGTGACCAACAGATCTACGTAGTGGTTTCTTCTAGTGCGCAGGCTTAGACTGCTTACCATCAGGCAGGCAGTAAGCTTGTTTGCCATAAATCATAACTAACCGCACCTAACTGACAGAAAAAGTAGAATAATCCCCGACCAAATTTACTTACACTAAATATTTTTTAAACTATATAACCAATTTTAATGAAACTGGCTTTCAAATAGAGAAACCCGAATCCCAGTCGGTCCTTCCGTTCAGGAGCTACGATCATCCTCATCTTGGCGTTAATGTCCCGGTTGTGCTTTCGCGCACGAGGGCCCGGGGTCCGCCTTGACCATGATCCAGGATTTGGCAGGTCAGCTAATTATAGTGGAGCGACTGCCATCTGACCCCCATGACCCTGTTACCAGGGGAACCTGACCAGATTGGATCATGGTTACACATCCAGTCGCCTAATGTGCAGGTTTCATCACGATGTTTTCCCTCACCGTAAGAGCATCGGTTAGTATTCAACTAATGTACATAACTCAGAAAACAGTCATTGGTACATGGCCCGGAGCAAGATTCGAACCCGGGAGCTCTGGCTTACGAGTCGTATACTCTAACCGATCGGCAACCCACGCTCTTGACGACGTTCAGGACGTACGATGCCACAGATCAAATTTATAACATGCCTCTTTTTGTGGGGAATTAAAAAGAATAATATTGATGTAAGTACTTCTGATCTGTTTAAACTGACTTGTCTTATTTGGTGAACAAACAATGCCCAAAATCACGACTTGCCGTATCAATCACGCTACGCATATTGTGTATAGATGTCGAGAATTATATAAGAAACACATAGAATGTGATTTTCAACTAATACTGCTGCACATTATCCATTTAAATACATAATTTCCTTAACCAAATAAGACAAGTCAGTTTGGACAGATTATACATAAGTTGTAATTTGAAAAAGATTTACCCAGTTTTTACATAACAAAAGCATTTATTTCTAATAATAATTTTACAACAATGCGCCATTTACAAAAATCACATACTTATACAAAAAACAAGAGCTTTTTAAATACAATTATTAAGATCACAAGTACATTTTTATGTCAATCTCAACTATCGTTAATAACTGTCACAAAAATAAGTGATACGTTTTAGCTCACATCAATTGTAATCTACGAAATTAAATTGTTTTTCAAATAAAAAATAGATTTGCTAAGTAACCCCAAAGTAAAAGATTTAAAAAAAAAAACCTTTCACCGCACTCAAAAAATATCAAACAAAAAATGGATTATAAAATTTGTCTACAAGGGGGCTGCGGGCGTGAACTTACAAGTGAAAAAAAAATAAAGACATGGATTCCGGTACATCTACACGTCGGACGTAGATTTGTGACAATAAAAAATATGTAATGCATTGGGCACTCTCCTAATTGGCAGCGGTCGTGCGACCATGGCAGAGCAACGGGCGGTTTAAAAAAAAAACATCTTGGCGTTAATGTCCCGGTTGTGCTCTCGCGAACGAGGGCCCGGGGTCCGCCTTGACCATGAACCAGTATTTTGGAATATCAGGTGCGACGGGTGATTTTGAGTCTCCTATTGGTCGGGCAACGTCTGTCGTACGACCATGGTCGCACGACCGTTGCCAATTAGGACAGTGCCTTAGATGCACTTGCACAGTAAAGTCAAAGGAACAAAATTGCTAAATATAAAGCTAGCTGTCAAATCTAAACAATTAAACTTATGCTAACCCAATTTAATTATAATTAGTGAACCACAAGTGTGATCATAATAGAAATAAAATTACTTCTATAATTTCAAATGATAAGTAACTTTATTGTAAAAACGACGGTCTATTCTCGAAATATGAGTTTTTTTTGCAGTAACATTACATTTGAAATTGGAATTAAGCTACCCTTATGTAAAAACAAATATTGAACAATAAATATATATTATAAATTGTTCATCTAATTTTGTCAGGTTAGAAATTTTTCTATCGCTTTTAAAAGTCTAATTTTAGGTTTTAAATATAAAGAGTCCAATTTTGAAAAAAATATAGCATAAAGTATAATTACAAAAATTATTCTAACATGTAATCGTAATCACACACTTTGTCCGCAATATAAAAAAAAACTAGCAAAAGTATATAAAAATACATTTCATTATGAACCAATATATAATTGTTCTAATGTTCTAATCTTAGTAATACCACAGCATCACCTTTAAAAAAAATCTTAGGCCATATGAAAAAAAAAATGAATTATATTATTATATTTCAACTTTCCTCTTTTCATGAATAAATCACTGAATTACTAAAAGTAATTTAATAAAAAAAAAGTGGAATAAAAAATATTAACATTGGCATAGGTTCTAAACATTGGAACTTTACAAAAAAAAAAGGAAAAATGTATCACAAGGCGTTGTCCTTCCTTTTCAGACATAAAATATAATTTAAAAGCATTTAAAATAAATTTTCGTTTTTAGCTCATAGTAAAATTTAAAATAATAACAACTGATTATTATAATCCTATATTTACTATATACAGGCTGAAAAATACGATTATGTACTCGTAGAGAGGCAGTCTCTTAATTTTTTTTTTTAATTTACAATTCGGTATACAAGGAATCTTCTGATATACACATAATAATATGCAGACAATCACACAATTGCACGTGTCTTTTTAGGAAATTTATAATTTTTTATTTGCCTAATATCATATGAACAGGTCAGTTCTAAACCGTAAAACTTGTTCGAGCCAACTTTTATCATAAAATCTAGAAATAGAAAAAAAAAACTTGTTAATATTGAGCTGAATGGAATTTTGTCAATGAGCAGTTTTCCAGTAAGTACTGTCAGTTGGTTTCAAAAAGTTTCAATAGATGGCGCTGCCACAGATTTGGTAATTTCTTTCCATCATACAGATGTGGCAGTGTTTTCATGCAACCAACTAATATTAAAATTAAAAGTTATTAATGTAGAAACATGACTTTAAAAGGTTAAAAGAAATGTTTAAAAATATATATGAGTAGGCACTGTGTTCCATTTTAATACAAACCTTACATATTTGAATTACGTCCATTATTTATCCTAACGTCATTGAAACGAACTGACTCAGTCAAATTGATGTTCGTTTTGTTTGCAATAATTCATGAATACCTCTAAAATTGTTGATAACTATTGATAAATACAATATTATCCAGTACAACATGTTTTACAACCCAGTGTTTATATCCTCTTTGCTAAGAACCAATTTTAAGCGATCTTCAATTACCAAAATTGTAGGATCGCTATCTAACAAGTGGTTAGGAATGCTTTGGAAAACTGCTCATTGTTTTATTTGAGACCCTATTACACGTAATAACGACATATTATCATACAATCTCAGGACACGAATACTGCTAAACGATTGGTTCATAGAAATCTGTAGCCGTATTCACAATGGCTCGGAAATCGGATTCGGATACGGAATCGACAAAGGACCCCGCAAAAGTTCTTAGGAAACTTCAGTTAATTTTGATGAAATTTTCATATGTTATAGAGAGTAGAGTTTCCGTGGAATCTATCGGGATTCTGAATAACAGTTTTCGAATCGATCGACAAGGATTCGCCCCTCACAAATTTCGTGTCAAATCGTTCGGAAACGGTTTCGAATCATTGTGAATACGGCTGCTGGGGACATACATTCAAACTTACAGTACAGACTGAGGAAATCATCCAATAGCAGATTACAGACCCAGTAGAGTTGCAATCTAGGGCGACCACTTTGCTATAATACGTACATGTCATTCCGGTTAAACTAAATAACATTTTAAATCAGTCACTTTTCACAGTAATATTTATGTCATTTTAGACCACAACGACGACGATTTAGTACAAGCTTTCCCCTTCCCAAAACTGCTGCTGCTGTCAATAATTTTTTTTATTAATAATAGTCTTGCATTTGACCTCAACTCACCTGATGGAAAGCGACGATGAGGTCGAAGATGTAGCATGCGTGCCTAGAAGATACCTATTCACTCTTGATTTGAAGACCCCGGTTATACGTATCGGGGAACAATTTCTAATCAATGAGAGGTTTTCAACATAACATAAAAAACAAAGAGTGTATCTTATTGTCAATAGATGAAGCAATTCAGTGGTAAAATGTCAAACATACGACCAAGAATTCTTGGTCCTAGTGTCAAACAAACACACAAGGACCAATAATATCGAATGATTGACTACTTGGATTTTTTTAATCCGTCAAATTTCGTTCTTATTGTCCGCCATATTTCATTCATACATGTTATATGTAATTACTACTGGTTAATTGATTTATTGTAATGTATTGACATGGTTAAATTTATGATTTTATGAAATTGTTTGACATTGATATTTTTAGTTGATTGACATAAGTATGGCAGTTGACATTGTTATTATTTTTATATTTTTGGTAATACATTTAAAAACTACTTACGTACCTAAAAAGATATGGAATTGTAAATTCTGAAATAAATGATTATTTATTTATTTATTTAACGTAATCAGATTGATTTTAAACACAAAACAAAACAAAAAGTGTTGTAATCTAACGTTCTGACGTGGCCTGTCAACTTGACATAAGAGTCCAGTACAGCGCCATCTATTTACAAGGAGATAAAACTTGTTTTTTTCTATAACTCTCAAATTGAAAGCCTCTCACTACCTTACAACGCTCCTATACTTGGTCTGTACTCTCCAATAGCCACACATACTTGATCACTTCAGAGTGCTAATGTTTATGCCCCATAGTAAGCAACACGGGCAGTATGGCCCCCACGGCCAATATGAGGACCTCCCCAGGCCGAAGCCCCCCAAATCCTTTAGGGGGGGACCCCTCCTGCGTGGGCAGCAACGTGTGGCCGTGGTGAGGCCCCTGTGTGAGTTCTGGCAGAACGTGGACGGTCGCCACGTATAGGAAGGTCCCAGCTGAGAAGAGCATAGCTATACCTGTAAGAGCGAGTGAGGCATATGTTAGATTTCGAGCTGTATATTGTGCTCACCCGTGATATTGCAGCGGCATATTGAGCTCATCATCACTGCCCATAACAGTCCACTGCAGGACTTAGGGCCTCTCCCACGAAAGGGGAGGTTATTACCATAATCTCCACGCTTGGCAGGCGGGTTGGAGATCGCAGTGTTCTAAATACAACAATAGCTTTAGCAGTGGAAGGGCATTTGCCTTTTTGCTGCCAGCGCAACGTGTTACGGAGGTGGGCGACGCATTGGCGATACTCTTGGTGTTGCTAATGTCTATAGGCAGTGGTGACCACTTTCCATCCGGTGGTCTGCTTGCCTGTTTACCTGCCGAATGACATAAAAAAAATGGAAAACGCTGCTGCCCATTTTCCGGCCTACAGCGACTCCTAGATCTTTTGCCTCGAAAACATTAGTAGCCTTGTACGACACCTACAAGTGTTAGGGGTTGGTGCTATTCTACTCTGCCGGATACCACACAGCCAATATTGAGTTCAACCGTAATATTAAAGGTACGCATTGAGCTCAACCGTTAAATTGAAGCTGCATATTGAGCTCATCCGTGATATTGCATCTGCATATTGAGCTCACTCGTGATATTGCAGCTGCATATTGACCTCATCCGTGACATTAAAGCTGCATATTGAGCTCGTCCGTGATATTACAACGGCATATTGCAGCGGCATTTAAGTACAGCCTGCACAACTTCACGTTACGTCTATAGCTGTTGAGCTCATCCGCTGTAACAAACGCGTACTGAGATACATATTGAGCTCACCTGTGGCATTGAAGTAGCTCAGTGTCTGCTTGCTCTCGTTTCCGATGCCGAAGTATGTCAGCATGGCGAGTAAAGGCGCCGCGCACGAGAATATCAGCAGGTGCCGCCGGATTCGATTCCTGCAAGGGAAATTTATTTATTTAAACTTCATGCACTGTTAGGTACAATGGTGGTTTTAAATCTTCATAGCATACATAGGGACATCGTGGTCGTTAGGCGTTGTCCTAATTGGCAACGGTCGTGCGACCATGATCGTACGACGGATGTTGCCTGACCAATAAATAAATAAATATTCGTGGACAAATTCACACAGCGCTATCTAGCCCCAAACTAAGCAAAGCTTGTACTATGGGTGCTAGATAACTGATATACTACTTAAATACTTATTATACATAGAACACCCAGACCCGTAACAGAAATTAAAATTCATTGTATACTTTTGATTGTGCAATAAAGCGTTATTCATTCATTCATTCATTCAATTCATTATTTCAATTTCTGCCCGGCCGGGAATCGAACCCGGGACCTCTTACGTGGCAGACCGGCATGTTGACCATTGAACCACTCAGGTCGTCACCAATAGGAGACCTCAAAACCGAAGGTCGCAGGACCGTTGCCATTTAGGACAGCGCCTTAGAGTACCTAAGTATTCATTGTTCATTATATAAATTTCCATAAATTAACTTCCTACGCATGTTGCATTGTAAGTAGCGCTTAGAGGATAGTAATAATAAGTATCTTGGCGTTAATGTCCCGGTTGTGCTCTCGCGCACGAGGGCCCGGGATCCGCCGTGACCGTGATCCAGGACTTGACAGATCAGCTAACTGCAGTGGAGCGACTGTTATCAGACCACCATGACCCTGTTAACATGGGAACCTGATCAGATTGGATCATGGTTAGACAATGAAACCTACACATTCAGCTGACTGAATGTGCAGGTTTCACGATGTTTTCCCTCACCGTAAGTGCATTGGTTAGTATTACAAAACTCAGAAGAGTCACAGAAGAGGTACATGGCGAATTAACCCATGCTCTTACGGCGAGGGAAAACATCGTTATGACACCTGCACATTCAGGCGACTGTTTGTCTAACCATGATACAATCTGGTCAGGTTCCTAGCTCAGACGGCGATCGCTCCACTGTAATTATCTGGCCTGCCAAATCCTGGATCACTGACAAAGTGGACCCCGGGCCCTCGCGCGCGAGAGCACAGCCGGGACATTAACGCCAAGATGTCCACTTACATCCATCGTTCTTCCCAACGCCGTGGGAATTTTAAAAATTCGTTTCTTTGGGTAGAATCTTGATACAATTTGGTTCAAGGTTACTCGTCGAAGTAAGCGTGATCGACAAATCTAGCACTCTGTGAACAACTCTGTTGACACTCGACCGCTCATGCGTGAATTACTTACTCAATGTTTATAGAAGCAATACTACTTCGCCATTTTCTTAGACTTGTCGAGGCGGTTCGACCTGAGTGGTTCAGTTAGCTCTGTCTGTCACGCAGAGACGGGTTCGATTCCCGGCCGAGTAGAAATTGAAACGATGGATTTTAATTTCTGTTACGGGTCTGGGTGTGGTATGTGTTCATCATCACAGCCCATAACAGTCCACTGCAGGACTTCGGGCCTCTCCCACGAAAGGGGAGGTCATTGCCATAATCTCCACGCTTGGCAGGCGGGTTGGAGATCGCAGTGCAGTTGATGTAAATCTACCCAGAAAGATGCTGCTGCCCACCTTTCGGATTTGTCCCATAGTCGCCTCTTACGACACCCACGGGAAGAGATGGGGTGGTGCTATTCTTTGAGGTGGCGGCACCACACACCACGTGGTATGTGTATTAAGTATGATATAACTCTCGATATTATCGCATACATTTTTGGAATAATGCGTTCCATTTTCGTGTCCTTTCTACACTGCTGCACTATTATCGTCCTCTGTTTCCATAATCTCAAGTGTGTGAACAAAACAATACAAAATGTAGGTAGAGCTCGTCTAGTCTAAAATGACGCGCCCCACTACTTAGTTAGTTGATTTCGATGTGTGAGTGCAAATATTGATAACGACACTTCATCTGTGTGGGAGCCAATGAACGACGCGTGCTCCTACGTTTGAATTTCACCGGCAACCAATTGCAACGGCATTGGATATGTATTGCGTCCATATTTTAAACTTGCTTGTGTGCGTTAATGCGATAGTGGGGCGCGTCATTTTAGATTAGACGAGCTCTACTGCCTATAAAAAACAATTTCTGCGTTACTATATCATGTACTCTGAATAGATATCGCATAAAAGGAAAGCATTATCACGAGATACGATGCACCTGCTTGGGAGTCTTTACTGATTTTTTTTTATTGCCTAGTTAGGCACACGGACAGACGGCCTACCTGATGGAAAGTGGACGCCGTCATCCAGTAGGCTAATTACGTACATAGGTTGCCAACAATTCTCTGATTTCCATTATTGAAATTGTTACTTTTGCCATTACGTATGATTTAATCATTACAGTTTATTGCAATGGAACTTTGTTAGCAACTGAACCCATGGGAATCGAAGACACGGAATCGCAAAAGTAACAATTTCAATCATTGAAATCGAAGAGTTGTTGGCTACAGAGTTATTTAGCATACGGATCTTACTTTTCAGTAGCGCCATCTATTGATCCCTCCGTGTATAATAAACTTCTGTTTCGTTGCAGCTTCAACAGATGGCGCAAGCGATATACATGCAAACCATTATAGCGCTGCACACGACCAATGAGGAGTTTTCCAGTAGGTATTGATAGTTGGTTTCAAAAAGCATCAAAAGATGGCGCTCCTACAATTTTGGTAATCGTTTTTTAATCCGTATAATGGTGGCAGTGATTTCGTGCAGCCAACTAATACTAAACTTAAAAATAAAATGTTTATTAATATCAACATAACTGTTAAAGGTTGAACGAGATGTAAAATTAAATATTTATAGAAGTTGGCACTATGTTCCATTATTATTACAACCTCTAAAATGGTTGTAAACTATTGACATATACAATATTATCCAATATAACATACCTAGTGTTTATATCCTGCTTGCTAAGAACATATTTTAAGCGATTATCAATTACCAAAATTGTCGGAGCGCCATCTAGTGAGTGGTTAGGAATGATTCAATTCATTCATTTATTCAATTCATTTATTGCGTTTCCATGTGTTAGTAAATACAAGTTCTTAAATATATATATTAGTACAAGACATGGAACCCTGAGGGCCTATCGGCTATCTCAGTGGACAACTGAATTTGACATTAAAAAATCTGACACTACTCTAATTTGGTACTAATTTAGTAGACGCTATTGCCAGTTTTCAACGTAGATGACGTGGTGTAGAATTATCTAGTGTCAAATACAGTTGTCAACTGAGTTAGCCAATAGCCCCGCTGGTCGGGTATAGCAAAAATTTATTACATAATAATAATAGAGAGGATGCAGTATTTGAAATTAAATATTAAATCAATTAAATACAAAATTCTCAATTATAAAATAATGGCAAATCAAATAAATCAATTGTCACAAATATAATAAATAATACAAAATGTCAATATTAATAAAAATAGTCTAATTTTTTTTATAATCTACCTTCTTGTTTTTACAAAAAGTTCGTCTACCGTGTACAACGTTCTTTCCATGAGATACTTGTGCAGTTGTGTTTTAAAACGGTTCAGACTTTCAGTTTCTCGTATTATTTTCGGTATGGCATTATATATTTTTGGGGCCATTGCAAAAACACTTTTGTGAAACAATGTCGTTTTGCAAGGGTGCAAATGTAACTGGTCGCGGTGCTTTAGATACCTATTGGAAAACTGCTCATTGTGGAGCTACCGACCGAAGGGAAGCGGATGCGGTGCCGGCCTCGGAGGTACCTGTACACATGTTAGGTAACACCAAACTCACCTGTCCAGTCCAGCGTGCATCAGGAAGGTGACCAGGCCGAACGCGGCCGGCGCCTTATGCAGCATGATCGCCAGGAACACGATCAGCTCCACATCCGCGTGGGAGGTGGTCGCGGCCGCGCCCAGCGCTATGCCGTCCGCTGGGGGACAAGATGTACTCGTTTACAGGACTGACCGAATCGCAGTTCACGGGAACACGGGAGACAAGACGTGTAACTAGCTGCCCATCCATTGAAGAAAGAAGAAGTCTTTATTTATTGTGTCACATCACATAGCCGTACTCCATAAAGGAGAGTGTGAGTACAGATATCATAATTTGTACAAGGGCGCACGTGAAAAGATAACCTGGCACACTTGGACATCAGGAGGCCATGGGTGGTGGCGGGTCTTCCAGTGACCCACGGGTTCGGTAGTCCCACATTATTATCTGCTACTGAAATTTCTAAATTCATCCTATTCTTTCATTGTATGCTATTCATGCTTTATTACCTTTATACACTGTTAAACTGTCCTTCTAATTTTTATTTCATTAACACTATCCCGAAAAGACCCCCCCCCTGTCAGATTCAATTATGGCGGCAAAATCTGTAGCAATGGGGCGATCTGGCAACGGAATCAGTTGAAAGCTTGGTGCTATAACATACTCTGCAAGATGCAAGTTATGTCAACCTTGGTAGGCTTTGCCCCACCACCCATTTATTTATTCATTTATCATTTTATGCACAAAATGGTACAAAGGTGGAGTCATTCCCGCCGCCCCGTGAGTAGCCAGGATCCGCAGTATACCACTCGTCATTCCTCGGTCATTTTCAATATTTCTTTTAAAACTATCGGTTTTATTCTTAAAACTACGTTTCCTTTGGACTATGACATGGGATCATTGATATATCATGGGATATATTAGAGGTCTCTTCAGAGGCGGGCAACGCATTGGTGACTCCCCTGGTGTTGCTGATGTCCATAGGCGGCGGTGACCACTTTCCATTAGGTGGCCCGCTTGCCTGTTTGTTTGCCGTGTAACATGAAAAAAAAGTTATAGTAGGTTTAAAACGTTCACTCTCTAAACCAATCATTAATCCTTTAAAACGTATCTATTTTAATATCCGTTATTCATGAACGTTCCATAAACATGTATTAGCTAAAGATCTGACAAAACACAGATTGGCATCATGTATAGCCAAAAACATAAAATGGCTTGTAGTCAAGTCTCAAAAAAAGTTAAATGTGCGGAAATTAGCTATCAAAACTGTATCTGGCTGTATGAATGCACCCCCTTTGCCTATCCTCTTCAGGATAAAAGTCAAGAATGGAGTCATGAGCCAATCACAATCACTAAGCGAATCAAATTAGTTGTTCGTGTGACGGCGGCCATGTTTGTCACTAATATAGGTTTTTCAGAGGTCTATAAAGGATCAGCCTTCATTAGGTTATGAAGCCGTTATCGAGCGTTTTAGCGCCAATATGCGTTTATGAATAAGGTTTTTCAAGTACTATATCTAACAAACCTCATATTTTAGCAACCTATAAATTCTAATACTTTCTACGAATATGAGTATTTCGAGTAGTCAAATTAGCGATAGTGCGGCCTGACGTCAAACCTTATCACGCTCTTGCTCTAATTAAAAATTTCAAACGCGTATCTTTATTGTGCACTCGATCCTAGTCGTCAAGTAAAAAATGGTTCAACCAAATTAAAAAAAAAGGCCTCTTAGAAAATCTTGGCATCGATATCCCGGTTGTGCGCACGCGCGCAAGGTCCCGGGGTCCGCCTTTACTGGGAGCTCATTCCATATCCGAATCGTGCGAGCAAGAAACATTCTTATGAAGATGAGCAGTTTTTATATTATTCGAGTTTGAAATTACGTTCAACGGAATGAAGCTCGGAGTAAAAATAACCGACCATATTCTAAAGAAACCCTAGGTTTAGTAACACATGATCCAACTCCCAAAGTCATCATCATTACAGCCCATAACAGTCCACTGCAGGACTTAGGGCCTCTCCCACGAAAGGGGAGGCTATTGCCATAATCTCCACGCTCGGCAGGCGGGTTGGAGATCGCAGTGTACAAATATAACAATGGAAAACGCTGCTGCCCATTTTCCAGCCTATCTCTCTACTCTAGATCTTTTGCCTCGTAAAGATTTGTCGCCTCGTCCGACACCCACGAGTGTAAGGGGTTGGCGCTATTCTACTCTGCCGGACACCACACGACCAAAGTAATCACGCATTTGCTTCATAACATTTTAAAGGTTTAACTTTTGCCTACACTGCAATTCGGATTCGGTCTCTTTACGTCACTAATCGGTTGTGTAGTCGATTCGTCATATCCCTCACTCGATACGCCTAACTCGAATATAACGTCGCCATTTTGCATCGTAGGATCATAGGATCACGCCATCATAGGATCGCAATGACTTCACATATGTAAATCTTAATGTAAGCTGTCTAGGAGTATGTCTCTCTAAAAACATATTTTTTTATTTAATAACTTTATTGCACAACAACACGATTGGCGGACTTAAAGCCATTAAGGCTTTATTTTCCAGTCAACCAGCAGACCATAAATATGGTGCTTTATAAACTGTTACCTACATACAATACTAACTACAACAAGATATAATTAACGTATATTATATTATATAACAAATACCTGCATATACATATACTTTTATACTATTTGTATTGACTTTTTGGCAGTTTATCTAACAAAAAAACTTAATTAGTTTCTTAAAAAGAAAGCGATTCTTTCGCATCTCTAAGAATCGCAGTAAAATTGAAAATACTTAGGAATAGCAAGGTCGTGGAGATTCTATGAAGGTAAATTTTTCGCTCTCCTTAAAAAACTCTACGACGTGTGAATTCTCCCGATACTCACCTACAGGGCACAAACTTGGTCTTTGACTAAAGCACAGAAGTGTTTGTGCGAAGAATGGAAGAATATGGGAAGGCCTTTGCACAGCAGTAGGAGGATTCAGACTAATATTAATTAAAAAAGTAAAAATAATCATCTTGTTATCTAATGTCGCGGTTGTGCTCTCGCACACGAGGGCCCCGGGACTGCCTTGATCATGATCCAGGATTTGGCAGATCAGAAAATTGCAGTAGATCGTCTGGCATCTGACGTTCGTAACCCTGCTACCGGGCAAACCCGACCAGATTGAATCATGGTTACACATTCAGTAGCCAGAATGTACTGGATTCATCGCGATGCTTTCCCTCACCGTAAGAGCATCGGTTAGCATTCAACTAATGTACATAGCTCAGAAAAGAGTCATTGCTACACGGGCGCAGTGGGATTCGAACCCGGCACCTCTCGCTTAGGAGTCGGATACCTTAACCACTCGTCCACCGACGCGACGCTCCCAAATAAAAAAGGTCATAATCATTAATCATTATGCATTTAAGAGTATAACTATCGGTGGAGCAATCGCCATAAAAAAGGTATATCAAAATAAATCGTGATTTCGCCTACACAATACTTAGATAAGGGTTCATACTGAAATGTCACGTGTCCGAATCAAATACCTACCTAACACAGAATCTGCGTTCAAAAAAGTATAAAATACTGCAACCTGCCTGCCCCTCCTTCATCATCACAGCAGATCTTAGGGCCTCTCCCACGAAAGGGAGGTCATTGATATAATCTCCACGCTCGACTGGCGGGTTGGAGATCGCAGTGCTATAAATATAACAATGGAAAACGCTGCTGCCCATTTTCTAGCCTACAGAGACTAGATGTTTAGCCTCGAAAACATTAGTCGCCTTGTACGACACCCACGAGTATAAGGGGTTGGTGGTTTTTACTCTGCCGGACACCATAAGGCGAGCTCATAATGGCCGACTAACTGCACAATTAGCAAACGCTTACACGTGTAAAAACATAGTCTATCTAGCATCACGATAAGAATCTAGAAATTGCTGAACAAACCGGCCTTATCGGTAATGCAGTAACTTGTCGAATCGACGAAAAATAATTTCTTCATAATTGTCACGCCGTGTTAGTTGTTTTGTGAAAAAGCATTAGCGTGTTATAACAATACACTGATAAGACGTGTTGTAGTTAGAAATAATATAGAACGATATATATTTTTATGTTATAATAAATAATACTTAATCATCATCACAGCCCATAACAGTCCACTGCAGGACTTAGGGCCTCTCCCACGAAAGGGGAGGTCGTTGCCGTAATCTCCATGCTTGGAGATCATAGTTTTGTAAATATACCAATGAAAAATACTGCTGCCCATTTTCCAACCTACGGAGACTCTAGATTTTTAGACATTAATCGCCTTATACGTTACCCACGAGTGTAAAGGGTTGGTGCTATTCTGAACACCACACGGCCAATAATTATATAATTAGTGGGATAGTTGCAAGTAAGAAGAAGACATTACAAAACGTTTCCAATATTTACCAGCGGCATGAACCACAAGGCCGACTGTGGCAGTGACATTCCTCTCAACAGGGTTGTTCTGGTCGTTGTATCGTGATGACAACTGATCGACGAGTAGCATGAACACGAAACCTGCAAAAAAATGTATTTTTAAGAAGATCCTCATCATCGTCCTAGCGTTAATCCCGGCCTCTGCCAGGGTCCGCTTTCCTACTCAGTCTTCTCCACTTCGCCCGGTCTTCGGCATCCTCGCGTCGCAGGGCGTTTGCTCCTGCATTCGACTCAGCGATGTCGATCCATCGCTTCTTGGGTCGCCCACGGGGCCTCTTTCCTGATACTGACAGGTTCAGGCACCATTGTGATGAATGTGCATGTATGATCCAATCTGGTCAGGGTCCCCTGTTAGCTGGGTCAAGGAGGTCAGATGGCAGTACCTGAGTTACCAAATCCTGGATCACAGTCAAAGCTTAGCCCGGCTCCTCGCGCACGATAGCATTACCAGAATATTGATGCCAAGATGATTATTTATTATGCAAGTTTTTATGCATTTTACTTTTAGCATTTAAACTCAAATTTCTCGAATAAAAACTCGAATTTGGACTCAAATTCGGTCCTTTATACGTGACCGAGAGCGGGCTATAGTAGCCAGCAACAACAGCTAATTATTTCTTCATCCATGCATAGCGATACATATGCACGAATTGAATCAGGTAGGCTATCTGCTTTCTTGATATAATTTTATAAAAATATCCATTAATAATAGTACAGTAGACAAATACATACCTAATACCAAAGAAATCCCTATAACGGAATGCGGATCGTGGTCATCATGGCCGGGCGGTTCAGCCGTGTAGTCTTTTGTTACTACGGTTGCTAAAGAGCGTTCACTGAATAGAGACCGGACACCTTCCGGGATTATAACGGCTAAAGCTGTTCCTACTAGCAGGCCGGCTCCAAATACTGTGACCTTTTGCAGTTTATCCTGTAGAAAAAAAAAGTTATGAACATATGGCATACAATCCAAGTAAGTAATTTAAGTAAGTTAAACAGTAATGTACATTAAGTAATATGTTAAACGAAGTTGTCAATATTCCTTGTCGTGGTAACCTATAATTAAGGCTGCACTTAGAAAGAAAAAATATTTCAGCTATAAGATGCTATAACTTTGTTAGTGTAAGTCTTGTTGGTTGTCGTATATAAAAAAATAAAATAAAATAAAATCTGCAATGCCATTCACGGTGTTCACGCCATTGGTGAATTTGTTCAAGAAGTCAAACAAAGTGTCTCTACTTGATTTAAAATGACTTTCAACACTTCATCATCAGCAACAATGCTGCTTGTCTATAACCTAAATAATCGGAGAAAATAATGGTTTCAACACTGTGTTATGCGCTTATTACACATTCCTAAATTCAGTGACTAAATTTAGAAGCAAATTGCATGAGAGCAAATCAAAGTTAAATGTATTACTCATGGAGTAAGGTCCATTTTCGTATCACTTATGTTATGTTATGTGTGGCTCCGCTTTACAAAAGCCGTGATACAAAGATGGACCATATTTAATGAGCAATACATTCCACTTTGATTTGCTCTCGAAACTTTTTGTTTCTGAACTTAGTTACTGAATTTAGTCAAATGTAATCAGTGCATTATGCAAGCCTATGAAAAGGTCCTTCAAGAAAGTAGTGTAATGGGTTTTTGCAGTTTTTTTATTCTTTATTTATTTGAATTATTGTTATTATTATTTCTTAACAGACAGGCAGTTGGAACAACTGACCTATCTGTATCACACTATCCCTGAATTCTGTTGCTTTTTTTTATACAACACAAGTGATAAACACTGTTCCACCTTTCTTAAAGAATTCCATGTTGCATTCTACAGGGAAGACCAGTCCAGGGAGGTAATTCCTCAACCTTAGAGCTTAGAGGGTTTCAATTGTTTACAATATTACATTACATAGTCACTAATCTTATATTTAATTTTGCCACATAGATACATATTTTCAATCACTTAAAATTAGGTGCAAACTTTCATTTGATTTTTGAATTATAAAAATTCTACAATTCTGTACAAATACGCATCTACGAAAAAATAATTATTCGTCGTCTTCGCAAACGTTCGCTAAACCTACTTTAGTATTTACGTGTGTTAGAGCTAACATATGTTTACGGAAACTACAAAGTAGGTTATGAAATTCGCCAGTTTCGGTGATGAAATTATCAAAATTACGAAAAACACACGTACCTCTGACATAGAAACATTTAAAGGTATGCTCCCAGCAACGTAGGATCCCACAAGCATCACCAAAACAAGCAAAATAAGAACCACAGTTCCATCCATTTTAGCTAATACTTCCAATTGGATTCGTCGCAAAAAAACGTACACACTCGCCGTGTATAGGAACACAATGATTACTTGTTTCTTATCTTGTATTTATAAAACATGTTTCCAGTGGATTTACCGTTGCGATAATTCATTAAATAATAGTATTTCTTAAAAATTGTGTACGTTATCGAATTTAGGCACCTACTACGAAAATAACAGATTGAGTTTGACGTTTGTTTTGTTTGACTTTGATTTGGTTTGACGTCTAAGGTTTGACAACATGGCACTTGCGTTTTGTTAACTCTGTTTTGTAAACTTTTTGCACAGAGTTGCACAACCTTACCAAGGAAGGTATCTAACCCCACTTGTGAATATAAACTTTTTTCAGGTGGTGATACCTGGTGCTGGTATCAGGTTGCTTTCCATACAATTTTATCTGGTGGTAGGACTGTCAAGTCTGAGGAGTTCGCCTGAATGATTACCACCGCCGTATCTATTTCTGCCGCCAAGCAGCAATGCTTGCATTGTTGTGTACCGGTTTGAAGGATAAGACAGCCAGCGCAATGACAGGCATGAGGAATTTCATCTTATTCCTCACAGTGACAATGCACCTGCGATTTTGCATTGCATGTAACCTAAAATGAATTAATTGTACATATAATGGGCGAGTCACCGCTTGGGGAAAATGACCGCCATCTGCAAGGGAACAAAGCGGACAAAATACCTACCTACTACCACCATCACTCCAACTCCGAGACAAGGACGTACGATGGGAATCCTCAATACCTACATACACTCGCTAGGCTGCACTCAATAAAATAGACTCAATAAAAAAGGTTGGCGAGTACTGGCGTCCTACGGTCACTATTGCCCCAAAATACCAGACGCATTTACGCCAAAAAACCAAAACTAATCACAAAACTTTCAAGTATCATATCCTTGAAAGTAAGTATTACTATTTATATGCCTTTGTAGCGATCTCCATAGTAAACCAAAGAGAGCTTGCACGCAAGATAATCAGCATGACAGCACTCACAGCAACTGTCAAATCTTCATCGCGCTAACGGAGTGTTCCATCTACAACGCTTATATACAAGATCCAAAGAGCGTCAAATGGACTTCGTTCCGTCACAGCAACTCGGCCAGGTGGGTAATTACCTTTTTCACCTTCTCCATCTTCGCCTGCCAACATTGGCGGCTGGAATTCTCTCCGCCAAACCATTTTTGTCTGTACTTGAACTACTTAATACTAAAAACTTAATGTATATTTTTAAATCAACACAAAGTAACAAAGGACAATTACTGATTATTATCGCCACTAGAGGAAAGTGACCATCCGACCGAAGCTGAAAAATGCCTGTCTGAAAGAATCTCTTCACTCTGGCCTTGAAGGTGTCCAGATTGTAATTGTTGTATTATCATCGCAGCCTATATCAGTCCACTGCAGAACATAGGGCCTCTTCCACGAAAGGAGAGGTTATTGCCATAATCTCCATGCTCGACAGGCGGGTTCGAGATCGCAGTGTTATAAATATAACAATGGAAAACGCTGCTGCCCATTTTCCAGTCTATAGAGAATTAGATCTTTTCCTTGAAAACATTAGTCGCCTTGTACGACACCCACGACTGTAAGAGGTTGGTGCTATTCTACTCTGCCAGACGGCTATAATTGTTGTATAGGTATGTATAACAAAAATAAAAATTGATTCCGTGGTTGCGTGAAACTTCCAATTAGTGGAAGGACATTGTTCCACATATTTACCCTGGTCTCAAGGTCCTCCCTAAGCTTGCTCACCAGTGCAATGTCGTCAGTGTACTTCATAAGCCAAGAAGGCATGTCCTGAATTTCCGCTGAGAGGGCATCTAGCACAATGCAAAACAAGTAAGGGCTCAGCACAGAACCCTGGTGAACACCTACAGTAATCGGGAAGGGATTAGTATGGCCTACGATGGTTTTGACGGCTCCAGTACTGGCATACATGTTCTGTATAATACAAATGTACGCCTCGGGCACAGACTTTGCTCTCAGAGCCCACCTGTCGACACTGTCGAAAGCCCTCTGCAGATCGAGAAATGCGTAATGCCACGGTTGATTCCTGCTGCAATGGGACTTCCGGAGGACCCTGAGAGGAAAAATTGGATCCATGGTGCTGCCATAAGCCATAAGCCTAATTATTGGCATTCCGACAAGGAGCATTCCTGGCGATGTCTCTGGTCAATAATGCGTTCGAATAGCTTCATTGTGTTGCTGTTAAGTTTGATACCTCGATAGTTTCCGCACTCTTGCACACTGCCTTTTCCTTTATAGATTGGCGTGATAATATTTACCCGCCACGCGTCAGGTATAAGCCCCATAGCTACAATCCTGTTGAATAGCTCAGTAAGCAAGAGTACGCCCCGGGTCCCCATTGTTTTCCAGGTTTCTATGGGTATTCCGTCATGGCCAATAGCTTTTCCGTTTTTCATACGTACTTACCAGAGACCTCTCCACCTCATCAGGGGTACTCGGGCTTATCATGCTAAGTTTGCAGGATGCTGTGGTGGTCGCACGTAGTTGTTGGCCTCGATGTACAGTTAATTGAAATGACACCACCGGTCTTTAATAGAGTTTGCTCTTGTAAGCAAAACGCCGTCTGTACCTTTTATGGCAACACACTTTGTCACATCCAGACTGGCTCGACTCCGCGATTTTGCTAGCTTGTAGACGAGCTTCTGCTCAGAGCCCTCCACAGAATCCAACGCATCGTAGAGCGGAGCCAGCTGGGTCGACCGCGCTTTTGCCACCGCCATTTTAGATCGCCGCTTTGCTCCCAAGTACACTTCTTTAGCCGATAGTGAATTGATGTGCTGTTATTTCTTGAAACTTTCCTTTTTGTCCCTAGTTGATTCCAGCACCTCACCATTCCACCATACCGTACATATGCTGCATATACAGCAGGAGGCAATGATGGCTACACTCAGACTCAAGGTATCAAACCTCTGGTGCAACAAACTTGGTTCTCACCATACTTTGTGGGAAACAATGGTGGCAAACAACCCATTGTTTGAGACCAAGTGTGACAGAACTCCGAAGCAGTTCACATTTGGCAGAAGATACCAAATCCAGACTGCTGAGACGGAGACAGACTGATCTGAGATACGAGAAGTCCGAATATATACGGATGGATCAAAGACCGACCAGGGCACAGGAGCGGGAATCTTCTCGCTAGATCTGAATTTCAGATCATCATTAACATTAGGAGAGCATAGTACCATCTTTCAGTGCGAATGCGTTGTGATCAGACAGGCCGCTCGGCTAGTGCAGCGCCTTGACGTACGAGACCAAGGCGTCAGAATACTAACAGATAGCATGTCCGTACTGAAAGCTCTAATGGGCAACAGCATTAACAGTTCCTTGATCCTGGAGTGTCACCATGCACTAGAGGACATCTCCTCAGTGAACAGGGTCACTCTACAATGGATTAAGGGTCATAGCAACTCAATGGGCAACGATGCCGCCGATGAGCTGGCAAGGAGGGGATCAGGGATGAGGACTGCCGGTCCCGCCCCATTTCTACCCCTTTCTTTCAACACACTACGCTCATGGGTGAGCAAACATACAAATGACCAGCACAACAAGCGCTGGGAAAACACACACAGGCAGTCCAAATTAGTGGTGAGCGAAAGATCACCTAAGCTAACGAAAAGACTACTGGACCTAAAACGGAGAGAAATTAAGACAGTAGTTGGTACAATTACAGGGCACCTCCCCCTAAATAAACTACTGCATACCATCGGAGCTACAGGCAGCCCTCTGTGCAGGGGATGTTTAGTAGCTGAGGAAACGACAGCTCACGTGGTCCTGGAGTGTGAGGAGCTAAAGGACGACAGAGCTAAGGCCTCAATAGGAACAGGGTCCTTTCGAGAGGTCTGTGAACGTCCCAAGAGACTAATAGACTTCTGGAAGGAGCTGGGCTGGCTACAATAGCCGGCTCTCAGTCACGTATAAAGGACCGAATTTGAGTCCAAGTACGGAAAATGGGAGCCCCTAACCTAACCTAACCATACCGTATCCTTGTCAATTCGTCGGACGCCTTTCCACGTGCTGAGTACTGTTTGTCCGAGTATGAGGATGGATTTAAAGTAAAGTAAAACACATTATTTACACTCAAACACACAGCATAAAATTCTTAATATAAAAAAATATAATCAAACAGAGACATAACCAAAACAAGTAAAGGAAAAAAAGATACTCTAATCTCGTTACCTGTGCCATGTGGAGAGTGCAATGGGGCCACACTCACGACAATTGCCGTGACGCTGGTTTTCAGTGGGCCCCTAGTGAAGCACGGACAAAAGTGATTTCTGATAGTGACACCAAGGTCATTGGATGTTTCGCCCTTTACTCTACAATCGAGGCCATCGGCTGCCTCCATGAACTCCTGGCTCTTGCTGCTCTGAGTCCACCACTTAATAGACGGTACGCCACGGACGGTACGGACTCGGTGCTGTGTAGTGAGGCATCCCCCCTGGATGATCTTGCACTGGGATACATGGCCGATGTCACGTCTTCGGATCAGCAGATAATCAGTCTGTGATTGGTGGGGGCCACTTTAGTAGGTGATGAGGTGTTCTGGTCTTTTCTGCGGCCAAGTCAGCGGCCAGTGAGGTTCGGAGAATATCTTCTCCCTCACTGTGTCGCTGGCCATAGCCAAGGCCACCATGCACCCGGCCGAACTCCTCGCTCCTCTGGCCCACATGACCGTTAAGGTCCGCACCAACCACAATCTGTTCGGAGGATGGAATACGTCGCAGGGTATTTTCGAAACTGTTCCAGAAGGCAGTCCTTTCAGTGTCGGCGCAGCCGGACTGGGGAGGATAGGCGCTGCTTTGAAGTACATCGACTATAATATTTATTTGTGAGCGATACAGGAGGTTGTGAGCCTGGAGATCTGTAACACAGGTTTACATTAACCTACCACAGACTCCAGCTCTCAATAAGGATTCGAATGCTATGTACAATGTATAAAGTATGTAAATAACAATGTAATCTGATGCCTTTTTGAGATAAATAAATGTTTTTGTATCGTAAAGTAGGTACTGTACTGTAATTAAATGGCTGACTTCGCTTGATTTAAATGTAAAGCTGAATATGTTTGTGGTGTATTATATTTTTGCGATACGAATAAATAACTGGTAAACAAGCAGCAAATATAGTTCCGAGTTAATACAATATTTTACCTCAATGAATCATACAATCCACAATGCACAGAGCCATCCGTGCGGTTTATATATTGTAGGTACTGATCAACATAATTATTATTTCGATCAAAAACAAAGAGTGGAACTTTAGTTGAATCAAACTCGTGGTTTTGACATGTATTATTTAGGAATTTTCGTCGTATTGTCCGTAGTTTCGGTAAACAGTGTAACAAAAACGGGTAAGTTTCGCGCGAGGATAAAAAAGATAATTTATAATTTTAAGGCTTAATTTAGTTTATAAGATAGGATGTTTATAAAACTTGAAAATAAAACACTAATTTAAAGCATTTTCAATCAAATAGTTTATAAATAGCAAGAACAAGAAACCTCTAATAAAACCCCGCTTTGCCCGCATATGAGCCTAAAATGGGTATCTGATTTAAGCAAAAGGGTAAACCTCATAATTTTAAGGATGGGTAAATCAAACTTAAAATCTAACAATTAGAAATTAACACTGTACCTACCGACTATAGTTTATCATTTAGACTGTAAGCATTTAACATTACGTTTACGGTTAAAATGTTCAAACTTAAAATCGTCAACCACCTAACAAAGTCAACCTTTCTATACATAGCTACAGGAGTTGTAGATCAAAATACCCTTTTAGGTCTTTTAACGATATAGATTGTAATAAATGCATTATAACAAGTTCTTCATGTAATCCGTTTTGTATTAACTTTTTCATACAAAACCATACCCATTTTGGGCTCCCCTTTTTTACCCAATAGCATGTTTTAGTCTGTAATTAAGGAGCTCAAAATGAAAGGTAACTCTTTGTCTTAATTTAAAGTTAAAGACGCTAAATTATAAGCGCAAATTAACAATGTACTAATTATAAATATTTTCGACTAGTCAGGGAACACATATCTTTATTTTTTTTTTAAGGGAAGCTCTAAATACTTTATAGTATAGACACACATCCGCCATTAAGTTGCTCCGGTGGGCGCAAAACGGATCGAAACTAGTCAATATTCGGCTACTCTCGGAACACGCACCCATCGACACTACTTATGGTCCCTTCCCTTAGCTTCAAATATGGCCCGGATAGTTCACTTCCGGAAACCAGCACCATCTTTTAGTATATAGCTAAGTATTTTTTTCTGAATAAAAAACAGCCGGGAGACAATCTCTAAAGTGCTTGGTTCTTCAACTGTGACGTCAGCAACATGGCCGCCTCTGCGTTTTGAAATTTGCATTTAAAAACGAGTGTAGGTACTTCTCTTGGAATTGTGTGTGTGGTATCAAACAACGCAGAATAAAGATTACTACAATATTATCTTTAAACACAACCATGTAAATTTGATAGTTTCAGAGATATTTAAGATTATATTAAAATAAACCAAAAAATTATTCCGGGTTTATTTTTTAACAACTTAACCGAAAACTTCAGAGCATAATAGTGTACTAAGAAAATTAAGGCACATTATTAATCTATACAAATTTATTTTTATAACCCCAATCGGTTTATAAAGAAGCGAGATATTGTAATATTCCCTAGCAACAGGCACCATTTGAAGCGCCATAAGATTGTTTTAATTTGGGTTAATTTGCGTGAATTAATGACTTTAAATAAAAAAGCAGCTGGGAGACAATATCTAAAGTGCTTTGTTCTCCAGCTGTGACGTCATTTTGTAATTTGCCTTTATACACTGTATTGCATTTATAAGTATAGTTTGAAAGATATTCTGCAGGATGCAGCTGTCCCATTGAGCCCAATACACTTTAGTGATAGCGCTTGTAGGTGCCATTTCTGCCCATCTTGGTTTCTCCGCACCACGTTCCTTCAATGCAATGATTAGCCAGGTATCTTCATCATTTTCTTGAAATTCCCTCATAGTCGTGAAGAACTCGCCCTTGTAAGCCTAACTGGAAATACCTTCAATTCCTGTTTAACACAGAGCTTACATTCCTCCGAGAAAGGCCTCCTTGATAGAGCATCAGCATTTCCATGAGCCTTCCCGCTGGGGTGTTCTGTGACATAGTCAAACTCCTGCAGTTGCTCGATCCATCGGGAAACCTATTCTTCTGAGTTTTTAAATTGTAACAACCACTTCAAGACAGTGTGAGTATTACGGAGTATAAACTGCCTACCGACAAGGTACTTGTTGAAATGTTGTTGTCTTTACCACAGCCAAGAGTTCTCTTCTGGTTACGCAATGGTTCCTCTTTGATCTCAACACTGACTTACTGAAGTAAGCAATCACGACTTCTGCGTTGCCCTATTTCTGTGACAACACTCGTCCGATCGCGGTGTTGCTTGCATCTGTGTTGACGATAAACTGACCGCTGGGTTATGGGTATATCTTATAGGAGATTCGCAAAGGCATTTATTTTATCATTCTTTGAAAGGAATCCTTGCAGAGCTCAACAGCCGAATGCCCGAACTACCGTTTAGTCCTTAAGAGTAGGCTATTTCTGTAGTGCTTCAACTTTTTCTAGGTCTGTTTGGATACCCTCACTGGTGACGATATGACCGAGGTAGTTACTCAATTGACTTTGCTCCTAATTAGATGGCATTTCTTCGGGTGTAACGTTAGGTCGGCATTCTATATTTTCCTTAAGACTTGTTCCAAGTTGCGCAAATGATCCTCAAAATCGCGACCCATGACAATGACATCATCCCAATAGACCAGGCAGGCATTTTACACTAATCCTGCCCGTACATATTCTATGAGTCTTTCGAAAGTGGCAGGTGCGATGCATATTCCGGAAGGCATAACATTGAACTGCCTTAGTCCTTTTCCTGTTGAAAACGCTGTCTCATCCTTATTCTTTGGATGAGGATGCCAGTAGAGTTGAGAACCGGTGCATGCCACTCAGGGTATCCAATGTGTCATCGATACGAGGCAATGGATAGCTGTCCTTCTTTGTAATTTCATTTTATCGTCGGTAGTCCACGCAAAAACGTGTGCTGCCATCTTTCTTCTTGACTAAGACGACCGGTGAACACCATGGCCTTGCATGGCTCGCTGACTCGCAGTGTCGATCCTGTGTTGAACTAGCGATGTCCTTCCAAGACGTCCATCTTGGGAAGAGAAGATATCCACGATGCGTAGCAGATCTCTTAGCAATCATGCTCTGCAAATAACGTTGGTTTCCTTTGCATCCATCAAGAAGTTCGGTTATAGCAGAACTATTCTTAGCGTTCGTCCCATCTGAGGTAGGTGTTGATTGGCACTTTTTCATCCAGACAACTTCCTAGCGTTTCCCAACAACATCGCCTTCATCCAAGCCAACGTCGTGGTCGTGCAGCCCAACCTCAAGTCAAACCTCACCACTGCAGTTTTGATTCCGCTGACAAGGTTTCTTGCTGTTAGTAGTTTTGGAGCCGTTATTTTGTGGGCGCGCGGCTAATCCTTCACCAGTACACATTACTAGCCGATTGCAACTTTACCTATACTTGAGCCTGTGCTCGTGTAGGTACTATAATTTCAGGCAAGTTACATTCCCAGTGGTTCCTTCAAGTGTGAAGTGTCAAGTATCTCCTCATTACCACACTTAAAAATTTCATCAGTGACATCGATTTTGCAGTTATGTTTCTTATGTTAGGTATGAAGTCTAGGCCCAAGATCCAGTTGTCTATAATTTCAGCCGCGATGACCTTTTGAATGTGGCTGACACGCCTACATACATCTAATGCCGTTTGACTATTATCCTGACCTAGAGGCTCTTGGGCCAATTGTCATCTTGCAGTTATCTTTTAGTATGTTTCCATACTCTTGTGGGATGAAACCATGATACCAATGATTCTTATCTGAGTTATGTACATTAGTTGAATTCTAACCGACGCTCTTACGGCGAGGAAAAACATTGCGATGAAACCTGCAAATTCAGGCAACTGAATTTGTAACTCCAATCCAATCAGGTCAGGTTACCCTGGTAGTAGGGTCTCAGAGGTCAGATGGTAGTCGCTCCACTGTAATTACCTGATCGCCAAATCCTGGATCATGGTAAAGGCGCATCACGGGCCCTCGTTCTCGAGAGCACAGCCGGGACATTAACGCCAAGACGATTTTTTATAATACGTTTATTTTACATACACATTACCTAAACTCATTGCTTTTTTATTTAAAGTCTCTAGTTCACGCAATTTATGCAAATATACAATCAAACAATCGTATGGCGCTTCATATGGGGCACTATTTGAAGTTGCTAGGGAAAAGTTACAAAATCTCGCTTATTTAATAACCGATTTGAATTATAAAAATAGTTTTGAATAGCTTAATAGAAATCTGTACATTCAGTCAACAAAATATATAACCATAATCCAATCTTGTCAGGTCCCCCTGGTATCGGGGTCATGGAGGGCAGATGGCTGTCGCTCCACTGTATTTACCTGATCTGCCAAATCCTGGATCATGGTCAAGGCGATCTCTGCGCTTTCGTGCTCACACAACCGGAACATTAACGCCAAGATGATTTATTTACCTTATGTTCCAGAGAATGACATCAAAATTGTTGAAGGGTACTCCGAGGTCATATTTAAGGAAAGAGATTCGTTTGAAAGAACTTGTGTTGCTGGTGAAAGCAAATCTTCTTTAAAAGAGAATCTTGTATGGTATCAAATTATCGACCAATGTCCAGGTATGATTATATTTTTATACCCTGACTATATTTCTATACCAAAAGCACGTACACACGGACAACGCCTTCCACGCCGTTTGACTTGTGCCTTTTATTACTGCCAAGCAAGGTTATGAAGGATAAGTTCGCCAGTACCACTATAGGCACGAGGTGTGCTATGGTATCATAATTATTTGGAGAAATGTGTGTTACTACCTATTTATTTACGTAGGTAGAGCTCGTCTAGTCTACAATGACGCGCCCCACTACTTAGTTAGTTGATTTCGATGTGTGAGTGCAAATATTAATAACGACACTTCATCTGTGTGGGAGCGTCGACTGCTCCAATCGAACGACGCGAGCTCCTACGTTGGTGTCTCACCGGCAACTGAATGACCAATTACAACGACATTTGTATATGTATTGCGTCCATATTTTAAACTTGCTTGTGTGCGTTAATGCGATAGTGGGGCGCGTCATTTTAGATTAGACAAGCTCTACAGCGAATTTGCTTTTACTCATTTACCGCCGACATATATGCGAGAAAAAGTCCTTGATTCTTTTGCGAGCAGAAATTAAAGTCATCATCATATCTCCGGTGTCGGAGGCCAAGATCCACTTTGGGTCGCTGAGCCAGCGCAGTAAGTAAATATCATATCATCCGAGAGATGCCCACTGATGGGCTTACGCCTCCCTCAGAGCAGGTACTCCATCGCGGCCAGTCCTGTGCCTTCCGCATCCAGCTGGTACCTGCGCTCTTTATTCACCAGGTCGTCGGTCCACCTTGTGGGCGGCCTACCCGCGCTGCGTCTTCCGGTACGCGACTGCCCATTGCCACATAAGTCTGCCAATCCTGTCGCTTAGTGACCTTAACCAGGAAGCAATAAAAAACATGTAATGCATGTAACAAAGTAAGCAAAGCTTGTGATGGGTGTTCGATAACCGATATACTAGTGACACACTTTTCTTCTTTCTTTTTTTGGTACATACCCACTACACCCAGACCCGTAACAGAAATTAAAATTCATTATTTCAATTTCTGCTCTACCGGGAATCGAAGCCGGGACCGCTGCGTGACGACCGGCACGTTAACCAACTGTACCACACAGATCGTCAAAATACATACTTATATGATTTTCAGGGTCTCACAATTCAAGGCCCAAGAAATTGCACAGTTTCAATAATTCAATACAGCTGTCCCTGAGGGCGAGTGACCATAACACAGAAGTTTTCTGTCAGTCTAGTGGACCAACACACAGGACTACGGGTCATATAAGGTTGAAAATGGGTATGTACAAATGGGAAAGAGGTCCCGTGGAAGCAATGGCGTAGCGTGGGGGGGGCACAATTTTTACAATTGGAAATAGAAATAAAAACAAAGTAACTCTTTCAGTTGTAGACAATGCGCCCCCGGGCGGTAAAACCCCACGCTACGCCGCTGTGCTGAGCCTTACGACTAATGCGTTGATTACATTTTACTAAATTCATAAACAAAAAGCGTAAGAGCAAATCAAAGTGGAATGTGTTGCTAATAGAATAAGGTCTATTTTGTATCACGGATTTTTGAAAAGCGGAGTGTCTCGTGAGATAATATGTATGTAAGTGATGATCAAAAACCTTGTTATTTGTACTTTCGGGTAAAAATATTTTAGTCAAATTGAAATTAATGTAGGTACCCCACCCCATCTACCTAAGTACTTGTGAATATTGCGATCAAAAGACATCCAAACAGATATTTCGGGCTGAATAAGTCAAGGAAATTGGTTCGCGCTCTAAATAATAGCTGTTGTAATAGTTTGGGTGTTGGTTTCATATGCTAACATATTCTCAAACAAAAATAGTTTTCCTTGTTAGTCGTCAATATGAAATAATTTATAAGTACGACGCGTTTATCTCGTTGTTGGGTATAGTGCCACAAACGGCGGCGCTAGTGACGAAAGTGGCGCCATCTAGCGAGCTCTGATCTTTGGATGTTCTCGTTGTTCCACCTGTCCTACAGACCATGGGCGGAAGAAGTTCGTCTTAAGAGACCTTAAAACTGCCCGTTGCACGAACACGGTCGTCCGACCTTTTGCCAATTAAGACAGCGCCTATGACGCCGTGATGTCCAAGACCGGACGAATTGAAGAAGAATAAACAGGAAAACGGACAGAAGTCGCTATTGATCGCTCGATCGGATGATGATCATGCTAACGCCGTATTCAGTGACATTATTATGGGGTCTCACAGTGAGAGTTTGGTATAATAGACGAGGGAAGATATTCCACGGTCGGATCTCCTACTACCTACATGTGAACCAGATGAATTATAGTGAGGGCCAGCTCCAACAGTACGGCTAGACTGCCAGTATGTAAACTATTGTTGTTTGGTTCACGTCACCAAACGTGGATGGAAAAATGATTTATCGTAAAAATTTCATGTGAAATATGACATACCTACCAAATTATTATGACATTTTGTTAAATTTGATTGTAACATTTGATAAGATAATTGTAACTAACCTAATTTTAAGATAGGTATTAGGTACTAACTACACATGAGTCCTGATGCTCGAAATCAATATTTTCATTCATTCATTCATTCATTATGATCTGGTTCCAGAAAATTTCGAACTTTGGATTGAAGTTTGGAATACAAACACTAGTTACCTCTACAAATCAGGCGACGAAATAAGTCTTGGGGAAAAGATAATGATCAGTTGCCAGCTACAACCAGCGACAATACGGGCAAACCTAACGTTCTATGGATTGCATGGTGAGCATTTTATTTATTTTTCAGAATAGAATAGAATAGGTTTCTATTTGCATTAAATGTGGTAGACAGTTATTGGGTACATGTTAAAATTTCGTAATACACATTTAACCAATTAATCTTGGTATGCAAACTGAGAGAACTGTCAGAACAACGTGTTATAGAGGTGGGCAACGCATTCGCGATACTTTTGGTGTTGCTAATGTCTTTTAGGCAGTGGTGCCCACTTTCCATCAGGTGGCCCGCTTGCCTGTTACCTACAGTATGACATAAAAAAAATTGTTTAAGTAACATACCTATAATAAGACCACGCCAAGTACGAATCGCTTATAAAAAAAAATATCTCTTTATGGCAACTATTTCAACGTCACAGAACGTCATTCATAAAAATCATACCAAACAGTTTGATTTCTGTAGTATTGTTGATTTTTGTAAGTTATGAAAAATATTATTAAATAATGTGCAAAATTATTGGGATAATTTTCAGCATGATTAATAATTTAGACAAAAGTTCAAGATAATAGTGACCACATAACTGAATGTTTACAAGAAAGACTGACAAGGACTGACAAGGACAGATTATCCCCAGATTATTGCCGTATCCACACTTTATAATTTTTACTACTGTCAGTCAATTCGGACTTATCGTGGTTCTATTTTATTTTCCTTTTTAGGAAACCGGGTTTCTTACCGCGTACCTTTGTTTGTTTGTCTCCACTCCAGTGGCCCCGTGACCAGGATGCATGCAACTGCGTCGAAATATCGGGCCACTCGTAAACAAAGGTACGCGGTAGGAAACCCGGAACTTACCTTTTAAATGTGTGATAATGACCGCGATAGTTTAAAACATTATGTTATTTTTTAACACCCGATGAAGAAAGAGGTGTATAAGTTCGACGTGTGTATCTGGAGCGATTTGGATGCTGTATTCTTTATTTCAAAAAAGGTAACCCCCTGGAAAATAGCCCTAGATACGCTAATGTACATGTTAAGGATTTCGTTTACTCATTTGTAATAATAAATAAATACTCTATTGTCTCCGAAAGAAAGTTACAACAGCGTTACATACATAGTCTTCTTAAATAACTTAATTAGACAGTGTGTACTAGCCTCCAAACTGGGCAGAGCCTGTAACTTGGATGCTAGTCCCATCCTCCATGGTACAAAAAAGTACAGTTAATACGCATATATTAACATTTGTGTGTGTGTTAGTCGTAAAAGTGGAAGTGTAAGTTCATTTCTCGCGATCGAGAAAATTGTCCATATCGCGATCGATTCGGGAATACGGCGATTTAGCAATATAAGCCACCAGTTCAAGTCAGTCTATAAATAAAAATACAACCAACCGCGCTCTGCGGAGTCCACGAGCGCACTGAGAAACGTTACTTCAGCTCCCTGCCCCGCGGCCCCGCGCTCAGCCCCGAAACGTCACAAGACGTCACTCACTCTGACCCCCCACCACCGCGCAGGCGATATACCAGTTAAGTTGTCGACCTATAGTGGTGGAGGTCAAGACGGATGTCGGGCCTTCGCGCGCGATATCATAACCTAGATATTTAAGGGGATTTCAATAGGATGTCTTCGACTTATTTTAGAAAGAAAGATAGAAGAAAGAAGACATTTGTAACACGTAGACACCACGACACGATAATTAGATACAACGCACATAACAAAATTAAAAATTATGTTAGAAGATAAAAAAATTAAAAATAAATAAATAATGTACCTACCAACAGTTAACTATTCCCTGTGGCATTGTTTAAACTCCGTGTCGCGGCTTCCAGTGCAACTGGACCCCCTCAGCATAATGTTGTGGCCGCTTGACGCGTACCACAACGCTGGTTTTCAGTGGGCCCACCTACCACCCGAAAACACCGCACAGTCAGCAATATACCTGCTTTTTGTATACTGTGTACTTTGTCAATATATATAATAAATATATAATATTTTACTAAAACAGGTAGAAAATACGAGGGTTGGCAGCCAAATATATATAAGAACCAAATTAAGAAGATTACAAATGAATATGATGGCACAAATTTGTATTGTACAACCAAGTTGGATGGCATCGAGAAATGCTCCGATGTGTTCAAGATTGCCGTCGCAAAGGTAACGGAAACTAAGACTGGTGAGTAGAAATCCTTAAATCCGATATGCACTTACCGGAGGGTATGTCATTATTTGTTTATAACCAAGCTCGGATCTACCGTTGTGGGCACGATGGGCAGGCCCATAACCTTAATTGAGGTCCATAGGCTAACGTATTTATAGTAAGTTAAAAAATACCTGTACAACAGGATGGCATTTCAGAATGGAGACACTTAATTCCGGTTTTGGCCACCGGGTCAGACAAATTTGTGGCGTCCCATTATATGCGAATTGGAATCACAAATAAATCTTAAGTTAGCAACAAGGACCCAGAAGGTGCCAGAGTAAAATATGGTGCTTACAACTTTTTTATGGGGTTCGATCCGCGCCTGTTTATAACACATCCACTAGAATAGAATAGACTATTTATTTGCTTAAAACATGGTTACAATGATAGGTCTTAAGATAATCATCACACAGTGGCTCACACATGTTCAGCCAGTATTAACAGGCATGCAAACTTGTTCAGTGTTAATGAACATGCACCTTATGCTAATTTAACTCTAAAAAATCGTTGACAGAATATAAGGAGTGCTCCAATAGCCAATGGCTAAAACCACTGTTTACATGATGCTTCCAATTTAGTAATTCGTCAATTGCTATTCCCAAAAACGTTACAACTTGAGTTTTTCTTAAAATTTTACCATCGATGTCAATATTATTCAATTCATTGCATTGATAAAAATTTATGAAATTTGATTTGTCAATATTAATGTCTAAATAATTATCATTTAGTCCATACTAAAATAGATTCAATTTTATAGACTAACACGCTATACACTTTGATATTTGTGATCATAACATTTTCTGCGGTTTCTTTCTAGACACATACAAAATATTATGCACCTATTCTATTTGCACTGACAGTCACAGTGACAGATAGATGACATTTTTTATGGCCTGTTGCAAAATTATTTTAATGTTTAAAATTCCAACATTCATGAGCGTTTGTAAAAAACCTAAACTGAACAAACGTGATTTGATTTGATTTGACTTACTACCTACATATCATATTTTTAATTAAAAATCAAATTCATTTATGGTTGCACTCTCAAAAAATTGGTTTGATTTAGTTCCCTAACTATTATTTTAATATTTGCATCCATTTCATGGTTTCCTAATAATAAAGCAAGTGTTCACTATATGGACTTTAATATGCGAAAACATGTAAATGGTCTTTAGATTCTTTGAATTGATTCTATTTCACTATTAAATAGTTAGTTTTCCAAAGAAAAAAAACACATCGTTATCACAGCCGATAACAGTCGACTGTAGGGCTAAGGGCCTCTCCCACGCACCCACGGTATAACCCCAGTTGTCTCCTCGTACACCGTCCTCCGGGGTGACAAAAAAGGGAATATTTTTCCAAGTTGTCACCCGGATGACAAATCATCGCAGCTGTCCACTTGCGCTTCGTGTATGAGGGGACGACAGGGAATTTTGACAAGAGACGACCTGAATTGTTCAGTTTGTGGGCCGGTCTTTCACGCAGAGGTTTTGGGTTTGATTCCCGGCCGAGCTGAAATTGAAATGATGACTTTTAAATTCTGTTACGTGTCTGGGTGTTATATGTATAATAAGTATGAATTAAAAAAACCTATATAAGTAGTTTATCAGTTATCTATAGCACCCATAACACAAGCTTTGCTTACTTTGGGGCTAGATGGCGCTGTGTGATATTTCCAAGCATATTTTTTTTTTTTATTTATGGGGGTGGACAAGGCTACATTTCCTCTGCACTTGGGCGATATTTATTTCTTTATTATATAACATGTAGTCCAAGTGATCGGAGCCGCGGGTACAAATATAGTTAAAAATAAATAGTTTATTATCCGCGCACAACGAAAATGTGACGGAACCTTGTCGAAGAAAATCTAAATGTAGGTCGATTGCTTGTTCTATCAGGTGGCAGGACTCTGTCAAGCCTGAGGAGTCCGCCTGGGTGAGTATCACCGCCTTATCTATTTCTGCCGCCAAGCAACAATGCTTGCATTGTTGTGTTCCGGTTTGAAGGATAAGGTAGCCAGCGCAATTACAGGCATGAGGCATTTCATCATAGTCCTCACAGTGACAACGCACCTGCAGTTCTGCTTTGCTGAATTAATGAGTTTTCCAGTAGGTATTGTCAGTTGGTTTCAAAAAGCATCAACAGATGGCGCTCCTACAATTTTGGTAATCTTTTTTTAATCTGTATTATGGTGGCAGTGATTTCTTGCAGCCAACTAAAACTTAACTTAAAAGTAAAATGTTTATTAATATAAACATAGCCTGAAGATGAGTAATTCGAAACCGGTTGCAATTTAATAAAATTGTATAATAAAGTGGAACTAGTGTACAAAAAGTTATTTAATTCATAATAAACATAGCGGTTAAAGGTTTAACGAAATATACAAAGAAATATTTATATAAGTTGGCACTATGTTCCATTATTATTACAACCTCTAAAATGGTTGAAAACTATTGACAAATACAATATTATCCAATACAACGTACCCAGTGTTTATATCCTGTTTGCTAAGGACCTATTTCAAGCGATTATCAATTACCAAAATTGTCGGGGCGCCATCTAGTGAGTGGTTAGGAATGCTTTAGATACCTATTGGAAAACCGCTCGTTGCCATGACGCTGGTTTTCAGTGGAAAGTGTAATAGACGTGTATAGGCTGAAAAATAATTTCTATTTTCAGATCTGATTTCGTACCAGAAATGGACTGACTACAAATATTTGACAATTATAATAGTTGCATGCATCATAATCTGTGTTGTTGTGGCTATAATTGTCTTCTACATTATCAAGAGAAGACGCAAAAGAAGCAATGTAAGTTGAATTTTGCTTACTTACCTACGTTTAAAATCAAAAGTTAAGCTACGCTGATGACGGCAACTGGATGGGTGACCATTTCGTATTTTTTTATGCTATTCAGTAAAAAACGAGCAGACAGCCAACCTGATGGTAAGTTACAACTGTCGCCCATAACATCTACAATTCATACATTTAGGTTGCAAGTAACAAAAATGCAGAACCGCAGGTGCGTTGTCAATGTGAGGTGTAAGATGAAATGCCTCATGCCTGTAATTTCGCTGGCTACCTTATCCTTCAAACCGGAATACAACAATGCAAGCATTGTTGCTTAGCGGCAGATATAGATAAGGCGGTGGTACTCACCCAGGCGGACTCCTCAGGGTTGAGAGAGTCCTACTACCTGATAAAAGGTAAATGATATTTTGAGGTTAACCGAACTCCACCTTCTGCAATGAGTTCGCTATTCGTTAAGGTGATTCGACGCCCATACTAAATTTCTCGCGTCAGTGTTTAGTGATTCTGTTATGATTTATACTCTTAGTAAATGTAGGTACTCAATGGTACGCAAAATGGGTTTCTATAGGTGAATGATTTATAAGATACCAGTTAAATCGAAAAAAGCACAAGTAGCCGCTAGATGGCGTTGTTTTGAGATTTCATTATTTTTCTCTTTAATTGGTTTGTTTTATATTGTTAATGTAGAATTCTATTTCGCGCACAATTGGACACATTTACCAATTGCACAAACTTAGATAAAAAACATCAAACCCTTGAAGGAATGTCGAATAAACCTCACACCGTTCAATCGTTCACCGAAAATCGTACCACCTACTAGAGTGATTTTGCGAACCTGAAGATCTTTTCCTATACGGTTGGCGAAGCGAGGTTAACCAAGGTCTTCCGCTGGAGACCCTGACACTGATTGAGCAGTGTCGGGATTGGGGGACAGCCGAATGACACTCCGTGACAGGTGACGATAAGTGGCTTCGCACACTGCAACGCAGCACCGTACGGTTGTACGGTCACGTACGGTCACGTTAGTGCGTGACATAAAGTTGTTTGAGCTGTCATCGGTTTCTTTGGAAATCACGCATAGTCGAACACACTGAAAACGCATCCACACGCGTTCGTGCGGATCCGTCGTTTTTTTCTTTGACACATTTGACACGCGTGCTCTGTAGTCAGTATTGCCATGTATCCAAAAAGATAGTAAGCAGTTGACTTGGAATTCTAAGTAATAGGTTAGATTAGCACTATTCGGGATTACATAAGAAAAATAAAATTGAAAAAAAGTTAAGATTTGTAGCAACAGGAGCTAAAAAACCATCACAGGGTGTACATTTTCTCGAAAAAAAAAGAAATGCCTATAATTTAAAAAATTCAAGACTTAGATTTTATTTTTTATTTTTCTAGTAACTATTATGATTTGGACTATCACCCGATTCCGGCTTGACGTCGACTTACGGGACACCCTGTATTGGCTGAATTCTAATGAAATGTACAAAATATCTAATGCTTTGTGGGGAAGATTTCTGATTGTTCAATACAAAATATAAAAGCCAAAGCCAAGAGTTTCATGTATGAATCGAAGAGCAAAATAAAAAGAGAAAAAGTTGCATTTCGGGTGACAGCTGTCAAACCTAAAACTGTTATAACTCGGAAACTATTGATCCTAGAACTATAGTTTTTCAAGAGAAATTATAGTAGGTCGAAATCTACATTTCTTATATCAGCTGTCAAACTTACATCTGTTATAGCTCGGACACAATTGGTCCTAAAAAGAAAAGATAGTACTCGTCGACACGTACATTTCGGATGAGAGATGTCAAACTTGGAAATTGTAATCACTTGGAAAGCATTGATCTTGGAGCTTTTTTTCCCATGAGTCTATGTTTACCAGTAGTCCCACGACTACCAGTGATTTGTTTATCACGATCTTTCGTTCCTTGATAATATTTCGTATGACCGCGTCTTTTTCGTTTCGTTACTTCTATTTCTCTCTTTCGTATGGAAGCCTTCAACAATACCACGATCTAATTCGTCAATCTGTCAAATAAATTGAAGTCGATCACAATCATTATCCAAATGCATCGCATTATGACTATAATCTGAATACTTGCCCATTATATGCTCTAAACTGATTATAATGTTGTAAATATATCCTATTGCTAGAAGAGGGTGAAGTTCAATTCTATTATTAGGCGGTCGGGCTGCGTGTCAGATAAGTTTTTGGCGCTGTACTTTCTACATAAAAAGGCGTCTAATAGACTGCTGCTGTCTGAAGTGAGGTCGCCAGGATTGTCAGATTAGTGTTCCGTTACTCAGTTCTCAAATTATTTTTCTCCTAAATAATATAATTTAATGAAAAGATTATAAGTATTTGGACAATTCTTAAATATTTGATTGTATATATAACAATATAAAAATTACACATATTTCCAAATTTCGCCAGAATAAAGAGCCCAATCTTGTAACACTAGAGTGGTCTATGGAAATGCAGCTCTGGAGTTGTCTATGGAAACGTACGGTGATGCGGATCCGCAGCCACGCGCGTGGATGCGTTTTGCGCAGTACCGTACGGTGCTGCGTTCCAATGTGCCTGGCGCCTTATGATTAACAACAGAGCAAAAACAACTAGCCAACTTTCCAATCTTTTTGGAATCAACAAACTGGAGGAGCGCCCCAGTGTTCTCAACTATTCGAGGTTGTGTCCCAAATAGTAGATACCTAAACGGTCTTTCACTTGTTCTCACAGAGTAGCATTCTCCTCATTCAATGGCAATGCCCGTGTCAGAAGATTAAATTTAGGCGAGGTCGTCCAATATCAAAATCCGTTTTACAATGCTAACCTATCGTGGTCTTATTCTACCTACATACTTAGGCACAAAGAGGTCCCGCGGAAGGCCCAAGAAACGATGGATTGACATCGCCGAGTCTGATGCGAGAGCCAATGGATAACGGCACGAGGATGCCCAAGACCAGGCGAAGTGGAGGAAAATGAGCCGGAAAGCGCACCCTGGCAGAAGCCTTGGGGACCAATGCTGTCCGCGTCCGTAGGCGAAACCCACTTTGGGCTTCATGACTCTAGATACCCTACACGTGGTCCCTGGGTAGTGCAAAATGGACAGCTCTCTCCGGTGGTAGGTTTCGGCCGTGGCTGGTAACCACCCTCCAGGCGAACGCGTCGTCAAGCGGCCCAGCCGTGTTTCGTTGCAGTGCCTGGAGTAGCCATCTAGGAGGACGGGTCTGGACAGTTGTGGTTGCTCTGCGTTACCGATTTATCTACTGCTCACCACTCTCGTACCGGGTGCCTGGCTTCGGAGGGCAGCGGGATCCGAAGCACGGTGCCGCCGCTGGCCGACCGTAGATAGTTGGGGGCCCAAGTAGCTGGTTAGCCACCAGTGAAAGGCTGCCCCGCCATCTTACGAAAAATCCCAGATTGCTCTACCTTGCCGGTTGGCGACCGGATGGGAGGGCCAGGTAGCCAATCTGGGGGGGTTCGGGCGTCCCCGCGGTCTCCGCGTCAGGCACCTTCCCGTGCGGCAATGGTGAGCATGCTAGCTGGTTGGCGGAGCGTCACCTCGTCCAACTTCCGTCCTCCTAACCCATCCTTTTCACTCAAAATATGAAGCACAAAAAACAAAGGAGAAACGATACACAGCGGCTGCACGCCCTCCCACTCAAAGTGCACCTCACGAACATTCGAGGCCTGCACTCCAATCTCGATGCAGTCCACCATCACCTTGAGACTGAAAAACCGCAGCTGCTGTTCCTCACTGAGACGCAGATCAGATGTCCAGCTGACGCAGCGTACCTCAGCTACCCAGGGTATACTCTCGAGCATAGGTTCGTACCTCGTGCCGGAGTCTGTGTGTTCGCTCGCGATGACATCTGTACTCGGCGTCTCAGGAGCTTTGAGGGGTCTGATTTCTCCATTTTGTGGCTTTTGGTGGATACAGGTCATGTGAAAATCCTGTATGCCTGCGTATATCGCTCGCACAGCGGGGATCAGGAGACAACTCGTTTTTGTGGCCATCTCATTGAAGTGGCGGATGAAGCGAGGGAACGTTACCCCGGGGCGCAGTTAGTTATCCTGGGAGATTTCAATGCCCACCACCAAGATTGGCTTTTTCCATACCAGGTGACTAATCATGCTGGGAGAGAGGTACGTAAACTAGCTCTGTCGCTAGATCTCACGCAGTTAGTAAGCTGTGCCACGAGGGTACCTGATGTCGACTCTCATACCGCTAATTGCTTAGACCTTCTGTTGACAACTGATCCAGACAGACACTCAGTTTTGGTTTCTGCACCACTGGGTACATCCGACCACTGTCTGGTGAAATCTGTATCAGTCTATTCCCCGCCGGAGCAAGCCCTTTGCCACCCCCGGCGGGTGTGGCGATACAAGTCAGCAGATTGGGATGAGATGCGTCACTTCTTTTCGTCCTATCCTTGGCGGGAGGCATGCTTCTCTTCGGGCGACCCGTCGAATTGTGCTGAAGCCGTTACCGCGGTTATACGGCAGGGTATGGAGTATTATATTCCGTATTCTGATGTAGCGATGAACGGCAAGTCTCGTCCATGGTTCAGTGCTGGGTGCCGTCGCGCTGAAGCGCTGAAGCAGGCGGCATACTCTGCCTGGGCTGAGGCTAGAGCTCATAAGTCTCCGGATACTCGCAAATTGAAGAGAGCCTTTAACCTTGCCGCCAAGTCTAGCAAAAGGACGCTACGCAGGGCTCGATTCGACCACATAAGCCGGATTGGCGCCAAACTGGCCTCTTACCCTCCTGGGAGTAAGGCGTTTTGGTCTTTGGCAAAAGCGGTTGAATCCAATTTTAGCCAATCCTCGTTACCACCGTTGCTGAAGCCAGACGGAACATTGGCACATGCTGCGGAGGAAAAAGCGAATTTACTTGCTTCTCATTTCGCGGCGAGTTCGCGTTTAGATACTGCAGGAAAAACTCCACCCGTCTCACCCCGCGCTGACTGCACTATGGCAGACGTGCGAATACATCAAAAAGAGATTTTAAAAATCCTGCAGAGTCTGGACGTGGACAAGGCTAGTGGACCTGATGATATACCAGCGACGGTCTTGCGTAGATGTGCCCCTGAGTTGTCTCCTATTCTCACACGCCTGTTTCGTCTCTCACTAAAGACTGGTATTGTACCTAGGTCGTGGAAGCTTGCCAATGTGCAGCCCGTGCCTAAGAAGGGCAGCCGCGCAGACCCTGCCAACTACCGCCCTATTTCAGTCACCTCCATTCTCTGTAAGATTATGGAGCGTGCACTGAACAACAAACTCCTTGCGCATCTCGAAGGTAACGATCTCCTCAGCGATTACCAGTACGGATTCCGCCGTGGTCGGTCGACTGGGGACCTTCTGGTGTATGCCATTCATATATGGAGTGAGGCCATTGAGAAGCATGGCGAGGCCCTTGCTGTGTCGCTCGATATCTCCAAGGCCTTTGATAGGGTTTGGCACGCAGCCCTACTAAGCAAGCTTCCCTCATTTGGCATTCCTGTTGGCTTTTGCACCTGGATTTCGGACTTTCTGAGTGGACGTTCAATCCGGGTAGTTCTCGATGGTTACTCGTCTGATCTTCAGGCTATCGACGCGGGAGTTCCTCAGGGGTCGGTTCTGTCCGCGACTCTTTTCTTGCTGCATATCAACGATCTTCTAGTACCCGGTACCCTTGGGTACGCTGACGACAGCACAGTAACGGATAGATATCTGTCAGAGGCAAAAGCTAACAGGGACGACATTCAGTCTTGTCGAGAGGCCATGGTTAGGCGTTTGAACGAAGCTCTCAAGGCAGTTTCCGACTGGGGCGAAGCCAATCTAGTGGCGTTCAACGCTACCAAAACACAGGCGTGTTTGTTTTCCGCCAAACGGAGTCCATTCCATCTAACTCCGGCTTTCCGGGATGTAGCTGTGGAAATTACCGACAATTTACAGCTCCTTGGTGTTGAGCTATCAACCAATCTTAACTTTGGACAGTACATCGAATCCAAAGCCAAGACTGCAGCCAAGAAACTTGGTATCCTCTCGAAGGTCAGGCGGTACTTCACTTCAAAGCAGTTGCTTCAATTATATCAAGCACAAGTTCGTTCATGCATGGAGTACTGCTGCCATCTCTGGGATGGATCAGCCAAATACCAACTGGCCGCTTTGGATTCGGTGGAAAAACGTGCAAAGAAGATAATTTGTGATCCGCAATTAATTGAGGCTAAGCTGCAGAGCCTCGAGCATCGGCGTAGGGTTGCGTGTCTATCGGTATTCTATAGGTTGCATTTCGGAGAGTGTGCGAAACAGTTGCACGACCTCATTCCGCCGGCCCCTTTCCGCCATCGGGAAACGCGATCCGGGCGAGCGCTTCATCCTTATGTCGTGGATCTTCCAGCTGCCCGCACGAGCCGCTTTGGTTCAACCTTTATAATGCGAACGGCTAAGGAATGGAACGCGTTGCCTGCGAGTGTGTTCCCTGATCACTATAATCTGGACGCCTTCAAGGCTAGAGTGAATAGGCTGTTCCTAGACAGGCATGCTCCATCTTCGACCGCATCGTCACTTACCACCAGGTGAGATAGCGGTCAAATGCCTGGATAGTCTAAAATTAAAAAAAAAAAAAAAAAAAAGGTCTGAGCGCTCGGATGGTGACGAGCGCGGTCCGGCTCAGCCTGGCATTGTCGAGCGCGGTCCGGTAGTGGTTGGCGTGGGGTGGGTTTGCTGCGGCCATAGGGCGGTCAGCGTATCACTGTGTGTTTCCTTCCTACTTTCCTACCCCTATCCTTCTTGACGATTGAAAGAGATATTTAATGTCAAAAGAAATTTTCATTTTTGAATTTACTTAGGCACATTTTTATTATTCCACAGGTTCCAAACTTGACCGTGCAGTATCTAGACCTCGATTTGTCACAAACTAGTAACAGACCGGAGCCCAAGCCGGAGAAAGCAAATTACGTGGAAATTGTTGGAGTCGTCAAGAAACCTCAGCAGTATCGTTAAATAAAAATTACTACCACCTAAAATAAACTCCTTTTTTACATTAGACAAGACAGTCATTTGACCGCCGTCTCACCTATGGGTAAGTGACGATGCGGCGGAAGATGGAGGAGCATGCCCTTCTTGAAACAGCCTATTCGCTCTAGCCTTGAAGGCATCCAGATTATATTGATCAAGGAACATACTGGCAGGCAACGCGTTCCATTCCTGAAACTTCTCTAACGGTGTCTTCTTTTACCGAGTGGTCACGGTATCCGACTCGTAAAGCGAGAGGTACCAGATTCGAATCCCACTGCGGCCATGTACCAATGACTCTTTTCTGTGTTATGTACATTAGTTGAATGTACTAACTGATGCTCTTACGGTAAGGGAAAACATCGTGCTGAATTCAGATCCAATCTGGTCAGGATCCCTTGGTAGCAGGGTCATGGAGGTCGGATGACAGTCGCTCCATTGTAATTACCTGATCTGCTAAAATCTTGGATCATAGTCAAGCTGGCCCCGGGGCCCTCGAGCCCGAGAGCATTACCGGGATATTTACGCCAAGATGATATTTTATTTACCCCACATCAACTATTAACAGTCCACTGATCGACTTTAGTCTCTTTCACATCAGTGGAGGGCATTGCCATGTATTAACATTGGCGCTATATTTTCTAGTCTAGGTACGAGGAGATAGGCTGATAAGGGGGGATGGTCATCATCATCATCACAGCCCATGACAGTCCACTGCAGGGCTCAGGGCTTTCCCACGAACGAATGGGTCATTGCCATGATCTGCACGGAAAACGCTGCTGCCCATTTTCCAGTCTATAGAGACTCTAGATCTTTTGTCTCGATAACATTAGTCGCCTTGTACGACACCCGCGAGTGTAAGGGGTTGGCGCTATTCTACTCTGCCGGACACTAAGGTATGAGATCGAATGAGATCGAATTAAATATCAAAAATGTAAACAAATGGGTTGCCGCTATAAAAAAAAAATAACCCAAATGGTAGATTATTTAAAATAATTGAAATATTGATTAAAATTGTTACATTCTCAATGAAATGTAATCATATGAATATATTTTAAAATATTTTACTGAATTAAATAGGGATCAATGTTTTAGTTACATATTTGTGGTGTTTCAATAAAATATGGGTAGTTTTCATTTATGAAACTGGTAATGGTGGGAAATTCTAAACATTTGGTTCGTTATTACAGTACATTATTGTAAAGGCTTGGAAAGTAAGGGATTGAATAATATATAAAATAATATAAGTTTCAAAATGGCCGCCACTTCTTACTAATATTGTAGTTTTCTAACTAGTGTTCTTGGATTAATAGTTCCCGCCAAAGAGATTTGAATTTTAGCGACGTTCATGGTTATAGAAGAGTGGCCCTGAAGGGCAAAATCATAGCCTCCTTCAAGGCTATGGTAAAATACATGCTACCCGTCAGTTTGACAATCATTTTACTTGTCAGACGCAATTGCAAACAAACAATTTCAATTTATTTATTGGTAAAATATTTTTATATTTTGTGTTATAAGTATCTAGGCTTTGTAATTTTTTTAAATTAGTGAAGTGCTATGGACCACTACGATTTATGTATATTAAAACTCGTTGATTATCGATTGTAGTATGTGAAATAAATGCGTGTTAAAGATTCTTGTTTTATGAGCTTTTTCAAAATATCTCAAAGTATTAGTAATTTTCTGACTGAATTAATACGCCGAGCTCAGTAATATGTACTGTAAAAACAATGACAATTCATAATTACCTACTTAATCCCTAAAAATATATAATGTTATTGCTTGTTCGAACGTGCGATAGTGATGTGTTCGCTGCTTTTTCCCAATATCGATGTAAACAAAAAATACTTATTGATCACGAGAAGTATTGGGAAAGTCCTTTGCTCAACTGTGGAATGATGTAGGCCAATATGAATACTTGAGCTTTAAAATTCGTAAGTTCACTTAATTTTTATTATTTTAGATTATTTATCATTGCTTGTTTGTTTGTTTTATTATAATAATAATCATCTTAGCACGAGGGCCCAGGGTTCGCTTTGACCCTTGATCCAGGATTTGGCAGATCAGATAATTACAGTGGAGCGTCTGCCGTATGACCTCGACCGTGCTACCAGGGGAACCTGTTCAGATTGGATCATGGTTACACATTCAGTCGCCTGAATGTGCAGGTTTCATCACGTTGTTTTCCCTCGCCGCAAGGCGCTGTCCTTATTCCCAACGGTTGTATGACCATGATCGAGCGACGAGCAGTTTTGAGGTCTCCTATTAGTCGTGCGACGTCCGTCGTACGACCATGGTCGCACAACGGTTGCCAATCAGGATAGCGCCTAAGAGCATCGGTTAGCATTCAACTAATGTCAACTAACTAAATTTTGTACTCTATTCTGTTTTTTGTACTCTGTAAAATTTTTGAGAAATAAATACTTTATACTTTAATGTACATGACTCAGAAAATAGTCATTGGTACCTGGCCGCAATGGGAATTGAACCAGGCACCACTCGCTTACGAGTCTGATACCCCACTCGGCCACCGACGCTCGACGCTCAATCCAGTCATCTCATATCAGCCGAAAGACGCTCACTGCTCGGCATAGGTCTGCCCCAGAGATCGTCCACGGCGGCCGGTCCCGTGCCTTCCGCATCCAGCTGGTGCCTGCGATCTTTACCAGGCCGTCACCGCATCGCTCCAGGAGTTTAAGAGTTTAGCTATGACAGGCGGGCAAGTGGACGCACGGGTGATCCTATATAATAATATTAATACTAAAAGTATACCTTCGTGGTATACTAATAAATAAAATAAATAAATATTCGTAGACAAATTCACACAGCGCCATCTAGCCCCAAACTAAGCAAAGCTTGTGCTATGGGTGCTAGATAACTGATATACTACTTAAATACTTTTTAAATACATACTTATTATACATAGAACACCCAGACCCGTAACAGAAATTAAAATTCATCATTTCAATTTCTGCCCGGCCGGGAATCGAACCCGGGACCTCTTGCGTGGCAGATGTTGACCATTGAACCACTCACTAATACAGTATCTGTTTATTACAGGGATCATATATTAGTACCCACTGCTAAATTTTATCAACATAACAGTACGTATATACCTAATTTCTACGTATTATTATCACTGAGTCAGCTTTTACTGCAATAGTGATAATCGTTTTTAATCTCGTCACGTAGTACAGACGATAGTCAGTTTTAAGGCGAAGTTATGTATCATCATCATAGCCCATAACAGGACTTTATTTTTAAATTGAACACGGCAAACAAACAGGCATGCGGTCTACCCGATGGTAAGTGGTCACCGCCGCCTATGGACATCAGCAACACCAGGGGGCTACCAACGCGTTGCCCGCCTCTAAGACCTCTAATATAGCTCTTGAACGATCCCATGTCATAGTCCAAAGGAAACACTGTGGCTGGGAGCTCATTCCACATCCGGTTGTCATGGTGACAATCTACTCCCATCTGTTATTTAATCGTGTTATATGTAAATGACCGACGACCTGGTAAGGATCGCAGGTACCAGCTGGATGCGGAAAGCACAGGACCGGTCTTTGTGGAGATCTCTGGGGGAGGCCTATGCCCAGCAGTGGGCGTCTTCTGGCTGATATGATGATGATGATGATATGTAAATGAAAGGTATTTATTTACCCTATCCATGGTCATGGGCGTAGCATGGGGGTTGAACCCCCTGAATTATTGTAGGTGAACATTAATATTTTTTTTTTTTGCTATAATATTGTCTATACATTCAACTATGTAGAAATTAAGTTTAATTAAGAAGAAATATTTTGTTTAGAATAATACAAAGTCATCAATACAATGTCAAAACTTAATACTAACTCAAACAATATAATTCATAAAATAAATAAATGAAAATTAATCTATGACTGTTCGACTACAATTTACCTAGGCAACCATATGTTGTTGGATAGGAGGAAGTAATACCTTTCATTTGACATATAACTCGATTAAATAACAGATGAGGGTAGATTGTTTCCATGGCAACCCCATAGAAGGACCAGGGTGAGAGTAGGCAACTCATAAACGAGTTTTTTTTTATTATACCGCTAAGGTGGCAAACAAGCTTGCGGCCTGCCTGATGGTAAGCAGGCCTATGGACGTTTGCAATACCAGGGGCATCACCCACGTATTTATTTCTTACTTGAATAATATTCTTTCAAATGCGAAACATTAAGGGAAGATGTCCTATGGTCGGATGTTAGACGATTAAAGCAAGTAGCAAATTACCTATACGATGACATTCCTTTTCGCAAATGACCAGTACCTACCTACCTAATTAAAATTGTCTAGGTGTTCCGCGTATACGCGCTTTAATTTCAATTTCAATTTATTTCGCATTACGGGTGTTACATATAGATGTTATAATAATTAAGAATCAACATGGACCCGGATTGGGCACAGCAAATTGATGGAGAGGAGCCACTGGTTTGTTACTCGTACAATATCATGTTTATGATATCGTTAGTCACCTTAAATGAGGAGATAGGAAACCAGTAATCTGATAACTGAAACAGTGCTGACCGAATTGCTATACTTATAGTTAGTTAGATTAACCAATGCTATCGTATACACTGTGTCAAACATAACACAAAAGTGAATAGAATAAGTTAAGTGATATTTTTGTTTCTATAAGTGTTCGATATTTTTGCATTTCTATAAGTACCTCTTGCCTATAGATTTACAAGGAAGATTTTCGGAGTCAAAATTTAGGAACATTAACTCTTATAGACAGTGAAGAAGTTTACAGGACAAATATTATTGTACAGTAGTTGTTATGAGCGTATAATGTTGTAGTTTGTAATACTCAACTAGTAAATTTTGTTCATTATTTTTATTCACTATTAAAATAGCTGTAACATTTATAAATTTATTAACTACCAATTATACCTTTGTATGTGCCTTACACGTTATTTAGGCCTTATTATAATTCACTCTATTAAATATATATGCATACATACCCTTACATACATACACCACGTCATATGTGTCAATAAAAACTCATATGAAATATGAATAATAACAATTTTTTTCTAAAAGTTAAGAGTTTAAGTTCATAAGTACTGTTGGTATCAAAAACATTGCAATTATCTAGTTATTTATTAAAATTTGAAAAACTGTTAGGGATTGTAGGAATAAATAGAAAAGCAGACGGTGAACAAAATGGTTTATATATGATATGTAATCACAAATATATTCAGTTCGTTCGTTTTCTCAGGTATTCGAATATTGTGTTCAGAATATTTTCGAGAATCCTTGATGAATTCGTGTTACTTTGGTTGAATAACTCAATCGTTTCCATACTTTGTATCGAGCTCTGTTCGAGTTCGTTAAAAATCGTAAGTACTGTCGTCATAGCTTCTTCTTTTGCTCTATTATTTGGTACAATAGATGATGAATTCTGATCACAAGATGATTTGGGCGATTGTTCCATAGTTATGATTATTCACTGAAACAGTAAATGTCAAAGCACAGTATTTTACTGGACAGTTCTTAAAAAATTACAAAAATTCATTATATTATTTACAGCGATTAAAATTATTTATATTACTATTTGGTTTTTCTTCACCTTTGAAGAAAATATATAAAGAGCATATATATGTTTATCTTTTACTTTTCTTATAAATATAGTTAACGGAAATTATATATACAAAAATCTTTTACTGATATGACTATATTTTTGTTTTTTAAATACAGCGAGAAGAAATGTAAATAATGAATACACCTTCTTTAAACTAAGACGCAATTATTTTATTTTTAGTTACACAATCTACGTACTAACCTTTTTGAACTGTTCACTCGATTTAAAACACAGATCACGAAATTTAATGCTGTAAGCGTCTGTCCACCGTCCGACTGCATATGATACTGCAATCGGTGTTAATTGGATAGGTCACACTCCGACTTATCAGTCGCCCTGCACGCAAAAATATGACAGTAATATGCAGGGTAATATGGAACGTAAATAAAACGTATAAAGTTGAAGAAGATGGCCTTTATTAACGATTACAAATACGAGCTGACATCGTTAACCTTTTGTCCTGGCAAGATATTCTCAGTATCATTTTCGTTCTTCAAATATTCAGTTACTAAGTTCTTCATATTTTCAGTAATTGCTACTAATTGCATACTCGATTGCTCCATCCCTGCAATTAGTTCTCCACAGCGTACTGTGGTTTGTTTCCATTCAGATAGAGACAGAACAATAAGTTTTTCTAAAATTTCTATTTCTTTTTTGCTTCTTGACTTGTTCTTCGTCGATCTTTCTTTCGCGGATTGGCTTTTAGATAACAACCTCAGTCTTTTCGACGATGATCTTGACGACGGGGACATACTTGAGAATGTATAAATTTGGCACTGGCAATAAACGTCAAAGAGCTGGTCCTGAAAAATAATAAAAGTTAACTTTTACTTTGATCTATGAAATTATGTAGATTTTCTTATTAGTAGGTTACGTTTTTGCTTAAAACTTTTCTAGTAAAAAAGTAAAAATAGATATTTATGTCATGCCGCATGACTCATGCGGCCGTGAAGTGGCGGTTCGAAGACGGTAAGGGTAAGAGTGTTCGAAGACGGGCGTATTTTTAACCCTCGGCTACGCCTCGGACGGAAATTTACGCTCGTCTTCGTACATTCGCGTCACAAACGTTAAAGCAAGTATCGAAAAATAGTCGCTGTCAAAATCGCCACGAAACGGCCAGATGACATACAATATTTTTGTTGTCATTATCGCTCCGAAAGTTCAACTTTTGAGGGTTGTGGCAAACAGTGAAATATTTAGGTCCGCTTCGTAACAAACTCCCAGCTGAGAAATAATGAGCGCCACTCAATAGTAACTAAGTTTAAAAATTACTCAAAATCATCGGTCGGTACACTAGAATGTGACTTTTTTTTGTACAATCTTTCTCATTTCGATCCGGGTGTACGTGAACAGTCCGTAAAAAAGGGAGGGGGTAAACTTTACCCTAGGCCGTGAAAAAAAGTCGATATGGTACACTGAAAAAAAGGTTTTTGTTACGACAACGTTACCGTTATCACAACAAAAATTTTGTTATCCGTATATTAACCCTCTCACGGCCGATTCGGCCTGTGTAGTACTTTTTCCGGCGGAGTAGGGATAGCATGTCGCTTAAGCGGACTTACTCCCACCACCAGATTTCATCATTTAGAAAAGCACGTGCAATCCCCTTGCCCCACGTCTGAGAACAGAGTGGGAGAAACGCCCAAAACCGTGAGAGGGTTAACGTAAACTTTTGTTACCGTAACATAAGTTAGTTTGCAGTAATAAAAAATTCTATTCAGTGTATACTTACTTTACAGATCTTTTCCGAACTGTTTACACAAATTCAACACACAAATCGCAAACTTTAATGCTGTAAGCGTCTGTCCGTTTCCCGAGTGCCGGCGATTTTGAGTTAAAATCGTTTGGGTAGAAAACATTTTGACTGAGTCAATCACCGCACGCTATCTTACAGGGTAATAGACTCCATATATAGCTGTCTCTTTCATCCCATATGTTACTACGCGCAGCAGTTCATGGTCACAATGTATTGGTTTTACTTTGTACATAGATGACGTAATTCATTTAAGTAAACAAGGTATGAAACATAAAAAGCATTTACGAGCATTTACGGCAGAAGGCGGGACTAATGTCAATGATTTGGAATTTTCCATTAGATATTATCGTAAACAAATGATGCGCATCATGATTAGTTTTAATCAGTCGGTATGTTATGTACTGATTTAGATGCTTCTGTAGTTCATTATAAGCTATAATAAATGGCCAATTATTATAAAAATAAGTGTTACAGGTAAAATTAAAGGTAATTTCATGAGCTTTAATATAAAATTTTCAGAAATAAGATTTTTTTTGTCAGTCAAAAGTTATTTACCGTTAAAGTCATAAAACCTGAAATTTATTTTTTTGCAATTTTTAAATGGCCAATGAAATTACTAAAAATCATTATAAAGTATAAGTGTTATATGTCAAATTAAAGGTAATTTCATAAGCTTTAATATAAAGTTTTCAGAAATAAGTTTTTTTTTGTCATTCAAAAGTTATTTACCGATAAAGTTACAAAAACTGGAATTTTCGAAATTTTGAAAATTTTAAATGGCCACTATTTCTAAACTAATTAACCGATGTCGCTCATCTTCGAACTCGTCCAAGGTAATTACCCAAAGAATATGTATACCAAGTTTCATTAAGATCGGTTAAGAACTTTTGGAGATATCGTGATGACAAGCTCGGTTATATTACATATATATATAAATTTTTGAACCAACGGTATTTTTGGAACCTACTTGACTAATTATGACTTATGATAGTAAAATCAGGTGAAAATTCCACCATAAGGACAAATGCAATAGTTTGGATTTCAAATGAAATCCACCTAATAATCTAGTGCTAATAAAAATTGATATAAGGGGAAAAAAGGGCCAATTGAACCAATCGACTTAAGAAATCGAAAAAAATAAAAAACTCTTTATGAAATATAAACGTTAGTATTATAATTCTAGTACAAAATAAGGGAAATAAAAAAGACAAAATCATAAATCAGTTATTACGTTAAAAATCATTTGAAACATTGTTTTAGATAATGCAAAGAAATTTTCTTATCCATACTTCCCTCTCATTTCTTGCATTTTATTACGTAGAGAGTTCAAAATTGTGACTCTATCCCGACGAACCCACTTTTGAGCAACTGTATACTGGTCAACGAACTTCAATAAAACATTTCTTGCATGTTCGTCAAGCCCGGGCCTCATACCTGTTCCAGTAAATGCATTAGCCTGTTTCCCAGTAGGGGAGCATATACTCAATGCGCTCTCGCGAAATACTTCAACCAGTAACATCCTTGCCAATGATTTACTATCTCTGGCCGTATTCTTGCAATAGCTCAGTTTAACAGCGTCCACGAAAATATGAGATTTTGGTATTAATTCAACAAGACCTTCTTTGTACTTTCGGTGCTTTAAGGTCCATTTAGAGTCCTGTGGATCATATTCTGGCGGCAAAATAAACTTGCGCGCTTGACCACGAATTTTATCTGATGGATTATTATTTTTACTTTCAATGTTATCATCTTCGTCTGTTAGATCCATATCATCATCATCATTATTTTGTACTTCTGACGAAGTTACTTTCTTTTTTTTATTTGGAGACACTTCCTGACCATCATTGTCACCATCTGTTATTTTCTTTAATTTCTTGTATACCTTATAGTGTTGAAGAGCATTGTCACATAACAGTTGAAACAACCTATAACGGTTGCGATACTCAGCATAGAGTTGACTTACTATTTCTTTGTAATCATCACCCATAGTCTCTCGTAAAGCCTCTCGCAGAATAAATTCATCTGTAAACTTCTCACAGCTCTTCACTGATGAGTTTAAATTCTGGTTGTATTGAATGCTCTCTTTACTACAGCTACTAGTTTCCGGGTAATTACTCTCCACAGTTTCATCTACACTAACAGTATTGGTTGGTGAAGACATTCTACTTGCCAGTCTTGTGAAATATCTTTTAACTTTCGAAGAATCTCCAACTTTAGTTTGCTCTTGGGATTCTTTAGAAGCTGTCGACTCTTGTTCTGAGTTTTTATTACTCATTGTTTCAGAAGTTTGGCCCGATGTTGATGGTATACCTGGAATTAAACTCTGTCAGTAATCGGCAAAAAAAATTACCTATTTTTTCTATGAAATTAGTAATTAGACCAAAAATAATAACAATTTCTTAAAAAATTAGTAACTAGTGAACAAATATTGGCAATTACTTTGAAACATTAGCAATTAGTAGGACAAATATATCGAATACTTCATGAAAAAAAATTTGCTATTTATTTTTTTGGGTGGAAAATTGATAACTTCGATGCGACTCTGTGGGGACTCAATAAATTATCTTATGCTGAATATTCAATTCTATTAGTATTGATTAATAACTTGCTAATATTTTAATAAAATTATACATACTTTCATCTATTTTCTTGCTCTCTTATTGTTCCGATATTTTGTTTAGTATCTTAATGTAATTAGTCGCATTTGTGAAGGAATCTGTAAAAATAAAAGTCAATTAAAACATATAGTTAAACTAGTTATGCGACGCACGCAAGCCTGCATGTTTATTTTTTAAATCTGTTTATAACTTTAGAATTGAATTTACGCACGCCTCACTATTCAGTTGCATATGTTTTCATGCTGATGATACATTTGACCGATCAGATAACGAATTAAGGTGTAAATTGCATATATTCTTGTGTTACTTCTAACTAATGAGATCTTGAGTTATTGAGGCTTCATATATTTATATCATGCAATGTTTACTATAGGAATAGAAAAACGCATTATTTATACACGCGCAACCTAAAAATGGCCTCATAGTGAACTGTACGATAATAAGCGATAACGCGTCGTGACCGAAATTTTTATATTCGAAACTTGACAGAGGTTTTAGGATATAGTGCAAGCCCAATAGATAATAAATAATCAAAACTTACTTGTGCCAAATTTTATCTCCGCAGAAAAAATCGGCCAGTCATCTGAAGATTCTTCTCTATTCTGAACACGTCTTTTAGTTACTGATTTTTTTTCTATTGGATATTTAATTAGAACTTCACCATCTGCTGTCTCGCGGAATTTTATCCAGGAAAAGGGAATACAAACGTATTTATCTAAGCTCTTTAACGAATCTTCTGACAATTCGATCACATAATACTTGACGTCTTTCGAAATCATCTAAAAATAAATGGTACAAGTTATTGATAGTTATAAAAAGTATTTAGGGCATTAGTTCATGCCTTGGAGCTACGTACCACTTATAAGTATTAATCTTTCCTCACAATTTGTCACCCTAGTTTTAACATTAGCTTTGAACTCTCAAGAAATACTTTATGATAAGATTTTTGTATTTTGTTTAAAGAAATACGACTGATCACCAGCAACAAAGAACACTACTGCACATTTTTCGAGCGACTTATAAATACACGGAAAAGTATCGTGGGAGTAGGAAAAAAACAGCAATATAGACGTTTCAAATCGCGGTTACGCTTCGCAATAAACACGTCAACCAAGTTGCGCGTCGTGTTTAGAACTTGTTGCGTACATAATAATCAACAGACTCACTCGGCACAACAGACTTACTCGGCAGTGCCTGACGCCAAGCACCGTTCAAATCCGCGTAAATTAGCGTATTACCGCCAGACGGACCGAGTCTGTATACTGTAATCAGAACCGTTTTTCGCGTTTCGCTGAAACAGCTAATAAAATTCGGAGTATCAAACAACGCACACCAAGTACGTTCAAAAATTTTATTTTAATTTTTTAATTTTCAATAAGATTTTCTCCAATTTTTTTAAAAGTTATATCGGTTACTCGGTGTTTTTTTATTTTACAGTTTTTTGTAAAGTAGTAATGTTATTGAAAGGGGTCTTATGAACGTGAACTTGGTGTACATTTTTACAGTAAAACTGTTTTTGTTGGGATCATAAGACCAATAGAATACGCATGACGCATGTTGAATAAATTATGAGTCATTCAACCACAGTAATGAACAATTGGTTTTTGGAATATATATATGAATCATCCATACAATAAATAAAAATATTGAACAGTTATTAATGAAATTAATAGATTTTGAGAATAGAACAGTCGATATTCATATATATTCCATATATTCCATATGCAAATTATACCCCAGATCTATTTTCGACATATATATTTTTCCGTGCAGGATATTTGCTATATATATAGTATAATATAGTACATAGTATACAGTATTTATTGTATAGTATAGTAACAAACAAATTCACATTCACATTTACATTATTAGTCACATCATTATCAAACATTATGTTTATAAAAACAAAATTATCGGTCAGTAGCAAAAAACTAGATAATATTATGACGTGGTCCAATGTCTGGCTGATAAGGCAGATATTCATGCTTCAGAAAAAAATGTTATCATTTTAACTTTTACCCTCTCAAATCTAAAGGGTCGCTTTTTTGATTTTAGTTTTCCATTTAATTAACATGGAAAAATTTTTGTTTTTATTAAAATTGAATTTACACATAATTAACGCAATTTTTTACAAAAAAACATTTTCTATCCTTAACGTTTAATCTTTGAGCTTCAAAAAACTCTCAAACGAAGTATGATTATCTTCAAAAGAAGACTAGTTACAGCTATTTTTAAATTACTAAATTAAGAAATTTTGAAATTTGGAAAAATAGTTTGCAATGATTTTTTTTGTATAATAATCCTCATAGATTGCTCATAGATTTGAAACGATATAAGCCTTTAAGAATCGAGTTTTTTGAAGCTCTCAAGGTGGAAAGGTTCTAGCAGTAACAAAATTTTGCATTAGCGAGGTGTGCTAATGACTAAATATTAATACAGGTAGTACACTCTTGCCAAGGGCTCATTGATTTTCTGCTACGGTACAATCATTTAAACCCTACAGTCTGCTCGAACATATACAGGGATACTACGCGCATGCATAAGAATTTTTAAAGAAGATTACTATTTGAATGAAAATTCAGACAATGCCTAAAGGCATTTAATGATGTCACAATCATAGCGATATTGGAAGCAATTGCTTCTGAATGGATTTCTACTGTCGATGACTCAATTATCAAGGACACTTAATAAAAGACAATTGGACAATTAAGATATGGTTGAATTTATTCTAATAAATTAAATAATTGCATACAAAACATGTAGACAAAAGCCTCATCTTCTACATTGAAGCATTTTACCTTTATACTTTACCCAATAACTACATCATAAAATCTAGCAGCTGTTATTGTAATAAATCTAAAGCAAGAGATGCCTTTTCGAAATCATCTGAAAAAACAAATTATCATATTAGCATTTTATTTAAGTCTTAGAATTTTTAAGACAAGAAAATTATGTAACATTCTCACCAAATGTATACTCAATGCTAGCAGGAAAAGTCAGCCACTTGTGACTAGGCGGTACGCTTTTTTGTGCCACATTTAAAAGTTTTTTTTGGTTCATTAATGGAAAGGCTATCATAGCTTCTTTTTCTGAAACCGATAGAATCCATGTGGATGGCACTAATTGGTATTTTTCGGTGTCTAAGAAAAGCATTTCTCGAAATTTAACCACACAAAATTGTTTTTGCGTCACATCCATACTCTGCAAACAAGAATATTCAATTAGATGTCTCATCAACTGATGCATAATTAAATAATGTTAGGTCAGAGCCATCTAACGTCCAAGAATACTAAACCGGAAATATATTGAAATATACTAAAAATTAAGCATATTACCTTTTCAAATCACCAGTTCGTGAATAATAATGGGCTAATTCTTCAAATGACAATATTTATTCTCGACGCAATGACTTGTTGCCGCAAATGTGAGAGAATCACTGACTGGATCAAAGTTTGCTATAAATTATATACAAGGAGTATAAGGGTGAAAAAGACAGAACTATGTTTGTTCGTGCTTTACTTGTTGTTAGCCAATAAAACGGGATTGATTTCGTGTACTGAATAACAGGGCATGTCAAAGATCGTAAATAATGATAAGCGGGTCATGAAAAACAGGATTAATGTGGAATGAACAGTTTAGTATCAATTTATCCACACATTGAGAATCATGTGACGCAAGTTTGAAAGTCGTTTTAAGGTCAAGTTATTTAAAGCGTTGAGATTTTTGTTGCTCTCTCATCAAACAGATTAGCAATTTTCTTTGAGCTAGCCAAATTATACCTATACAATCTGGAATAAATTACTATTCAATTCAATCAATAGCACTCCCGTCTATTACTTGGTTTTCGAAATTCACAGCGATAAGTCGGGTGTATTTACTCATTAACATTCAAAGAGTCGGGAGTTTTTTTTATTTACATTTGTTTGAACAGTGTTGTGAACAGGAAAGTGTCTAATATGGAAACCACTTATACGTGCATGCTACCAGAGACGTGGCAAAATTATCCGCAACCCCTATTGGAGATCATTTTGCATAATAATATTCTGAATCAATGGAAATCTTATGGAACTTTTTTCGGCACAACCGTGGAAATCGAAGGAGTAGTAGCTGTGATGATTTTCCACGGTGATATACTTTGGTTTCGCCGGCGTGAAGACGATAGCCTTGAACCCGATGATGAATATTTTATGATGTACCTGACATTGTGTACATAAGAAACAAAAGCTGGATAACTATTTGGTTTGAATTTTCGATTTCTTCTCTGGTCAATACAATGGAGTTTTGTTTCAAATTAGTTGCCGGTTGCCATTGAACTTGGCCCGCAATTGAATGTCAATTCTAGACTAAGTGTGACGGAACTTGGCAGACGAATAATATGATTGTTTTTGATTACCAATAAATCTGCAGTTATTTAAGCTGTTTTATTTTTTAAATTTCAAGTGACACAAATTTCCGTTACATTAATCGGACTATATTATATTTATTAATATTGTGTAAGTTAAACCAGCTATCACCATAGCCGCGAGAAGAAGCAGAGCATCACAACCCATCGCTTGTCTGGAACAAACAACGTGATAAATCTTTAGAAGAAACAGTTTTCAAACATCAAGGTTTGAATAAAATGCTATGGTACCTGTTAGCACGTCGAGCCGAAAATTGTTGCGTTTCAAAATCTATTCTTTTTTTAGGGATCGCTGCTCGTACACTAAAAACATACCAGTAGTTTAGTAAATTTATAAATTGAATAGCTGGCACAGAAATAAATCAACTCACTTTTCTTTAGCAGCTATCAAATAGTAAGCTGTTTTGTTCTCGCTCTGTCGGGTGACTATGATGTATTCATCTGACGAAACTTCGTCTGTAGTTGAATCTTCTGATTCCATGGAATTAGATGACATATCATTTTCTTCAAACACGACATCAATCACATATGCATCGATCTGCCATCTGCAATGACAGCCACCATTGAAACATTCAATGTCCATCGAATTCAGTCTGAGCATAGCAACAATTACTTACGGCTTGGAAATTATTTCGAAGAAGTAGCGAGTCTCATGCCTTCCTTCATTTCGCACCAACACTGTAGGTATATTATGCACTTGTAAAACGATAAATTTGTCAGAAGTAACATCAACAATAATCGACTCAGCTAATTTTAGAAGAAATGTCTCTATTCCTCTGATAGGCCATTGCTTAGGCACAAAAATCCTCTTTGATAAATGCACAAATTTTGAAGTCGGGCATTCTGCCATTTTTGCTTTGTAAAACGAAGCGCTCAGGACACCTCGTAGCGAAAGACTAACTTTTAGTTATTTCAAACTACTTAACTTTAGGTCACAATGTCAATACTATTAGCGATAATTTATAATGTAGGAGCATTGCTCGATCTTTTAATACTTGGTTAATTCATTGTTTTGATACATGCAACGCTTATCTCAACATATACAAAATCAATATCATTTGACCGGTGTTCAATGTCACGTGCCGCCAAGTGTGCTTCTACTCCAATGATTACATTTACTCCAATTGAATGCACTCCAACAAATTGTAATTCGATAATGGACTCACTACTTTTATGTGTATGGTGACTTAATGTATTTGTTTTGATTACAGTAACTGTAATGCGCTAATTAATTTACGACATGGGCTTTGCTACATTGGAAATTACTTATCAATATAGCGTATTGCCAAATAATAGGAGTATGCTCCCAAAATAAAGCTACTAAATTATAAAATCACTGATTTATTCATATAATAGATCTTCAAATATGTGGTTTTGGGTATGAATACATTAAAGATGACAGGAGCTGTTTCTTCTTTGTTCACTGGATTTATTACGAGATTACTCAAATGTTTTACTGTATTATCAATGGATGAGTCTTCTAAACTGACAGATCTTTTACTTCCGTCCGAGAAGTTGCTTCTACAAAAACAAACAGAAAAAAGAAAAAAATTGAAGTTTCAACGAAAAAGAACAATTAACCTCATGTATTTTTCCTTACTTGGATACTCGCGGATAGAGAAACTGCGTGGTTTGAAGTCACGCATTCTAAAAAAATTATTATTGCTGATGTAGAACACCAAAAAGTACTTTCAGCAGGACTGAAAGACATTGTATTTAGATTTTTTCTAGCACAATTCTTGAGAAAGAAAAAATCGCTTGAAAATGGGTGGAAATTGCTGTTTACCTTAGGAATCTTATGGTCAGTCACTTGATCACCTTGGATACTTAACTATTAACTAAAGAAGTGCTATAAAGTGCTCGACAACTGATTCGAATCGTATTTGAAAAAAAACTGGCATAGAATACCTAAGATTTTAGAAAGCAAGACCAAGAATCTAGCAAAAAATACTCTGAGCAGAAATAGCCTGTCAGATTTTTTGTGTAATTTAGACAGCGGTAATGCATCCAAGTCGCGCAAGAAGCATGGTAAGGAGAGCAACTTGAGAGAATGGTCCTGAACAGAGTGAGCAATTTTAGGGAGCTTCGATTGTATTTATATTATGGTTGAAACTGTTTTTTTCTTTAGAAATTGGTTGTCAGCCAAAGCAAGCTAAAAAATTGTAGATAAATCACAATTTTTTATATTTGAATCATAATGATCCATTGTTAATTGTAAATTGAATATCATTATTTTTGTAGGCGCGCAGTGCGAGGAAAATGATTTTAGATTTATAATTTTCTCTGCACCGTTGAAAAGGTTTAATTCAACACAATATAAGCTTTATTTTCTAAAATCTGTTTTTTTAACCAGTGCAAATTCAAAATTTTGACTTGAAAAACGTTCCTTGTTAGGTTTAGTATAAGCGGAATAGGATTAGGTTAATGTCTGTGATATTAGAATAGGTAGCGGTTATTAAAATGGGGGGTAAAGTGTCAAGGACGGATTTTGAGTGGGTCTACACTGAAGAACCGCACGCAACGAGGAGGAAAACTATATTGAGTAAGTTTCTATTCATAGTTCATGTATATACCGGTGGTGGTAGACAGGCGTGGATCCAGCCACTTAAAAAGGTTGTGGGCACCACCTATATATTACTCTGGCACCTTCTGGGTCCTTGTTGCTAACTTAAGATTTATTGGGGAGTCCAATTCGCATATACTGCGACGCCACAAATTTGTCTGACCCGGTGGCCAAAAATGGAATTAAGTGTCTCCACTCTGAAATGTCATTCTGTTTTTTTTACTTACTATAATAGCTGTTAGCCTATGGACCTCAATGAGGAGTTTTCCAGTAGGTATTGTCAATTGGTTTCAAAAAGCATCAATAGATGGCGCTCCTACAATTTTGGTAATTTTTTACCAAAAGGTTCAACGAAATGTATTTTAATACAATCTTTTCATATTTGTATTGCGTCTATTCTTGATCCTTGTGTCCATGAAACGAATTGACTAAGATAAATTGATATTTGTTTTGTTTGTAATAATTTAATACAACCTCTAAAATGGTTAAAAACTAAATACAATATTATCCAATACAACATACCCAGTGTTTACAACCTTTTTCTAAGAACCTATTTCAAGCGATTATCAATTACCAAAATTGTCGCCATCTAGGGAGTGGTTAGGAATGCTTTACATACCTATTGGAAAACTGCTCATTAAGGTTATGGGCATGCCCATCGTGCCCACAACTGTAGATCCGCGGTTGGTGGTAGACTGAGGGCCTTACTGACAGGTGATGGCGCGCCTGTCAATATTGGCTGTCGGTCGGTGCTGTGGCTGAACTTGACATTGTGAGTCAAATTTAGTTCGACTTTAAGCCGGGCGCAAAGTCTCGTGGCCATGACATAACATGACGTAGACACAATCTCAAATATTTATTTTTACAATTTTGACGTTAGAATGTCTCATTTTTATTTGGGAGATATTATTACTTAATATGTTTTAGTAATAATGTCTCATAAAGAGCCTCGGTGGCCGAGCGGTTAGGGTATCCGACTCGTAAGCGAGAGGTACCGGGTTCGAATCTCGCTACGGCCTTGTACCAATGATTATTTTCTGAGTTATGTAGATACTTTAGTTGAACACTAACCGATGCTCTTACGGTGAGGGAAAACATGGTGATGAAACCTGCACATTTAGGCGACTGAATGTGTAACCATGATCCAATCTGGTTCCCCTGGTAGCAGGGTCACGGTGGTCAAATGGCAGTTGCTGCACTACAATTATCTGATCTGCCAAATCTTGGATCATGGTCAAGGCGGACGCCGAGCCCTCGCGTGCTTGAGCACCACCGGGACATTAACGCTACGATGATATTTTGAATGATTATTACTTAATATGTTTTAAATCATCACCACCACAGCCCGTACCAGTCCACTGCAGGACTTAGGGCCTCTCCCACGAAAGGGTAGGTAATTGCCATAATCTCCACGCTTGGCAGGCTGGTTGGAGATCGCAGAGTTTAAAAATAACAATGGAAAATGCTGCTGCCCATTTTCCAGACTACAGAGACTCTTGATCTTTAGCCTCGAAAACATTAGTCGCCTTGTACGACACGACACCCACGAGTGTAAGGGGTTGGTGCTATTCTACTCTGCCGGACACCACACGGCCTATGTTGTTTTAAATGATGGCGATTAATTTGTATTTTGACATAATTCTTGAATTTATTGTACGTCCGTAATGGACAAGCTGTTGGAACTACTAATGTTATACATTTGCATACTTACACAGTTTAACAATAGAGACAATTCTAATTCTAATTCTCGTGCCTTACACGTGCGTGTAACTCAAATTACCATACACGCAAAGGACATGGGGCCATCCACGAGATCGTGTTTATATCATACGGTAAACTACATGTGGGTGATGCCTCTGGTATAGGCTGCGGTAACTGTTTACCATCAGGCCGGCAGTAAGCTTGTTTGCCACCTTAGTTGTATAACAAAACCTAACAGGCAAGCGGTCCACCTGATGGTAAGTGGTCACCGCTCCGTATAGACATTAGAAACACCAGGTTTAATACTCCACATCTAATATCCCAGGACAACAAACTCAAACGCTGCGCCGTTCAACAAAGTCCATGTTTGTGATAAAATCAAAAACTACTGAACGAATTTACATGCGGTTTCACAAATAGATAGAGTGATTCATAAGGACAGTTTATGTGTATAATAAATACATATTGTATTATTGTAACCCCGACAAAAGCCGTGCGAAGCCGGGGCAGGTCGCTAGCAACAAAATAAATAGTACTTAAAAGAGCACTTGAAGATTAAAGGTGCTTCAACATTATCACAGCCCAAAACAGTTCACTGCAGGACTTAGGGCCTCTCCCACGAAAGTGGAGGTCATTTCCATAATCTTCACGCTTGGCAGGAGGGTTGGAGATCGCAGTGTTTAAATTTAACAATGAAAAACGCTGCTGCCCATTTTCTGGCTAATGGAGACTCTAGATCTTTTGTTTAGAAAACATTTGTCGCCTTGTACGACACCCACGAGTGTAAGGGGTTGGTGCTATTCTACTTAGCCGGACACCACACGGCTATTGCGCTTCGACTGACTTTAATTATCAAATAATGTCGTATGTGGTAAATAATGCATATTAAGTACTTTCGGCATTATGAGAGCGTCTATGGACTAATTGTTATGGGTTCCGGCTATTACCCTGAGGTACCGGGTTCGAACGCCAGCGCCGCCATGTACCAATTACACTTTTCTGAGTCATTAAAATTAGTTAAATACTAACCGATGCTCTTACGGTAAGGAAAAACATAGTGATTAACACTTCATCTTCAGACGACTGAATGTGCATGATGCACATAATCATAATCATAATAAATTTATTTGCATGAATACAGTACATAACACGTTTTAGACGTGCAAATATTAGCACTGGTCAGGTTCCCCTGGTAGTGGGGTCATGGAGGTCAGAAGGCAGTCGCTCCACTGTGATTACTTGATCTGCCAAATTCTGGATCATGATCAAGGTGGACCCCGGCCCCTCGTGCGCGGGAGCACAACCGGGACATCAATGACCAGATAGTTTCGGCTTTATATAGCTGAATTAGTCCATATAAATGCATTATTCTGTTGCCGTACTAGCAGATTCTAAGTATATTGTATGACACCACACGATTAACCTTGCACAGGGCTCTAGCAAACTTCTTTTTATAATAATAATAATAATAAAAGTATTTATTTCCGTAAAAACCAGTTACTAATACAGATAGTATCAATATTTTCAAATCTTATCAATTATGTGTGTAAATTATTTATCGAACCAAAGTTACGATTGTAAGAACCTACCAAAGATAACATATTGTGGAATTTATCTTGATAATAAAAATGTGTCATAATACATGTATTTACTCACGTCCCGCTCGAATAGTTTATTATGAAATATGGCCTTGTTACCCACGAGTAATTACCTGATCTGCCAAATCCTGGACCACGGTCATGGCAGACCCCGGGCTCTCGTGCGTGAGAGTACCTACAGAAGGGTCATTACCGCTAAGATGATCAGGAAGTGGACAAGTTAGGATAATGTACCAGTTAGGAAGTGGACAAGTTGAGAAAGGGAAAGAAGACGTCCTGCGTTTTGGCGCAAAATGTCCAATTCTCAAAATCATCATCATCATCCTAGCACTTATCCCGGCCTTTGCCAGGGTCCGCTTTCCTACTCATTCTTCTCCACTTCACCCGGTCTTCGGCATCCTCGCGTCGTAAGCCGTGTCTCTCGCATTCGTCTCAGCGATGTCCAATTCGCAACATGCCCAAATGCAAATGGCCTTATAGTAGGACCTAAACAGAACTGCCCTGCTTAGAACGAGACAGCGCTATACGTGTCACATAAGCTTGTCTCGTTCAAACCGACAGCAATTCTGTGTAGGTCCTGATATAAGAGTTCATGGTAAGCCCCCTGCTAAGCGCAAGTCGAACCACGTGACCCGCCAAGTCTCTTTTTATTTGACACTTGTTGTAATAGCGTCCCCTTTTCACCATTCGGTTACGAAACCCTAAGAGTGAAATCGGAGACCTACCTAAAAATATAAAAAAGTGGCGATTGAGCGAGCAATTAATTTAGTATCATTCTGCACTAGTGAAGTTAGTTTACGCGTATATTAGCCTTATTATAGTATGTATGTACCTATGTAAACTCTTTTTTGCATTAAATACCTTAGAACTATATAACAAAAGTGATATAAAATACATTGCAAAAGCGGGTTTATCCCACAATGGGATTTCTTACAGCTAACCTTAGATAAGCTGAAAGTTATTATAAAGTAGGTATAAAATATAATTAAAAGTTATAAATAGTGAATTAGCATCGCTATTCAACGAGGCAACGCAGCCAGCTTTCTGGGCACCATTCCGGGGTGCAGCGGTGTGGACGGCGTTTTTAATATTTAGTAGGTACTTATTTATTTTGTGTTTTTTATTATTTTATATGTAGGTAATTGTGTACATTTCTATTATAACTATAAATATTAAAAAAAATAGTGAATTCCTTAGACAAGGAAACTTCACTATGTGCAATTTTATTAGCACGAAAGGAATTTTTCCAAGTATTGCGTTTCTAACAAGGATTCAAGCCGCCCTATCTATCCCCTACCTACCCGGCTGGCCGACGGCGGCCAGTGGACCGATGTCCAATGGACGCTCATTGGATCTTGTATTTCCACATCGTAGTGGGACACACCGTTAGCGCGATGTAGGCTTGACAGCTTCTGTCAAGCTGTCGATCTAAGATCGTCCATGGATGTAAACACAATGATTGGAATGCTAGCTAACTTCACAGAGCAAAAAAAACATTTGCCAGTCTAATGCGCTTATTGCATTTGACTAAATTCAGTGATAGCAAATCAAAGTGGAATGTATGGATCTTAAAATAAGGTATATTTTCGATCGTCCATGGATGTAAACAAAAATATTGGAATGTGAGCTACCTGTGAAGGTAGCTAATATTCCAATCTTTTTGGCTACCTTCATGTGTAATTTTTTTGCTCGGTTGATGTAAACAAACATTGTATTTCAGTTCAATATGGAAATAATTAGCTATGCGTTTCAAGTGGTTAATAGCTTACAAAATGAAGCAAAATTAGTGACCTTTGGTGTGAATTCATAATTGTTCTTAATGGGACTTGATCCAGTATGTAGGTACATAATAATAATTAGAATTTGAAATTTAAGTTTTTAAGAATATAAAAGAGCATTATTTCTCTCTCTCTCTCTCTAATGTACAGTTATTCTACGTATCTATTATTAATTATTAATTATAGTAGTTGAATACTAACCGATGCTCTTACGGTGAGGGAAAACATCGTGATGAAACCTGCACATTCAGGCGACTGGATGTGTAACCATGATCCAATCTGGTCAGGTTCCCCTGGTAGCAGGGTCATGGAGGTCAGATAGCAGTTGCTCCACTATAATTACCTGACTTGCCAAATCCTGGATCATGGTCAAGGCGGACCCCGGGCCCTCGTGCGCGAGAGCACAACCGGGACATTAACGCCAAGATGATTATTTTTATTAATTATAGTATTTGTTTATACTATTTATTTATTTATTTATTTTTGGAGTGAGACCTATCGCTATCGGTAGTGTCTTCAGACGTTTAGCGGCCAAGCTGGCCTGCCGATTCGTTAAGGAAGAGATTGCAGGGTACTTGCAGCCACATCAGTTAGGGTTTGGTTCCCGAATGGGGTGCGAGGCAGCAATCCATGCAACCCGTGCGTATGTGACTGACCCAGCCAACTCAGATAGCGTTGTTATAAAACTAGACATTTGCAACGCGTTTAATGCGTTGGAGCGGGATGTTCTTCTAAACGAGACCAAGGAGAAGATGCCTTCACTCTTTCATTTCCTTTACCAGGTGTATCGGTTCCCATCTAACCCCTTCTTCAACAACGAACTCATTTCTTCCCAAGTAGGAGCGCAGCAGGGCGATCCGTTGGGGCCACTCATTTTCAGCCTAGCAATCCATACGGCCGTTAGGGAAATTAGATCTTCCCTGAACGTTTGGTATCTAGATGACGGCGTCATAGGTGGAAATCCTGAGGACGTACTTCAGGACCTGGATGTACTGGTTCCTCGTCTCAAAGAGCTTGGCCTGGAGGCAAATACCTCCAAATGTGAGTTTTACCCCTGTAGTAGTGCGGCACGCATTCACTTTTCCAGATTTAATTCCATTCTTCCTGGTATCAGAGAACTGTCATCCAGCACATTCTACCTTTTAGGGTCCCCTCTTTTTCCAGACGCTATTCCTGAGGCCATTGATATCCCAAAAAAGCTTCTCCTGGTCGCTCAAGAACGTTTAAGCAAGCTTTCCGCCCACGTCGCTTTAACATTGTTGCGTACGTGCTTCGCTCTGCCTAAGGTTACGTATCTGTTAAGAACTACCCCTACCTGGTTGTGTCCCGAAAATGTCTCTTCCTTCGACACTACGCTGAAGTCTACCGTTGAGTCGATTCTTAACGTGTGCCTCGACGACACGCAGTGGAGCCTGGCGTCCCAACCAATTCGGTATGGAGGCCTCGGTGTGCGGTGCATGCAGGACGTAGGCTTGGCGGCTTTCATGGCGTCGGCGCATGGGGTTGCAAACCTTGCCGCCAGCATTCTTCGTTGCGACGATGATAAGGCAAGCATACCCTATGCGTCAGATGCATTGATAGCGTGGTCAGCTCGCAATCCTACCGCGCTGCCCCCATCAGCCCCACATTTCCAACGCCTTTGGGATGACCTCAGTGCAAAGCGGGTCCACAAGCAGCTTCTTGACAACGCCACAGGGACGAACTTGGCAAGGCTCAAAGCTGTGTCGCAGACAGAATCTGGAGCGTGGTTGCATGCCCTTCCGTCACCTCACCTGGGCACTTTTCTTGATGACAACTCCTTTCGGGTGGCAGTGGCCCTCCGCCTGGGCTGCAAGGTGTGCGAATCCCACGAATGCACCTGCGGATCTGTGGTGGAGGCCGATGGCCATCATGGGTTGAGTTGCCGTCGCTGTGCAGGTAGGTTTTCGCGTCACCACGCCCTAAATGACATACTCCGCAGAGCCTTCGTGGCAGCCAATGTCCCTTGTGTGCTGGAGCCGCCGGGCCTGTGCAGGTCAGACGGGAAGAGACCAGATGGGCTGACTCTGGTGCCCTGGAAAAACGGGAAATGCTTAGTGTGGGATGCCACGTGCGTGTGCACTGTCACCGCCAGTCACCTGAGTCGCTCGGTCATCTCGCCAGCTGCCGCTGCGGAGGATGCAGCTGCCAAGAAAAGGCAGAAGTACGCAGCGATGCAGGCCACCTACCTTTTTGTGCCCTTCGCTGTGGAGACATTGGGCAGTTGGTGTTCAGAGGCGAAAAGCTTGGTACGCGATTTAGGCACTCGAATTAAGGATAGCAGCGGTGACCCCCGCTCTGGTTGGTTCCTAGCGCAGAGGATAGCCATTGCCATACAGCGCGATAATGCTGCTGGTGTAATGGGTACCTTTGCGCCGGGAACAATTAGGGGCGGGTTATTTGATTTTTTGTAATTATTTATTTTTATTATTAGGTTATATGTATTAGCGAATAGGTATATGTAGTAATAGGTATATGTATATAGATATATTTGTATTGTAACTGTAAATATAATGTATATAAATTATATAGTATTTATTTAGTTTACACTGATAAACTTGTGTTCACTTCCTATGCTGCAATGCTGACTTACGGTTTCTTTGACTCCAAGGTTTGCTGGTAGAAAACTCAACTGTTGAGTTAAGCTCGCCTTTGTACCTTAGTTACCTTCTGTTCAATTGTATTTATTATTTTTGTTGAATAAATAATAATTATATGAATGTGATTAATACCCATGATACATTATGATTAAGATTAGTGACTTCTTACGTGGTACGTAGCATTTAATGGAATAAAATATATTATCTGAAAGACTAATAATACTTCAATGTAGTAATTTTAAGTCGACATATTTATTCATTGTAATTTATTTGACATGTAAATAAGTAATTACTCTATTATGTAATGAATGTTATGGGTTATTACCTGAAATAAATGAATTTAATTTAATTTGTTTTGTTTTGGCGGATTGACGAAGTATGAAAATATGGGTTGTTTACATCCATGGATTTCCTGAGACCTCCTGTATATAAATATATTTTCTCTATGTCTGAGAAAAGGTTAGGTATATTGCCAACTCGAAGATTGTGCGATCTCCTTGGATGTAATTTGAAGATCGGACTATGGAGATCGCTACACTACTAGTCTGACTCCAAAGAGTTTGGTAAACCAAGGTCTGACTCAATACGCACGTATTTTTTTATACCACTAAGGTAACAAACAAGCTTACGGCCTATCTGATGGTAAAGCAGTCACCGCAGCCTATGGACTTTTCCAATACCAGGGGCATCACCCACGCGTTGCTGAGCCCGTAAAAACCATTTACCCCTTTCTTGATGAACTCCATGTTGTACTCTCCAGGGAAAACCTCTCCAGGTAGTTCATTCCTGTAAATGTAAAGTCCTTAACATCACAGTAAACTTCAAAGTGCTCATTCATCCACTGGTGGAGCTGGTTAGTGGATCATCGTGGAGGTAGTATCCTAGGATCCACTTACGCACTAGGATCACAGTATACTTCAGGGTGTTAATCGATCCACTGCTGAATCCTTGGATCCTTTTGGATTGAGCGAGACTGCTGCAAAAGCGGAGGGATGGATATCGAAATAATCCCTTTTGATTACCGAGTTAAATAATAATAATAAATAATCGTGGACGAATTCACACAGCGCCATCTAGCCTCAAAGTAAGCAAAGCTTGTGTTATGGGTGCTAGATAACTGATAAACTACTTATATACTTCTAAATACATTAACTAACTAGTTAACTAGAAGGAATTATTTTGCCTAATAGAATACCAGTTATCTTGGTTATTTACAAGGAACAAGGGAATATCTCCACGCCTGGCCGGCCAGCGGGTTGAAGATCGTTGTATTGATTTTACGAGTTTGACAAAAGATGACAGTTTTGAACCACGGTGCAAAGAGAGGGGTGTTGTAATTTTGACGTGTGTGTCGGGGTTTCTCCGTATCTGTGGAGGTGTGTATCTGTTTGGTATCATAGCTCCCGTTATGATGGACCGATTTCCATGAGTTTTTCTTTGTTTGAAATTTGATCCACACCCCGCCGTTCAATTGAGTTGAAATTTCGTATAGATACCCATGCAATTTTAATGACAATGCAATAGGGCCAGGTATCCCAGATTTGAGTGTTTTCAAACAGCCTGAGACATAGAAAATTGCGTTTTTATTTCTCAAAAAATATATGTACAAACACAGAAATGAAACAAAAACAGAATCCATGTTACTTTAAAGAGATGTGGTGCTTGCAAGGTGTGACAATCTCCTTTGTTGTACATGACATACACTCATCGGGTCTTACAACGCGCCGCCATTTCGTAGCGATCGGACATATTTATCCTCGATGAAAAATATTTTAAAATGCCGTCATGTGTAGTGAAATCGTGTAAAAGTTACTGGAAAAAATGTAACAAGGCAGGAGGAATTACCTACAACGCATAAGTAATTATGATTCGGGCTACTTTTTTTCATTAATGTTTTATTTACTTTGGTGCAAATTTCTAACAAAAGTACAACGATGTGACTACCTGTTTTTCGGGAAAATTCCCATAAAGTGGGGAATTCTTTATTAAATTTTTGTGACTCAGATCAGCTTCCGAATTTTTATTACCTATCGTATCTGAAAAGAACTTGAATGATTGTAATTATAGTCTACCCTACGTACTGCTATGATGTAAGCATAGTAGTCCGATTTTATAATTAAATAATATAACACAGCTTTCTGCGGAGCCCTTATTATTTTCGATCCCGATTTTATTTTAACCGGGTTATATTATTTTAATAGGTTTCCTAGTAATAAAAACCGTAAAGACGATTGGATTCTAATTATACGAAACTGTAGAAGAGAAACCAATTGGAACCCATCATCTGCGAGTACCGTGTGCAGTGCACATTTTGATGACGTGGATTTATTAACAACCGCGAAGGGGCTACGATGCTTGGTTGGTAACTGAATAGCTATTTTGTTTTTTATAATTTGATGTATTTGTACCCGCCTCGAATAGCAGAATAAGAAAATAGGGCAGGATAGGGGTACGGCAGGGGTACGACAAGGCTAAGGTAGGGGTACGGGTGGGAAACGGCAGACGTACGGCAGGGCTATGGGAGAGCACGGCAGAATTACGGTAGACCTAGGGGAGGGTTGCGAGAGGGGTACGGCACGGATTATGGGAGCACGATAAGGTGGGGGTACGGGAGGGAAACGGCAGGGTTACGGGAGGGGTACAGCAGGCATACGGTAGGGATACGGAAGGGGTACGGGAAGGTGACGTGAGAGGTATGGCAGGGCTGCGGGAGGGATACGGCAGGGGTACGGGAGGGGTACGGCAGGCATACGGTAGGGATACGGGAGGGGTACAGGAAGGTGACAAGAGAGGTACGGGAAGGTGACAGGAGAGGTATGGGAGGGGTACGGGAAGGTTACGGGAGGCATACGGTTCGGAGGGTTACGAGAACAAATTGCACCGGACAGCTGTCTGTTATTTATTTTTAATAACACTGCCAGAAATGCGCAATATTAAAAATATGATCAAACTTTATTTGTATGAAGCGTACTCGGGGAGACCCCTCTTATAAAAATATTTCATTACTTAAGAATTTTTAAATAAATAATTTCAATCAGAAATTAATAATTTTTATTTATTTATTATTGTAAAGTTGTATTGCTAACATAATACATAAAGAGGGCAAAATGGATCATGTATATGGCAACCCTAAAATTACGCAGACATATAAAATGGCGGCCATTTCTATGCTTCCCTCATGACTTAAGACACATGGATTCTGTTTTTGTTTCATTTCTGTGTGTACAAAATACCTATTATCGAGAATCGAGCAGTTCCAAAATGCGTAAGACGATAATAGCCTTTATTCTATGAGCAACGCGTTCCTGTTTGGTCTGTCAGTGTCATTTGACACTCAGCCCTTAATATGGTACCATGGAGCTGGTCTGATGATAAAGCCAGGAGGTCATAGGAACTAATAAACGTAACAAGATAACCCCACGGTGTTTGGACTCTTTGGTTTCTTTGGTCTTGATGAGGGCTATGACCCTAAATGACATTCAAGGTCTGATGATGAGGATGGATGGTGGCCATAGGGAGGACGGGGAACATTTCGGAAATGGCAATCATTGATTATTAAACTATATTGATATTAAATTTCGGTCTCAGCTCAAGTGGCTTCCGATACGACTTCGCAGAAATATCCATATCCTTTGTCTTCTTTACAATATCCTTTATAATCCTCGTGCTCCTTCCTATCTCCGTGACCGGTTTGGTTTCTCCCGTTCTCAAAACCTACCCTGTCGCTCAAGCGTCAGGACACTCCTCTCCATTCCTCCTCATCATTCCGAATGCTATACTAAATCATTTACTGTTCATGCGGCTAGGCTATGGAACTCGCTGCCGCATACTGTTCGTAACAGTACCTCACTCGGTATTTTTAAAAAAAGAGTAAAAGAGCATTATCTTTCCACTTGCAATCCATAATATTATATATTTATAGGTATTTATTAAGTATTTGTGTTATTTATTATATATGTAGGTAATATTACTATTATATAGGGGAGGGGAGGGCAAGTTGGTTCATCTAACAAGAATCGTAAGAAAAACAATCATATTACAGAGATTAACGAAACTTTTATTTTTATAATAATTAACAGTACTATAGACTATCAAAATAATTTTACAAATGCTTAAAATAGAAATCACAACCTGGGCATGAGATCATTATGTAAAATAATTGTTTTGAGCCATCTTGCCCGTCCATATAGGGCAAGATGGTTCGGGCATATAATAATCATTACTAGTCTTGACAATCGTCACAAAAGTATGTTCTAGACCCAATATACGAAGAGCACGCTTCGTGAGTCCACTCTTTGCACTCGGAGCACTGTATCCAATCCTCAGGTAGGGATCCTACATATAGCGATCGCGATATGAATATAGCGATGAATAGCATATCGCGATAGGAATCCTCAGGGGGATAGATATATTTTTCTTTGCAAAGTGTGCAGTAATAATCACGGCCGAGGTCAGAACCAGCGAGAGCCGATTGTTTTCTATTAGTTTCTATTAGTGAATATGGTCATATTCGTCTTGCCCGCTTGGCATTTGATAGATAAAAAAAATATCCTAAAAATTAATTTGTTTCGGTGATGAAAGATGCTTCATTACAGCTTAATTTACATAAGATAAGGCAACAGAAGCAACCTTTATCATCAATATATACGAATTATATAACAGAAAATGTTAAAACTTATCGTGACAAAATATTTTATTTTCTTGCATCAATTCTGTTTCTCGTCACTAAAACGCACGCTCTCCCCACGACAGCCGAGTTCGCATTGGCTTGCGAAGTCGGCCCGCCCCGCGCGTCCAGCCACGCCGGTACTTTCGTGTACGGAACAAGTAGAAAGATCCTACGAGAATGATTCGTGTTGCCCGCTATATTCATCTTGCCCTTCCTTCCCCTATATAGACACTTATTTAAGTAATTCAATTATATTATGTATTATATTTGGGTGCACGTCATATCTGCCTCTCTATTCTAGCCCTCTCTCTTCGGTAGGTCTGCTGTAAGACATTTCTTTTTAGAAATAAGCTGTACCTTTTGTGATTGTTATCTTTATGTTCATTTTATTGTAACTTTCTTTGTGCACAATAAATGGTTAAATAAATAAATAAATAAACCTCAGTGAATGAGCGAGCGCAGAGAGCACGAAATTTTTGGCAGTTGGAGCGATGGTGATAAAAAATTATGAATGAGGGAGAGCTCGAAATTGTTTAAATTACGACTCTTTTTTCCCTTTGTATCCTGCTCATCACAGCAATCTGTCCTGGAGCTGCTTCTCTGTCTGACAACCGTTTGCCTCTATCGTATTTTCAATGAGGAAACGCTCATTGACCTCTCTCACTATTCCCTTTGAAATCTATTTATTAGAGTTGGAACGCTAGTAATTATTAGTCAATTGACATGGGTACTACTACTGCTATTTGTTTTAAGTACTTTTAAATTATTATCATGACATTGTTATTTAAACCTTTGACAATATAAAAAAATCATCTTGGCGTTAATGTTCCGGTTGTGCTCTCGAGAATGAGGGCCCGAGGTCCGCCTTGACCATGATCCAGGATTTGGCGATCAGGTAACGATATCCTTGTGAATACGTTATGAAATGTTTAATTATATAATGTAATATTCATGGATAAATAAAGAAATCTAATCTAATCTATCCCTTCTCAGTCTTGTGCGTCTAGTACCTCCAGTTTCAGATAATTTAGAAACCAGAGCATTCACGTGGTTGGCAAGTTTTAGCTGGTAGTTTTGACTCCGTATATATTTTAATAATAATAATAATCGTGGACAACTTCACACAGCGCCATATAGCCCCAAAGTAAGCAAAACTTGTGTTATGGGTGCTAGATAACTGATAAACTACTTATATACTTTTAAATACATACTTATTATAGATAGAACACCCAGACCCGTAACAGAAATTAAAATTCAACACTTCAAATTCTGCCCGGCCGGGAATCGAACCCGGGACCTCTTGCGTGGCAGACTGGCATGTTGATCATCGAACCACTCAGGTCGTCACTTGTACCTCATTTTGACTCATAAAACTTGTGCTGACATTTGTCTATTTATCACTTCTAATACGCAGCAGAGGCTCTTCATCGACGCGGGGCCCCTAGACAGTACCCCACTCTGCCCTAATAAATAATCCGATCCTGCTTAACAATAATCCTACCTTTCACAGAGAAGCATCCAGAAATCAAGCAGCTGTTCGGCCCAGACCCGCTCCTCAAATGGGTGGTGACGGGCCTAGTGCTGTTGCAGCTGGCGTCGCTGCCGCTGGTGGCCCGGCTGAGCTGGCCGGTCGCGCTGCTCATGGCGTACTGTTTCGGGGGCGTCATCAACCACTCCCTCATGCTGGGTGAGTAGGCTTACGTTACACGACTGGGCAAGGTTAGTGGCGTCATTGGCAGATGTCACGTTTCGCAATACAAACCTGGGCAAAAGTGGCACTGAGCGTCATAGGCACAGGCCACATCTTACATTACATGGCTGGGTAATACTGGTAGCGTCATAGGCAAAGGCCAATTCTCGCACTACACGCTAGGCAAGAGTGGCACTGGGCGTCATAGGCAGAGGCCACGTCGCGCACTACACGCTGTGCAAGACTGGGGCTGACTGTCATAAGCAGAGGCCAATTCTCACACTACACGCTAGGCAAGAGTGGCACTGGGCATCGTAGACAGAGGCCACGTCGCGCACTACACGTTGTGCAAGACTGGGGCTGACTGTCATAGGCAGAGGCCAATTCTCGCACTACACGCTAGGCAAGAGTGGCACTGGGCGTCATAGGCAGAGGCCACGTCGCGCACTACACGCTGTGCAAGACTGGGGCTGACTGTCATAAGCAGAGGCCAATTCTCACACTACACGCTAGGCAAGAGTGGCACTGGGCGTCGTAGACAGAGGCCACGTCGCGCACTACACGCTGGGCATGACTGGGGCTGACTGTCATAGGCAGAGGCCAATTCTCGCACTACACGCTAGGCAAGAGTGGCACTGGGCGTCGTAGGCAGAGGCCACGTCGCGCACTACACGCTGTGCAAGACTGGGGCTGACTGTCATAGGCAGAGGCCAATTCTCACACTACACGCTAGGCAAGAGTGGCACTGGGCGTCGTAGGCAGAGGCCACGTCGCGCACTACACGCTGTGCAAGACTGGGGCTGACTGTCATAGGCAGAGGCCAATTCTCGCACTACACGCTAGGCAAGAGTGGCACTGGGCGTCGTAGGCAGAGGCCACGTCGCGCACTACACGCTGTGCAAGACTGGGGCTGACTGTCATAGGCAGAGGCCAATTCTCGCACTACACGCTAGGCAAGAGTGGCACTGGGCGTCGTAGGCAGAAGCCACGTCGCGCACTACACGCTGTGCAAGACTGGGGCTGACTGTCATAAGCAGAGGCCAATTCTCACACTACACGCTAGGCAAGAGTGGCACTGGGCGTCGTAGACAGAGGCCACGTCGCGCACTACACGCTGGGCATGACTGGGGCTGACTGTCATAGGCAGAGGCCAATTCTCGCACTACTTGCTGGGCAGGACTGGCGTATTTTTGACACTGCGATCTTAAACTCCATTCAGCTTACCAAAAGTGGAGATTTTGGTAAATCTTTCGCTAATGTCGAGGTTCAGAAGTGGAACGAGTTGTCTATGACGACCAGATTGGATCATGGCTACACATTCAGTCGCCTGAATGTGCAGGTTTCATCACGATGTTTTCCCTCACCGTAAGATCATCGGTTACGTATAGGTATTATCAGAAAAAATCATTGGTACATGACGGTACAAGGGTTCGAACCCGGTAACTCTCGCTACGAGTCCGACCCGTTAATCATATACCACTGACGCTGCTATGTTGAACTGCACGGCTGGCACAAGTGTGCTCTCGTGCGATAAGCGACAAAAGGCGCGACATAGATACTGCTATCTCTTTCATCTTAGTATTAAAAGAAGGAAATAAATGTTCTCTCGCGGCGCGAGATGTGTCGCGGGCACACTTGTTTGTCATCATCGTCTTGGCGTTAATGTCCCGGTTGTGCTCTCGAGCACGAGAGCCGGGGATCCGACTTGACCATGATCCAGGATTTGGCGATCAGGTAATTACAGTGTAGCGACTGCCATCTGACCTCCGTGACCCTGCTACTAGGTGGCATCGCAGCTCACAAACGGATGGACTGATTTGGATGCGGTTTTGGGTCTTTTTTTTTTTTTTTTTATGTCATACTGTAGGCAAACAGGCAAGCGGGCCACCTGATAGAAAGTGAATATTTCTGACCAGATTGGATCATGGTTATCAGTCAGTCGCCTGAATGTGCAGGTTTCATCACGATGCTTTGCCTCACCGTAAGAGCATCGGTTAGAATTCAACTAATGTACATAACTCAGAAAAGAGTCATTGGTACATACAACCGTGCTAAACATATGTTATGTCATAAAAAGTAGGTAACGTGGACGAAGGTGGTGGCGCCCGTGTCGCACTAGGGCCAACAGAAAACCAGCGCTGTGAGACGCCTCGCGGTTCAAAGCACAAGCTGAGTACCACAAATAAATACATTCATTCATTCATTCATGAGTTTGGACCCTTTTGCACTGGCCGCCGCGACATTACTTTTCTATGTAGGACAATGTATTTTTTTGTTTACTATTTCTGTTTTTATTTCGTGGCAATAAATGTCTTTGTTCTTATTCTTTTTATTATATTAATAATTCCAGCGATACACGAGATATCACATAACCTCGCGTTCGGACATAACCGCGTGATGGTCAACCAGCTGTTCGGGATATTCACGAACCTGACCATTGGCATCCCGTTCTTCATGAGCTTCAAGCACTATCATAAGGATCACCATATGGTAAGTCAGAGAATGATAGTTGAATGTGTCAATCGGAGAGCTACCTACTTATTTCAGGGGTCCTACTTATTTCAGGGGTCCTACTTATTTCAGGGGTCCTATATTTGAACAGCTCGCTTTGAATCGAACGGTTTAAAATTTGAATTTTCGGCAAGAAAAATTCAATATTTATAATCTCATTTACAACACCGAAAGAGTACAGTTCGAAAAGAGGTAAATTCAGCATCATGCAATAAAACATTGAATTTTTCATGCCGAAAATAAAAATAGAACCTAACAACTAAAATTAAACAACGACTCAGAACCAGGGGCGTAGCTACCGCCGTATCTGCCGTATCAATTATACGGGGCCCCGGGCCATAGGGGCCCCCAAACGTGTGTAAGCAAAAACTCGTTGTCCATAATTTCAGTTATACTTTCCCTATTTCCCGATAAAAATAATTATTTTATAGAATTTCAGACCAGGGTCGGAGGCCCCTCCGCAAAAAGACAATTGAAATCAAGTGATACAATCCGTTTTCATTCACCTTTCGTTTAAGAGATATTTAACAATTTTATTGAAAAAAAAAAAACAAGACAACGTAGTGACCTCCACGCGCACTAATTTATTACTTCATTGAATTTTGGGTAAAATGTGCGCCTATCACATGGCAAAAATGGCAACAATTTTGATCTAATATTGAAAATTTCATATTTTCAGCACTATCGGTAGCATCAAAGGCTTAAGAAACTCCTTACTCCGTTCTTTCTTAAACGGGTCATATGGACTTGGTTCATAATATACCTTGGACCACACGCAATAATTGATACGGGGCCCCCGAAGGGCACGCTACGCCACTGCTCAGAACCGCAACAAGTGCAACAATGTGGTGCATCTCACAACTTGAATGTTCTCTAATGAACATTTTTGGATACTTGAAAAATTTAATATTACTGAAAAACCATTCAAAGAGTTACTGTACCGTAAAAACGCCGCACAGGCATTTTTAGTTATATCTAGGCCTAGTAGGTTAGGTTTATGTACTCTGTCTATACGTATTGCGCACTATGCAATCTTGTTTTATACCTTTTACAATAAATTTAGTGTTTAAACAGCAGCCTTACCCTTAAAGCGGTACGATTTTCATACAAATTTTATGTAACGTTTGATCGACATTCCTTCAAGGGTTTGATGTTTTTAATGTAAGTTTGTGCAATTGGCCGTTAGTAAATGTGTCCAATTGTGCGCGAAATAGATTTCTACATGTTAATAATATAAAACAAAGCAATAAAAAAAAAAAAAACACAAAACAGCGGCATCTACGTTGCTTACTTCGTGCTTTTTCGAGTTAACTGCTTTATTAAAAACTTGAAACCCATTTTGCGCACCATTGAATACATTTACTAAGAATATAAATCATAATACAATCACTATACACTCAAACGAATAAAAAAATGAGGAGAGAAATATGGGCATCGAATCAGCTTAAGCACTCAACACACTATACAGTTCTAGCCTATAATTAATTGGCTCTGTGCTGCCAGTATTATTGTATATTGTAATCATTGCTGATGGTTTTCCTTAAGTAAATGAAATAAAATAAACAAATTTCCGAGTGCTAAATACTGACGTGGCCAATGCACTGGCCACGTAATTTTTAGCTTTTGTTGATGGACATGAGCTCGCGCGCTCTTTAGGTATATTCTCATTTTTCGTAGACGAGATTTTTTTATACCACAAAGGTGGCAAACAAGCTTACGGCCTGCCTGATGGTAAGAAGTCACCGCAGCCTATCGACGTTTGCAATACCAGGGGCATCACCCACGCGTCGCCGACCCCGTAAAAACCTTTTCACCCCTTTCTTGAAGAACTCCATGTTGTACTCTCCAGGGAAAACCTTACGTGGAGAAAGAAAAACATTGTGCCTACTACCGACCCCACCTAGGACAATAACCCACCTCCACCCAGGGTCCAATCAACCTCTATCATACGGACTGCGTCAGCCCTAATCAGGGTTGATACATGCACCTCTTTGGCCGTGTGGTGCCGGCAGAGTAGAATAGCACCAACCCCTTACACTCATGGGTGTCGTACAAGGCGACTAATGTTTTCGAGGCAAAAGATCAAGAGTCTCCGTAGTCTGGAAAATGGGCAGCAGCATTTTCCATTGTATTATTTAAACACTGCGATCTCCAACCCGCCTGCCAAGCGTGGAGATTATGGCAATAACCTCCCCTTTCGTGGGAGAGGCCCTAAGTCCTGCAGTGGACTATTACGGGCTGTGATGATGATGATGACATGCACCTCACCTAGGACTAGGGTTGCCAAGCTCACTAGATAATAAAGTATCCTACTGTTTTAGGTGTCCGCCTAATATCATTTTAAAAATTTTAACATAGTAGGCGAAACTACCATATTTTATGAGCAAAGTCACTTATCTGTATCACTAACCGTAAAACGGAATGCGTCCTGAATTTTAACAACTGAAATTCTGCAATAACTAAATTAAACACCATCCTGGACGAGCTAACTACTTACTGAAGATCAATTTAATACTAAATTTTACTGATAAATGGCCACAAGTGTTCAACACTCTACTACCCTTACGCTCTCCCCATACCCTGGTACACGCTCCCCACTCCCCTAGTAAGCACTCCCGACTCCCCCACTCGTATTTTACGTACACAGCTAACTACTTCTTGAAGATCAATTTTATACTAAACCTTGCAGCAGATAAATGGCCACAAGTGTTTATCTACAGCAATTATTACAGTGAGTCCGATAGTAACTCCAGTGAATCAAGATTTTCTAATACCTACTTATAGTAGCCCAAATTTTCTGTGATGAGCAGTAAAATGTAAAGATGAGCTTAACAGAGTACTGGCTCGTGTTATTAAAATGGTGGTTTAAATTAAATTGTAATCATTATTATACAGCGTTCCTCAAAATTACTCATTACCTAAGATATAATATATATTTTATTAAAAATACGAAGTAATTTTTTTTATTTATTCTTCATCTACTTCATTTTTAAGGCTACTAAATTTAAAAAAGGTATATTTGGCATTGGCATTTAAAAAGTTTAGCGGATTCTAAGCCCTCGCGTGCTGCGTGGGCGCAACCGGGACATAACGCCAAGATGATGATGATTAAAAAAATTGGCAACCCATCCTAGGACACACTACGATGACGATGATCGTTACTGTTTCCAGTACCTGGCGGAGGACGGCTACGATCCTGACCTCCCAACCCTGCTGGAAGCCAAGCTCTTCGCCACATCGCGCGGCAAATTCTTCTGGGTCTGTCTCCAGCCGTTCTTCTACGCGTTCAGGCCTCTGGTCGTGAGGCCGAAGACACCCACCCAAATGGAGGTTATCAACGCGATTGTGCAGGTGTTCTTCGATTTGGTTGTCTGGAAGTTGTTTGGTAAGTGAGAAAAGCTTTTTATCCCCCGACGAAAAAGAGGGGTGTTATTGACGTGTGTATCTGTCGCTTTGTGTATCTGTCTGCGGCATCGTAGCTCCCGAATGGATGGACCGATTTTAATGCGATTTTTTCTATTTAAAAGCTAATTTAATCAAGATGGTTCTTGGGCGCTGTTCTAATTGGGACCAGTCATGCGACCATGGTCGTATGACGGACGTCGCTCGACCAATAGGAGTCCTCAAAACAGACCGTCGTGCATAGAGAAAATATTTACTAAAGTAATAGAGGAGACACCGCAAGTATTTTCTTTGAACCACGCTTTGCGGTCCATGGACAACAGTGGCCGCAGTCAGTTCTGAGACATTGCGCGACGCGGACCAATCTGACAGTGGCTTGGATATTCAAAAAAACGCCATCTTGTGCATTAAAATCTGTACGAACCATTTTTTCACATAATTCACATTTTATCTATGCCGTCGTACGACCATGGTCACACGACCGTTGCCAGTTAGGACAACGCCTCACCTTTGTTTCATTAAAATCGTTCGAGTAGTTTAAACAATATTTTAATATATGTAAACTTGATCGAGGGTTCTTCGACTTTTTCATTGATTTGTTTATACTAAACTTTAAACTTATAATACATCATCCCGTGGTGATAATCGGCTCCAAGGCCTGTTCAACCTGTCTCAGGGTCCCCAGTGGAAGACCATGGCCGACCTTGCTTCGTCGACGCCATTAGGTGTCTTCACTTTGTTCAATTTAAATATTATTTTACCTTTGGTTTTACTTATAAATTGTATCCAGTTTTAAGTTCATATGTTTATTTTATGGTTTTGTATATGTATTTAGTATGTGCTTCCGGCCTATAGTTGCATAAATGTGTATCCCTCCTCCTTTTTACTGAAGTAGTTTTGTATTTTTTTGTCTTTCTTTTCCTGCACCGCCTACCTTTCTCAGGCTTAGATTATCCCGGTTGACTGGTAGATAAGGCTGTTTTAGCTTTAAGTCCGCCACTGTACTTTTGTGCATAAAGTTTTAATAAATATATAAATTAGGAGACACATCCCACGAGTGGCGTGATCGTTGTAATGCCGAAGTTCGACTAGCCTCAAAGTACGAAACGGTCACCCATCCAGATCCCAAACTCTGCGAGCGTCGCGTAATCTTGGTTATCGGTCAGCACGATGCCACTAGCTAGACCAGTGCCGATTCCTTAACTTTAAATTTATTTGCGATGTAGGTAGGTACACGACCTGAGTGGTTCAGTTGGTTAACATGCCGCGCCGTCTGCCACACACAGCCCTGAGTCCAGTAGCCGTATTCACAATGATTCGAAACCGTTTCCGAACGATTCGACACGAAATTCGTGAGCGGCGAATCCGTGTCGATCGATTCGAAAACTGTTATTCAGAATCCCGATAGATTCTCTATACTCTCTATAACATACGAAAATTTCATCAAATTTAACTGAAACCACATTTTCCTAAGATCTTTTGCAGGGTCCTTAGTCGATTCCGTTTCCGAATCCGATTTCCGAGCCATTGTGAATACGGCTACAGAAAATGAAATGATGAATTTTAATTTCTGTTACGGGTCTGGGCGTAGCATGTATCTATAATAAGTATGTATTTAAAAAAAGTATAAGTAGTTTATCAGTTATTTAACACCCACAACACAAGCTTTGCTTACTTTGGGGCTTATCTAGCCTGTGTGAATTTGTCCAAGCATATGTATTTATTATTATTACACTTAATATTTAATGTTGTTATTTTCAGGAGGAAAAGTGTTGGTGTATCTGATTTTTGGATCACTGATCACGCTGAGCGTTCATCCTATGTCAGGTAATTTATTTTACTTTATACATGAAATAGACACGTCATACTTCGTGATACTTACCTCAATCGCCTCAACAACTAGGGACATCGAATAATGACTAATTTAGCAATCCTATGGATAAGGATTGAAGGATAGTTTTTACAAAGATAATCATAATATTAGACCTTTCGAGTTAAGAAAATAGTGAGTAAAGGTGTTTTCACAGTGGAGTGAAGATTTAAGTAATTACTATTAAAAATATATATATAAAAATGGATAACAATCAATTTAATTTTTTTTATTTTTATATTTATAGTTGGATTTTATTAGCTTTGTCTACAATAAATAAAGTTTAAAACATTACATAAAACAATTTAAATTACAATTTACAATATATAATTAAGTACATACTAAAACTACATATAAATAAAAACCTTAAAATTACTTAAATAGGTAAAAAATTTGCCCCAAGTCCCCTGAATACGGAAAAGTCCCCAGAAGGCTGGCCGCGTTGCCCCGCTGGATGGAGAGGCTTATACGCTTATAGGCTTATCAACTTCATCATCACAGCCCACAGGCTTATCAACTTAATTGTCTCAAATTAAAAATGAAGTCAAGGATATCCCTTTGCTAGCAGCCTGTCTAGTATTTGTTGTTTATACAAACCGGTTAGTTATTCATTTTTATTATTTTCCGCCGTCAACTGGTCACTGTGAACTTAACTCTCTCATTAGTTGCGACCCGATTGGTCGAGGGTGAGACTAGGCCAGCGGATAACGGTGCGTCACTATTTTCTTAACGCGAATGAACTATAGTTTAAAATAAAGTCGCTTTCAGCGTCTATCTGTCTGTCTACCTGTATATCCGCTAACTTATCCTAAGAGACTGTGAGGGCGCCGTAGGTTATCCTACGTCATCGAGTACAAGTAAATTTCCACTTTGTAGCGATAGTAGACATTTAGGAGACCCACACAACGATGATCTTGACGTGCACAACCTAGAACGGGCTAAAAAAAATCACGAAAAAAAATTTTTTTTGCGACCCAAACTTTCGACTTCACGTAGCGTGACACAATGCTACGTAAAGATTGTAGGCTTGCTGGAAGAGATTTCTTTTTAGATACCCCTACCTTACCCTACCCCTACCCTTACCCTACACCTGCCCTATACCAGGGGCGTAGCTACCGCCGTATCTGCCGTATCAATTATACGGGGCCCCCGGGCCATAGAGGCCCCCGAACGTGTGTAAACAAAAATTCGTTTTCCATTATTTCAGTTAAACTTTCCCTATTTCCCGAAAAAAAAAATAATTTTATAGAGAATTTCAGACCAGGGTTGGGGGCCCCCTCCGCAAAAAAGGCAATTGAAATCAAGTGATACAATCCGTTTTCATTGACCTTTCGTTAAAGAGATATTTATTATTTTTATTGAAAAAAAAAAACAAGACAACGTAGTGCCCTTCACGCGCACTCATTTATTACTTCATTGAACTTTGTGTAAAATGTGCGCCTATCAGATGGCAAAAATGACAACAATTTTGATTTTCATATTTTCAGCACTATCGGTAGCACCAAAGGCTTAAGAAACTCCTTACTCCGTTCTTTCCTAAACGGGTCACATGAACATGGTTCATAATAATCTTGGCCGTGTGGGCCAACACATAATGGTCTTGGCTCACACGCAATCAATCTTTGAATTTGTCTGTTTTCAAGTTAATAATGGAACGTTTTAATAGCCAAAATATCAAGAAATTTCGAGTTTTTACGCTCGCTCATTAACTGTTCGCGAAGTTGATTTTATTATACAATCTCATCTAAAATTTCGAGATATCCCGGCGCTATCGTCATATTGCTGATTTTACTGTATTTTTTATTAAAATCGCGCAAGGTTTTAATGGATAAATTACAAAAATTTCGAGCTCGCTGCGCTCGCTTATTCAATGATATAAGTTATAATCGCGTAAGGTATTAATATAGCCAAGCCAAAGGCAATCAATATCAAAAATTCCTAGCCCTACCTAGCCTCGCGAACCTGACTGTTAAGAGTCTATTGTCACACAAATGTAGAGCTGGCTATGCTAGTCCATTTATTGACTTAAGCTAAGACTTGGATTTAAGTTACTCATTAGTACCCCCCCGTAGTTGAGGGTATCTGCCAGGGGGCCCCTACACAACTATTGATACGAGGCCCCCGAAGGGCACGCTACGCCACTGCCCTATACCTACTTTACCCCTACCTACCCTTTCTTTTCTTGCTATAAACTTTCCTCATGAATCACTCTATCTATTGATGAAAACCGCATTAAAATCCGTGGCGTAGTTCAAAGATCTAAGCGTACATCGATACATAGGGACAGACGGCGGGAAACGACTTTGTTTTATACTATGTATAGATTTTGAGCTTAAACGTCCTAAACGGGACAAACGGGTGGACGGACAGACAGACAAACAGCGGAAACTTAGTAAAACCCGCGTCATGAAAGAAGAGACTTGTCAAATGGCGGTAGAGGGGATATCGCGCAGGCAATCGTATGCAGCCATAGCCTCCTTCATGAAGGAGGTTATGCTAATATCTAACTTGTACTATCTCTTTGATTTTATTGTGTACAATAAATTGTTAAATAAATTAATTACTTTAAATGAGCAATGTACGAGTATGTCGATTTCAACCGACATAGGATGATTTCGTTAGTCGGAAAGAGTACACGTAATTCCCCCAATATACTATAAATTACAATTATTAATAAAATGTAATGAGAATATGCGTCTGTGAAACTTGAAATATACTATATAAAATCTACATCTACATCTACACTAATATTATAAAGAGGAAAGTTTGTACCTATTTTTGTATGTTTGTAATGAATAGGCTCAAAAAGTACTGGGCCGATTTAAAAAATTCTTTCACCAATAAAATGCTACATTCTTCCAATTTAACATAGGCTACATTTCATTTTGAAAAAAATTAGGGATCCTTGGTAAAATTTGAACAATGTAACCGAAGGTGTAGAAAAATACCCAAAAAATTCCTTACATCGCGTGCGCTGCGAAAACTATTGATGATAGAACAAAATAATGTACTACGACTTTGCAGAACACATCATTATGTACAAAAAGTGTCGCGACAGTATATGTCTAACTATTATAGTTATGTCACAATAAGTGTTCTTTTATTTTGAAAATTTAATTGAAATGCCGCCGCTAAAAAACGCTCTTTATTTGTACCTTGGTATTAATCCATATCAAAATCAATTACTTCATATTCACGACTACTTCAATACCTTTATATAACTTTTTGAATTATTCAATTCAGACATTCCATTCGAAAGATATCACGAGTTTAAAAATGTGAATATTAGAAAAAAGTCGCGTGTTCGCCGCTCAGTCCGCTCGGCTATCTAGGCAGTACGGGATACGTACGGGAGGGGGGGGGAGTCAATGTCAAGAAATACGGCCGTCAGGAGCCGGGTCGCCCCCTTCCCTCTAAAATGGTTGAGGAGACGGTTGGAACTTTTGTGATCGTAATATGGTGTCCTGTTTGTAACGGGACACTACTCAGTACATACTTAAGTATAATATAATTACTTCATATTATAAACACGAAGTCCCACGGCGTGTCTTACTGTCAGTCTGTACGCGATAAACTCAAGAACTACTAAACGGATTTTCATGCGGTATTCACACACAGACTACATAATGCGGTTTTAGACAACGTGATTCATGACGAAGGTTCAGGTGTATAATTTGTTAAGGTTTACTACCCGTGCGAAGCCGGGGCGGGCCGCTAGTCTATTATAAAGTTTCCTTCCACTCGCAGGGCACCTGATAGCCGAACACTACATGTTCAAGAAAGGCTTCGAGACATACTCCTACTACGGACCCTGCAACTGGCTGACCTTCAACGCTGGTTACCACGTGGAGCACCACGACTTCCCGGCCGTGTCTTGGCGGAAATTGCCTGAGGTGAGTAATTAGTAATTTTGAGGAACGCTTTATAATAATGATTAAATTAAACCACCATTATAACACGTACTGGCTCTTTTAAACTCATCTTTACATTTTTCTGCTCATCACAGAAAATATGGACTAGCTGTAAAACTTGTAAAAACTTTAAGTAGGTATGGGTATTAGAAAATCTTGATTCACTGGAGTTACTATCGGACTCACTGTAATCATTGCTGTAGATGAACACTTGTGGCCATTTATCAGCTGCAAGGTTTAGTATAAAATTGATCTTCAGTAAGTAGTTAGCTGTGTACGTAAAATACGAGTGGGGGAGTCGGGAGTGCTTACTAGGGGAGTGGGGAGCGTGTACCAGGGTATGGGGAGAGCGTAAGGGTAGTAGAGAGTGTTCACTGGTAGTGTGTACCAGTCAGTGGGGAGTGTGTACCAGGTGGACTCCTCACGGAGGGGAGCGTACGGGTAGTATGGAGTATGGACGGGTAGTGATTAGGTTGTGGGAAGTTTACAGAGGGAGTGGACGTTATGTGTTTTTAAGGGGTTTTGCCCCTAAGAGTCTTTTCCACCGCTGCAATCTGTAGCCAGATTTAGAGAGGCGTCTGAGGATAGGCTACATAATCTGGTATCCGTAAGGAATGTAATTAAAAAATCTTTCAGTTGTGTATGAGTTTATCATCAACTGTCAAACATATGGACATTGCGAAATTTCTTGGTTTACTTTTTCGTGGTTTTCTACGAAACCCTAAAGAGACGCGCGTTTAAAGAATGCTTGCCAAGTAGTTGTATTTTTTTTACTCAGAAGAAATAAGGCATTACATTGTTAAGATAAGGGTGTATGCTATATCAATACTTATGTTGGTGCTCTCGCATGCGAGGGCCCTGGGTCCGCCTTGACCATGATCCAAGATTTGGCAGATCATGGGATTAGAAATGTAATTTCGGTGGAGCGACTGCCATCTGACCACCACGATCCTGCTACCAGGGGAACCTGACCAGATTGGATCATGGTTACACATTCAGTCGCCCAGTGCAGGTTTTATCACGTTTTCCCTCACCGTAAGAGCATCGATTAGTGCTTCAACTAATGTACATAACTCAGAAAAGAGTCATTTGTATACGGCGGAACTGGGATTCGAACCCGGGACCTGTCTTTTACGACTATGACCCCTTATCCACTGGGCCAGACGCTCCCTGAAATATGTACGCTATATTAACTTTCAGAAAAACGCTTCGACGGTGAAGTTTATGCTTATCAGGTGATAGGACTCTGTCAAGCTTAAGGAGTCCGCCTGGGTGAGTACCACCGCCTTATCTATTTCTGCCGCCAAGCAACAATGCTTGCATTGTTGTGTTCCGGTTTGAAGGATAAGGTAGCCAGCGCAATTACAGGCGTGAGGCATTTCATCTTCGTCCTTACAATGACAACGCACCTGCAGTTCCGCATTCTGGTTACCTGCAACGTAAATGTATGAATTGTATATGTTATGGGCGACAGTTACCACCTACCATCAGGTGGACTGTCCGCTCGTTTGCCCCGGAATAGATAAAAAAATCTCCGATCTCTACAACCAGTAATTCCTTGCCAGGTCCGCCGGATAGCCAAGGAGTACTACGATAATCTGCCCCAGCACTCCAGCTACGTGAGCGTGCTGTGGGACTTCGTGACCGACCCTGCGATAGGCCCGTACGCGCGGGTGAAGCGACGACACAACGGGTTGGATAGCTGATGTCCTACGTACAGATGTCAGCAGTAAACATCGAGCACATACCCAGTAGAGATGAAATTTGGGGCGATCGCTTTCTTATAACGTCTCAGTGGAGAATCACGTACATAACGTCATAAACTTGGTTTTTACTTAATTGTAGTAGTGATGTTTTAATAATTGTGAAAATAATATTATTAAAAAAAATTACAATTGAAATTTTTCCGAGAGTCGATTAAAAAGAAAAAATAGTTCAAATTATTGTAATAGATGGCGTTGATTAGACACGACGCTCAAAAGTAAATCAAAACGAGACCGTTAAATGTATAAAAATGTTGACATTTTGCGCTTACTTCTTTTGTTAATTCTTCTCAGAAAAGCTATGTATCTTTTCACGAAGCACCGAAATACTGCCGCGCTATTGGACAGAAAAGAATCGATTCTAGCCAATTACAGCGCTTTATTTTGACGTCAGACCTCACGTCTTCGCGAAAAGTTCGATGTACATTGCTGTGAAGTAACAACTATCAGTAACTCTCTCTGCATAGCAAAATATGTCGATTCCAACCGACATACGACGATTTAGTTTGTCGAAAACAGTACTCGTTATACCCCAATACCTCAGCTATTGGTAAGTAATTCTAAGTAATCGCCGTACAGTCTCTACTGGGTATGTGCTCTGTAGCGGTAAATTGCACATAGTCTAGTTTTTCGTAGAGAGTCGTCTCTGTCGCACGCGTGTGAGCAAATTATACGAAGCTGAAACTAGCCTGGTGGGCATTTAATCGCGACTAGTGGTCTATAATATGCGCGTGCGAGTTCATGTCCATCGGGTCAACCGTCTAAAGCGCTTATTGCATTAGACTGAATTCAGAAGCAAAAGCGTAAGAGCAAATGAATGTGGAAACGCTTTACATCATGTAATTGACTCAAAAACGGACCTTATTCTTTGAGCAATACTTTCTTTGATTTTTTTTTTGTACCAACAAGGTGGCAAACAAGCTTACGGCCTGCCTGATGGTAAGCAGTCACCGCAGCCTATGGACGTTTGCAATACCCACGCGTTGCCGACCCCGTAAAAACATTTTAACCCCTTTCTTGAAGAACTCCCATGTTGTACTCTCCAGGGAAAACCTCTCCAGGTAGTACATTCCATTTGCTCTCACGTTCTCAATTTAAGCAAATAACTCAAAAAATAAAATAGCGCATTACTCGAACGTATTATCGCCATCTCACTCGCTCAAACCGAACCGAGTGAGATGGTGATGTATCGAGCCCTCAATTATTGAATGCCCGATGGACATGAACTCGCGCGCGCACAGTATGTGAAATGCATTAGGTTAAGCTTTTTTCATGAATAAATTATTGTAAAATTTATTTTGTGTTTGGCTTTTCCCCTCTTGTAGTAGCGTTTGTCAGAGTACCTACCTATATGCCTAAATAGGTCAATATCGGCACCGTGGCATTTCTTATTTAAATAAATAAATCGTTACCTATGAAATTTGCGTTTTGTGAAAATGACAGAAACTGTTATTTTGATACAGGCACATTTTTAAATTTTTTGGAAATTACCAATCAAATTACGATTAAACTTTGAATTGTCGTTTTGTATGGCGAAAATGACGGAAACTGTTTTCAAACAAGCAAATTTTGAAATCTCTTGGAAATGGCAAATCCGATTATAATAAAACTTTGTAGGTATATTCAAACAACATTCAGCCATAGTATTTTACTACGATTAAGTTAATTGATAACTAAAAAGGGATATTTTTAAACCCTTATACAAAATTAAGAATTTATTCCAATTTAATTTTAGAGATCTGAATATACTCTATTTTCGAAATCGAGTATTAATTTTGATATGTAATGTACAATGGCCGTGTGGTGACCGGCAGAGTAGAATAGCACTAACCCCTTACGCTCATGGGTGTCGTAAGAGGCGACTAATGTTATCGAGGCAAAAAATCAAGAGTCTCCGTAGTCTGGATAGTAGTCCGCATTTTCCATCGTTATATTTAAACACTGCGATCTCCAACCCGCCTGCCGAGCGTGGAGATTATGGCAATAACCTCCCCTTCCGTGGGAGAGGCCCAAAGTCCTGCAGTCGACTGTTACGGGCTGTGATTGTGATGATGAATTACAATTAAAAATATTTGAGCAAGTCATCATAATTATCTTGGCGTTAATGTCCAGGTTGTGCCTGGGGTCCGCCTTGACCATGATCCAGGATAAGGGTGTTCATAACTCGAGAGAAAAGTCATCGGTACATGGCCGCAGTGGGATCCGAACCCGGTATCTCTCACTTTTTTGTTTTTGTTTTTAATCTTACGAGTCAGATACCTTAAACACTTGGCCACCGTCGCTCCTCAGATTAGATTAGAATTTTCTAATATTAGTAGTTCGATTTTTGACTATTCATCATCATCATCATATCAGCCAAAAGACGCCCACTGCTGGGCATAGGCCTCCCCTAGAGATCTCCACGGCGGCCGCCCCTGTGCCTTCCGCATCTAGCTGGTACCTGCGATCCTTACCAGGTCGTCGGTCCACCTTGTAGGAGGCCTACCCACGCTGCGTCTTCCGGTACGCGGTCGCCACTCGAGAACTTTACTGCCCCATCGGCCATCTGTTCTTCGAGCTATTTTAACCATTATTGATAGGGATTTAAAGTATTTAAAAACATGGAAACTAGATTTATATTGAAATAAAACTTTATTAACACAGATTACATGTAGAACAGAGTATTCTCATTTATATTATATGAGATAATACATAACAATTATTAATATATTCTATGTTATTATATGCCTGCTTTGTTGACCTTGCTTTTATCAATGACAATTCAGTTATTTATTTATCTATTTCTCTTATATTTACAAAATTTGTCTATTAGATACTAGACTATTTATGTTTGACTGGTTTGATAGCTAATTTGGTAACCTAGAAGATCTGTGCGCTAATTAAGTAACGCTGTTGCCAACAATTATCTTGATTACAATGATTGAAATTGTCACTTAGGTCCGTATCATCGATTTCATGGGTTCAGTTGCTAACAAAACATTGCATTGAACTGAAAATCGATCATACGTAATCGCAAAAGTAACAATTTCAATCATTGAAATCAGATAATTGTTGGCAACAGACTTAGGAAATTAGCTTACTTGGCTAGATTCTCAATAAATTTCTTTGCAACAACACAGATATTTGATGCCCTCTGATGCAATGATTGAACTCCAAGTACATAAAACCGCATTAAAATCCGTTGCGTAGTTTAAAAGATCTAAGCGTACATAGATACATAGGGACAGACGGCGGGAAGCGACTTTGTTTTATACTATGTATAGATACACCGTTCATTGCACCGGAATGTTCAGAGATATTTGTGTTAAAGTTTGGACATTTCAATGTAAGTAGGTACATCAATACAAAAAAAAATCAGAATACATTCATGAAAATGTAAATATTGAATACCTCAACTTAGAAATAATATCTATAAAACAAAAAGTAGGTAGATATGGTATAAAGTATTTCAAAATAATTTTATCGCGTGGAAATAAGGTTGAAATTATCTTACTCGTTCAGGTCGCTGGTATTTTTTAACCATGAATTGGATTCCCATGCGAATTAGCTACCTGTCTCTTTCATACTCGTGGTAAGTTCTGACAAGTGTGAAAGAGACAGGTAGCTAATTCGCACACCAACTCGGGTGATTTTCTGACAGCTGGTTTAAAAGTAAACAGTGTAGTTCGATAAGCGACGCTAGATGGCGTTGCTTAGACAGGATTTTCAAGTATTCAATTGGATATCCGAACATTTTAAGGGTATGTTCCGGGTTTCCTACCGCGTACCTTTGTTGACGAGTGGCCCGATATTTCGACGCAGTTCCATGCATCATGGTCACGGGACGACTGGAAGATGTGTGATAATAACCGCGATTGTTTAAAACATGGATAACCGAAGTTATTCGGAAAGGTATTACGTGCAATGATACGTTAGTTTTAGTAACTTTTCTGACAAAAAAGTGCAAAAAGCTTACATTTTTATACATTTAACGGTCTCGGTTTGTAATTTGAATAATGTTAATGCTCAATATTGCCTCCACCGCTCTTTCGATCTCCTTTCAGAGGGTCTAAGGTAGGCTGGAAGAAATCCCATTGTGGGATAAGCCCGCCTTTGCTTCGTAAAATGATATTTTTCTACCTACTGTATTTCTTTTTAATTGCAATAAAGAGTTTACATACATACATACATACAATGTTTGAGAATCGTGTCTAATAAACGCCATTACAATTTATTTGAACTATTTTTATATTAGAACGGTTAATTTTTTTGTTTAATACCACTAAGTTGGCAAACAAGCTTACGGCCCGCCTGATGGTAAGCAGTCACCGCAGCCTATGGACGTTTGCAATACCAGGGGCATCACCCACGCGTTGCCGACCCCGTAAAAACCTTTTCACCCGTTTCTTGAAGAACTCCACGTAAAATACTTCCCAGATTGTGTTTGATTTTAAAGATAAAACTTTGGTGTCTATTATATTGATTAATTAATACTTAAAAAAATATATTTCATACAAAGTAATAAAAACAACAATTATATCTCACACAGAAATGCTCTTAGAAACATAATTAAATTAATTTTCGCTATAAGTACTTAAAGCAAAACAATATCATTTTCATAAAAAAAAAAATATGAAAAAAAAAACTGCTCGACAAAATACCTAGACAAAGTACCTACATAAAGTCTAGAATTTATTGATCTATCTTCAGAACGTCTGGGCACGTACAGCCCTAATTTTAAATAACAAGCAAGTTAAAAAGAAATCCAAATCCAATGAGAATATAATCACTAGGTTTTATCCAAATCCTGGAAAAATTTACAATTTCATGTATTTCAAATTTTCAATGACCGGTTTTCAAGATGACATTTAAAAAAGAAAAGAGTTTTTATTATCGTCAATAGATGGCGCGATTCGGTGCTAATGTGTCAAACATACACACAAGGACCAATAATATTAAATTATTTACTATTTGGTTGTTTTTTAATCGGGCAAGTTTTAACGGGGTGATGATAATTTAGCAACATGGGCTAGATATACCCAATTTACGACGTGACTTGAGTGATATTTCCTCCTATCTGGCTCTTGGAACAAACTTGACATAAAAGTCCAGTACAGCGCCATCTATTTACAAGGAGATAAAACCTGTTTTTTTACTATAACTGTCAAATTGAAAACCTCAATATATTCCATTGTGTAAATGCAAAAAAAAATGCTCACCTATCGTCGATTATATATTTACCATTATATAGTCAGTGTTTATTACATTATAATATAATATATACCACGAATTATAGTTTATTAAGACACCTTGTAACAGTACAGTTTCACAGTAGTGTAAAACGACACCTATTTACTGAGCGCGCGAGTTCATGTCCATCGGGCACGACCGCCTAAATAATTCGAGTAGCAATTATTGACGACATGAAGCATTTAATCGTAGTCCTCACAGTGACAACGCACCTGCGGTTCTGCATTTTTGTTATCTGCAAGCTGTATGAATTGTAAATGGTATGGGCGACAGTTACCATTTATCATCAGGTGGGCTGTCTGCTCGTTTGTCACTGAATAGCATAAAAAAGAAAAAGAAAGCTCACGCCTGTGTCCCACAGGTGGGGTAGGCAGAGACTATGGACCGCCACTTTGCTCTGTCCCGACACAACTCCCTAGCCTCGCATATATCCACAACTCTTTTCATACATCTCCTTTTATTCTTGCCACTTCGGACCTAAATATTTCAAGTAGCAAATATTGAAGGCTCGATACATCTCCATCTCACTCGGTTGCCGTTTGAGCAAGTGAGATGGCGATGTATAATCAGTTCGAGTTAGGTCAGAGGACATGAACTCGCTCGCAATAAGTATGTATTATATATATTTTTTTAAACTCCCATCAATTACTACAAAAATATCATTAATATTTGTGATCTAGTCTGCACTGGTGATTTTTATTTAAATAAAATTATCTTAAGACACAGAATATCTGTAATGTGCATGAAGTTTTAAATAAATAAAGATCTATTAGACTTCCCGGCCGAGCAGAAATTGAAATGATGAATTTTAGTTTCTGTTACGGGTCTGGGTGTAGTATGTATATAACAAAACTATATAAGTAGTTTATCAATTATCTAACACCCATAACACAAGCTTTGCTTACTTTGGCGCTAGATGGCGCTGTGTGAATTTATACAAACATATTTTTTATTACCATTTATTTATTAATATAACATCAACATATGCCATAAGAATAAAAGCTATACTGAAAGCTGAAATTTGTGCTTTGGGCTCTTTCTTAAATGGCCTATCAGGTGGCAATGTGACATGTTCTGCTGTATATAATCGTAACATATATTTATGGCCATAATATGATAATTATAATGCAGAACATAATATGAATTGAATGAAATCACTTTTCGTACACTAGTTCCACTTTATTATACAAATTTTATGAAATTGCAACCGGTTTCAAATTACTCATCTTCAGGCAAGCCTGATTTAATTCATAATAATGGAGTTCCATCATGAAGTGACAACACAAAGTGTTAAATATGATATGAATTATCATATTATGGCCAGTAACATCTGCAGTATAATTATAATATTGTTACCAGTAACAAAAAATCTGCTTTTGAAGCCTCTCTAACATAGATTACTATTTATTAATGCATAATAGGATCAAGTTACTGAATACTCAAAAACTGAGTACTGTCTTAATCAAAAAAGTCTTCAAAATTCACCTGTTCTACTTCACAGAAAGTTCTCGAAAGTAATATTTCAGAAAATATTTAAATCAGTAAAAAAAAATCTTGGAAAAATTCACACAGCGCCATCTAGCCCCAAACTACACCCACAACATAAGCTTTGCTTACTTTGGGGCGAGATGGCGCTGTGTGAATTTGTACAACATGAAAAAAAAATAAAAAAAAAGTAGTTGAAACAATGAAATTCAATATTAAAGAACGTTTAAAAGAAAATGCTCTATTCTAATTTCATTGTTTTTATTAAACCGTTCGATATCTAATCCTACAGCATTAATAAAAAGCAACCCGATTACATATCAAAACATAAAATTCGCCAGAAAACCTATCAAAAACTTCGTGAACTCCAAGCTCCAGTATTTCGCGTAGCAAAACTCTATACATCCTTGTATAAAAATGGTCTAAACTAACCTAGACTTAACTTTTTAGACCGTGGTGGCGTCTCTTGATCCTAGCGTAGGGTCCTATGTCTGGGTCCATGACGAAATCCCATAGGACCGCTGACCAGCTGTTGTGCTGAGGTAAGTCTTCGTAGAATTCTTTGGCTATGCGTCGGACCTGTTGAGATAAAAAAATATAAAAAAAAATATGCTTGGACACTTCACACAGCGCCATCTAGCCCCAAAGTAAGCAAAACTTGTGTTATGGGTGCAAGAGAACTGATGAACTATTTAAAAAAATCTTGCTGTTAATGTCCCGGTTGTGCTCTCATACGCGAGGACCCAGAGTCCGCCTAGACCATAATCCAGGATTTAGCAGATCAGGTAATTACAGTGGAACGAGTGCCATCTGATCTCCGCGGCCCTGTTAAAGGAGAGCCTGACCAGCTTGGATCATGGTTACACATTCAGTCGCCTCACTCAGCAACTGACTGTACATTACTTGAATACTAACCGATGCTCTTACGGTGAGGGAAGACATCGTGATGAAACCTGCACATTCAGGCGATTGGATGTGTAACCATGATCCAAGCTGGTCAGCTGCCCTGGTAGCAGGATCGCGGAGGTCAGATGACAGTCGCTCTGTAATTAACTGATCTGCCAAATCCTGGATCATGGTCGAGGCAGACCGGGACCTCGCGCTAAAAGTGCAACCGGGATATTGACATATTGACGCCTAGGTGATAACGATGATGATGATTTCAATCGACAATGGTCAGGCCACATAGCTCGCGGAATCGATGGCCCATGGGGCGGAAAAATTCTCGAGTGGCGGTCGATTCATCGTCACAGCCCATAACAGTCCACTGCAGGACTTAGGGCCTCTCATATAAGAGCGGTCATTGCCATAATCTCCACGCTTGGCAGGCGGGTTGGAGATCGCAGTGTCATAAATATAACAATGGAAAACGCTGCAGCCCATTTACCAGCCTACGGAGACTCCAGAACTTTTGCCTCGAAAACGTTAGCTGCCTTGTACGACACCCACGAGTGTAAGGGGTTGGTGCTATTCTACTCTGCCGGACACCACACGGTCGGTTACATACAGGAAATTGAAGCGTAGGACGTCCCCCACGAGATGGAGGGACCACCTGGTAAAGTTCTTGAGAACCGGTGGATGCAAGAAGAAAAAACTATTCGGCGTGAAAGTCTTAGTAGGAGTAGATCCGACCATAGTAATATCTTCTCTGTTATTTATAAAAATCGTGCATTGTACGAGAGAATGTATTATACACAATACTCAAATATTTATTGCTTCATAAAAGTAATTTTATAATTACGATCCCGACCGACATTGCAATGACTCAAATAAGGAAAGAAATATACTAAATATTTTGCTGTATTAGGAACAATCAACAGTTACACAAGTATGTAGATAACGATTGGAAAAATAACCGTTTTATTCAAATTTTATAAAACAAGCTGCTCAAAATGTTTTAAACAAGTGTTCTTTTGGTTTTTTGTTTTTTTTTTCAACCGATCATATCTAAGAAATCATGCCCAGACTGTTTGAAAACTCGCCTGAACCAAGATATATTCCACTGAACAACCTATTCCTTTCATACAAAATAAAAGTATATTTAGCTCAGGGGAATACCCGAATACCTAATTCCGGGGAATTATCGCAAAGAAACGACAACCATGGGGACTTTACCAACGAATTTTTTAAAATGTTATTTGTTTGACTTACATTTATTAAATTATAGTAGCAAATTAAGATCTAGAAATCCTCGATTGGCAGAAGATGGCGCAGGATAGGATCTCTGGTGTCGGCGGCCAAGGTCCACTTTGGGAGGCTGAGCCAGCGCAGTAAGTAAGTAAGCAAATTAACTTTTGAATTTTTTTCGAGATATTTCAAGTAGAGATGAAACGGATAGTTGTTTGGCCGGATACCGGATACCGGATATCCGGCCAGCCTCCTAGCCGGATAGCCGGATATCCGGCGGCCGGATATTTACAGGTCATAGTATCTGAACAAGTTTGTGCAAGCTTATTATTTTAAGCCAATCGAAAATGTAGCTGAGCTTCGGCAAAGAATTACGGAAGCAGCTGAAATTGTCAACAACGGAAGATTTGCCCGTGTGATAATCCGATCTTTTTTAAGAAGATGTCGAGCTTGTATTGCAGTTGAAGGAAGGCAGTTTGAACATATTTTGTAAATAATAAATCTTTGCATCTAATTGGTGTTTAATTTTAAACTTAAGGAAAATTTGTCCTAAATTTAACAAAAAGTTAGTATCTCTGACTTGAAAGCATCACTACCTGTCTCACTCACATTTCATGAATGACTCTCCGTCTCACTCGGTCTTAGGCAAGCTTTGAACGCACTAAAATAATTTTTAGTAGGTAAAGAAAAAATTTTCGAAACTGGGTTTCTTGAAGGAATTTTTTTTTCCCCGTTATCAAAGAAATAATGTAGCAAGTATTATACCATTTTAGAATCCTTATTAAATGCGTCAACTTTTCGTGCTACTTGCCAACCTGGCGTAGTACTTTTTTTTTTCAGTACAGTCCGTTAAAGTTGGACGAAATATTAATTGTCTATTCATTGTACGGCATAATGAGACACTTTCTTCCAAGCTGGAGCAGTTGACTAAGAATTCTAAGTAATAGCACTATTCGGGATTACATAAGAAAAATAAAATTGAAAAAAAGTTAAGATTTGTAGCAACAGGAGCTAAAAAACCATCACAGGGTGTACATTTTCTCCAAAATAAAAGAAATGCCTATAATTTAAAAAATTGAAGACTTAGATTTTATTTTTTATTTTTCTAGTAACTATTATGATTTGGACTATCACCCGATTTCGGCTTGACGTCGACTTACGGGACACCCTGTATACTATAGATATACTATATCGGAATTTTAGATCATACCGGGAGGTCAATGTTCCTCTTGCGGCCTGAGGAGGCGTGTTCCGAGGCCCCGTACTACCCGTACACTACCCGTACTACCCGTACACTACCCGTACTCCCCTAGTACGCACTCCCCCCACCCCGTACTCCCCTAGTACGCACTACCCACACCCCGTACTCCCCTAGTACGCACTCCCCACTCCCCCACTACTCACCTCGGGCAGCCTCCGTCCAGGAACAGCTGGGAAGTCGTGATGCTCGTTGTGGTAGCCCACGTTGAAGGTGATCCAGTTCAGGGGACCGTAGTAGGAGTAGGTCTCGTAGCCTTTGCGAAACATGTAGTGTTCGGAGACGAAGTGGCCTGCGTGGGTGAATGGGAGTGTTAATAGTGTAGCCTGCTTGTCGATAACAAAAGTTAAGCAACGCAAGTCCGGGAAATGGATGGGTGACCGTTTGGTAATTTGAAGATAGTCGAAATTCAGCACCACAGGGTTCGGCTCGTAAGCCAGAGGTCCCGGGTTTGATTCCCATTGCCCCCATGTACCAATAACTCTTCTGAGTTATGTACATTAGTTGAACACTAACCGATGCATGCTCTTGCGGTGAGGGAAAACATCGTGATGAAACCTGCACATTCAGGCGACTGGATGTGTAACCATGATCCAATCTGGTCAGGTTCCCGTGGTAGCAGCAGGGTCACGGAGGTCAGATGGCAGTCGCTCCACTGTAATTACCTGAACTGCCAAATCCTGGATCATGGTAAAGGCGGACCCCGGGCCCTTGCGCGCGAGAGCACAACCGGGACATGAATGCTTAGATCATTATTATTATTATTATTACCTGCAACTGGGTGCACCCCCATCGCCATCAGGGATCCAAAGATGAGGTACCCGAGCACCTTCCAACCTGGAATGGAAACCAAAAGAAAATGAGAAACTCCCTTTCATAATTTCATTTCTAGTGAAAGAGAATTTCTGTTCATAGCGGGATAGTTACGAATTACGGCTGGGGCTGTCTGTAGCTCTGATGAGCTGATGATGTCTGTGCTACTGCACATCCTGAACTTTGTCTTCTGTGGTTTTTTTACGGGAGACATGGCCTGTAATTGTACCAACTACTGTCTTCAGTTCACTCCGTTTTTTTGTATTGGCTAGGAGCACATGGATGGACGGTCCACCTGATGGTGCGCGGCCACCGTCGTCCAGGTCATCTGCAATCTGAGGGGAGCGGATGCGGTGCTGGCCTTTGAGGTACCTGTAGGCATGCCTTTTGAAGAACCCCATGTCGTAGTGCAAAGAAAAGAATTCGGGAGCTCATTCTACAACTTGCACGTTCGCGGTAAAAAGGCTCGCGATGCCCGTACGTTAGTTGGATGCCTGCAGTGGTACCGCCTATCTCCCATTGTACGCCGCCATTTTGATGCAATTAATATAACCAATCGCAGCAAGACAGCTCTGGCTCTGGCTTGCTGCGATTGGTCCACACTCAATTGCATCAAAATAGCGGCGTACAATGGGAGATAGGCGGTACGGTTGCTGACTTCCAACTAACGAGCATCGTGAGCCTTATTATCGAGCATTTGCAAGTTGTGGTAAGAGCTTCCGAAGTCTTTCCTTTGCACTACAACATGGGGTTCTTCAAAAGGCATGCCTACAGGTACCTCAAAGGCCGGCAAAATCTATCCCATCGCCAGAGAGTGCGGTGGCGGAAGAGTGACTGTGGCACCAAGTTAAACATTTCTTCGGAACATTCACCATTCCGTTTGAGATTTAGCAGTCTGTCAGGTAACTTTCGAGTTAAACCTTTTGGCGGTAAAGGGATATGGTATTGTTGGCAAGCGAAGATGGAGAACGTGGAAAAGGGTAATTACCCACCTCGCCGGGTGTTGTGGGACCAAGGGCCCGACAGTTGATCGTCGGAAGTTGTATATACGGCGCGGAGTTGGCACATTTCTCTAGCGCGACGTAGGACGGTCAGCGCAATCTATGTGCTGATGCTTGCCAACCTTGTGTTCGTGTACTCGTAATGTGTGCATCGTTGGGTTTCTTTATTGGAGCGATACCTGTCGCGTGGGGGGCTTAGAAAGGGTGTAAAACTTAAACCATTGACTAACCGAACACCTGAACTATAATAGCATCGAAGAACACCTGGATCACGGTGTTAACCAGCTCCAGAGGCGTGGGCGGCTTGGGCCTCACTATCAGCGGTCTCACGGAGTAGAAGAAAGGTTGCAGGAACAACCAGAGCAGTTTCCCGGCGGTGGTGTTGAAGAGCTTCGCCTCAATTAAGGTTGGAAGGTCGGTGTCTATCACTTCGTCGCCTTGGTACTGTGGAAAGTAATGGGGAGGTTGGATGAAAAATATTGCATAAATTACGGTGAGGAAAACATCGTGATTAAACCTGCATTCAGTCGCCTGAATGTGTAACCATGATCTAATCTGCGGGGCTATTGTCTAACTCAGTTGGGAACTGAACTTGATATTAGATCATTCTACGCTATCTACGTTGGCCATTGGCCCCCCTGGGGAGATATTGGCTATGTCTCAGTGGACAAGTGAATTTGTGATATAATAACCTTACACTACTCTCATTTGGTAGATCCTAGAGACAGTGGCCAACGAAGATGACGTAGTGTAGATTCTGTAGAATTATCGAATGTCAAATATAGTTGCCAACTGAGTTACCAAAAGCCCCGCTGGTCGGGTTCCCCCGATAGCGTGGTCACGGAGGTCAGATGGCCGTCGCTCCACTGTAATTACCTGATCTGCCAAATCCTGGATCATGGTCAAGGCGGACCCCGGGCCATCGTGCGCGAGAGCACAACCGGGACATTAACGCCAAGATGAAGATGATGAATATATAAAAAATCAACATTTATCCATCCTTACAAACTTACATAAGTGACAGTACTTTTTGTTGGTCTTTTTTTCAATACTGTTTATGTCCAATCACTCCACGCAACGAACACACTTACCCTATGATGTTCCAAGTGGTACTTCTTGAAGCTGATGGATATAGGTATCCCAATGGGCAGGTTCGCGAAGAAGCCGAACAGTCGGTTGTGCAGCGGCCGGTTGTGGCCGAAAGCGAGATTGTGCGCTATCTCGTGTATCGCTGCAACAAACGGAGAGATAGACAAATGAAATATTGAACATATACATTAAGATCTAACTAGTAGAAGTAAGAAACCCCTAACATAAATTCGTGCAGGGATAAAATGTGGATAGCATGAGAATGTGTTCATACCATAGAGAAAATATTTACTAACGTAATAGAGCAGCCATCACAAACAAAAATATTGTACCAATCTGTCACGTGCGGGAGGTGCGGGGGGAGGCTGCTAAGTCATAGAATGACCGACGAAATGTTATAATTTTCTTTATTTTTGGCCCTCGAATGGTTCGTACAGTTTTTAATGCAAAAATTTGCGTTTTTTTTAATATCCAAGCCACTGTCAGATTGGTCCGCGTCGCGCAACGTCTCAGAACTGACTGCGGCCACTGTTGTCCATGGACCGCAAAGCGTGGTTCAAAGAAAATACTTGCGGTGTCTCCTCTATTACGTTAGTAAATATTTTCTCTATGGTTCATACAAACACTCATAAATATATGAGTCATCGTTCAATCTTGCCGAATGAACTTGCGGTCTGTTTGAATCGTAGACTTTATGGAATACAATTGTCACTTCCCATCAAGTGGGCAATCGCTGTGTGCTTGGTTGTCAAATTTCAAGTAATTAAGCGGGCAACTCGTTGCGGTGCTGATTAGAATAGCTTCAAAGCGTGAAATGTTACTAAACGATGCTCTTGACGGTGAGGGAAAACATAGTGATGAAACCTGCACATTCACGCAACTGGATGTGTAACAATGACACAATCTGGTCAGGTTCTCTTAAAAGGCTCGCGGAGACAAGATGGCCGGCGATCTACTGCAATTACATAATCTGCCAAATCCTAGATCATGGTCCCGGGCCCCCGCGCCCGAGTGCACCACCGGTATGTAATAGATTGATTCTCATTCTTTAGACAATGCACGAGTAAATCTAGTGTTATAAAACCCAATCAGCTTGGGTGGCAATACCCGGTATAGAATAATGCATGTTTTGCAAGCCACGATTGTGTTGTTATAAACTTGGAATGGTACGAGTATGCTCGTTGCCACAGTGGTTTAGTATGATTAGTGCTGTTTATATAACAGAGGGGTTTCCAATCATGTAAGAAGATATAAAGGTTTTATCAAATTAAGTAATCATCATCTCAAGGAACACCCCTTTCCATCTCAAAAAGTATTGGGATCCTCGGTGTCGACATATCGGATAGCGTGCGATTCCGGAGTCACCTGGAAGGCAAGGCCAAACTAGCTTCGAAAAAGCTTGGAGTGCTTAACCGGTCCAAGCGATACTTCACCCCGGGGCAGCGCCTGCTGCTGTACAAGGCACAAGTGCGGCCACATATGGAGTATTGTTCCCATCTTTGGGCCGGCGAAACTGCCGACCTGCTTAATCCTCTAGACTCCGTACAGAGACGCGCTGTACGAATTGTCGATGATCCCATACTAACACGCAAGTTGGAACCACTGGCAAACCGAAGGGACTTTGGCTCCCTGTGTGTGTTCTATCGGCTGCACAATGGGGAGTGTTCCGAGGAACTTTTCGATCTGGTGCCCACAGCACAATTCCGCCATCGCACCACCCGCCGTGGGCTTGGTACTCATCCTCACTACGTAGACCCTCTGTTGGTCACGACGCGAAGGTTCGAAAGAACGTTTCTCGCTCGTACGATTCGGATGTGGAATGAGCTCCCAGCCACAGTGTTTCCTTTGGACTATGACATGGGATCGTTCAAGAGGTATATTAGAGGTCTCTTCAGAGGCGGGCAACGCATCAGTGACTCCCCTGGTGTTGCTGATGTCCATAGGCGGCGGTGACCACTTTCCATCAGGTGGCCCGCTTGCCTGTTTGTCTGCCGTATAACATTAAAAAAAAAAAAAAAAATCATCATCATCATATCAGCCGAAAGACGCCCACTGCGGGGCATAGGCCTCGCCCAGAGATCTCCACAAAAGCCGGTCCTGTGCCTTCCGCCTCCAGCTGGTATCTGCGACCTTTACCAGGTCGTCGGTCCACCTTGCGGGATGCCTACCCACGTAGCGTCTTCCGGTACGTGGTCGCCAGTCGATAACTTTACTGCCCCATTGGTCATCTGTTCTTCGAGCTATGAGCCCTGCCCACTGCCACTTTAGGCTGGCAATCCTCAGGGCTATGTCGGTGACCTTGATTCGCTTACGTATGGATTCAGGGTCACAGGGTTTGAAGTGATAATTTCTTATCGTTATCATTGATAATTATCTTATTTTTATAAAGAAAAACTTACGGCAAATTTATAACACACATTCTTTTGTCGGAGGTTATAAAACAGTAATTAATCATGAGATATCTGTGATAAATATCCGATCATTACCCCATAAACCAGGATAATTATAAAACAAAATTATTATCTTGAGAATTTTGACGACCTATGTGGTTCAGTTGGTTAACATGTCGGTCTGCTACGCAGAGGTCCCGGGTTCCATTCCCGCCGGGCAAAAATTTAAAAGTTGAATTTTAATTTCTGTTACGGGTATATAGTATTATGTAAACTCTTTCTTGCTTAATAAATACAGGAGTGCCAAAAATATTTTTTACAAAGTAAAGGCGGGCTTATCCCACGATGAGATTTCTTCTAGCCAACCTTAAACAGTCTGAAAGGACAATAGTGAGATCTTAAATTAAATTACATTTATATCTACAACAAATTATTTGAACAATAACAAAATAAACGGGTCTGGGTGTTGTATGTTTAAAAAGTATGTATTTAAAAAATATGTAAGTAATTTATCAGTTTTCTGGCACGCATAACACAAGCTTTGCTTACTTTTGGGCAATATGGCGCTGTTTGTAAAAGAATGTATATATCTGTACATAGTATAAAACGAACTCGCTTCCCGCCATCTGTCCCTATGTATCTATGTACGCTTAGATCTTTTAAACTACGCAAATTTTAATGCGGTTTTAGGAATAACAAATATTTATTTACACAAACAGAAACACCACAACACAAAAATTTGGACTACACGACATTTTGTATCATAGAAAAAAAAGAAAACTAGACAATACAGTTTCTAACAATATATTGTGATTTAAGAACAAGGTTTATAAACAAGAAAAAAGGGTAGGAAAGGGTAACGAAGGCGTACGCGAACGAAGTCGCGTCGTCCACTAGTTTATTTATAATTTCGAAATTTTTTATTTTTTTTTAATACTTTACCAGACAGGCATTTGACCGCCACCTCACCTGGTGGTAAGTGACGATGCGGTCGATGATGACAGCATGCCTGTCTAGGAACAGCCTATTCACTCTAGCCTTGAAGGCATCCAGCGTTAGTTAGTTAGTTTTGTCATCATCCGAGCAGTCAATCCTGACTTCTGTCAGAATCCGCTTTCCTGCTCCTTCTTATCCATTTCGGCATCCTCGCATCGTAGGCCATAAACGTTCAGCTATAGTGAGAACAAACATCTAAATCATATAACTAAGTATCTATCGTATGTGTAAATAGTGTATGACATGACGTGTGTGAGTCAAAACTGTATTGCATTCAAGGTCGTGGCCATTACGTCTTTAGAGTTTAGTTATACTGAGTGCTAAGCATTGCAACTTATTCAATGTCGGTATTACGAGTATTGTGATGTCAAAATAAATAATCGGTCTGTCTTTTTTCTTTTATGTAATACAGCAGACAAACAGGCATGCGGGCCACCTGATGGAAAGTGGTAACCGCCGCCTATGGACATCAGCAACACCAGGGGCGCTACCAATGCGTTGCCCGCCTCTAAGGAGACCTCTAATACACCTCTTGAACGATCCCATGTCATAGTCCAAAGGAAACACTGGCTGGGAGCTCATTCCACATCCGTATCGTACAAGCGAGAAACGTCTATGTATTAATATTCAACCATATCTATTTATAAATTTATCCTCAACGGTGGAATGATTCGCTCGCTTCAACAACGGCTTACGACACGGGGATGCCCAAAATCGGGCGAAGTGAACGAAGAGTGGAGTATAAAAGGGGATCCTGGCAGAGGCCCAGGATTGTGCGCTATATACTGTGAGGGCGTAGGTCATCGAGTATGAAAAGAAAACAATTTTGTAGCGATAGTGGAGGTTTAGGAGACACAAAACGTTGGTCTGTCCGTGCACAAAAGGGCACGTTCGGTACAATAAAAAATATGTACGAAAAAGCTTTTTAACGACCCATTTTGTAGCATAAATCATCAATTTTCCTCCACTCGCAGGGTGCCAGATAGCCGAACATTACATGTTCAAGACAGGCTTCCACCACCAAAACGTTGGTATGCCCGTGCAAAATGAAATGCCTCATGCCTGTAATAACGCTGGTTACTTTATCCTTCAAACCGGAACAAGGCGGCGGTACTCACCCAGGCCGACTCTTCAGGCTTGTTAGAGCCCTACCACCGGATCTGACTTCCGAGCGATATAAAATCAACTAATACGATGGTAGAATTTGAAACTGTGGTCGGACTCCTCAAGCTTGACAGAACCCTACCTGATCTGAATTCCAAGCGATAAAACCAACAAATCCTCATCATAGCTCATAACAGTCCTCTGCAGGACTTAGGGCCTCTCAAACGAAAGGGGAGGAAAAATATTACCATAATCTCCACGCTTGGCAGGCGTGTTAGTGATCGCAGTGTTGTATATATAACAATGGAAAACGCTGATGCCCATTTTCCAGACAAAGATTCTAGACCTTATGCCTCGAACACATTAGTCGCTTTGTATGGCACCCACGAGTGTTAAGGGGTTGGTGCTATTCTACTCCGCCGGACACCACAAGGCCAAGTAACAAGTAAGAACAAATGTTAGAAAAGAGTATGAGCACTCTGGAGTTATAACAATTTCTTTGGCCAGCGGCAGAGTGTACCTGGTGCCTAGAATTCTGAAGTTGATATCGAAGCAACCGAGAGCAGACATACATATAAGTCAAAACTGATGCTCGGTGATAGATAGATAACTTTATTCAGAGTCTATGCCCAGGTACAAATTAGGTATAACTGGTTATTGTTATCATTAGTATTATTTTTGTTTTTTGTACTATGTTGGTACCTTCGCCAAAAAAATGTTTTACAGTTTGGGGAATTATACAAATAAATACCTATGTAGAGCTCGTCTAGTCTAAAATGACGCGCCCCACTACTTAGTTAGTTGATTTCGATGTGTAAGTGCAAATATTAATAACGACACTTCATCTGTGTGGGAGCCAATGAACGACGCGTGCTCCTACGTTTGAATCTCACCGGCAACTGAATGACCAATTACAACGGCATTTGTATATGTATTGCGTCCATATTTTAAACTTGCTTATGTGCGTTAATGCGATAGTAGGGCGCGTCATTTTAGATTAGACGAGCTCTACCACATTTATGATCATCATCATATCTTCAAGAGTACGACTCTTGTCGGTGGAGCAATCGCCACTCTTCTCTCCTGTCTGCCAACCTCTTCATCTCTTTATAATCTCCGCCGCTCACGTTTTAACTCAACGAATACAATGGTTGCAATAGCAAGCGTTTACCTTGTCCAGAAATGCTGAGTTGCATTGGCTAATCCACTTATATTCATACATATAGATCAATACAATTGAGTTTTGTTTGTGGTAATCGTAGTATTACGGCCGTGTGGTGTCCGGCAGAGTAGAATAGCACCAACCCCTTATACTCGTGGGTGTCGTACAAGGCGACTAATGTTTTCGAGGCAAAAGATCTAAGCTTCCCGTAGACTGGAAAATGGGCAGCAGCATTTTCCATTGTTATATTATAACACTGCGATCTCCAACCCGCCTGCCAAGCGTGGAGATTATGGCAATAACCTCCCTTGTTGTGGGAGAGGCCCTAAGTCCTGCAGTTTACTGTTATGGGCTGTGATGATGATGAATCGTAGTATAATAATTGATAAGAGCAATTTATGATTCATTGTTCTGAATATGAAGGTTATAAAAGTCCCGGCTGTGCTCTCGCGTACGAGGGTCTAAAGACTACATAACATACTTATTTGTCGCAGCGATTTATTATTAAAACCGCCCATCACCTAGTCAGGGGTTTGTATATACGTTTATCTCTAATGTACACAAGATACCTGGTAATAGTAAACATTTCCATTAGCACTCTGTTACGCAAAGCGATCGATGGAAAGAGCTATGCTCGGAGCTTGCCTACGTTTTTTTATAACTAGACTAGCTTTTGACAACGACTTCGTCCGCGTGGATATAGTTTTTAGAGAAGATTCTCTTTTTCCGGAGCGACATTTAGAACATTTAGACAGTTTAAATGACCTCTCTATTTTATTAAAGCTAGTACTGCGGAGAGGTCAAGCTGTATATCTGCTTCTACAATGTTTTCCAGTTTCCAAAATCAAGTATATGTTGCCCAGGCTTAATAGATATGTCGCAGCCATCTGGTTAAATTAGCCATTTAATTAGAAGGCTAGTCCGTTAATTAAACGCCGGCATTCAATAGAATGGCTAAAGTACAACTAGCCAAGTAGTTGAATGTAACATGCAGCTACTTGGCTGAACGTTATTTAGGCGCCATCTCCCCGAGCGTGAGAATCGTGACGTATCCGCGCTTCTATCGTCGGAGAATCTCCACGTACGAGCGATTATTCCGCCAGCGTATCGTCACGACTGGTAACGGAATCGCCGCGTGCCCGCGACGACTCGTAACGGAATCGCCGTGTTATCGCGACGAGGCATTTGTGAAATAGTAAGCTACGTTTCACAGCGCCAGTGTTTCCACGCGCGCGCCCGCCGCGCGCTCGCTGCGAGAGCGCCACGTTAAGCGGCGAGCGCGCGGCGGACGCGCCACCAGTAGCGACGATACCGCGGCGATAGGACGACGTTACGCGCGCACATTGCCACTCGTCGCATCGCCGCGATAACATCGCCGTGTGGAGACGCGTACATTTGAAATAATTGAAATACGTGGCACGACGATAATATCGCCGCGATTCTCTCGCTCGTGGAGATGGCGCCTTAGCCATTTTGTTAATAGAATATATATGTTTGGTTTGAGTGACCATTCATAAATTATATGATAACCTAACTTAAGATAAAAAAATACGAATTAATAAATACAATTTTTAGTTAATACGAAAATATTAGTGGCAACAAATTCAATTAGTAAATGCATCGCGAGTACCTATAAAATTTATAGTATTTACCACTATAATAACTTTAAACTTATAACTTATTAACTATTTGAAAGTATAGTATAGGATTGTATCCCACTTTCTTATTTTATAATATTAAATAAAAAAAGACACGAAACTTTCTCAAACATTTGTTTCTAATTGTAAGTATGAAAAGAAAATGAACAAATTAAGTTATCCTTATTCTTACTTAAAAACATCTAGGTACCACACTTTAAATTTAGTTTAAACGATAAAAATACAAAAACATTGCTTGCTGTGCGAGCTGTCTGACGCCATATTTGTTTTAATGACTACCAATGAAATAGAAATAGTTATTTATTTGTCTAAAAATTAACAGGTTTGTATCCAATATATTTTTAGATTATTTATTATTACAGACAAAATGGTCCATGACTCAGCGTTTGGGTGCAGGTAGAACCCACACCCGCTGGTATTCTGTCATGGCCAGACTTAAGACTAGTGCAGAAAGAATGCTGCAGTGGATAAAATTTGTACAAAATTTCAATCACCTGCCTGCTTTTACGTTAGCCGTCTTCAAAGGGCTGGCTTACAATAAGCCAATTAGTTAAACGTAAAGCGTTGATTATTCTATCAACTATCGGCCTAGGTATTCAATTGAATGCCGGCTTTTAGTTAACGGGCTAGCCTACTCATTAAATGGCTGATTTAACCAAATGGCTGCGACAGATACAACAACAAAAAAGTTTCATTCAAGTCCGTCCAGTAGTTCCGGAGATTGGCGTGTACAAACAGACAAAAATTAAAAAAAAAATCTTATTCTATTACTAGTACTTAATCGCCCTACATTATTTTTTTGTGAAGATATTCAACAGACACACTATTTTTACTGTTTTTATTATATTTTTATTTATTTATTTGTTTGAGGATACAGAGGCCCTTAGATATACGCTAGAAGCTAGTATAGAAGAACTAGCCAGGCTTTTAACCGCCATCTCACTTGGTGGTAAGTGACGATGCGGCCGAAGATGGACCATTCTTCTCTAGGAACAGCCTATTCACGCAAGCCCTTGTTCTCGGACTCTACGAGCATTGCTTAACCTTGGTTATCGATCACTTGGTCATAAATCATAATGCAAGGGGCACAATGCAATATAATAATAATTATATGTCGGAGATGATCATGAGTCTCTTAGTCCATCTCTTTGGCCTGGATGTCGATTGGTGCGCCACCTGACGGGTGGCTTGCAACTATTATGACAACGTCACAAGCAGCATGGCGGCGACGGCAGCCGCAAGGATATTGGGACCAAGAACTAGAAACCATTCAAGAGCAAGAAGCGTAAATCCTGATGCATTAAAGAGATGCGTGAAAGCTCCAGAAAATAGAAACGCGAGTGCAGGATGTACTGTTAACAATGTGTAGGGAGTCAAGCTGTGCGTATGTGGCAACTAGTAAGAGCCCCGGCGCATCTCCCGCGAATCGGCCTGATGAGATTGGCCATGGGTGGTGGAGGGTTTCACAAATAACCCGCGGGTTTCGGCTGCAATTGTAAACTCGTAAATGTGGCTTTAATTTGACAATACATTCTTAAAACACTATAGATACCCCTTTATTGCTACGAAATCCCGATAAATACGTTGATTTTTTTTTTTTTCATTACTCTCTCATGGGCGAGTCTTCTCTAGTCCTTTCTCCGACATATATATAAATAATTTGAAAGATAAGGTAACCCAGCTACAATACGATATGATTATTGATTATAATGTTGCCAACACTATTGCAATGCATGAGCCTTATCTAGAAATGGATAGGTATTTCTGCCATATCTCCATGTTTTTTTTTATACTGCAGATAAAAAGGTAAGCGAGCCACCTGATGCAAAGTGGTCACCGCCGCCTATAGATATCAGCAACACCAGGGGAGTCACCAATGCGTTGCCCGCCTATGAAGAAACCTTTAATGTACCTCTCGAACGATCCCATGTCATAGTCCAAAGGAAACACTGTGGCTGGTTGTGGGGCTCATTCCACATCCGAATGAATTTGGTAGGCGAGTTTACGAACATCATATCATCGTGAAGACTTGAACCTCGTTATTTAAAGGCTTTAAAGCCATAAGCAGCCAAAGATGTGGCATTAACTTCACTGGCACTCAGTGCCAGTCTTGCCCAGCTGTGACCTCTGCCTATGTCGCTCAGTGCCAGTCTTGCCCAGCTTGGAATGCTAGTCATGTCCTCTATCCATGACGCTCACTGCCTGTATTGCCAAGTATACATAGCGAGACGTCCTCGAGACCGACCGACGAGACCTCTGCCTATGACGCTCAGTGCCAGTCTTGTCCAGCGTCGAAAACGTGGCCACTGAAGACGCTACCAATCATGCCCTACTTGAGCCTACTCACCCAGCATGAGGGAGTGGTTGATGACGCCCCCGAAGCAGTACGCCATGAGCAGCGCGACCGGCCAGCTCAGCCGGGCCACCAGCGGCAGCGACGCCAGCTGCAACAGCACCATGCCAGTCACCACCCATTTGAAGAGCGGATCGTAGCCGAACAGCTGCTTTATTTCGGGGTATTTCTCTGTGGACAAATAAATAAATGTCATCATCATTTTTATCTTGGCGTTATGTCCCGGTTGCGCCACCGCACGGCATGCAAGGGCCCAGGACAAATAAATAAATGTGCTTGGACTAATTCACGCAGCCTCATCTAGTCCCAAAGTAAGCAAAGCTTGTGTTATGGGTATTAGATAACTTTTTTAACTCCTTACATACTACACCCAGAACCGTAACAAAAATTTAAATTCATCACATTAATTTCTATTCGGCCGGGAATCGAACCCGGGACCTCTGTGTGACGACCAGCATGTTAACCAACTGAACCACTCACGTCGTCAAATGATGAGGATGTTCTATTAAGGAGTTGGACCCCGGACCGAACCGACGTTCATGTATGGAAAGGATAGTGAATATCGGAGAAGTGATAGAGATTTGTCAGGAAAGTACCAAGTGGAACAATGTGGTCTCTGCCAAAGTTCTTTTTTTAACTCTCGACGAAAAAAGAGAGGAGTTATAAGTTTGAAGGACTGGACCTCTCTGCCTGAGTCGCTGTTCCCCGATTAGTAAAACCTTGAGGTCTTCAAATCAAGAGTGAATAGGTATCTTCTAGGCACGCATGCTACATCTTCGACCTCGTCATCGCTTTCCATCAGGTGAGTTAAGATCAAATGCCGGACCATTGACAACAACAAAAAAGTGGTATATCTGTGAATATGTGGCATCGTATAGCTCCCGAACGGATCAACCGATTTGGATGCGGTGTTCACTATTTGAAAGCACGTTTAATCAAGATGGTTCTTATCTATATTTTATCGAAATCAGTTAGTTGTTTAGGAAACGCAGACGTAGCCTTTGTCGGCGTTATTCACTAATTATCAGATGTAAACACCTGTTCTGTAATCTTTCAGCACTTACTGCAACTATGACTCATTATGAATGTAACTCATAAACGTCTTACTGTCATGGTATTTGGTTTTCAGTTAAATTACAGTGAATCACATCCGTTTGAACAGACATCGATAAGATATCGTAACAAGTGTCCAGGTGTTCTAATAAGGCGGTCATTAACAAGAATTTCATGTTTCCGATAGTCATACATAGAAGGATAGAAATGGAAAACAATTTCAGAATAATTATTATCAAGTGGATGACACACGTACGAACTTAAAGCGGTTTTTAAGTTCACGAAGTTACTTAGCTCGCTTTTCTATAAATTCCGAAAATAATTCGAGTCAAACTTCGAAAATCAGACTGTTTCGCAACAGAAAACCATAAAACTAAAAGTAATTAGTAAAAATTTGAATTTTATGCACAAAACACAACTGCATAAGATACATCACGAAAAAAATGGCGGCTCCAGGCCTTCGGCGCTGACAGACGCGCGAGTCGAAGCCGCGAGCCGTGAGCAACGAGCAAAAATAAAACATGTTGGATCGCCAGCGAACTTACTTAAAGTACGTACTTAAACTAGTAACAGACGTTCCATTTTGGCTTGAGCCAACCAATCGTCACTTACAGTTAATACTAACTCTTACGCAGTATAAAATAAAGTCGCTTTTCGTTGCGGAGGACGTGGTCGGATGTCCGACCAAGGTCGGCTCGTACGCGTATCCGAGTTAATACAAAAGCGACTTTATTTTCTACATCGTTAGGATTAGTATCTGCTGCAACTGACGGTTGGTCGGCTCCAGTCAAATCGGAACGTCTGTTACTATACTAGTTTAACAGTGATGCCTCTGGTATTGCAAACGTCCATAGGCTGCGGTGACTGCTTACCATCAGGCAGGCCGTAAGCTTGTTTGCCACCTTAGTGGTATATAAAAAAAAATACTGACACACGACGTGAAAAGGTCATAAGGCGGACCCTGGGCCCTCGCGTACCGGGCGGGCCGCAACCGGGACATAACGCCAAGATGATGATGATGACGAGCTGATAAGATCATCGAGCCACAAGTTCGCATCACTCGCACATCTGTCAGCCACTTTAGATTGCTACGTCATTCGCACAGACATTGACAAGAAGCTTGTATCTATTGAGGTCATCGTGACTGTCACCGTGAGATTGTGAACATCGTTAGCGAAGTCAGTTTTTAACTGAAAAGTTAAATTATTAGGTAATTAGTACGAATTAGTTCGTCACTGGGCTGAGTTTACCGAGCCCTCAACCCTTTAAATAGAAAATCATCTTGGCGTTAAAATCTCGGTTGGGCTCAGGCGCGCGAGCGCCTGGAGTCCACCTTGACCATGATCCAAAATTTGGCAGATCAGGTAATTACAGTGGAGCGACTGCCATCTGACCTCCGTGACCCTGCCAGGGGAACCTGACCAGATTGGATTATGGTTACACATTCAGTCGCCTGAACGCGTAGGTTTCATCACGATGTTTTCCCTCACCTTAGGAGCATCGGTTAGTATTCAACTAATGTACGTGACTCAGTAAAGAGTCTGGTACATATCGGCAGTGGATTCGAACGCGATACCTCTCGAGTGGGATACCTTTACCACTAGGCCACTGACGCTCCATTTCAGGACACTACGTGACGTTAAAAGCTTGTGAAAATAAACAAACAAAAAAATTACGACAACCTAAAATATCGTTATCTAACACCTGGTCTACCTACACGGCAGATTGTATGGTCACGTAGTCTAATCTAATCTCTGTATTGAGTTTTAGTGTATTAGGCATCTCTAGATGATAGCCAACTTTCGAACGAACCAACGCGGGATAATATTAAGAAATATGAGATTTTTCAATTTATATTTATACCACTATGGTGGCAAACAAGCTCACGGCCCGCCTGATGGTAAGCAGTCACCGCAGCCTATGGACGTTTGCAATACCAGGGGCATCACCCACGCGTTGCCGACCCCGTAAGAACCTTTTCACCCCTCTCTTAAAGAACTCCATGTTGTACTCTCCAGGGAAATCTCTCCAGGATTATACAGTCAATAAGATGACTATTGATACTCAATTACTATCTAAAGGTGACAATTTCAATTCTATTATTAATTCTATTGACTGTGATACTATTTAATTATTGATGTAAATACTCAATATATATGCATTGATAGTTAGGACATAATGTATACCTAGATACTGAATTTTGGACAATGTATGAACAATACTAATAAAGAAATATGAAATATGAAAAATAAGCCATTATAAAGGTTTAAAGTCATTTAGCAGCTTGTGGCCAATTTTAAACAAAATTTCTTAAACCGTCGGCTTTGGCTTCGGCCAGAAATTTACCTTCGCTCCGACACTATTCGTTAGTGACCAACCGAACAAATATTACGTGATTCTTTACACGTATATGAGAGTCTGTTATCTGTCTGGCTGCATGTGATGTCGTCAGTTTCTTGGGACCATACCAATTACATATAACCTTTAACGTGTGATCGGCCCACAGTCTCCAGTCAGGGTAGGTCTCCCACTAGATGGACCGACGATCAGTAGGCTTTACGTAACGCTGTTGAAAACATTTATCTCATTTTAATTATTGAAATTGTTACTTTGGCGATTACGTATTATCGATTTAGTTGCTTACAAAGTTCCATTCCATTTCATACAAGGTATAGCTAGTGTCAAATAAGAAGAGACTTGGTGGGTCACGTGGTTCGACTTGCGCTGCATACGATTACCTGCGCGAAATTCCCTCCACTGCCATTTGACAAGTCTCTTCTTTCGTGACGCGGGTTATAACTTATCTATTATACCTTAGTGATACAAAAATGGACCTTATCTTATGAGCAATACATTCCATTTAGATTAGCTCTCACGCTTAATGTTTTATTAGCCAAATGAAATAAGCGCTAGCCGTGTGGTGTCCGGCAGAGTAGAATAGCACCAACCCCTTACACTTGTGGGTGTCGTACAAGGCGACTTATGTATTCGAGGCAAAAGATCTAGTCTCCGTAAGCTGGAAAATGGGCAGCAGCGTTTTCCATTGTTATATTTAGAACACTGCGATCTCCAACCCTGCCAAGCATGGAGATTATGGCAATAACCTCCCCTTTCGTGGAAGAGGCCCTTAGTCCTGCAGTGGACTGTCATGGGCTGTGATGATGAGATGAATAAGCGCAGAAGATTAAACTATCCGATTAAACTAGTCAATCATGATTCACGTATATGCTAACTAGTAATAACATCAAACTCTCAATTCATCATCATCATCGTCTTAGCGCTTATCCGGCCTCTGCCAGGGTCCGCTTTCCTACTCACTCTTCTCCACTTCGCCCGGTCTTCGGCATCCTTTCGTCGTAAGCCGTTGGCTCTGAGTATGAATGATATATGAAACCCTCAATACATATATCATTCATACTCAGTATCTACTGTTGCATTATGCCAGCAAGCCGGCGATTTTAACCCGAATCTAAACTGATTTGTTTTTGTATTGTCAATCAGTGCTGTCATTGTAGCGCTTTCGGTGCTTAGGCCTAGCGGAATTTCTACTCAATTTCCAATCTTCATATTTTATCCCTAGCGGAAAATCAGCATTTGGACTGGCCTCGAACAAGTCCTCCGAGTTATAGGCCACGCCGAACATTCTATTTTGTATACCACTTAGGTGGCAACCAAGCTTACGGCCTGCCTGATGGTAAGCAGTCACCGCAGCCTATGGACGTTTGCAATACCAGGGGCATCACCGGTGTGTCACAGTGTTCTAAATACACGCGCTGCCGACTCCGTAAAAACCTTTGACGAATGAATGAGACGAGGTGGTCTCTGGTTTGCGGAGATACGCCACAGTCACGGGGAGAATTTTCCTTTACAGATCCCCACTCGAAAAATTCTCGTTGCATCGACCTACCTGAGTTCGCAGCTTATTAAGCGCCTTCCAGGCCAAATGCTGTATACGTCGCCGACTACTGGGCGAACAAAGTGTAAGGGGGAGTTAAGTCCATCGACTCGATGAGAAGAAGCGGAAAATCGTTGATAAATACCTAAAATACACCTAAATATGTAAAATTTTGGGGCAAAACACTTGGGGTGTATATAAATATATACCACTGACTGAGCTGGCGCAACGAGCTCCTGTTTATGCCGCTTTAGAAGTCAACAAATTAATTTCTTGGACAGTCAAACACTAGGTGCGGTTGTGGAACGTAACTTTTAACTCCTAATTGTAAATACCTAGCGTTTTTTTTTAATCACACTTATTGCCGGCAAGTTTTTTTTTTATGTTACACGGCAGACAAACAGGCAAGCGGGCCACCTGATGGAAAGTGGTCACCGCCGCCTATGGACATCAGCAACGCCAGGGGAGTTACCAATGCGTTGCCCGCCTCTAAAGAGACCTCTAATATACCTCTTAAGTTATGTGGGAAACAAGTGTCTGGCCATGCCGCCCCCGCCGGGCACGGGAAGGAGAGGCCGGCCCAAGAAGCGATGGCTTGACGTAGTCAGGAACGATACGGGTGCCAGTAAGCTCACCACTAAAGCGCGCTCCACATGTGGACAGTTCCGCGGGAACACGAGAATGTAGAGGGAGTATTCGTGTAGTCCCGTGCATGTTTGGCATGTCTCGCCTATTTCATAGACTAAGTAGAGATTGTTTGTTGTCGTCTTGATTCGATAGATTTTATATTTATATTCCTAGCGCTTTTTCCCGTAACAGGTTCGGGGTACTCTTGACTATGATCCAGGATATTAGTAGATCAAGTAATTACAGTAGAGCAGGTGCTATCACCTCTGTGACCCTGTTTACAGCAGATTAGCGATGTTACACCGATGAATCGATATAATGTCGACGCGTTTTGACACCCTCCACATCCCTAATAGGCGAGAATGTGGAGGCCGACCAAAGTCCCGGCAAAAGTTTCGCCGGAAGTTTCGGCGAACATGTGGAGCGCGCTTAAGGATGCCGAAGACCGAGCAAGGTGGGCCAAGAGTAGCAGGAAGACCTCGCGTGCCGCGCAGTGGCGCAACCGAGACAACGCCAATATGACTTATTTAGTGGAATCTAGCGCTTTTTTGGTACTGATTTAGCGCCCTGAGTGTTGGGCAGATCTAGCAGCAATGTTGTCAATTGATCTAATTTATAAAGTGAAGCCAATGTATGGGGACGAAGTCTAGCGGCCACGAGCTAAGTGCTGAGTTAATTAAACTAAAATATCCGTGGGAACAGTCGATGACACTTGTAGTCTAGTGACAACACCCGAAACGACAGAAGTATCTGTCTACGTATTTAAAACAAACGAAAAAACAGTCATTTTCTGTCTACGCGTTTAAACAAGTATGTTGGTGGGCATAACGCTTATTACATTTGGCTAAATTCAGTTGCTTAAATTAAAAAAAAAATGTAAGAGCAAATAAAAGTGGAATGTATATCTCATAAAATAAGGTCCATTTTTGTATCACACCTTTGAAAAGCGGAGAGCGACGCGAAACATAATAATTATATCATAATATATTTAAGAGTACGACTCTTGTCGGTGGAGCAATCGCCACTCTTCTCTCCTGTATGCCAACCTCTTCATCTCTTTATAATCCCCAGCGCTCACTTTTTCACTTTTTAAGAGCGATAATAGAAGGCAAAGTTAGATAGATAGATAGATAAACACATTACAGCTCATAAAAAAAAATTGAGGGAAAGAGAGGAAGAGGAAGGTTTTAGCACCTGAATTTAGAATTTAGGTGTAATAAGCACATTACTCTTGCTGTGATTTTAGGTTGTTTTCTTAGTATAATAGACCTATATATTATTTCGGGCGCGATCCGGCTCTGCTTCGCATTGTCGGGCACTGATCGGCTCTGTCTTAAATTGTCGGACACGGTCCAGCCGTTGTTGTGTTTCCTTCCTACTTTCCTACCCCCTCTATGACGATGGAAAGAGATATTTAATGTCCTACTCAATAAATAAAACTTGATTTGAATTTAATTGAAAAGTATAAAGAATGCCATATTATTGAAATTTAACAAATTTAATGTCTTTGATGTGACAGTTAATAAAACAAAAAAATGGGAGTTACGTAATGTTACATTCTTTTAACAGTGTACCTATGAGATGGGCGATAAAGAACTCGAAAAGTTATTGGAAGTTGATCAAGTTGATGAACCTGTCCTAAGACTGGCAACATGATCAATCTTGGATGAAAAAATGTACACCAAGACTATGACTTTTTAATTAAGAAAGAGCGGTGTCGCCTAACACAGGCAATCAATGCTTAAAAGGAGGTTCCTGCTACTTATTATAAACAAATAAAGATTTATTATTATTATTACTAAGGGAATATATCAGAACTATTCTTTGACATTGACCTCTTCGTCGTTTGGTGAAACTACTTAACACCTACACAAAATCGGCCTTCATTACCATTATGACCTGGATAATGGCGAATAATGAGAACAAAATTAACACGAAACAGGCATCTGTATATTAACACATCTCTGGCTTACTAATTTTTGTACAATAGGATATTGTTTCAGAAGATGGAAGGGAAATTTATTGTTTTTGTATGATGTGAAAATGTACCGACGTTTGGCACAAAAATTTCTTAAACAATTGATATGAAATCTATATGAAAGGTGAGATGAGTGCCTACATACACTGCGTCTTCCTACTACTTTCAGATCTATTCTACTTTATTTTAGAATAGTGTGTTATTTTTTTAAGCCAATACAGGGACAGTCAAACCTACCTACACAGGGTACCATAGAAAAATTAAGCATTTTGGTAGCCTTTCATTTGTTCAACCATAGGCAATATTGATCATGACCAGTGATGATTTTTGGTGACAATTATTTAAATTAAATTAATAAATTTTTCCAAGTAGCAAATCTTCTAAAAGGTTGGCAGACAGGAGAGAGGAGTGGTGATTGCTCCACTGACAAGAGTTATACTCTTAAATATATGATGATGATCAAATCTTCAGTGGCAGTTTGCTCTTGACTTCCACAATGTCCCTTGCCCCTATCTATTGTTAAAAAATGATGTGTTGACAGCGGACATTAAAATAGGAATATAGTTTGTTAATTGCCTCCCTGTGCATATCCTCTGACCGTTACAGATATCTGAAGCTTCGTAAATTATTTTGTTAATTACCGTTAAAAAAATTATAAAATATTTAATTATAATTAACGTAAATAAAATCGTAATATTCGCCAAACAGAAATATTGTTTTAATTTCTCGCCAATTACGTTACGTAGCTATTTGTTGCTTCCCTAATATTTATTAATACATACGTGCAGTGCTTTGAATATCCACTGCACATACCTTACCTACCACCAACCGTATCCACCAAACACGGTAGGCCACAGATTACTGATTACCCGGCCGGCAGTTCCCACAAACAATACCTTCATAAGTATTCCAAATACTGACTGAAATTTCAACGAACAAAATAGTTGAAACGGCCATGACCTTTCTAAGCAGAAAGCAGAAGAATAACGTCCAAAAATTTAGTAGAGCAACAAAAAATCGGCTACAGTAATAGAAGAGTTTAATGCGACCGTATTTACAGTTTCTCGATACGTATAGAAGTATTCTTTATTAGTACATGACGCAACCACATACCTAAAATTATTTTCCGCCGGCTAGCGTGAGGTTCCTCCGTGTAAACCCACTCGAAATCTGTTCTGGAAACTTTTGCGCCCATTTTGCACTGGCGCCACTAAAATCGGGTTGGACACGCTCAAATTACCATTTAACGTCTAATGATTATATAAAAATATCAATCACAAAGTGTAAACGTGTAATGTATCACTAAAATCACAATTTTATGCGGTTGTTAAATTTTAATTAAATCCCACTCCCATCCCAATAAGTTAGTTAACCGACACACACTTCGCCCGCTCACGCGGTCAACGAGCGAATGGTTGGTTCCCAAATTGACATTGACATTTCGGAATGAATGGGTGAGCGGAGTAAACACAAAGACCGGCAAGTGCCAAAGACCATATAACTACTGTTTGTAATCTCGACTGATCGATTGTAATAACTAATGAATAAAAAATAATGATTTCTAATGAATATAAGTCGATCCATTAACGGGTCCACTATCTATTTTTGAACCACTAGCATCCACGCAAGCATTCCCCTGCTCGGCGAGCGGTTCAAAAATATGGCCCAGATACTTTATAAAACGTGATTTTTAAGTAAGTATTGGTACATACCGACGGTAAAGCTGGGTTTACATTGATACAGTAGCTGGCGCCTATGTCGCAGGCATGCCAGTGCTGGCACCGTATAAAAGTTAATCGCGCCAGTTCAGCGTCAGATGACCCTGTTAGTGTCAAGGGGTAATTTCCCATGACAATTCGACGTACATTGCAAAGTTTCTAGCAATAATTATTACAGTGTACCCTAGACAAGTACAGCAATGTACATCGAATTGTATTAGTAACTTACAATTGTCATGTTTATGAAACGGCCCCCAGGTGGTAGTCGCTCCACTGTAGTAACCGGATCTGCCAAATCCTGAATCATGGTCAAGGCGGACCCCGGGTACTCGTTTGCGAGAGTACAACCGGGACATTAATGCCAAGATGACCATTGTGATAAGAGCAGGGGCCCTATTCTTGAAACAGCTTGCATCCACGCGAGCGCTCGCATGCGCTACCTATCTCTTTCGCGCTCGTGGTAAGTTGGTAGAGATAAAAAAGAAAAGCATTAAAAGGGCAGCGCTCGAGTGGGTGCGAGCGGTTTCAAAAATAGGGCCCCAAATTGACTACCGTAGGCTAGAAATGACCTATAGGCTAATTACGTAACCCTGTTGCCAACAATTCTCTGATTGCAATTAATGAAATTGTTACCTTTGAGAATACGTATGATCGATTTAATAGTTTCCGTTTATTGCAACGGAACTTTGTTAGCACCTGAATCCATGAAATCGAATCAAAGCATACGGAATCGAAAAAGTAACAATTTCAAAGATTGAAATCAGAGAATTTTTGGCAACAGCGTTACTTAATTAGCCTACAGGTCATTTCTAAGGTCGAAATAAAACCACATAACTAACGATAATTATGTTAACTTTAATAACACTGACGATTACGTAAAAATAAGCATTGTGAACGTTACGTATCTTATTTATGTACAGGCAAAAATCTTAAACAATACAATATTAGCATAATTAGCAAATAATATCAATATATATTTATAAAATTGATACACCCTCATCTGCAATGCGAATGCATACAATAATAGACTGTGAGGGCGCCGTAGGTTATCCTACATCATCGAGTACAGGAAAAATTCCACTTTGTAGCGATAGTAGACGGTTAGGAAACCCACGAAACGTTGGTCTGATCGTGCACAGCCTGGCACAACATATTTTTGTTTTATCACCTGGTTTTCGACTTTGCGTAGCGATAGTACGTACATAAAATCTTGTGTGGGTTTTTGAAGTAAAAAAAAACGAACTGCCTCACATCCTCTTGGCAGTTTCGCTTTTCAGTCACATTATAGTCACCAAAAAGAAAGTGACTTTAGTGTGACTGGCGGTTTTTTCCTTCTAGAATCCACAGAAGAGGATATATGTAAGTTTGGCGGTGGAGGATAATGGTGAGAAGGCAGAAAAGGGTAATTACCTACCTGGCCGGGTGTCGTGACCAGGGGACCAAGGGTCCAACAGTTGATCGTCGGAAGTTGTATATATGCCGTGGAAGTTGGCACATTTTCCCTAGCGCGATGTGGGATTGTTAGCGCCATCTATGTGCGGATGCTTGCCAACCTTGTGTTCGTGTACTCGTAATGTGAGTATCGTTGAGTTTCCCTAGTGGAGCGATAGATGTCGCTACATAAGTATTATCGCTACGATAAATCAAAATCTGGGTCCAAAAAAAATTATTTTTGTTTCAGGTTGTGCGCGAGCAGACCAACGTTTTGTGGGTCTCCTAAACGTCTACTATCGCTACAAAAAGCAATTTTTCTTGTACTCGATGACGGAGGATAACCTACGGCGCCCTCACAGTCTATAGCAAAAAGTTTAGATATTATAAACTATGTTTTGTTTGTACCTTATATACACACTTAAGTAATTATCTACTTATTTATTATTAGACATATTTCATGACTAACGCCCTCGTCGGCGCGAGCACATCCGGGACATTAACGCCAAGATGATTATTTGTATTAAAAAAAGAATACAAGTGTTTTTATCAGTTATCTAACACCCATAACACAAGCTTTGCTTACTTTGGGACTAGATGGCGCTGTGAATTTGTTAAAGCATATTTATTATTATTATTTATTAAACCTAGACTCGATTTTTTAGTTCACTAGAGTAGATAAATATGAAAGTAGCGAAGTAAATTTCACACCGCTTGATATCCTCGAGGCGGCAACAGAAATGACTCGCAGCTTACTTCCACCAAAGTCGAGAAAGTTATAGGTTCGAAAACTTAACATGAAAATATGAGTGTAGGCAAAATTGTGTATGCAACTGCATATAATTAGGTATTAAAACACTCGTGCGAAACAGACGAGTTGTTTTATATGCACGTTGCATGAACTACTATAGTTCGTTCGCGATAAGAAAATAGTGAGTCATCGTTCGACCAATCGGGTCGCAATAAATTAGAAAGCTACGTTCACAGTGACCAGTTGACGGCAGAAAATAATAAAGATGAATACCTCGAAGGTTGGAAAGCACCAAATACTAGACTGGCTGCTAAGCAAAGGGATATCCTTGTATTTATTTTTTTAATTTGAAACAATTAAGTTTATTTTTTATCTTTGTTAAAATATTAATTTATTGAATTTCCACCTTTCTGTGAAAACACCTTTGCTCACTATTTTCTTAACGCGAATGGACTATTAATATGACTGAAATCTCCAGCCCGAAAATGACAGTATAAAATGAGCTAACTTTGACATCTGCATCTGACTCATCCGACACTCGTTTTCTGTAGGTCGATATGCCGTGACTATACAAACTTAACATATAACAGCAAACCTATATACATATAAATACATTCATTCACAAAATTCTTGAGACCTCCGTCAGCACGCCAGCACAAGTGTGCCCGCGACATAGCTCCACTCAATACTAAGAAATTACAGGCACGAGGCATTTCATCTTAGTGCTCACAGTGACAACGCACCTGCGGCCTTAGCCAAGAGGTTTTGTTAATCTACAATCGTTTGTGGTAGAAATAATTAATGGTATTTGACATAAGCTAACGTTATCTGACATAAGCTGTTTGTGGTAGAAATTCTTGGTCCATAGACAATCACGTACTTTCGGTGTACAAAGGAGGCGGATTGGCGGATGATCCTACACAATCAGAGTCAATGTAGATGTTGGTAGTAATAGTCGAACTTCGACCTGTCAATTTTCTACCATACACGCATCACGCAAGCGGAGCTGTCAAAGATGGCTAGACCGGCTGCGGTTCTGCATTTTAGTTGCCTGCAACCTAAATGTAAGAATCGTCGATGTTATGAGCGACAGTTACCACTAACCATCAGGTGGGCTGTCTGCTCGCTTGTCACAGTAGCATAAAAAAAACTAAGAGGAGAGGGATTGCAGTAACTATGTCGTGTCTTTTCCAGAGAACACTTGTGCTAGATGTGCAGGCAACGACTAGACAATTCAACCGATCATCGCCTCTGTTAGTCGCTCCATGAAAACGGTTCTAGCCTCTTGTCCTCTGGCAGTAGATTGTTTAATTCATCGATGTCTTGGAGAACCTGTAACAGATAGAATGCGTTGTGATTATTGTCATCGTCGTCATCTCAGCGACTGGACGTCCACTGCTGGGCATACGACTCCCCCACGTCTTCTTTTGTAATTTTTTTGTTAAGTAAATATGCCTGGACAAATTCACACAGCGCCATCTAGCGCCAAAGTAACCATAGCTTGTGTTAGACAACTGATAAACTACAAATGTACCTTTTTTTTATTATTAATATATAAAAGATATTTTGTTAACGGGTGGTAATTCCGTTCCGTTCCGCCCCGGATAGAATATAGTCTATGCAGTAAAAAATCATAAAATTACTTGAGACAGAATTGTTTTCCGGTTCGGATGCTTATTTCCTAAGAGGAAAGGGTGTACTGTCAAACAATGCCTGTAAAGTTTAACTGTGACAGAGGTGAAATATCAATTGTGGCGTTATTTCTGCGTTTTATGTAGCAACACCGGAGAGATAAAGTGTTAAATAAAATAATAAATAAGGATGTAGCATTTTGTAACAGAATCGAATCGAATCGAATGCCGCCAACAATGCGACAACATAATAAGAAACGTTACGGAAAAAGAAACCAACATCTCCCTATTGTGAAATTAGTCCTCCATAATGTCTCTCAACTCACCTGATTCAATATGGAGTTGCACCTACTCAGCTGGTGCGCGGCCTCGTGTACTCGCGCGAGTCGCTCCGCGTGTCTCGCGTTGGCCCGCTGCCGGTCCACGCACTGCGAGTAAAGCCGGGATACCGTCGAGTCCGTCTGTGGGGATAGCGAGACGGGTTCACTGTTAGGCTACCTGCGAAAGTGACTGTCTATCTTGCGGTTTCACGCCTAAATAACTTTGGATAAAATTTGATAAGAAGATGCATACGCATAAATTTTATTTATTTATTTATTATAAATTTTATTTAACATATTAAGTTTTAATTTTCAATTAATTGATTTGCTTAAAATTTTTGTTTATCAATGTTTAAAATTGTTTAAAACAACGTAGCAAAATGTTTAAAAAAATGTCCTAACTGGACATTTGAAATAATAAGTGTAATGTGAAATAATGAAAATTTTTTTTGACTCATTGATACCCTAAAGTGCCAAAAAGATGTATTTATTTATTGAAGTACCAACAGCTATATAAAACATATTAAATATTATCTTAGAACCAATAAGCCAATTACAACTCCTCGCCGGTAACAACAAAATAAAATAAAAAAAAGGAAAGTAAAACTGCACTGCAATAATATGAATACAAAATGAAATTACCGCGTACCCAAAAAATAAAAGGACAAAAGAAAGTAGAATGAAATGAGAGAGAGGAATATATAGTCATTGGTACCTACATGGCGATGGGGTTCAAAGCCAGTACCTCAGGGTACGAGTCTGACCCATTATCCATTACCCCACCGACGCCCCACATACCTCTCTGATCCTAGCGGTGAGCACCATTTGGTCTGCGGCGAGCGGCTGCGCGCACGCAGCCAGGTGCGCTTGGAGACGCGTCGCGAGTCGCGCCCACGGCCGGAAGTCCAGCCCTGAGAAATAGTTAAAAATAGATATATCGCTTTTCTCTTCGCTTAAGTATCACAATTATTTAGACAGAAACCAATTTCCCGGTCCTACCAATAGGTCCCACTGAAAACCAGCGCTACCCAGCGCTAGTTCTCAGCGGCTAGGTCCCGCTGAGAACCAGCGCTTCATGACATGTTATTGCTCATACAAAAACAATATTAAGGATATTGTTAGAATCTTCACTTGGTCGATAATAAAATAAAATAGTGTAAACGGCAAGGATCTCTGATTGCGGTGGATGAAAGGCATATTGCATATTTTCAAGATATTAAAAAAAGGCATATGAAAGGCAAAGTCAAAGCATGAAGATTTATTTATTGTCCATTCGCGTTAAGAAAATAGTAAGTAAAGGTGTTTTCACAATGGACAGGGCATTTTTTTTATATTTAAACGAAGTATTATTAAAAAAAAGAATAAGTTTATGGACAGGAATGAAATATAAAGTCCAGGATATCCCTTTGCTTAACAGCCAGTCTAGTATTTGCTGTTTATTCCATCCAGCGAGGTATACATTTTTATTATTTTCTGCCGTCAACTGGTGTCACTGTGAACTTAGCTTTCTAATTTGTTGGGACCTTGATTGGTTAGGCCTGGCTCGACGGATGATGACTCACTCATTTCTTATCGCAGTCACTTACCTTCTAATACTTCAGGATCCCTGGCACCAGGCAACCCCAGGGTCCCCCTCATGATGGGCAAGAACGTCGGTATTTCCTGTAATTTTCAAACATTGGTTTTAAGTTTTAAGTAACCGTCGCACGGTATTCATACTTGTGTGTTGCACCGTTGTGCACCTTGGGACCCATCCCGGGGTGTATAGTGGTGTAGTATATGGGTATGTAATGAACTAGCTGTATGGCTCCATTTATTGTGTATGCACAGGATTACAAGTTGGTTGTGTGAGTAAAACTAAGTGATGAATTTGTTAACCAGTTGTAAGCGTTATCCGGATTGTATTACGAGAAAAACACCATTGCCAACAAACTGTTATGCAGTTTGGCAGGGTAACTATAAGTAAGACAGAATGTACGAAATACTGTAAGGATTAATTAAATAAATAAATAATAAATAAGACTTTCGTGGTTATTCACTACACTTTCACTACACATATTATAGGGTTTGTTACCACGGTTAGTATTGTTTTTACCTCGATATTTCGACGCAGTTGCATGCGTCGTGGTAGCAAACCCGATAATATGTGTAGTGAAAATTTTCAAACAGTATGAGCTAACCCCAGGGTGCCTGATTTTGTGTATCTGGTCAGGTTTCTCTGTTAACAGGACACGAAGGCCAGATGGCAGTCACTACACTGTAATAACCCGATCTGCCAAAGCCTGGATCGTGGTCAAGCCGGAACCCGGGCCTTCGTGCGCGAAAGCACAACCGGGATATTGACGCGAAGATAATTATTAACAGATCAATTAGAATGAATTAATGAAGGAACAGTTTATTGCATAAATACAGGATACAGACGGCACATATCGGTAGCAACAGAGAAAACAACAGGCGGCCTTATCGCTAAAATCGATTTCTTCCAGCACGGCTATCACAATTGTGTCCGCGACACAGCTCGCGCCGCGAGAGAGCGTTTGTTTCTTTCTCTCAATACTAAAATGAAAGAGATAGCAGTATCTATGTCGCGCCTTTTCTCGCTTATCGCGCGCGAGAGCAACTTGTGCTAGCCGTACAGGCAACCGATGGGTTGCGAACTATCGATAGGAACATGTTTATGTTTACGTGAGCAAGCTCATAAAAATGACATTTAAAAATATACATGTTAAATATTACGAATTTTTAGTTTCCTCTCACCGACCAGCCTATTATTATACTTTTTGACGGTTTTTTTATACCAACCTGCAACCTCTGTATGTCCTCATCGAGCTGGGTATCAGTAGCTGGCTTCACCACCACGATATCCCTGGCCCGCTTGCTCTTCCGCGCTTGCAACGAGAGCTGCCGTCGTTGCAGCATCGACTTCTTGCTGTCGCCAGCTTTCTGGGTCCTGGCTGACGCTTTTGGTGAATCTGGACCGTGTGTCATCATGGCATTATAAATTTTATAATTCATACATGATACAATATCTGTCGGTGGAGCGTCGGTGGCCGAGTGGTTAAGGTCCGACTCGTAAGCGAGAGGTATCGGGTTCGAATCCTACTGCGCCTATGTACCAATGACTTTTTTCCGAGTTATGTACATTAGATGAATGCTAACCGATGCTCTTACGGTGCAGGAAAACATATTTATGAAACCTGCACATTCAGTTGATTCTATCTGGTCAAAATCCCCTGGTAGCAGGGTCATGAAGGTTAGGTGGCAGTCGCTCTACTGGAATAATCTGATCTGTTAAATCCTGGATCATAGTCAAGACGGGCCCTGGACCCTAGAGAGCATAATCGGGACATTAACGCCAAGGTGATTATTATTTTATTTATTATTATAAGTTTGATAATTTATATACAACAGCGTAGACGTCTCACTAGGTAGATCGGCCATTGTGGATATCTCTGGGGAGGCGGAGTAGGCGTCTTCCGGCTGATATGATGATGATACACTACACAATAGGTATGTGTGATTGATCTTTCACGATACTTTGTAAAATAGTTTTTTATGTTAAGTATAATTAGTGTACGGAAATATACACAATTCGTTTTGAAAAGAGGTTTACAGAATAATCAGATTCTTACGACCTTTGTAATACGTACCACCAATAGGTCTGTCAACGGTATATGAAATGTAGGGCAGCTCGGAGTCTGAACAAACGCTTGCGCCCGGAGACTCGTTCCCGCTGGCAGTTGGTTCACCGCTTCTGCATGCTTCTGTGAACAATAAAAGGCGTTTGAATTAAATAATGGCAATGATTTCATTGCATTAATACAAATAATACATATAACGCAAAATTGAAAGCAACAGGTGGTAATTATAGTCCATTCGCGATAAGAAAATAGTGAGTCATCGTTTGCCGCCGGCCTAGCCCCGCCCCTCGACCAATCAGATCGCAACAAATTAGAAAACTAAGTTGACAGTGACGTTGATGATAGAAAATAATAAAAAAGATTACCTCGCCGGTTGGAATGAACCGCAAATACAGGGTGTCCAGTGGCAGATTTCAAAGTTTGAACAAACATAGTTTCTGAACGCAACATGTGAGAGGGGCGCGGGGGGCGTCGTTGAAAGCGCAAGCGCTGCGGATTTTTTAGTAGCCATGGAACAGTGGAGTGGAGAGCACCGCGCTTTTGCTGTCGAGGCGTACATTTCGAGTGGTTTTTCGCTGTCTGAAGCACGCCGTCGATTTAATTATCATTACGGTATTCGTCGATTGCGTGATGGACCATCGATCAACCTCATTCAGTCATGGGTAGCAAAGTTCAGAGCTACAGGATCAACATTAAATAGACCCAGACCAGGACCTATACCAACGGTAGCCACGGACGAAAATGTTGAACGTGTTATGGTTTCTGTCACTAAAAATCCCCGTTTATCACTTCGTGCACGTTCATCGATATTGGGAATTACGAAATCAAGTTTACAGGTTATAATGCGAAAAAAACTCAAGTTCCATCCGTATAAAATTCAAATCGTTCAAGATTTACACGATTCTGACTTTGCATTAAGAAAAACTTACACGGAGGAGATGTTGTTGAGATTTCGTACTGCTACTCGGATGGGTAACATATTCTTTAGTGACGAAGCCCACTTTCACATCGGAGGATATGTGAATAAGCAAAATTTCCGTTACTGGGATGTCCGCAACCCAAGACAATTGCATCAAGAACCTTTACATAAACCTAAAGTTACAGTCTGGTGTGCAATATCTGAATCTGCCATCATAGGGCCTTATTTCTTTGAAAACCAACGTGGCCAAACTGTAACTGTGAATTCGGAGAGATATACCGAGATGATAAATGACTTTTTTAGACTGGAACTACAGAATAGTCCATACTTCAACCGAAACACGTGGTTCCAGCAGGACGGGGCCACAGCTCATACTGCTAATGTGTCTATGAATGCAGTGCGGCAGTTATTTCAAGAAAAAAACATATCCCGAAACGGCACCATACCGTGGCCACCTAGGTCACCAGATTTAAGCCCATGTGACTTTTTCTTATGGGGATACTTAAAATCCGTTGTTTACAAAACAAATCGACATATTAAAGACAATATTTGAGCCGAAATCAGCAGGATCCCCCAGCCTCTCTGTAAACGCGTTTTTGAAAACATGCGTGCTAGACTCGAAGAGTGTGTCAGGCTCGATGGCCGCCATTTGGAGAACGTGGTTTTCAAAAAATGAAATCCGCATTTGTTGTTTTTAAATTACAGTAAACATACTTTGTATTAGAGGTGTAGTTTTTTTTTTACAACTTTTCGAACTTTGAAATCTGCCACTGGACACCCTGTACTAGACTGGCTGCTAAGCAAAGGGATATCCATGACTTCATTTTTAATTAGAGACAATTAACTTTAATTGAAAATATAAATTTAGTAATCGTGAAAACTTTAAATATGTATAAGTTGTTTTAATTTATACTCCACTGTGGAAAACACCTTTACTCACTATTTTCTTAACGCGAATGGACTATAGATCTTCCTGGCAATCTTTGTGTGGAGAAGAGAGAGAGAGACTCATAGAGGAATCCTTCTATATTTATATTACTAAGTGCAAGTAGCAGTACTGATATTCATAGACCTAGACATATTGTTTATTTGTCAATTTCCTAGTGAGCCCGGCGCAACTTCGTTCGCGTGCCGTCCTACCGCTACCCTACAAATACACTACCATCACTTATCTTTAGTCATATTGCAATAAGAATCCTCTTGGCGTTAATGTCCCGGTTGAACTCTTGAGATCGAGGGCCTTGACTATAATCCAGAATTTGGCGATCAGGTAATTTCAGTGGAGCGACTACCATCTGAACTCCGTGACCATGTTACCAGGGGAACCTGACCAGATTGGATCATGGTTACAAATTCAGTTGCATGAATTTGCAGGTTTCATCACATTTTTTCCCTTGCTGTAAGAGCATCGGTTAGAATTCAACTAATGTACATAACTCAGAAAAGAGTAATTGGTATTGGGGGATTTGAACCCGGTACCTCTCGTTTACGAGTTGGATACTCAATCGTTCGGCTACCGACACTCTCAAGTCTCAAATTCATGAGTATTATTTTGCAGATCTCACAGATGAGTAGTTGAAAAATGAACCTGGTAAGTTGGCAACAGCTATGGTATGTCCTCTCCTGACAGGTGGAGCTCTCTGGGACTGTTTTTTTTGGCGGGACAGTGGACTGTTCAGATCCCATTTTACCTGAAATAATCATTTAGATTGTTTAACATTTTTTAAATTGATCATTTTCATCACAATCAACAATCCGTAACAGTTCTTTTATTAAATTTTATAAAATTGGAACAAAACATATATACCACACGGACACATAAAGATGTTAGAAATTTTTTAGCGTACATAAACTTTTACTTTAATTTTGTTATACTATATTATTTATATAGGAACTGTTATCAAGTCCCCGAAACTAAATCTCATACAAAACAGAGACGACGATAGGGTGCATATAGCACTATGGCTCAAGTAAATGTATGAGGTATACAAACAGAAAGAAAACACTCAAAACTAATTATATTATGTGAAATTAAATACCGGAGTTAAGACGTTCCGAATTTCTGATGTCTATTCCGTAGTAGATAGTAAAATAGTCAAATTTTTGAAGTCAAATATCTCACTTGAATAGAATCCTAAAAGATTTTGCCATAGGAAAGTATTTGTTTGTAATTATGTGCTTTGTCAAAACGCAAAGTCTCAAGGTTGGCCGTAACAAAATCAAAACATTCGCAAAAAATAATTTTAGGTCCCAGGCTTCATATAAAAACTTCTAATGAAAAAAAAATGGCCTTTATTAATTATTAGTAGGTACCTACTATTTAATTATTCGAACACTTTGCTCGCTAATTTTACATAAAATAAAAATAATACTTAATCTCTGATATCAGAATAATTTACATTTATGCCTGAAATACCCAAATTTTTACATAAAACAACCATTCAAGCTTATACTCACGTTATCTGGATAATTTATTATAATAGTGTAGAATTAAATGCAATAAAATTACTTAACAAAATTATTAATTAAGAAATAGACATTTACATTTACTTGCATTTATTTATAAATAAATGCTTGTTTACTTTCTTCTATTTCCTTGAAAAATTGCAATAAATAAACTTTGCAAGTGTTGTCTGTCACTGAACGAACAAGGACTATCTACAGTTTTTCTATCATTCATTCTCTATCAATTGATCGTTTATGAAAAACATGGACCTTGAAACAAAAAAAAAACGTTTCGTTTGTTAAAGAAAATATTGTTCTCAGATTAAATTTTTTAAGAAATTCTTAATTTTAAACGTATTATGTCGATAGCCAAAAAGTTATCGCCCTAATTTTTATGTTAAAAAATGTAGTGGAATGACTTGTCATCTCTCTCGCTTGACACATAAATTTTTATTTATTATGAAACTGAAATAAACAAATAAACTATTGCGTGAAACGGATTGATTAGTTGACATCGCCACGTCACATTGACGTTCTATTTTTGTCATTCATTCTTTATTCTGTGTTTTGTGTTGTGTACAAAATACGCTAACTACATTTCCTTTATTTTACTTTACTTTCTCTGAGGAAAGTTATGAAATAACTTATAAAAATGGTCGACGAAAGCACTAGAAAGACTCTAAGTAGCATACCATTGCTACAAACTAAAGCTGGACCGAGGGACAAGGAACTATGGGTGAATAGATTGAAAGAAGAATATCAGGCTCTTATCAAGGTTTGCTTAGCTTAATTTATCGTTTATCTGTGACCTAGCTGCCATACCAGGCGACTGAATGTGTAACCATGATCCAATCTGGTCAGACTCCCCTGGTAGCAGGGTCATGGAGGTCAGATTTGACGACCTGAGTGGTTCAGTGGTCAACATGCCAGTCAGCCACGCAAGAGATCCCGGGTTCGATTCCCGGCCAGGCAGAAATTTAAATGATGAATTTTAATTTCTGCTACGGGTCAGGATGTTCTATATATAATAAGTATGTCTTTAAAAAGTATATAAGTAGTATATCAGTTAGCTAGCACTCATAGTACAAGCTTTGCTTAGTTTGGGGCTAGATGGCGCTGTGTGAATTCGTTAATGATTATTATTATTATAAATGGTAGAGTTGCTTCAGTGTAAATATCTGATCTGCCAAATCCTGGATCATGTGCAAGGCGGACCCCGAGCCCTCGTGTGTGAGAGCACAGCCGAGAGATTAACGCCAAAATGATAATTTTTTTAACATACTGCCTTAACTGTCTGCGCATGTACCAATTTGCCCACAAGAATACTGGCTTAACTTTCTACTGGGATATCAATGAAAATAGAAAAAGTGTAATATAAATGTTAATTCTTACAGTACGTACAAAACAACAAAGTAGCTGACAATGACTGGTTCCGGCTGGAGTCCGACAAGACGGGTACCCGATGGTTTGGCAAGTGCTGGTACGTCCACAATCTACTCAAGTACGAGTTCGATTTGGAATTTGATGTGAGTATATTTTAGTAATACAGTCATTGTAGAATTGTATACTACATCATATGGGTTATTATGGGTCTGTCTGAAAACCAGCGCTGTGTTAGACTGCTGCCATTCATAGCATTAAGCTGAGGCTGGTCCAGTTTGATCCGATGATGCATCGCCCTGCTTCCTTATTATGTTAGTTTTAAGTTTTTTTAAAGTGTTATTGGGCCAAATAAAGATATGTCTATGTCTATATTATTTAAAAAAATAATAAGTCAAATGTCATAACAGTTCAATGTGTACAAAAGTGTAGTTTTACATTAAAAATATAATGTAACCGTCGGATAACCCTTGACCAAGTACACATATACTAAAATTATCCTAACCTACTGATTTTAATGAAACAAAGCTAAAAACCTGTCTTGCAAACAAAAAAACTGCATCAAAATCGATTCATCCGTTTGGGAGCTACAATACCACAGACAGACACACCCATGCACAGAGCTACAGATACATAGACACACATATCAAACTTATAACACCCTCTCTTTTTTCATCATAGTTTAAAAACAACACATCCTTATAAAAAGTAAATGTCTAGTAATATTATATGATGTAATATTAAAGAGTTTACATGTATACTATTATAGTATGCATGTATCATATATATAAACCTTCCGGAAGACATTCTCTAAGTGATAGTAAAAACTGCAAGTCACTCCCTTCAGTAGCTTTTGAGTTTATCGCAAACAAACATACAAATGCAGCGTGCGACTTTGTTAAATAATATTATTATTAAATAATATGTAGTAAACTATTCCTTCTTTTTCAGATACCGGTAACATATCCCACAACGGCACCAGAGCTTGCATTACCAGGTCTCGATGGAAAGACAGCCAAGATGTACCGCGGTGGCAAGATTTGCCTCACGGACCACTTCAAACCGTTGTGGGCGAGGAATGTGCCACGGTTCGGTATCGCACATGCTATGGCATTGGGGGTATGTAATGTAGCCTATTTTTATTTATTGCTGAAGATGAGAATACTTTAGAATACTTTGTTTTTATTTAAAAATCATCTTAGCGATACTGTCCCGGATGTGCTCTCGTGCATGATGGACCTTATTCCGTCTTGACCATGGTGAAGGTTTTGGCAGATGGCCGACTACCATCTGACCTCCGTGACCCTGCTACCAGGGGAACCTGACCAGAATGGATCATGGTTACGTTCAGTCGCCTGAACGCGCAGGTTTCATCACGATATTTTCTGTCACCGTAAGAGCATCGGTTAGTATTCACTAATGTACGTAACTAAGAAAATAGTCATTGGTACATGGCGGCAGTGGGATACAAACCCGGTACGTCTCGCATTGCGAGTCGGATACCGTTGCCACTAGGCCACCGACGCTCAGCACAGCATACTTTACTGTTAGTAGTATTAATATATTGTAAATGTTCGAGAAGGAGGAGGTTTCGTCATCTCGAATGAAAAGAGCATATTCTAGAAAATGCAAGTAGAGCTCGTCTAATCTAAAATGACGCGCCCACTATCGCATTAACGCACACAAGCAAGTTTAAAATATGGACGCAATACATATACAAATGCCGTTGTAATCGGTCATTCAGTTGCCGGTGAGATTCAAACGTAGGAGTACGCGTCGTTCATTGGCTCCCACACAGATGAAGTGTCGTTATCAATATTTGCACTCACACATCGAAATCAACTAACTAAGTAGTGGGGCGCGTCATTTTAGACTAGACGAGCTCTAACTGAATTTGTAACCATGATCTAATCTGGTCAGGTTTCTCTGGTAGCAGGGTCACGGAGGTGAGATGGTAGTCGCTCCACTGTAATTACCTGATCGCCAAATTCTGGATCATGGTCAAGGCGGACCCCGGGCCCTCGTTCTCGAGACCACAACCGGGACATTAACGCCAAGTTTTTTTCTTTTTATTACCTTTGTTGACGACTAGTACGATATTTCGACGTATTCACGGGATTATTGAGTCACTCAGTACTTGTGAAATATGGTTTGAGATGGCTGTCATATTCGGCTTTAGTCATGTTCTATACTTGGTCAGGGTCGGCGTTAGTCATGTTCCGATTTTAAACACGAATCAGTCAAGTCCTCTTTATGTCATATTCTGGTTTCGTCATTAGTCCTAAAAATATGCTTATTGTCTACGTATATTAAAAATCAAAACTGTGCAGTAATGCCCACTTTACGTGTAAGCTTGAATTTAATTTTCCTTTTCAGTTGGGGCCTTGGCTTGCAGTTGAAATTCCGGATTTAATAGAAAAAGGAGTTATCACTTATCAGGAAAAGAGTGAGGAAGCAAAATAACTTGTATTGTAATGGCAGCTTGTAATTATCATTATGTATGATATGAGAATTTGTATATAGAATGTTATGAGAATAATTAAATATTCATATTTTTTTAATAAACTCAATTGTTAGCGTCTACCAAATTAGAGTAGTGTCGGATTTTTTTATGTCAAATTCAGTTGTCCACTGAGATAGCCGATAGGCCCTCTGGTCGTCGGTCCACCTTGGCCTCACCTTGGACTCAGGCCTACTGTGCTGTGCTTTCCGGTACGTGGTCGCCACTTCGGACTCTAATCGCTGTGGGAAAAAAGTTAGGGTCATAATTCCGGAACGTGCCTGTCCTACTAACTGTTATCCTCCATAACTTTTTTCCCACAGCGATTCTACAGTTATCGCCAAAGTAAATGTTGTAGAAAATGAAAAAACCTTTCTAATGACATATCGTTCAACGTTATTGTTCGTATAGGCTGGGGTCCATATATTTCTGCCGGTCCTTCTGCCAAAATGTTGGTATTATGAATTTGGTGTCACCCTGCACCTATATAAAAAATAGGGCCTTGGTCAAGTGGCTTATTTCAGAGACTGATAACCAAAATTAAGCAACACAACAACATGGAGTACAACATGAAGTTCTTCAACAAAGGGGTAAAAAGGTTTTTACGAGGTCAGCAACGCGTGGGTGATGCCCCTGGTATTGCAAACGTCCATAGGCAGCGGTGACTGCTTACCATCAGGCAGGCCGTAAGTTTGTTCAACGCACGCTATCTGGATAGGTGATCGTTTGTGACTGCCTCGTACTTTGAGGCTAGTCGAACTTCAGCACCGCAACGAGCTCGCCACTCGTTAGGAATGCCTCCTAATGCCGTTCCCGAAGCGAGTTTGACCAAGGTCTTCCGCTGGGACACTAAGGCGTTGTCCTAATTGGCAACGGTCGTGCGACCATGGTCGTACGGCGGAGGTCGGCCCACCAATAGGAGAACTCAAAACCGCCCGTTGCACGACATGGTCGCACGAGCATTGCCAATTAGGACAGTGCCTAAGACTGGTTGGACAGTCTCGGTACCCGATTGATACCCCGTGATGGTACATTATTATATCACTGTTAAATCCGTTTTATACAGCTTATTATTAATCAGAGAAAAAAAGACTGAAAGTTTGTACGCACAAACGGCTGTTGGTATGTGCAAATTAAACCATACACAACACGGCTCTATCTGTCGAATTTATTTATATTATCATTTTAGCCATTTAGCAGGGCAAAGGCTTCCCTCTCCATCTTCCACGACTTACGGTCGGATGCTTTCGACGGCCAATCCTTAGAAAAGGCGTCCAACTCGTCCCGCCATCTACGTCTGGGCCTACCGCACTTCCTTGTTACGTTTTGTCCAGTCGGTGGATATTTTAGCCCACAATTCGTTTGGCATATCGAATTTATGAAAATAAAAAATGTAATATTATTTAAATCGTAAACTTAACAATCTCACCCGAACCAAAGCAATAAAAGAACTTACAACGCCATAAAACGTATTGCATTACTCTTTCCTCTGAGATTTTTCGAGGAAATAAGTTATAGGAAGTTTTAACTTAGTTAATTTCCGCTTAAATAGAAGTGCAAAGCATTATAAACCTTAGCGGACTTAGGTATGTTTATTAAAATCTATCATTATTCTACTTCTTCTTAGTCTTCTTCATTGCTTAAGGTCGAGTCCACAGGAGTCTCTCCATCGCGATTTATATTAAGGCCTCCCAACCATCTCTAACCTCATCATATCAGCCAGAAGACGTTACTGCTGGATATAGGCCTCCCCCAAAGATCTCAACAAAGGCAGGGCTTGTGCTTTCCGCATCCAGCTGGTACCTGCGATGCGTACCAGGTCGTCGGTTCACCTTTCGGGAGGCCTATCCACGCTGCGTCTTGCGGTACGTGGTCGCCACTCGAGAACTTCACTGCCCCATCGGCAATCTGTTCTTCGAGCTATGTGCCCTACCCACTGCAACTTAAGTCTGGTAATCTTTAGAGCTATGTCGGTGACCTTGGTTCGCTTGCGGATCTCCTCATTTCTGATTCGATCGCGCGACGAGACTCGGAGCATACCTAGCTCTTTTCATTGCCTTTTGGGTAACAGTGAGCGGCCACGTTTCAGATCCGTAAGTCATCACTGGCAACACACATTCGTTTTGAGACACTGCGGTAATTGGGACGAAAATATATGGCGTTGCTTCTCGAACGCTGCCCAACCAAGTTGGATTCGTCGATTGACCTCTTTCTCGAAATTGGACTTACTTAGATGGACTATTTGTCCTTAGTATGTATGGTCGTCAACAACTTCAAGTGGAGTGCCTCCAACTGTCACTGGAGTAGGCACAGCATGGACATTTTATATAATTTTCGTCTTGTCCATGTTCATTTTAAGACCCATTTGTTGAGAGGCACTACAGAGGTCATCGAGGGTTTCAGCCATGACTACGATATCGTCAGCAAATCTGAGGTGACTAAGGTACTCGCCGTTAATATTGATGCCAAGTCCGTCCCAGTCCAGAAGCCTAAAGATATCCTCCAGTGCAGCGTTGAACAACTTTGGTGATATGACATCACCTTGTCTAACACCTCGCTGCAGCTGAATAGGCTCTGTGGTCTTGTCCTGGAGACGAACTGACATAATAACGTTTGTGTTGCGTCAGTGTACAAACATTTCAGATAGACAATTTGGCAACGCTGCAGAGACTGGAGCACCGCCCAAGTTTCGATCGAATTGAAGGCTTTCTCATAGTCCACAAACGAAAAGCATAATGGCCCGTTATACTCTTCGGACTTCTGTATAACCTGCCGCAGCGTATGTGGTCTATGGTACTTATTAAAACCTTTTCGGAATCCGGCTTGTTCGGGAGGCTGTCATCAAACCTGCGTGCGAGACGATTCGTAATGACTCTCGAAAACAGCTTATACACATGGGTCAGCAGCGATATTGGTCTGAAGTTCTCCAAGAGAGCCTTATCACCTTTCTTGAAGAACAATATCACTATGCTTCTGTGCCATGCTTCGGCGTTTTTCCCTCGAGGATGCCCGGATACCTTCGGTGTAATGTCGGGTTAAGTTGGCTCTGGGGTCCTGTAACAGGTGCCCGTGTTGTCATTAAAAAAATTCAGATTATATCGTTTAAATTTTTGACAACAGCTTTAGGGAACGTACCCATACTACGTGACCCGTTTAGGGGGGGGAGGGAGATCTTCAAAATACTACGCTCAGTCACAGGAGCGGGGGGGTTAAATTTTTGTTACGTAGTCGATTTCGCCGCAAGAAATTGCAAATATGAGTCAAATTATTTTCATTTGTTACACTTTCTGCCTGCGAAATAATTAAAAATAATACTTGTCAATGCTACGAAAAACTTTAAGGGGGGGGGGTCTTGGCATATACTACGAGTGGTCACCGAGGGGAGGGGGGGGGTCAAAAAATCTTAAAAAACAGGTCACGTAGTATGGGTACGTTCCCTTATTGTGTTAAACCACAAGGAATGCTAAACAATATGAAAATATGCCAAATTCAACACAAAAACACTCAATGAACAACACTGGCTCTCTATGTAGCATGTGGTGGTTAGGCTCTGTATACTCACACCTTGGAGCCAAATTAGTCACGAACTGTGCGGTTCCAAAAGAACTTTCTTCCACGCACACTAAGGTTGTTTAATGAACTACCTGGAGAGGTTTACCCTGGAGAGTACAACATGGAGTTCTTCAAGAAAGGGGTGAAAGGGTTTTTACGGGGTCGACAACGCCCCAACGTCGGTGATGCCCCTGGTATTGCAAACGGCCACAGGCTGCGGTGATTGCTTTCCATCAGGCAGGCCGTAAACTTGTTTTCCACCTTAGCGGTATAAAAAAAAGGCCCACCACCGACGGAGATCTGCCCTGCACCGCGGTAACTTTCCCTCTTTGCCAACTATCATCAGTTTCTCCAGGTTAACCGGCTTCGTGCCTGCACGCCGTACATTATAATATATTTATTCTGTTTCAGTTTAATAGGTAAGGTAGCCAGTGTAATTTTTCTTACCACTAAGTAAGTCCAAGCTTGGCGTGGGCAAGCCCCCGTAAAATGGATCGACAACCATTTTAAATCGCTCGCCTCAATTCAAACGGTTTTCAATTTTAATTTTCGGCATGAAAATAAATTAAAATTTCATATTTTGATGCAGATGCTGATTTACCCTATTGCTAAACCGTAGGTACTCTTTCGGTGTTGCCAATGTGATTTAAAAAATAATAATTTTTTTATCACATAATTCTAAATTGACCGGTCAAATCGAGGCAAGCGATTCAAAAATATAGCGCCAAGGGCTCTATTTTTGAAACCGATCGCAACCACGCCAGCGCTCGCGTGCGATACTTATCTCTTTCATGTGGTAAGTTGTTAGCAACAAAAAAGACAAGAAAAAGGTCGCAGGTACAAGCTGCATGTCAACGGCGCAGGACCGGTATTTGTGGGAGGCCTATCTCCAGCAGTGGGCGTCTTTTGGCTTTGATGATGATGATGAAGGTGACAAAAAGCTTGCGACCCACCTAATCGTAATCGGTTACCACTAGAACCGTTTGCTTGCGTTTTCAATTGGGTATTTTCAGACAGCTACTTTAAAAAGTAAAAAGTGTAGTTCGGAGTGCCTCACTAGATGGCGCTGCTTAGACAGGATTCTCAAGTATTGAATTTGGTAACCGATGTTACTCGGAAAGTTGTTGCGTGAAAAGATATTTAGTTTTAGTACTTTTTCTGAGAAAGCGCAAAATGACGTCATTTTTATACGTCTAATATACAGGGTGTTACATAATATATGTATAAAGCCGTGAACTGGTTAGAGTGTTAAACATAATAAAACGATAGGTACAATTATTTCTGTTGTACGTGGAATTTTTGTACCTATCGTTTTCATACATTTAGCACTCTATACGGTTCACGGCTTCATACATATGTTATATAAAAAAAATTCACGTACGACAGAAATAATTGTACCTATCGTTTTATTATGTTTAACACTCCATCCAGTTCACGGCTTTATACATATATTATGTAACACCCTGTATAATAATTTTAATTTATTTTTGAGAATCGTGGCTAATCAACGCCATCTTTGAACTATTTTTTCTTTTTAATCTGCTCTCGGAAAATCTTCCATTATACAGTTATGGCATGCCAAGCTACTTCTCATGGTTTCAAACATACCTATTATGTTATGGGCGACAGTTACCGCTTTCCATCAGGTGCCCTGTCTGCTCTTTGTCACTGGGAAAGGCTCAGTGGTATAAAAACCCTGCAGGATGTTTTTCTTGCGGTGATAGGCCGTTGGGCATCAGGGGTCTATGCTCGGTGGTACCATGTAAAACAATTTCTCAGAATAAGTACAACTTTCTGTCAGTTTTGCTACCCTAACTTAGAAGAAGAAAAAACATATTGGCGTTAATGTCCTGGTTGACCTCTCGCGAACGAGGGCCCGGGGTCCGCCTTGACCATGGTTCAGGATTTGACAGATAAGGAAATTACAAAGCAGCAACTGCCATCTAACCTCCATGATCCTAATACCAGGGGAAGCTCACCACATTGGATCATTACATATTCAGTCGCCTGAATGTGCAAGTTTCACCACGATGTTTTCCCTCACCGTATGAAAATCAGTCAGTATTCAAGTACATAACTCAGAAAAGAGTCATTGGTACATGGCCGCAGTGGGATTTGAACCCAGTATCTTTTGCTTACGAGTCAGATACCTTAACCCGGCCACCGACGCTAATTAAAATCTTTCATTAATTTTCAGAATGTTTCGTCTAAAAGTGCAGACTGTGATTGTTATTCTATCAACATGTGTGTTCATATTACATAGTATCCCGGTGGTAAGTGTAAATGACCTTTTATAGAATGTATAAATAGGGTTAATGTCCCATTCGCCGACCAGCTAATGCTATACAGGGTGGGCCCTGACACAAGACCAATAAAAAAAAACAATTAATTAAAAACCCTTTAACTATTAAATTACTTAGTCCACGTGGTCCAACTTTACTTACTTACTTACTGCGCTAGCTCAGCGACCCAAAGTGGATCTTGGCCTCCGACACCAGAGATCGCCACCTCTCCCTGTCCTGCGCCATCTCCTGCCAATCGAGGATTCCTAGTGCCTAGTAGTAGTGGTCCAACTTTATAAAACTAAAATAAATGTTTATTATTTTCAAACAAAATTAATCGAGCCAGCATTGTACTGCAGACCGTCGTGTCCAGTCTGTATATTTGGCATTGACATTACGATCGTTTACGTCGCCGCAGTATAAAGCAAATGCCCGGTACCATGACATCTAACGACCGACAACGACAATTTTGCGATGACGCAATTCATTGATTATGGATTGTAACTTTATATTACTATTTCTTTGAGTTTATGCACTTTGAAGCATTAGGATCAGGTTAGCATGAGGAGTCTGTGTTTAAATTTATTGATTCTGTTACAGGCCCCCCTGTATTTAAAACGTCATAGTAAAACTTGCAAGCACTTATCGCGACCTATATTAATTATACAAAAAAAATTTCAAATATAATAGGAACTAGGAAGTCGCCATGAAGATCATGTACCTATATGGTGTTGCTACATGAATTAACACAAAAACTAGTAGAGCTCGTCTAATTTAAAATGTCGCGCCCCACTATCGCATTAACGCACACAAGCAAGTTTAAAATATGAACGCAATACATATACAAATGCCGTTGTAATTGGTCATTCAGTTGCCGGTAAGATTCAAACGTCGGAGCAGGCGCCGTTCATTGGCTCCCACACAGATGAAGTGTCGTTATTAATATTTGCACTCACACATCGAAATCAACTAACTAAGAAATGGGGCGCGTCATCTTAGACTAGACGAGCTCTACTCAGTATTGCCAGTATTTGTTAATTTTGTAGTTTTTTGACATTCTGGCCGGCCGTTGGGACATGGTCGACGAGTAGAACATAGACCCTACATACTATATAACTTTCTAATAAGATTATCTACTTACTGGTTAAAACGCTGTTGACTGTACCTACATAAATTATTTGAATTAGGTACATCATATTAATAAAATGTACTATTTCTTTTCAGCCTCAGGTATTGTACATAAATTGAAATTTAACTTGTTTTAACTGCTTTTCAACTGCGAGCGGGCAACTCTCGTGTTGCCGGGTATAAGGGCGTGCGCTGCGTTGTGCGTGTCACGCGCGTATGCCAACTCCTATTTTAGAGCACGGTAAACATGTGCGGAGTGTGTCTGTTCCTATATTTCGCATGTAAGCTCACTCATTCCCTTCAGGTACGTACCTACTATAAATCCTGCATGGGTAGCATAAGTATGCTCTAGCGCGCGACAAGCAAGAAAAGACGGGATAGATACTGCTATCTTTCTCAATTGTATATTTTTCTTAGTATTGAGAGAAGGAGACAATTGCTATATCGCGGCGCGAGCTGTGTCGCGAGCACACGTGTGCTAGACGTGCCGAATGAGTGAGTATTAGAGGATCTTTCTTCCAGTTAAACCTGTAGGTTTATTAATTTCTCTCAAGTAGGTACCTCATACCGTAAATGTTGCTGGAGCGGCAAAGGAAAATTTTCTCGAATTGGTATAGCACTTAGGTATGATCTTTGATTGTACAGTCATTGATAAATGTATAATGCAAGATATACGGCTTTTAGTAAACTTTTGCTTGGAGCGTGTCTAGTTTTTGAAACACGTAACTTGGTTTCCTGTCTTGTAGTCGGCACGTCAATATGCTGTTTAAAATTTAAATGCTGGTCAATTGTGATCCTTAAGTATTTTATTGATTTAGTAGAGCCAAGTTTGGGACAACCACAGGCATTACCTAAGTTTAGGATGTCGTTGGGGGCGCAGGAGTGAGATATTGAATACATAGTTGACGATAGATAATTTCATGTTTAAAGTTACGTTTCACGCTCTAACCGATGGGAGATTTCAGACAGGCATTTTAAAAAGTGTAGTTCGGCGAGCCTCACTAGATGGGTCTGCTTAGACAGGATTCTCAAGTAGGTATTGAATTTGGTAACCGAAGTTACTCGGAAAGGTGTTTCGAGAAATTAAACTTAGTATAAACTGAAAAAAAAAAACTTTTTCCGAGAAGAAAAACTCGAAAGGTTTTCATTTTTATACATCTAACGGTGTAGATTTAATTTATCTGTGAGAATCGTGTCTAATCGACTCCATCCATTACAATTGCTTAAACTGTAGCGACATCTCTCGCTCCAATAGGGAAACTCAACAATACTCACATTACGAGCACACAAACACAAGGTTGGCAAGCATCTGCACATAGGTGGCGCTGACCGTCCTACATCGCGCTAGAAAAGTGTGCCAACTTCAGCGGCATAAATACATACTTCCGACGATCAACAGTATTCTGATTTCAATCACTATAATTACATATGATCTATTTAATAGTTGCAGTTTATTGCAATGGAACTTTGTTAGATACTGAACCCATGAAATCGATGATACGGCATCGCAAAAGTACCAATTTCAATAATTGAAAGCAGACAATTGTTGGTAACAGCGTTACGTAATTATCTTACTGGTTTAACACCGTGCCAGGTGGGTAATTACCCTTTTCCATCTTCTCCACATCTTCGCTCGCTGACATTGGCGGGCTACCTTAACCCTTCAACGCCAAAGAACTATTTTTTTTCTTTTTAATCGGCCCTCGGAAAATATCCCATTCTATTTGACGACCTGAGTGCTTCAATGGTGGCCGGTCTGCCACGCAAGAGGTCCCGGGTTCGATTCCCGGCCGGGCAGAAATTGAAATGATGAATTTTAATTTCTGTTACGGGTCTGGGTGTTCTATGTATAATAAGTATGTATTAAAAAAAAGTATTTAAGTAGTATATCAGTTATCTAGCACCCATAGTACAAGTTTTGATTAGTGTGGGGCTAGATGGCGCTGCGTGAATTTGTCCACGATAAAATTATTATTATTATTATTTATTTGCACAGGATGAGGAACCGCCGGCACCCGAGGAGGAGGGCGGGGGGGACGCCGAGCCGGATGCGGAAGGCGCAGGCGCAGACGCCGAGGAAGGGGAAGGGGTAAGAATTATTTATTAGATTATAATAGAATAGAATTCGTTTAAATACACACAATAACACCTCAAATATCTCAGTGTACTAGTAGTAGTTACCTAAATTTCTCAGTAGATTTCTGTCTGGACTTGTAATTGTTATAACTATAAAATTCTTAAGTGGCATTTATCTATTATGTGTATGCGATAAATAAATAAATATGTAAAAAAATATATAACATAATAGCTTAAAAAGGGTTTGAAACACTGACCTCCAACATTACAGGCATTTTCTGCGGTCATTTTTCGACTCTAGAGCAGTGAAACAAATAAAAAACTAATAAGAAAAAAATGTTGTATAAAGTTGTACATCAAGGCTGCTACACAAACTGGAGTTTATAGGTAAGGGGCAAACTGCTTGCATGGATCGAAAATTTCCTGCGAGGTAGAACATTTCGAGTAAGAGTGGGAGAGAGCTTGCTAAGCCTGCGAGATATCTACAGCGGTGTACCTCAGGGTTCAGTTTTGAATAAGAATAAGAATAAGAAATATTTATTTACACAAACAGAAACACCACAACACAAAAATTTGGAAGACACGACATTTTGTAACACAAGAAAAGAAACAGTACATAAAAATTAACAAAAAAAGCACATAAAAGCAGAAGCAAATAAAAGCTAGCACAGTGTCGATGCAAATGGTAGAAGATAAGTGGTAGTTTTGGGCCCTGTGCTATACATTATCTATACATTCGACTTGCCTCCCTAAATGCAATGTAATGTGAGAGTATTTGCTGATGACACCAAGATATTTGCGAACCCACTGGTGGATTACACGAAGCTCCAATCTGATCTGGACGTCATTGCAAAGTATTCAAAGGATTGGCTTATTAATTTAAACTCCGAGAAATGTACTGTTCTGCATATAGGCAATAAGAACCCCCATATGACATACAAGCTGAATGATATCAATCTCAAAGCTGTAAAGTCTCAGACGGATCTGGGTGTCATTATCACAGAAAATCTAAAGTGGGAAGAACATATAAGTATGATAACCAAGAGGGCTAGGGGTCTCATATACCTTATAAGAAAAGCATTTGGAACAATAACACCTGAAATCATTTAAAAATATATAAAACATATATCAGACTATTATTGGAGTATGCCTTCCAGGTTCGGAGCCCCTATTTCCAAAAGGACATTGAAACACTTAAGAAAGTACAGCGTAGTTTCACTAAAATCCCAAGAGAATATAAGAAATTATCCTACGAACAAAGACTAGACAGCCTGAAACTAGACAAGCTACACGAGCGGAGACAACGTGGAGACCTAATAGAAACGTACAAAATCTTAAACGGACATTATGTTGTAAAGAACTTTGAACAACTATTAAAGCGAGATCAGAACACTCGATTAAGAGGTCACTACTCGAAATTGGTACGAAGTTTCTCCAACAACAACCCGCACAAGCATTTTTCCAGCAACAGAGTCGTGGCACCTTGGAACAAGTTACCTGAGCAAGTTATATCAGCACCGAGTACCAACGCCTTTAAGAATCAATTGGATGAACATTTAAAGAAAACCAAAATTAATTAATTGAGAATGTCAATTTCATGCTTTTACGGGGTCGGCAACGCGTGGGTGATGCCCCTGGTATTAGGTCCATAGGCTGCGGTGACTGCTTACCATCAGGCGGGCCGTAAGCTTGTTTGCCACTTTAGTGATATAAAGAAAAGACTGGCGAGGTCAAAACACTACACATTTTAAATTAGAGGTTTTCATAGTAGTCTTCAGTTAATCTGAAAAGGGCTCATTAAACTTTCTAATTAAACGAGTCGTTATAATTACATCGGGCTGAATATCACCGCTTAAGCTGCGATTACACACGCACTAATCTAGCACTCTACATCACTACATGGCTACATCCCTAAATAAGGGCGTTGCGATTACACTGTCCCTACATAGGAGTTCTACCACTGCACTGTCAGAAACGAATAATATTGTAAGATGGCACTTTATTATACAAAATATACACGATGCAGCGGTATTTTTTACTAAGGTCTAGGCTCGGGATCTTGGGCTACGCTTCGATCCCGTTATCTAAATAAAAAAGAAAATAAGTCGAAAAATGTGACCCCATTTTTTAAACTGATTTATAGTTATAAATGCGGTGACTGCTTACCATCAGGCAGGTCGTAAGTTTGTTTGCCAGAAGCATGTTTTGACAGAGGTATAAAAAAATTTTTTATGAGGTTATTTTCTTTATATTTTCGACAAAAGCTTTCTTGTGTTAGACCACAAGAAATACTAAACAATATGAAAATATGCTAAATACAACACAACAACACTCAATGGACAACACTGGCTTTCTGTGTAGCATGTAGGCAGTTAGGCTCTGTATACTCACATTCCAAAGGAACTTTCTCCCACGCACACTAGGTTTATCCTGGAAAGTACAAAATGGAGTTCTTCAAGAAAGGGGTTAAAAGGTTTTTACGGGGTCGGTAACGCGTGGGTGATGCCCCTGGTATTGCAAACGTCCATAGGCTGCGGTGACTGCTTATCATCGGGCAGGCCGTAAGCTTGTTTGCCACCTTGGTGGTATAAAAAAAAATCTTCAAATTTAGGGTCCTATATCTCTACATGTGATTACACCACGAAACTTACACTCAGCCCAAAGATTTATTATTATAATGTTTCTTCTAGGGTGGTGATGGTGGAGGAGAAGGCGGTGAAGGCGTAAGTAAGCGATTTAATAACTAGGTTAATAAACATAATGTTTTAAACTTTTGCGGTTATTATTAAACATTTTAAGGGTATGTTCCGGGTTTCCTACCTTTGTTGAGGTACGCGGTAGGAAACCCGGAACGTACCCTTAAAATGTGTAGGTTAATTTATGTTTATTAAATTAAATTAAATATATTTATTGATCAGATTATTATAGAATTTAAAAAAACGTATAGTCCCTGGTGCTGCTGATGTTCATAGGCGGCGGTGACCACTTCCCATCAGGTGGCCCGCCTGACTGTTTGTCTGCCGTATTACTTTAAAAAAAAAATCTCGAGTTCTTTACACATTTTTTTATTTTTTACTTTATTCAGAATACCAACAGCAAGTTACAAGTAATAATTACAAACAATTATAACAGCGAAGCCATTAACAGGTGCTCGCAGATAGTTATTTAAATGATACGGAATACTAAAAGTAGGATTCCAGTTTGTACAGAATTACATAATTATTGTAAGAAGTTTAATTACTCTCAGTGTAATTTACACATTTTAAGGGTATGTTTCGGGTGATAATAACCGCGATAGTTTAAAACATTATGTAGTGTAAATTAGTTTACAAATTTGATGTTACGTCTCCGGAAGAATGAAAGAATTTTTCTGCATACACTCGCTTTACTGACTCCAGCTTTGTGTTAAATAAATCCATCTCATTATCTCCGTGTAAGTCTCGTCTAATATAATAATTTAGGTTAATGGAATAATACTAAAGCTGCGATAACACACCATAAATCAGGCACCCTATATAAAGGAGGCTCTACATGTTAGCATATCCGTTACCGACAGTGTTGCCAGTAGCCGATATTCATAAGTAACACACGGCAGCTCAAAATGTAATAGGTAATTTTACGAGAACAGTAATTATGAAAATATAAAATGTGGTACAACTAGTGTCAAATAAGAAGAGACTTGGCGAGTCACGTGGTTCGACTTGCTTAGTAGGCGATTACCTGCGCGAAATCCCCTCTACTGCCGTTTGACAAGTCTCTTCTTTCATGACACGGATTATAATGTTACTTTTCTCGTTAAAATGTTACTTTTTGAGCTGCTTTGTGTTACTTTTGAATAACGGCCACTAGCAACACCGTCCTTGACGGACATGTCAACATGTGGAGCCTCCTTTATCTAGGTGCCTAGATGAGGGTGTGTATAATCGCAGCTTAACTACTACTTAGTACTAGTAGTAACTGACATGAAAATTATCTTTATGTCGTGGACACAAGGAAATGATGAAGGAGATGATGACAAATAAATGGCTTTGACTTTGACTGACTGAGATAACCCATCGAGTCTTCTGTCAAAGTGGGCCTACAATGAGGAGTTTTCCAGTAGGTATTGATAGTTGGTTTCAAAAAGCATCAATAGATGGCGCTCCTACAATTTTGGTAATCTTTTTATAATCTGTATGATGGTGGCAGTGATTTCAGGCAGCCAACTAATACTAAACTTAAAAATAAAATGTTTATTAATATAAACATAACTGTTAAAGGTTGAACAAAGTGTAAAAAGAAATATTTATTGAAGTTGGCAGTTCCATTTTTATTACAACCTCTAAAATGGTTGAAAGCTATTGACAAATACAATATTATCCAATACAACGTACCCAGTGTTTATATCTTGTTTGCTAAGAACCTATTTCAAGCGATTATCAATTACCAAAATTGTCGGGGCGCCATCTAGTGAGTGGTTAAGAATTCTTTAGATACCTATTGGAAAACTGCTCATTTCTGGGGGACAATCTCAAGTGAAAGGATTCGCAAGCGGCTACCGAAGGGTTGCCAGTTGAAGGGATAAGCTATACTAACCGTGGTAATAAATCCGACAATATGTGTATTGAAAGTATAATGAAAAATGAACTTTCGTTAACGTAATTAATTATAAAAAATATTGTTTTCGGAGATTAGACAAGAATTGAACTGATTTTAATTATTATTTTTATCTTTCAGGAAACTACAGCTGCTGGTCAAGTGAGTATTAAGTCATAATTGACTGTAATAAATAAGTAAAATAAAATGCAAAAACTAGTTACGACTTAAAGCGATAAGGTTGCCTTTGCACGCCTGAATATTTTGCTGATTCTTGTATGTTATCATATGTATGTGTGCCATAAAGAGTTTTTACTAACTTACGACCTATTAAGTAATGGGCACCTATATAGGTAGAGCTCGTCTAATCTAAAATGACGCGCCCCACTATCGCATTAACGCACACAAGCAAGTTTAAAATATGGACGCAATACATATACAAACACCGTTGTAATTGGTCATTCAGTTGCCGGTGAGATTCAAACGTAGGAGCACGCGTCGTTCATTGGCTCCCACACAGATGAAGTGTCGTTATCAATATTTGCACTCACACATCGAAATCAACTAACTAAGTAGTGGGGCGCGTCATTTTAGACTAGACGAGCTCTAGCATAGATTGGTAGTGCCACCAACTTACCTAATGCGCTTATTACTATTTTAATGTTATATGTATTATATCGATATATATAATTTTAAATGTTATATGTATTATATCGAGGATGTAATATACATATAACATAACAAACGAATTAATAATATTGTTATGGATGCAACATACATGTACGATTTCGCACTCCCAGAAAGTAGATTTTTAAAACCTTCTCCAAAGGACGTCACATCCAGCAGCGGACTGGTAGGGCTGTGTTAAGACCAGATTTTAGACTAAACTACTTTCCAAGTCCAAATGATTTTATCATAACCTTAACTAGGTTTTCCTAGGATAAATGATAGAGGAGCAAGTTGCACGTTAGATGACCCAAGTGATTCAGCAGGTTACAGAGGTCTCGGGTTCGATTCCCGGATGAGCAAAAAACGAAATGATGAATTTTAATTTCTGTTACGGTTCTGTTGTTTTTACAAAGAATCTCGATTTCTGCCTAAACTATGAGTTTTCGCGGGTATGTTTCTTGAGGAAAGTTGTTCAGTTTCATGGGTAGAATATGGGGTTTCAATTAATGCTAGCGGTCTTTTCACACCCTGTATGTATTATAAGTACTTATGTACCTATTTAAAAGTATATCAGTTATCTATAACCCATAACACAAGCTTTGCTTACTAGATGGAGCTGTGTGAATTGTCCAAGCATATTTATTTATTTCAAAATAATGTTTAATAATTTTCGAATAATTTATTTATTACAGGCAGAACAAGTTAATGTAAGATTTTAAATTATATTATTATAATAATTTGCTAATTTTATATTTTATTATGATTTCATAATTTTTTATTTTTATAAATAGTAGCGACTTCGACCAATGCCCTACTATTTCTTATTTCTACAAAAATAATCTATACACGTGAATTATTTTTATTTTAGTTAACTGTAAGTACAGTTTTATTTTAGTATTAATACAGTGCTGTGTTGGTGTTGATCTTAACAAGAATAAATTATTTAATTAAATCTATTCACTGAGTATTTATTGAGTATCATTTTCAACATTTCAGATGGCTGTAAGTATTACTTTAATTTTATTTTGGTTGCAAAATGTTTTATTCAGATAAATATAATTTATATTGTGGTGATTCTTTGATCTTGATTTTAAATCCTTCCCAGGAACTGTAAAAACTATGGGACTTATTACCATAGTCTTGACGTCTAACGGTCTAGTTGGTCGGGACCTTGGAGTGTCATCTCCTTAGAAAAACAAAACCATGGATTATTGTTACACATTATGGAGATTTATTACTTCTTATCTAATAAACACGAAAATTGTATAATATAAACAATATTTCTCCTTAACATTTCAGTTTGATGAGGTATTTAACTATAATTTTTGATAAAATAAAATACCAGTACATAATTCAGATTAAATGGAATTAAAATGTCTTTTTTTTGCTTAAAGCCAACCGTAAGTATGGATAATTAAGTTACTAAAATAGAGAAAAATATTTAAAGTCCTGTCGGTGGAGAACAATAATATTAAAAATTATATTTTATTTACTTTTAGCCGGAGGTAAACTAATTAAAATTAACCTACTTCATATAATCGTATAAATAGGTGTTTTCTAACATTTATTAATTTACCTTTCCTTGTTTTCAGAATGTCGTATGTATTTAAAATTTATGAAGCTAATTTATTTTATAATAATACCTACAATAAAATATTACTCATTGCAGTCTCTAACATTAGATTTCATGATTTCAGTTTACGGTGACGTATTTGACAATATTTATTTATTTGTTGCAATATTTTAAGAATATTTTATTTTAATAATAAACTTTTATTTTTATTATAGGATCATTACGTAAGTGCCATAAATTATTTTCCTTCTACAATAAGATTCTATCTAAAAGATAATAAATAAACCATATTTTTATTAATGTATTTTTTTTTCATGTGGCGCTGTTTTCATTGGTGTTCTATCATTGGTGATTAACATTTCACATTAATTGTAATTCACATAAAGAGATCATCATGTTGACGAATTTTTTTTTCTGTTTACAGGAACTCCTAGGGCGTAAGTATATTTTGTTATCTGTAATTAGGAATGCTGATCTCAAATAAATTCCTAAATCAAAGTTAATTACCAAGTTTTGCTAATTATATCTTATTTTTAACTTTTAGGAGCCAGTAAGTAACATTATTAAGTGTGGACTTGTTTAAATAAAATTGATATTCTAAACTATATGGGGTGGAGGCTCTGGGTCCGTGGGGCCCTGGTACGAGAAAGTTGTATAAAAACTTTCAGAAAAATTTAACGACGCTACAAGGCAATGCAGCCACTTTTCTGGGCACCGTTCCGGGAGGGGGGGGAGTGATGTGGATGACTTTTTTAATTTTTATTAGGATATTTTTACCTTATGTACATATTCTGTGTGTACCTACGTAATAATTTTTTCAAATATTGAATCTGTTTTAATTTCATGCTTAAAAGTAGCCTATTACTGAGGAACAATATGTTTTCAAATCGCAGTAGTATTTTATAATTTAACATATAAACTTAACCTACGAACAAACGTGACAATAAATGTGTTTTAGAATGTCGTAAGTATTTAAAACATAGATCAAACATACTCCGCTGATATAAAATTATTAAACTGTTTACATATTTATTTTACAGATCAAGGTAATTTAGTTACTAAAACTACCTATCTAATAGTGATTTTACGTGATTTTGTTTTAAATTTACGTTTATAATGCTACGAAGAAGATTCTACCTTAAGTTTTTTTTTTCACATAATTTTAATTGTTGTGAAACTTAAATGTAATTTAATTTGACTTTAATAAACAATATTTTAATCTGCAACTTATTAACATTTCAGGGTCATGTAAGCAAATAAAATATATTGATATTTGCCTGTAATTTAAAAGAATATTAATTAATGATCGCCCTATTTTGGTTTTTAGCTTGTGGTGAGTATTTATTGTGTTCTTATACTTATTCCGGTATTTATTTTGGATAGAAACTTTGAAAAAGATTAACAATTAAATAATTAAGCTCCTACACTAAATAAGTAATTTTTGAAGCCGGTGCTAATTTAGGTAATCGAAGCACCTCGACTTAAAGTACCTCGACATTATTCAATGCAACTGCAGGACAGGTAGTCTTGATGTGAAGGTAATTTGGACTGACTTGAGCCACGTAGAGATTAAGTTAAGGCTGGTCTGGAATTTAGTTGCTGCTTGTTTTGGACTTGGGTCTGCAGGTACGAGTAGTATTGCTATATAGTCGCAGGTATGTACCTAGGAGAACTTCATCATTTGTACAGCTCAAGGTCTGCAGTGTACACTAGGTATAAGATTGGCCCCAGAACGCTGCCCTGAGAGACACCAACCTAGATATATCGCACGCAACTCAGTATTTCTTTCGCTCTTACTTTACTAAAGAAATGTTTGTGTTTAAAATACAATTGCAGTAACTAGTAATATCTGGCAGTTAAGCCTTGATTTGTGGTATTAGACCTATGATGGCACAAACGATCGAATGCCTACGAGATGTCCAAAATACCGATGAGCAATATTAGTTATTCTTGAAGAAGTTGTTGGTTTTTTCTACGATTCCCTACAACTGTTCGATAACCCAAACTAAATAAGGCTGCTTAATTTTAGTATAATTTTTAGTAAAAACTAAAGTTTATTTAGTGTCGTTTTAATTTTTTTATTTATATGTATCTTGAGAATCGACTGACAGTTATTTAAAGTTTTATCTTTATGTAAATTCAAACAGTTTGAAACTATTGTTACTAATATCATCAATCTGATTTTCAGATGAATGTAAGTCGACTTAAAAACGAACGAAAGCAATTTGATATATTATACGCATACGATTAACGCATTCTTAATTTATGTGTTGACTTTTTTAGGTTACGGTTTGTATAAATACTACTAACAAGTGCTTATTGGAACAAAACGTTATTGATGTTTCTATACATTTTATTCGGTTTGCTATTTGTCTAAGTATTTTGAATAATCCAATAAATTAAATTAAATTACTAATTTTTAGCTCGGTGTAAGTATTCGTCTATTGTAAAGTGTGCTTCAAGAGAAAAAGACAAAGTGCGACAATTATGGTATTAACCTGTCAGTTGTCTTTCCTTAAAATTCTTCAGTATAGTTTCCCTAGGTGGGATATTACTTCCTTTTTAGCCCACATTCATTATTATCGATGTCACGCTTAATTGTTGCTCAAATCTCTATTGAAATGAACGTACCTGATTAGTTAATTAACTCGTTTTCTGGTATCTCTGTTCAGATGTAAACGTTATATCAAATTAAACGGATGCAAATATTGAAAATATCAATATTTTATTACTTTTAATGAAAATTTATAGTTGTAAAATTTTTTTCTTGTAACAAGTATTTAATAAATTTTTTACCTTGTAAGTACATTAATTACGATTTTTTTTTCATAACTTCAAATACAAATACAGGACGGAAGAGTAAGTTAATCACAATTATTTCAAGTAGTTAGCTAATCTAATAAAAATATTATTTTAAAAATAAGTTCTCACTCACCAAAGAATATTACTGATATAACTATGCTTGATTTAATATATTGTTTATTTTTTCCAGTTAATGGTACGTCACTGTTTACACTTAATTTTTAATTTCGTAAAGGCCACCTAATTTTTTTTTTTTTATAACAAACAAGGCAGGCATTTGACCGCCATCTCACCTGTTGGTAAGTGACGATGCGGCTGAAGATGAAGCATGCCCGTCTTGGAACAGCCTATTCACTCTAGCCTTAAAGGCATCCAGATTATATTGATCAGGGAACACACTCGCAGGCAAAGCGTTCCATTCCTTAGCCGTACGCATTATAAAGGTCGAGCCAAAGCGGTTCGTGCGGATGGCTGGATGATCCACGACATGAGGATGAAGCGCTCGCCCGGATCGCGTTTCCCGATGGCGGAAAGGGGCCGGCGGAATGAGGTCGTGCAGCTGCTTCGCACACTCTCCGAAATGTAATCTTTAGAAGACCGACAGACGCGCAACCCTACGCCGATGTTCGAGGCTCTGCAGCCTAGCCTTAATCAACCGCGTGTCACAAATTATCTTCTTTGCACGTTTTTCCACCGAATTCAAAGCCGCCAGTTGATATTTAGCTGATCCATCCCAGAGGTGGCAGCAGTACTCCATGCAGGACCGCACTTGTGCTTGATATAACTAAAGCAACTGCTTAGAAGTGAAGTACCGCCTAACCTTCGAGAGGATACCAAGTTTTTTTGCTGCAGTCTTTGCCTTGGATTCGATGTACTGACCGAAGTTGAGATTTAAAGACTCAACATCAAGAAGTTGTAGGTTGTCGGTAATTTCCACAGGAACATCCCGAACAGTTGGAGTAAGATGGAATGGACTCCTTTTGGCGGAAAACAAACACGTCTGAGTTTTGGTTGCTTTGAACGCCACCAGATTGGCTTCGCCCCAATCAGAAACTGCCTTGAGAGCTATGTCCAAACGATCAACCATGGCCTCTCGGCAAGACTGAATATCGTCCCTGTTGGCTTTTGCCTCTGACAGATATCTATCCGTTACCGTGCTGTCATATGCATACCCAAAGGTACCTGGTACAAGCAGATTGTTAATATGCAGCAGGAATAAAGTCGCGTACAGTACAGATCCCTGAGGAACTCCCGCGTCGATAGCCTGGAGATTAGACGAGTAGCCATCGATAACTACACGGATTGATATGGGGGACTCCCACTCAAAAAATCCGATATCCAGGTGCAAAAGCCAACAGGAATACCAAATGAAGGAAGCTTGCTTAGAAGGCAAGCATGCCAAACCCCGTCAAAGGCCTTAGAAATATCAAGAGACACAGCAAGAGCCTCGCCATGTCTCTCAATGGCCTCAGTCCATAATTGTGTGGCATACACCAGAAGGTCCCCAGTAGACCGACCACGGCGGAATCCGTACTGGTGATCGCTGAGGAGATCGTTACCTTCAAGATGCGCAAGGAGTTTATTGTTCAGTGCACGTTCCATAATCTTACAGAGTATGGAAGTGACCGAAATAGGGCGGTAATTGGAAGGGCCGGCACGGCTGCCTTTTTTAGGCTGGGCTTTTTCTAATAAACATACAAGTTGAATAATAAGTACCTAAACGTAATTTATTTAAATTCTAAAAGCCATAAGTACGACTTAAGGCTTTTAGAATTTAAATAAATTTATTTTGAGAATATTATTTAGGTTCTCTATGTGTGACTAAATAATTGTAAGATTGTATTTATATTTCAGCAAATATTTGTAAGTTTTTTATGTTATTTTAATTATGACAACATTAATAATATTTATTTCTTCCAACTGATACTGTATAACAAAATTAAATTAATTATATTGTGTTTCAGACAGAGGTACTTACTTAATTAATTTTATGTATAATCCATATATTTCTACAGTCTTTATTATTGTATAATTTTTTCATAAAAGTTAGTGATGTTTCAAAATAATGTTTTGTATTAATCTGTCACTGGTACGATTGAATTTGAAAGAAAGTGACAAATCATGATATAACAAAAAACAGGGCTTTATCTATTGTATGTGGTATTATATTGCTATATTCTAAAATCGGTTTACGCCAGGCAAAACAATTTTTATGAACATGATAGCTAGTACATAAAAAATCTATGGTATTCTATAAAACGTATGGCATTGTTGGTATACTTATAAAAAAACCGCATTACGTACTTATAAGCAAATTGAAGTAAATACTTTTTTTTAATATGATTTCCATTTATTAAATTTACTTTCATTTATTAAATAAATATTTTAACTGCATTTCAGAAATGGGTAAACTATTTTCCTATCTCATAATCGTGAAATGATTAATTTTAATGAAAACTGAACTAATAGAAGCTTCTCATTTTATTTTAGGAGACGGTTTGTATTTTTGAATAAATTAAATACGTACATATATTTTTTTACCACAGACTTATAATTTAATGTAATCTTTATCACGTTACAGTACTACGTAAGTACCTATTAAAATATATATACCTAAAGTATCCACCTATTATTGGGGAATAATCAAATCATTAATCAAGACTCCGTAATATTATTTTAGCAAGATAATAAATTAGCGCAGAATAGTGGCATCGTACTTGCAAGACCGATAACTATGGTTAGGCAACGTCTGGGAACTGGATGGGTGACCGTTTCGTACTTTGGCTCTAGTCGAACTTCAGCACCGCGTTAGGTGTGCCTCTTAATACCGTTGCCGACGCGAGGCCAAGGTCTTCCATTAAAGATAAAAAAAAAAATGAATAAAGAGTTTAGGGCCCCGTGACGGTATAATTTTTTTATTATTATATTATGATAAATTAACACAAATTTTTAATATTTTAAAAAATAATTGAGCGGGAATAAAAGTATCTTACAGTAAAAATAATGCTTCAGATAATTTGCAATTGAATTTTTGAAGATAATAATATTATATGTGAATTAAATATTGCAGACAGTGGTAAGTACAGTTTAAGAGAATTAATTATTTTTTACATTATTTGATTTATTTATTTAAAATTTATTGAAATTATTAAATTAACAATTTTATAATTTTAGGTACCAACGGTATGTTCCCACGGGAGCCTTTAATTTTTTTTTTATTAATTAATTACCTACTCCTATTATTTCAAAAACTAGATGTTGATTACCACCGCCAGGTGGCGCTGTTATGTAAACACGTATCTCTGTGTACATCTGTGATTTAAAATAGAAATACTAAAATATTTCACTTGATTTTAGTAGTTTATAGTGAATAAGGCCTTAAATATCTAGTGTAAAAGTTAGTGACAAAAATCATATTAGTTTAATCATAATCTACAGTGTTAATTGGTGACAATAATTATTAAACATTACGATCGTTTAACGTAACTTTAAACGATCTATTGAATACGCAAATATCGTATAAGGTGGCAATACAAACAAGGACAACAGTGGTGTGCAACATAATCTGCAATTAGTGAATTGATTATATTCCTAATGAATGAGTGATCGTACAAATACCCTCGTTTATGAATGCAATGTTACACATATTACAATAGCAGGGATCCATCACAACTATATCGCAAAATTCACAAGGTCACTCGTAGCATTGAGTAGTTGAATAGAAATAAGACAAGAGTTGTGCGCACGGAGACCCCGGTTCGATACTGCGATAAGACTATTCGTTTTTTTTTTTTTTTTTTTTTTTTTTTTTTTGCTTTTTTGACAATTAATTATTATTACTTTTTTGACATTATCCCACTATTAAATTATAATTGACATGGCATATAAATGTAACAAATGCAACATTGACATAACATCAAGACAATTATTATGCTGTAGAGAATGCAACAAATATTATGATTTGCCATGTGCAAACGTATCATTCGAGCGCTATAAGAATATGACTAATGAACATAAGGAAAATTGGAAATGCAAACAATGCTACCAAAACTGGTCTACTAGGCGCCAGGAAACGTTGATGCAACATAATATTCCATGTAGTACACCAATGGATTTCGTCACTCAGCGTAAAAAGTTGATGATTAATGTGTCCACAAGCAATTCTTTTGAGTCACTTTGCACTGAAGATGATTCATACAATATTTCAAGTTGTAAATTAAATAGAAGTTGCCCAGACTTGCGAAATGATGCCGAGGAAAGAAGAGTGTTACAAAGGGAAAATATGTCTTTAAAGTCAAAATTGGAGAATGCTGAAGCTGAAATTGACAACTTATTATCGGAAAATTTTAAACTGCAAAATCTTATGAAGGAACGTGAAGCCAAATTAGATATATTAAATAAAATATGTAGATCAACAACTAAGAAGGAAACTTACCGGAAAACTCCTAGGAGTATCACTAAACGAAAATTAGATCTTTCACAACAGTCGCTAGCCCCGAGTACTTCAAAATTGCACCCGCCGGCATTGAAACCAAATGAAACCGTTCGTAGTACCACCGTAGCGCCATCTAGCGCATTTTCACAGAAACTAAATGCAGGTGTACCCGACGAGTTAACGACGTGTAACACCAATAGTAACAAAAATAATAATGAGACTGTACGACGGCGAAATATTGTAATTATAGGCGACGAACAAATTAAGGGATTATGTAAAATTTTAACGAGATCTCGATGTGATAAGTGGAACGACCAATATAATATATTTTCATTTGTAAAACCAAACGCTGTCTCAAAGGATGTACTAAGCTATTGCAATAACTTACAAGATTTAAATAGAAATGATTATGTTATCATTTGTGCAGGCGGGAATGATACGAATCCAAATGTAGTATTTGGAAATTTGTATTCTACTTTAAAGTTATTGTATAAAACAAATGTTGTATTACTCCCCGTCAACTATAATAAGAGTTTAAATGAGAAATTGTTAAATAATCAATTAAAATTATTGACCTCGGTATATCAGAATTGTAATTATATTGACATTGATTATTGTTTGGACCACAATTTATTTATAAATTTAGTACGTGATAGAATTAATATTTTAATTGATTATTATGAATATAAGATGCAATTCTTGACAAGTGTAAATAAATTTGTATTGACTAATCCGATAAGACAAAGACTAAATAATAATTTGCAGCCCAAAAAGGGTACAATACCGTACTATTTTACAAGACTGTCTTCGGTAAAAGAGGATAAGTCGGATGTACCTGTTTCGAATGATAAACAGCTTTTTCGTTAACCATGACATAAAATATATTAATCCATTAAGTAATAACAAAAACAGCACATTCAGAATATTACATCAAAATATTTGTGGAGTATTGGGTAAATTAGACGCGCTTGAAATAGTATTAACTGAGTTTAATAATAATAACAAAGGGTTTGATGCAATTTGTTTGAGTGAGACATTTGTTAAACAGGGTTCACATGCGAATATTAAGTTAAAAAATTATAAGTTGGGTACATGTTATTGTAGAAAAAAAGGAAGAGGTGGTACGGCCATTCTCATTCATAAGCAATTCCGTGCAAAGCCGTTGCCTTTCATCACTGAATTAGCAAATGACATGTATTTTGAGGCATGTGGTATTGAAATAGAAGGCATGAATTTGATTATAGTAGTTATATACAGAATACCAAATCAGAGTAAGGGCCATGTTGGCATATTTATTTATAAAATAAATAAATTACTTGACTATCTGTCTAAAAAACACAAAAATAAGAAAATAGTGTTATGTGGAGATTGGAATATTGATATCCTAAAAAACAATGCATTTTCGAAAGATCTAAAGAGCGCACTAAGTAATTACAATTTTAATGTACATATCCAGTCGCCTACAAGGTTGAATGCATGTTTAGATCAGATTGCTAGCAATGTGAGAAATGCAAAGCCGGAAATTCACGCACTCAGTCTGTCTGATCACGAAACAGCCCAATCATTACAATTAAATATACTTAAGCGGAAACCAATTATAACTTGGTATGAATATAAAAGAGACTATAACTCAGAAAATGTTTCTAAATTTCAGAATTGTCTATCAGCACTTTCCTTCTCTGAAGTATATAACTGTAAAGACGTAAATACTGCTTTCAATGAGTTCTATGATTTGCTGTGTTTGTTTTACAATATGTGCTTTCCCATTATTAAGATCAAAGTTAATAATAAAAGTAAAAAATCTAACTGGCTAACAAAGGGGATAAAAAAATCTTGTAAAGTTAAACGTAAATTACACATACATAATAGAAATAGAAATCACGGAAATATATTGAATAACAGAAATAAAATACAAATGTACAATAAAATTCTAAAAAGGTGCATCAACTTAGCCCAAAAAAATTATAATCACAGATACATTTATTCCAATAAGAATAAATGCAAGGCAACTTGGAATGTAATATCAGACACATTGAATGAGGACATTTACAGGAATGACATTAAATCAATTAAACATAATAATGACATTTACCACAATCCAATTGACATTTGCAATTTATTTAATAGAATTTTCACTGACATTCCTAATAATAATAATAATATATATAATAATACCCCAAATTTGACATGTTCTACACAAAATAACATACATTCAATATTTTTAAAACCAATTGACGAAAATGAAATATCAAAAATAATAATGCAATTAAAAAATACTAAAACTAGTGGTATAGATGACATTACAACAAATATGATAAAGGCTAATGCTAAGTGGTTATGTAAACCCTTATCATATATTATAAATTTAACTTTTAGTCAAGGATCATTCCCTGAACAACTGAAACTATCAGTTGTAAAACCTTTGCACAAGAAAGGGGACCGTACAGACCCGAATAACTATAGGCCAATCACTATTGTTTCTATAATGTCTAAAATAGTTGAAAAGGCAATGTATGTAAGGCTAAGTGAGTTCATATCCAAATATAACTTACTACAACCTGATCAATATGGATTCCGAAAAGGTTCTTCGACGGAATTGGCATGTTTCAATTTTGTTAAGTACATTACCGAATCATTAAATAACAAAACCCCAATTACGTCAATTTTCCTTGACATGAGCAAGGCATTTGATTATGTCAATCATGATAAACTGCTCTCTAAATTAGAAGTATTTGGAATAAGAGGCAACGCATTACAGTGGATTAAAAGTTATTTAGATAATCGAAAGCAATGCACAGAGTTAACCAGATTAGTCAAGGGAAATAATAGGGTAACTAAACAGGCCTATCAATCGACATTCTTAAATAAAGTGTCAGGAGTACCGCAAGGTAGTATATTAGGGCCGTTATTGTTCCTTTTATATGTGAATGATCTACCTACAGTTACCTCACATAAATGTTTTTTATTCGCCGATGACACGACAGTAATAGTAAAGGGTGAAGACTTATCTAATTATGAAAATAATTTAAATGATGCATTAAATGATATAATAACATGGATGAAAAATAACAATTTAAATATTAATTTGACGAAAACTAATTTTATACAATTCCAATCATACAATACAAATTCACATAAATTAAATATAAAGCATAACAAATGTTTATTACAAGAAACTAGCAGCACAAAATTCTTAGGTTTATTTATTGACAAACACTTAAATTGGAAGGATCACATTGACTATATTTGCAAACGGTTGGATCGGTTTGTATTTGCACTGTACAGACTGAGAAGTACTGTATCTATGGATGCAGCCCTAACTGCTTACCATGGGCATGTTTCCTCAGTTCTCAACTATGGACTTATATTGTGGGGAAATTCAGTAGAGATAGGAAGAACTTTTAGACTTCAAAAGAAATGTGTTCGTGCAATTACAAAGTCATGGGTCACAGATAGCTGTAGACCATTATTTTATAAATTACGAATCTTACCATTGCCATGTATGTACATTAAAAATATATGTGTATTTACGAAAACACATCCGGAATATTTTAAAAGTTTATCAGATGTTAGCCGGAGGACACAAAGAGCGCAATATATAAACATGTTGCATAAACCTCCGTGTAAAACCTACATATATAAAAAGAATGTATATAATATGTGTATTACTATATTTAATAACTTACCCAATGAAATTAAAAAATTACCAGAAAGAGAGTTTAATAATAAGTTAACAGAGTGGCTTATCAAATATTGTTTTTATGATATAAATGAATATTTAAATTTTAGAGATATGGTACCCTGTAACACATAGTTATGTTAAAAATGACTAAAATGATTTAAATAGTATTAGCCATTACGATTTTATTGTGTAATTATAATATTTGTATGCCCACAATTGGGGTTAACACAGAGATACTCATAATCATGATTATATCCTAATGAACTGTATGCCTACCTGTGTCACAAATAAATGCCTTTGACTTTGACTTTGACATTAATTAATTTTCTTTAAATATTTACAGATTGTAAGTGTATTTTTATAATTTTTTACTAAATTTTTTTTAATAACCCAATTAATATCGATATTTAGATATAAAGTGAATTTTAAATAATAAAATATTAAAATTTTAGCCTGGTGTAAGTATTATTTCAAGTTTTTTTTTGGAATGTGTACAAAAATTACGATTTAGAGTTTAGAAATCAATTTAAAATTTACTTTAATTTTGCATTTTTAATATTTCAGTGCATGTGTCTGACAAGGGGTCCGATACCGAAGTTCAAGTTGTACGGAAATATACATTTTCGTAAGATTAAGGCAAGTATCTTTGTAACCAATTTAATGTTCAAATTAATATTAGGTACCTACCAATTACCTACTTAGGTAATTGGTACCTATAGCCAGAATCAAAAGTATCTAAGCAAAATAAAAATCTCGAATTACTACTCTTCCCACGACATAAATTTGATTTTATTAAGTTCACGGACAATTTAATTTGTATAGAAGGATTATTAAATATATCTCTGTGAATTGAGCATATCAGTGAAAGAAAATATTACATAAAAAACACCACTACGAGTGTTTGATAATAGTAACAAAATAATGGAGCGAGCTTGGAATTTTTGGCCTTTTGGCTCATGAAGCCGGGTCCGATTGTGACACAGATTAGATGTTGGGATCCGCGCTTGGTTGGTTTTGATGGGTATGTCGAAAAGTTACCTACCCCTACACTACTCTCATCCTACCCTACTATAGGTACCCATTCTACCACCTACTCTTACCCTACTCGCACCGCTTTTTTTTTGCATACACACATTACAAACAATAAACAACACAAAAATTGCGCTATGAATTATTTAAATCGGTCAACCCGTTCTTGAGTTTTAGCGAGACTAATGAATAGAAATCCATATTAATATAAAGACATTTATTAGTGACAAATTATGCAGTAAAATGCGATCTGCATTGCAAATCGATATTTATAAATATATACAGTATAGACTTCGAAAATATAAAAATCCAGTCAAGTGCAAGTCGAATTTGCTTCTTCTCTTCTTATCGTGTCAATGATGAAATAGGTTAGTTAAGGAGAGACGCAGATAGCACTGTCTGTGGCTTGATATAGGTCTTCGAGCGAACAGGAGTCTGGGCAGGTCAGGCAAACTAGCAAATGCGCCATGGTTTGCGGCGAGGCTCCACACTCGCATAAAAAAGTATTCGCTCACAAAGTACGATCACTAACATAGGCGTAAGAGGGGGGGCGGGGGGGGGCGGGCCCTGTTAGTATTTAACTAATGTACATATCTCAGAAAAGAGTCATTGGTACATGGCCGCAGTGGGATTCGAACCCGGTACCTCTCGCTTACGAGCTGGATACCCTAACCACTCGGCCACCGACGCTCCGATGTGTTGTGACGTTTTACAGTATTAAGTAAAGCCAAAATATCGATATGAAAAAGCTTATAAGATAGAATAGGTAGTCACTTAGATATATAGAAATATCCGGGCCGTTTCCACATTCAGACGAACTCGCGCCTATTCTACGTGGATATAGTATACTCCAAGATACGCTATTCTTCCTGTCATCCCAACTCCTCCAGGAAACGTAGCAAACCTATCAGTTTTACAAACGTCTCCGGTCACTTATTCCGGTCCTTGACCCACAGGTAACGCCGTCGACCCTCAAAATGCTGTCAACCGACTCAGGACAAGTGAACTCGACCGATTGTCCGCCCTGTATATGCGAATGTCCTTGATACCGCTCCGACTTATGATGCTTGACGTAGAACTAATAAACATTAAAGAAGGATTTGCGTTTCATTTTATTTTACTACCTGAGGAAATTGAAGGAAAGAGAGGTAGGGGAAGGCCAGGATATGAATATTGGAAGGACGTGAAGGAAAAAGTGAGCGCCGGAGATTATAAAGAGATGAAGAGGTTGGCAGATAGGAGAGGAGAGTGGCGATTGCTCCACCGACAAGAGTCAGAGGAAAGAGAGGTAGGGGAAGGCCAGGATATGAATATTGGAAGGACGTGAAGGAAAAAGTGAGCTCACTCTTAAATGTATGTGATGATGACTATCTGGAGCGGTTTTCCCTGTAGAGTACAACATGGAGTTCTTCAAGAAAGGGGTGAGAGGTTTTTTCGGGGTCGGCCATGAGTGGGTGATGCAACTGGTATTGCAAACGTCCATAGGTTGCGGTGACCGCTTACCATCAGGCAGGCCGTAAGCTTGTTTGCCACCTCTGTGGTATAAAAAAGATCTTGTCCTCCGGGAGGATGTCTCCTGCTGACCCTCAGCTCTGCCAAGTCTGTTTGAGAGTTGGACGCTAGATCAGTTCAAAAAAGAGCTAGATTCTGCTAAACAAGTGCGATTAAAAAGCGCTAGATTATGCTTTTTTATAATTAGGAATTTAAAGATACGGTCCACAACCGCACTACTGTTTGACCAAGAAATTAATTAGTTGGCTTCTACAGCGGCATAAACAGGAGCTCGTTGCGCTCGTTCAGTCAGTGGTTTATGTAACGCACCTATTTCACATTAACCCCAGGTCTTTTGAGCCAAAATTCGACATATTTCGGTAAATTTTAGGTCTTAACCAACTATTAGGATAAAGCACGTGTGTACCTATAATAAAGAGTAAAGATAAAGAATAATGGTGAAGCTAGACGACGCTACTACCGCTACTAGGCCGTAACCACGCCAGTATCTGTTAGCAACTAACTACTATTAATGACGTATCTCACTATATAGGTCTTGAATAATGGTCCAGCGCACATAATTGCAAATTAAGTTTATTCCCCGACATAAAACTAAACGCTACGAACAAAAATAAACCATACTAAAATTACAATAAGCGCTAAAAAGGTTTCACAACGACGTTCTAGAGTCTCTCAGTTTTTTGAATGTCCTCATGCAGCTTGAATCGTTGTTGCTCGATGATATGACGGACGCTTTGGACATGTGTATTAGCTCCAGATCGAGACTTTCCTTAGACTTTTCGACGCCAGGATCTGACAAGGGACCATGTTTGGAACTTCTGTTTAGCAGCGATAGAACATTCTTTATGATGTTCCTCTTCGAACTCTTACTAGACGACTCAGAGGATGAATGCGTAGCATTAGACGTGACAGAGAAAGCGTATTTGCTTATCTCGTCTCCAGCTAAATATAACATCCCCCTTTCAGATAGGAAGTCGTCAATCGAGTCGTTAGAGAAGCACGCCTGGGCACTCTTCTCAGTCGATTCAGATTTCAAACTTTTGTTTCTCGGCCTCTCCAGTTCTGTTACGAACGCGAGCTTCTGAGTCGGCTGGCTCTTCCTCGAACCATCGTAGGTGTTCTGGGAATGCCCGAACGCGTTAGTGAAATTCGAGCTGCCTGTGTATTTGTAGCTATGGCACTGAAGCTCCCTCTCTGACGATACGGTCACCGAACCGTTGAAATCGTCGCTTTTTCTCAAATTACTGCTTTTGGTCTCCGTTCTTTTCGCGCTTTTGTATTTCGACGATCTGTCTTCGGCGCTCGTCTTCGTCACCTCCGTTTCGAAATTCACCTTCACTTCTGAAGCTTTCTTATATATTATATCGCTGGCTCGTCTATCTCTTTCGACATCCACATACTTCTCAACATCAAACAACTGTCTGGTGACTTCGTTTATTGCCTCGGATTTCGCATCAGAATTTAATGACACTCTCCAGTCGCGTCTGTTGAAACATTTCGCCAATATATCGTCCGAGAGGCAAGATTTAGTCATATCGTGCCCCTTCTGGCACGCTTTGTAGCACTTGATCTTATTCTCGACATTCGAAGTTTCGCTTTGGAACTGATAATCAGTCGTATCCGTGTCAACGTTGCTGGTGTTTATCAGTGGCGTAGTCATCGAGGCGTCTTGCCTGTAGTTGAAATATTTGCAGTTCACTTTCTTATTTCCTATCGGACAGCAGTTCTTCGCTAAGAAATAAATCATTGTACATATCAGCATACATTGCACTATGATTACGGCTGCTAGCACGCACAGTGTCAACCTGTTCATCGTTAACCTTGTCACCACGTCTTTCCAATTCACATTCATGAACATATTATATTTGTCTTTCAAATTCAAGTTGTTATAGCGGCCCTTTATAAGCGTCATATCGTCGCTAAGTCGTGGCGCATTTTTAGTGGCGTTCCCACTTACGCTTGTAGCTTCTGTACTGACAACCATGTTCTTATCAGCGAGCTTGATTGTAGTAACAGGCCCGTTCATTTTATTCTTACGAAAATTGTTTATTATTAACATATCTTTCTCTGACCTCTCACGGCCTGCGTGTACCATTTTCTTGATGAAATCAATGTCCTCCTTCGCTATCGGTTCTTTGTTGATACAGACGTTCCTGTTCGGATTATAGTAAGGGCTTGGCATGTCGTCTGTGGTCTCTGAGACGCATGTGGGCGCTTCGACGCATCGCTTCTTACGTACGTCATAGAATGGACGCTTACCGTTGTAAAACGTGTCGCAGTCAACTGGGTTACAGTGTTCTAATGGGTCTTCGTCTAATTTACAATGCACCGCGTTGCTGGGCACGTCGGAGAGCTGTTTTCTGTTACTCAAATGCGTATCGAAGTGGATCTTGAGTGAGTTCCTCATAGTGTTGTGGCTGTCGTCTGATAACTTGGAGTCTATGTAAGCTAAGCAATAACCTTTTCGCTCTAAGGCGTCCAGTAGCGGTGCGACCAGTGTAAGCCTTTTAACTTTACCTGTGGAGTAAAGAATTACATGTTTATGTCGTCAATTTCTAATTATAATACCGGAACTATCGAATAATATTTAATGGCAGACACTCCACTGTAATTACCTTATTTGCTAAATCATTCGTATGATAGATACCTGAGAAATATTGCGCAGTAGGACAGTTATGCGCAGTAGTGTCAAGGTGGCGCTAATCATTCTCTGTAGTTTAACGCCCCACATGACGTTTTATTACTTAACCTATTTTGATACGTCCAGGTATATTTATAATACCTATTACAAAGAGAAAATATGTATTTTTGTATTATTGAATTAACTCAAAAACTACTGGGGAAAATTCAAAAATTCTTTCTCTAATGGAATGTCCACATTATCACTGAGTAACATGGGCTACTTTTTATCCCGGGAAAATAAAAGGTTCCGCGGGAAAGATGATTGTTCACAGAGCTATGGACCACGCGCGGGTGAAAGCAGTTGAGAAACGGATAGCGTGGTATCAGTATAACTATTGCAAACGTAAAATGAAGCTGATCACCTTCCGGTATGACGTCATAGCATCCGACCAAATGGTCTAGAATGCCGCAGTCCTCAGCCGGGGCGGTATGCAGGCAGCAGCGTTCGGCCAGCAGCTCCACCGTGTAGGCTTTATCGCCTGGTGATAAGGTTCAATTTAGGGCGGTTTAGTAGCCGTTATGATGACTGATATTATGAGGGCATTACCTAATTTTTTTGGGCGGGTTCTCAGGAACTTTACTCCGAATTAGTGCTAGAGTTGGGTGGTAAAAAACATCACGGTATCACTGTAACTTTTCACGAAAAACAACGTTACAAAATCATGTTATAATCATATGGGACACACGATAATAAGGACCATGGGCGCTTCTGTGTCTTTTCATCAGTAGTTTTCCATGTTACGGGGACGGCAACGCGTGGGTGATGCCCCTGGTATTGCAAACGTCCATAGATTGCGGTGACTGCTTACCATCAGGCAGACCGTAAGCTTGTTTGCCACTTAGTGGTATACAGGGTGTTACATAATATATGTATGAAGCCGTGAACTGTATGGAGTGCTAAACATATTAAAAAGATAGGTACAATTATTTCTGTCGTAATTGGAATTTTGTACCTATCGTTTTCATACATTTAGCACTCCATCCGGTTCACGGCTTCATACATTTATTAATTTATATTTTTTTACTGAAACATATCACTGCTGGCCTAAGACCTCCCCCTATTCTTCCATACTTCGCGATCGGAAGTCAACAGCCAACAACTCATCTTTCTATAGTTTTTTGGGTCTGCCGGGACGTCTACGGGGTGAACTACCTGGAGAGTACAACATGGAGTTCTTCAAGAAAGGGGTTAAAAGGTATTTACGGGGTCGGCATCGCGTGGGTGATGCCCCTGGTATTGCAAACGTCCATAGGCTGCGGTGACTGCTTACCATCAGGCAGGCCGCAAGCTTGTTTGCCACCTTAGCGGTATAACGACGCTTTGGTATTGGGTGGGCACCCGATTGGGCAATCGGTAGCGGTTTTGGCCAATAACTCCTCCGAAGATAGATCACAAAAACCCTAATGGGAACTTCTTGTTTTTACCTTAGCTTCAGGGCAATTGATCAACTTGCGAAGCAGTATGTACTCGTAGCTCCTACATTCTACCTAAGTTAGGTATCACTATGCGCCTTCGAGTTTCTACTTTAGCTTGTGGATACTTTGTGGTTTCTAGTTTCTATTTTACATAGCGGACACTATGCGACGTCTAGCTTCTACTTTATCTTATGGACACTATGTGGCTTCTAGTTTCTACTTTAGGTGGTAGACACTATTAGCTTCTACCGTAGCTTGGAGGGTACTATACAGCTTCCACTGTAGCACTATTGAGGGTAGTATGTGACTTCTATAGCGTCTACTTTAGTTACCTTCGGTAGGCACTACGTATCTCCTAGCTTATAAATACCTTAGCTACGGGGCACTCCTACCTTTCTTCCACAATATACAATACAACAAACACCCACTAAAACGTACGATATTCGATACAAACCAGTATTATTAACATCCGCGTAGAAACGAAGCCCAGCTACATCAGGGGAAACCAGCTCTAGACCGCTAGCCACGATACCTAAATCATGATTTCGCAAACCATAACAGGTTGTCACGTAAAATGTTAATAAAAACCTTATAATACTAGTAATACGTTTGTATAAACGCATCGGTCAAAGTTTGCTTCTAAAAGTGGCATTCTTCTTGTGGAAGACGGGGTTGTGGTAGAGTATTTTGACTTCGGACGTCTTTTGACGTTGACTTGACTTGGGTCGCGCAGACGCATTGGGTTGTCCACTGACTAGGTACCAAAGAGTTTGATATAGCAGGGAAAGTTTATGCTGGGTACCGCTAGATGGTAGTACTGTCGCATAGAATAGGCTAGGATCAAGAATCAAATGGATATGACAAGCGCGTATACCCGGAAGCTAGGATCAAGAATCTCTTTTATACTCCCTCTACGTCCGAAAGGGACAGACTCAAAGTACCAGAGTTGCAACCTCTACCAAAATTTAGCCCCAAAATGTTTGAAAAATCCCATATCATGTAATTGGCTAGATATGAGACAGTATGTATTAGACGTAAATCATACGAATAAATTTACTAGCGTGCGCGTCATAACGAATAAATCAATGATAAAATAAACTCTTTACTGCGTAACGTCTTTGCAATTTTACTAGACCAGTTCCAGTACATTATCTTCGCGCACTCTATACTTCGGTTTTTAATTAAAACAAAGACATGAGTACCTACAAATCGTTTAGTCACGTACGATGAGTGTTCAAAACAGAGAGCAAAATATATCATTCATTTTGGACCAAAAACTCGAAAGTCCCAGCCAGAAAGAACTATTGTAGGTAATTTTCAGATGGAGTATACAAACCTAACCTAACATTTATACTATGGCGTCAAATCTGCAGGTACGTAAACCAACACCTCTATGTATCACTGGGCGTACAGCACTAGATAAATTTAGGGTCCATATAAAAAATTAATACCCCACAACTAAGATAATTTATCATACCACAGGGGGTATCCCTAAAACGCTTGTAACCCGGACAAATAAAAAGTATCGTAAAATGCCGGACCGAAGCTTGACTTAACTTATTCCCATATTGGTCGAATAGCGATCGCACCATGAGAGCTTTCCAAGTCGAAACTAAGAATCTTTGCCTAACTTCAATGTTTCGAATAGAAAATAAGTTTTTTTTAACAGAGATAAAAATTTCAGCGGATAAAGTAGCCCGCGAAAAACAGTTGAATCGGTTTCCCTTGACACGCTCTAAAAAGGCCGACATGAAGTTTCTACGACAGCTTTATTTTGCTTAAGTTTGATGACTTATTCAGAGTTCGACAATACAAAATAATAGTTGGAGTATAATCATTTCATTTCATTTCATTTATTCGCTGTTAAATGGTACAATATGGTTGTTACAAATAAGCATTCGTTCCACATTTAACACCTTATAAAAGGCACTACGAATCTCTGCAAATATTGAGATAATAGGCTGTACTTGTGGCTATGTTCATCTTCAGGCTCGTGACCGGCATCAAGGAAGGAAAGCTACAAAGTTAGCTAACAATGTTGTACAAAGAGAGGTTTTAGAAATAGACGTGCCGTTCAAGCTTAGATCAAAACACTGGCCAGATCATTTAAAAAAAAAAATTCCTCCCCTGAATTTAGCGCCGTCTAAAAAGCTACGCGTCGACTAGTCCGCACCGCAAGAGCCGCACGCGCCGCACGCATCGCATTGAGATATTGCTGACGTTGCTGATGGCATGGCCACACTGGCCGCACCGCACGCACCGCAATTGCGGGCAGGGATGCCAACTGTGTATCATGGTTTGGTCTAATAAATGACACGTCAAAATAACGCTTAGATGGTAACCCCGATTGCTCTTTCTCTTTGCTTTAAAGTCTTTGCTGATTGTCGGTACGGGTTATCCCTCTATATTTATAATATTAGTTCATTGAAGTATTATTTAATTTCTTGTAATGGATATTGATGAAGACATAGGTTCATAAAATAAACATGAAGTGACCAATATTTTTTAATTACATTCGTATGTCAAAATCTAGTTTCATAGTTTCCGAGATATTCTCAAGCCCTATTTGACAAAACAACATACAAAGTTTAGAAGGGCTGTAGTGCCAGAAAAAGACTGGTAGTTTGTTTAAGGTAAGCATATATTATTAATTGGTACGTTATTAAGTTGCAAAAAAACGGACAAATAGGTCAAGTTTCATACAATCCTTCGAAGGCCATTTAAAATGGTAACGCGGGCAAAAGATAAACTGTCATAAAAAACGATTTCTACGCGGGCGTGCTTGCGGGCAAAAGCTAGTCAAAATATATTTCCAGTTTTATTGATCTTAAAAACACTTTTCTTTGTTTTATTTCAATTTCAAAACCAAACCCTAAAAACATCTTTATATCATAACATTATTACTTACTTATTTCAGATATATTACTGTTCAAATTTGCACAAGCATTCAAACCCTCTGCACGAGTCGGATTGAGCAGAGCAACCATACCTACGAGGGGCCACGAGTTGCTGATACATACAAAATCAAAATGCATATTTAAAAAGCGTGTAAAGGAACATTATGTGCCTGAATGTTCTACAATACCTGTATTTATTTTATTATGTATATATGTGTGTGTATTTATAAATATACTATATTGTGTGTGTTTAGTATCTCATTTATAATTTATGTAGTTTATTAAATATATACATGTGTTTTTAAACTATTGCGCACGTCTCATCCCCTATAATCTATAATGTCCCTCTTCTATAGGCCTGCTGGAAGAAAGTTCTTCTTAGAAATAAGTAGTGCCTGTTGTGTCGTCTTTAATTTTGTAATTTCTGTTTACTATATTGTGTGCAATAATTATTATTTTTTATATTGTGTGCAATAAATGGTTAAATAAATAAATACAACAAAGAGTAACATCTAGGATCTACTAGCTCCTCTAACTTAAAAGGTCGTCAATTACAATCAAATTACAATAATTTTTAGGACCTAAATGGTTTACTGTAAACATTTAAGTTTTATTCAATATCTACTTAGTTACTTCTGGGTTTTGAAAGTTTTGAGGTACTTAGGATTTGAATTTTTCTTACTAATCAGGTTATCAAAATAATGACCACACTACAATATTTTTGAGTAAATGTTTTATTTCAAATATCGAATTTTTATTCAATAGCTACATTATTAACGGTTTTGAAATTGTCTCCCAACAACCGTGTCATTCTATTGCTGAAAGATAGGTATCTCCTACTATTGAGTACGTCTCAGCCTGAACTTCGAATTGTAATAGCATTATAAGAGTAGGTATAGTATTCTGTACTATACCCACTCTTATACTAGTATTGCGCACAAAAGTTAGCTGAGCTCTGTTATGTAGATCTACAAATTACAGAAAGATATATTGAATTATCAATGTTCATGCTTTGCTTCTTGGCTTTACAAAGCCGACACTTTTTGTGCTGGTAAGTGTATGTCATCGCCGTCGCCGCCGTTGACACCGGGTCTATCTGATTGTCTGAGTTTGTGGCGCTCTATAACTCTTTACAGCGGTATGCCTATGCACACCGGCCAAACGAATGGATCCGGCAAACTGCGTTTAGATTATAAAATTCTTTGGCCGGGTATACATAAAATGACGTAAATTCGAAAATTTCAAAACAAGGCGACTATGGAGTCACCAACTAGAAAAAGTTACTGAATTTAATTATTCTTAATATTTAGTGTGTAGCACTAAGAAATCGGGTGTTATGTTAATTAACACGTTTAATAAATTGAGTAATAAAACGTGTAATAACACTAAGAAATAAAAACTGACCTATTTCCTGATACAGGCAGGTTTAGGTACCAACAATCGTGACTAAGCCTTCGATATTATCCGCGATGTCTCACACCACATAAACCATACATCTAACATGTGTAAACAAGCTCAGCAATTTTGCGGGCTGAGTACGTCCAGGGTGTTCCCAAGGGTAGGTGAACTAGGAACGGGTTATCAATGAAACCAGTCGAAGTCCACATTCAAAAAAGGTATATTAAAATTCATATCACAAATTATACACGGAACATATCGCTACCGCGATGTAAAAGGTAGGCAGCGCCATCTAGTGATATCAAGCGGAACTATATATAAAATGTATGACTAAAACAGTGTGATGTTAAAATACGTTCAACAATGTGCATAATATGGAAGATGCGAATATTGTAATTGAAATGGATATAAGTCAATACAACAAGCTGAACGTTTGTTTAACTTAAGGAAACTTAACAACAGTAATTCGAGTAGTAAATCAGGATTCACCCTACTCGCCGGACTCATGCAGCACGGATCCAAAATAATTGATCTTCTATGTTCTATTGTCATTTACGCTGTTTATACGAATGATTTCAAGATCCGCGCTGCAGCTAGCCATATAGGTCTTCTTTTGGTAACGCTCAGCTTCAAACCACAGTAGATCTGTTTATAACACCTACCCCCTGTATTTGATCCGTATATCCCCTAGTGTTGCTGATGTCCATAGGCGGCGGTGACCACTTTCCATCAGGTGACCCGCTTGCCTGTTTCTCAGCCGTATAAAAAAATTATACAAACGTCAATATGTAATAATCTCAACAGTGTGGCTTCTGCACCACCCGGCATTTTATAGGTCATCAAAATAAGTATTATTAAAGATACTCTATAGATGCTCTGTTCTAGGAACAACAAACATTGGGCCAAATATTGGCAATGTTTCCAAGTCAACCAGAACTAAATTTATTTTTATTCAATGAATTATATTGTATGAAATTGTATGAAAATAGCATTTAAAAATTTACCAGGTCCTCATTTATTTTTCGCCAAAGTAAAACACTATAAAATTTCGCCACGCTATCTCCAAATTTCGCCAGTATAGCGAAAAAATGATCCAATGTGGCAACACTGTCAACGAGAATTTCTTTCTAAAAAGAGAAGATTATAGTTTCGGTTGTTCTATGATCCAAAATCTTTGGTTTCGAGCAATTATCTAGAACTCTCAGTCACAAATTAAAAAATACTAACATTTGATAATAGCAGTAGGTTCGAATGGGTACATAACAACTTATATCCTTCTCTATCAGACATGTCATATGCACCATTAAAAAAGGAAACAAAATATAGATTGGGACTCCAGCTATAAGTAGGCTCTAAAGTCCAAAATATATGCGGCAAATTCTATAGTTTAATATCCGTGTGACGTCACGGGCCGGCCCTCAGGGTGCCCAACCTAGCGGGTTCTTCCACAAATTTAGGGGTATGTGGGATTAGATACTTTAGATAATGTTCATATTGTAGGAGTATATTTAGTGGCTTAGGTATTTTGTTTATATTTATTTTTTCATAAAATTATTAAGGCAGATTAGAATATAGCATTACACGCTGTCTAAAAAGTGAAGGGACTTAGGAAATTATAAGATTGATTGACATCAACAAGTAATCAACCTAATTTAGAATAATGAAGACGTCCATCTTTTAGCTCCTATTATGTTGTATACAGACGGTCCTCATTATTCAGTCAGTTATGCTTAGGTATCTACTTGTTGATTTCAATCAATCTTATAATTTCGCTGGTTGCTAAACTTCTTAGACAGAGTTTAACACATTAAGTTCAAAGATGTTGTACGTGTACAAGGAAGGAGATTAATGTCTTAGAGGCCAGCTCAGGACATTTCTTTTGTTATAAAATTGGTCAGCAGCGTTTCCTGTTTTTTGATTTACGTGCCAAGCGTGGAGTTTGTGACAAACCCCCCCACTAGTTTATAGCAGGCTTAAATACTGAAGTGCAGTTATAATTTAAACTTACAATTTTTTTCTTATATTTATGGGTAAATATTTTAGGACTTAGTCTCCCATTTCAGGCAAATAACGCCTTTTTTTCTTGTATCCCTGTCCGCATCGCCCGCATTTTATGCTGGTATCCCTAACTACTGACAATGCGGTGCGGCTGTGCGGCGCGGCCAGTGCGGGTAGTGAACGCACTCCTATACAAACTCATACAAAGCAACCCGAAATGCGTTGCGTGCGGCGCGTGCGGCTCGTGCGGTGCGGGCTAGTCGACGCGTAGCTTTAGAATCAGATCTATTAGTCAGTGAAATAATAGATATTATATTACGTCATAAGTTTATTTCAATGAGCAGTTTTCTGATAGGTATCTAAAGCATTCCTAACCACTCACTAGATGGCGGCCCGACAATTTTGGTAATTGATAATCGCTGAAATAGGTTCTTAGCAAGCAGGATATAAACACTGGGTACGTTGTATTGGATAATATTGTATTTATCAATAGTTTTCAACCATTTTAGAGGTTGTAATAATAATGGAACATAGTGCCAACTTCTATTATTATTTTTTTTTACTTTTCGTTCAACCTTTAACAGTTATGTTTATATTAATAAACATTTTATTTTTAAATTTAGTATTAGTTGGCTGCATGAAATCACTGCCACCATCATACAGATTAAAAAAAGATTACCAAAATTGTAGGAGCGCCATCTATTGATGCTTTTTGAAACCAAATATCAATGGAAAACCTGCTGGAAAACTCCTCATTGATTAAAATGAACAGATACTTTATATTTTTACGTCATGGGCTTGCTTTTGAGTATAATAAAAAATGTTCAAAAAACTTAAACTTATTTTTACTTATGTCTATGCCCAACCAATGAGGAAGTTTCCAAATTTTTTTTTCATTTTAATATATAAATTTGAGTCAAACGAACCAAAATGATGAAAAAAATGTAGAAATATCTCAAGAAACAAAAAAGTTATGAGACTTTATAGTTGCGATTGCAAGAATAATTTCATTAGGGGCGTGAATTCGTGCGTGACGTCACCATGCCGGCATCCCGCCCGCCACTATGGGGCTACCCATACACTGAAACTATTAGTGACTGTATCTTCGGAACCGTAAAAGCTAGACACTTTAACTACGAGACACAAAATGTGTATTATTATGGCCGCTATAACAACGAATAATAATAATCGTCATTAAATAAAAATAAAGGCGGGTCTCCATACATAAAACGTGATTTTAAAGGCGTTTCAGATGTATTTAGTTTTTCTCTATGGCCTAGATGGTAAAACTTACAAGCATCACACTTTGGGAGAGCGGCACTGATCTAGTGGCAGCGTCCTTGCGAGACCGATAACCGAGGTTAAGCAATGTCCGCAATGATCGGGAACAGGATGGGAGACCGCTGGGACGTCACGCACGAATTCACGCCCCTAATGAAATTATTCTTGCAATCGCAACTTTAAAGTCTCATAACTTTTTTGTTTGTTGAGATATTTCAACATTTTTTTCACCGTTTTGTTTCATTTGACTCAAGTTTTTATATTCAAATGAAAAAAAATGGAAACTTCTTCATTATATCGCATGGCCTGACCACGGCGTACCTTCAGATACTTTCGAGTTTTTGAACTTCGTCATGGATGTGAGGCGCTGTAGAGAGCCGCTCCATTTTTGTATAAAGTTATAAAATTATATTTGAATTATGAGTTGAACATCTCCTATCCAAAAAGCCGTATCCTTTTTTAAGCGTTTAGTTAAGTTAAGTAGTTATTATTTGAATTAGTTAAGTTGTTTCTAAGTCTTCAGTCTGAGAATAACTCTTTAAGTATTTTAAGTACTTTAATTTGTGTACCTATACTTAAGTTTTGTAAGTAGAGAAATTATTATATTCTAAACAATCATTAAAATTGTTAATATCTCACCAACTGTTGTGTACTTTAAATAAAAATATGTTTGTTTTCTTATTTGAATAGAATAAGTCTTTTCTAGTTTAGTATAAAAAAAAAAACAACTTGTCAATAAGAATCAAAGAATAAATAAAACAAATAGCGTCGCTTAGTTATTCGGTAGCGCTTACTAATGAGTTAAATCATTATAACTAACTGTTATATTTTCTTTGCCTTTATTTAAAAAACGCGTTTGTTTAAATTTTTTAATTTGTACAAAAGTAAAACATAAGTCTAAGTACATATGATGTATGCGTGTATGGTAGAAAATTGACAGGTCGAAGTTCGACTATTTCTACCAACATCTACATTGACTCTGATTGTGTAGGATCATCCGCCAATCCGCCACCTTTGCACACCGAAAGTACGTGAATTGTCATCGTGAAAAGTACGTTGTATGGACCAAGAATTTCTACCACAAACAGCTTATGTCAGATAACGTTAGCTTATGTCAAATCCCATACATTTTTTCTACCACAAACGATTGCAGATTAACGCAACCTCGTGGCTAAGGCCGCAGTTCTTTTTAGGTCCTGCTGTAAGAGCTCATGATAAGTTCACAAAATATTTTTATAGACAGTTTCATCTTTATAGTATCTAGGTAGTAATCTTGGCCTTGACCATGATCTAGGTTTTGGCAGATCTGGTAATTACAGTGGAGCAACTGCCATTTGACTTCCGTAACCAGTGCTTCCAGGCAGTGGAGGGGCCTAGCTATCATATTCGCTGTCACGTTGCTGAGCGAGGGCGGTGTTTTTTTAGGCGGGCAACGCATTGGTGACTTCCCTGGTGTTGCTGATGTCCATAGGCGGCGGTGACCACTTTCCATCAGGTGGTCCGCTTGACTGTTTGTCTGCTGTGTAACATAAAAAAACCCTGCTAACACCTCACCGTAAGAGCATCGGTTAGCATTCAACTAATGTACATAACTCGGAAGTCATTGGTACATGGCCGCAGTGGGATTCGAACCCGGTACCTCTCGCTTACGAGTCTGCCACCAACGCTCCTGCCTTAAGTCTTTGCAAAACAATAATCTCTTCACACAGTATAAAACAAGTCGCTTCCCGCCGTCTGTATCTACGTACGCTTAGATCTTTTAAACTACGCAACGGATTTTAATGCGGTTTCCAACAATAGATAAGAGTGATTCAAGAGGAAGGTTGACAAGCAAGAAAAAACGGGTAGGTAGGGGTAAAGTAGGTGTACGCGAACAAAGTCGCGTCGGGTCCACTAGTTAGAAATAAAACACAAGAGAAGATTACAAAAATACTTTATTAAGTCTTTCCCCAAGGCCTCAGATGGAATGTATAATAATACTTATACAATATTGTTAACAATACATAGAACATTGTTCAGAACAATCTTAACACTTATAATAAAAAATGAACCTAAAACCAGCCTTATTGCTACAATTATTTATAATAATTTAGTTTCTTATTAAGATGAGCGTCTGAAATCGATAAATCCATTGGATTTACTATATATTATAATAATATGTTTTGACCAAAGATATTGGACAAAGAGCATAGACGGAGCCTCGACTTATAGGGAATGTACTCTGTCAATTTGTCACAACTCTATACAAATGACTCAATGTCACATACAAAGCTACATTAAGATGACCAAGGCCACCAAATTTGACAATAACAATGGTTCTATGCCTTGGCCGTACGCATTATAGGTTGAACATTCTTGTTTAAGTATCAGCTTAAATGTGTTTAGGAATTTGATGCAAGTCGCCATTAATGTAATCAATGGTTTTCTCGTATAGATTTGAAATTCTTAAACACGTATTTTGTATGAATTTTTTGTTTAAGTATCAGTTAAATTGCGTTCAAGAATTTGATAGATTAAAAATCTTAATTTTAACTTAAATAAAAATGCCTAAAAACAGATGTATAATGTCAGAAATAGCAGTGGTTTAAATAAACAATAATTTGTCACTTGCTAATAGAGATTCAAGAAATACTTTTAAGTTACTTTCTGCTTAAGTTAATCTCAAAATATTCTTAGAATATAAAATTCATAGTTGTACCAGAACCAACTTTGAAGCAGTAAATAACGGTTAAAAAAGCACAGTTGATTCAAACATTTCGTTACATCAAACAAGGTTATAAATTATAATAAATATGGTTTATTCTCTAAGGCCGCATAATCATGGCATATAATCGAAATTAGAGATAAATATCAATACAATGAGAGGTTTTCAAGTTGACATTTAAAGAGCAAAAGAGTTATTATTATTGTCAATAGATGGCGTAATTCAGAACAAATATGTCAAACTTGCACACAAGGACCAAAAATATGAAGTGATTGGATAATTTTTTTATCCGACAAGTTTTAACGTGGTGATGATAATTTATACACTAGTACACTGACAGTAGTAATAATTATAAAGTGTGGATATGGCAATAATCAGTCCTTGTCAGTTCTTCTTGTAAACATTCAGTTATTTGGTCACTATTAGCTTGGACTTGCACTTTTAGTTTGTTGGTGTCATGCTGAAAATTATCTCCCGTACAAATCTTTATAATATATCTCATAACTCACGAAAATAAACAATTCTACAGAAAATTTGTTTGTTATGACATTTACGAATGACGTTCTATGACGTTTTAGAAACTTGGCATAAGTTGCCATACAGATATTTTCTTTTAATAAGCGATTTGGACTTAGCGTGGTCTCATTCTAGCAACATGGGCTAGCTATACTCAATTTACGAAATGACTTGAGTAATATCTCCGGTCTGTCTCTAAGGACAAACTTGACATAAGAGTTCCCTACAGCGCCATCTATTTACAAGGAGATAAACATGTTTTTTTCTTTATTTGTCAAAATGAAAACTTCCCATTAGATTATAATAATATTTGAAGTTAGAGAGCGCCATCTATTACATTTGTTTGGAAGCCAGCGCGGAAAACGGCTCACCCAGTAAAATTTTAATACACGAGTTACGTTTCGAATATCGGCCTTCGAGAGTAGCCTACCAGGCAGAAAGCAGGCTCTAGAACTACGTAGAAGTTTTAACAATCACAATAAGCTATATAGTAGGTATATAACGGGTACAGCCCATGCACACTTGGTCATGGGCACCGATATGACTGATGATACCAGGAACCATGCTAGGGATATCGCCAGCGCTTGCCATAGCATATGGAATACCAGCAATCTGGAAGGAAAACATATATTACACACAACAGATATACATATCCCTCTCACTCGCGCGCAGTTCGGATCTCAGTAGGCTGATGATGTAACTCTGTTGCTAACAATTATCAAAATTTCTATGATTGAAATTGTTACTCTTGCGATTCCGTATCATCGGTTTCATGGGATCAGTTGCGAACAAAGTTCCACTATTAAACCGATCGAACGTAATCGCAAAATTAACAATTTCAATAATTGAAATAAGATAATTGTCAGCAACAACGTTACGTAATTAGTCTAAACTGTAAACAATCGACTTTCCCGCGGGAACCTATTATTTCTCCGGGTTAAAAAGTAGCCTATGTGACTCGGAAATAATGTAACTTGCTATTAGTGAAATAATTTTTGAAATCAGTCTAGTAGACTTTGAATCACGAGTACACTCAGTCAGACCATGACGCATGCAACTGTTGAAATATCGAGGTAAAACAATTCTAACCGTGGTAACAAGCCCGATAATATGTGTGATGGTGGTGGGCCTGAGCATTTTATTTTTCATTATGTAAAACATAATTAAAAAAAAAAAATTGCATAATGATTAAAAAGTTATATTACGTTACAGCTGTCATGAAATGCTGTATCGAAAAGTAATTTTTTAAAATTTTATAGACTGGCGTGAAAAACGTGTATCCTTAAACAACTGTTTTCGAATATAAAATTGGAACATTACGCTATGAGTGTAGATAAAATCATTTAAATGTTTATGTTTCCGTCATTCGTGAGCGTTTGTAAAAAAGCTAAACTGAATAAACGTATTTTGATTTGATTTATGTCAGTGCAGTGAATAACCACAAAAGTGTTAAAGCTTACATACATACCAATCCCCGTATACAGGCTGTTACATAATATATGTATGAATTTTAAGGGTATGTTCCGGGTTTCCTACCGCGTACCTTTGTTGACGAGTAGCCCGATATTTCGACACACTTGCATTAAAACATTATGTTATATGTATGAAGCCGTGAACCGGATGGAGTGCTAAATGAATGAAAACTAAAGGTACAAAAATTACACGTACGACAGAAATAATTGTACCTATCGTTTTAATATGTTTAGCACTCCATCCAGTTCACGGCTTCATACATATATTATGTAACAGCTTGTATACCCTCGTATAAGATTAGGATACATATCTCTACTTACACAGTGTCCTTTCCTCTGGCAGCGGAGAGTGTGGTGATCTTCTCGTTGTTCAGATACCGACGGACACCCAGGTGCAGGCTTTTTATGTATGGAGGCCACTGTTCGGATGAAATGTAAGAGATTATCATTTACTACTACAATATTTCCTAAGCTACGGTCAAAAACGGTTGTTGGGAGGCTAAAAACTAAAGATGAAACGGATAGTTGTTTAGCCGGATACCGGGTATCGGATATTAGGCCAGCCTACTAGCCGGATAGCTGAATTTCCGGTAATCCTACCGGTAATTATTCGGCAGGACATAGTCTCTGAACAAGTCTGTGCTAGCTGTGAACGTGGGGTGGGAAATTGACGACGGTGTTCATGTAATTTAAACCAGGCAAGTGTTTTTAGTAGAGGTGAGACGGGTATCCGGTTACTATCCGGTAGCGAACCGGATATTAACGCACTATCCGGTATCCAACCAGATTTATTCATTTATTTGTAGGAGAACCAACAGCTTAAACAACAAATAAAATAAAATGAGTAGACACAGTCAAAGGATAGTAAATCAAGGCCGGATACAGGATAGTACCCGGATATCCGTTTCATCTCTCGTATAAACACCTGCCTGATAAGGTAGGAAGGTAGCTAACGCAATTACAAGCATGAGGCATTTTATCTAGTCCTCACAGTAACAAACTGTGGTTCTGCACTGGTACCCGACTTCCTTCTCTTCCCTGCATACTTCGTTCGGTCTTCAGCTGATTTGGTGGTGACTTTGGACTTATATCTGTCTAATATTTTCAATGCACCGAGTGTCTGAGTCACTCAGTGAGTGGAATTAGCCTGTTTTGCTTTACTTTACTTTAAAAGTAAAGTAAACACGTAAAACAGGAAAACCCGTGACCGAATTTACTTAAACTCAAATATTTTTTAAACTACAAAACCGATTTTAATGAAACAAAGTTAACAACCATCGCGATTAAATTGGCTTTTAAATAAAGAACACCACATCGAAATCGGTCCATCCGTTCGGAAGCTACGATGCCACAAACAGAAACACAGAACCACAAATAACACGTCGATCTGCTTTACTTATCACATCTCTCGCCTGCTGGAAGAAATTTCTTTTCAGAAATAACTAGTGCCTATTGTGTCGTTTATATGTATGACATTTCTCTATGTATTTTATTGTTTGCACTTAATTGTTAAATAATAAAAATTAATAAATGACACTTTGGCGGTGCAGGATAAGGTTGCCGCCAATGTTGGCAAGCGAAGATGGGGAGAAGGTAGAAAAGGGTAATTACCCACCTGGCCGGGAGTTGTGACCAGGGGACCAAGGGTCCGACAGTTAATCGTCGGAAGTTGTATATATGCCGTGGAAGTTGGCACATTTCTCTAGCGCGATGCAGAACGGTTAGCGCCATCTATGTGCGGATGCTTGGTAACCTTGTGTTCGTGTACTCGTAATGTGAGTATCGTTGAGTTTCCCTAGTGGAGCGATAGATGTCGCTACACACCCCTCTCTTATGGTAAGGGCTGCTATTATTAAGCTGATAAAAGCCCAGACTCACATCCAATCCAGAGATGTCAATGTAGAACAGCTTCCTATCCGCCGCGTTGAGTTTGGTCGCCAACTCTATGGTGTTGGGGTTGTGGAACCGCCACTCGGAGAATATGAACCGCTCGAGGCGGTTCAGGGAGTTCCACACGTTCTTGTGGAGGCGGATTAGGCTGCAATATTAATATAGTTATTGTTTATGAAAGTTTATTAACTGTAAGATAAGTTTATTAACCGTAAAATAAGTTTATTAAATTGACCTACTAACAACCGATGCCTAAGACTCAGGTAAACTACTTACTTAGTTTAGGAATCTAGACAATGAAAAATATTGCATGTATCTACTTAATTTATTTAGCTTAAATAACTAGGGTAGTAAATAACTTGAAATTGTTCTGCTAAAATTTTAACATTGGATAGTTTCATGAATAAAATAAATAAAATAATAAATAACCGTGGACAAATTCACACAGCGCTATCTAGCCCCAAAGTAAGCAACGCTTGTGTTATGGGTGCTAGATAACTGATAAACTACTTATATATTTTAGTTTATAAGACAATATGCAATTCACCAGATTAAGGAGACATAATGTAACTCTGATTAGAGCTAAACAACATTTGAGAATTGCAGTCATTGGACCCGTCTCAAAGGACATAAAAATATTTCCCAGCAGAAGGAAACAAAAGTGTTTCCGATTACTGGAAATCGCCAGCAGACAGGAACAGAAGAAAAAGTTATGAATGAATGAAAATTCATTTATGAATGTTCACCAATATTTCTGTTCGGACCAAGTTTTGCCTAGGCAACCATATATTGTTGGGTAATGGAAAGAAATGCCTGTATATGTCTTTTTTAATTAAGTAATTAATTATCTTTGGTATAATGCTAGATGGCGCTGTGTGAATTGTCCAAGCAATTTAATGGATTTACCTGTTTAACCTAAAATTGTTATAATAGCTGGAATATCAACTTAAACCAGTTATTGGCTTTAATCTAAGCAAGTTTCAATTAGCGACTCGGCTGTTAATGCCATACGAATAAATAAATAATAATAATCTAAGCAAGTAATATTAAGTTTTAAATATTGTTAGGCTGCTGCCATAATAAATAAATAATTAAATAAAACCACTCACATAGGCCTCTTCCCAGTGACCCGTAGCATGATGTCCAGTAAGAACGCGGGGATGAAGTGCACGAACACCGCCGACAGACGGAACAGCCACAGTGATGGTAGGAACTTCAGATGGGGGTACCTGGGGGGAATGTTGTGTTAGGGGGGACAGAAAAGACGGTGATCTAATATTTGTATGCTCCCTTGGGGCAAAAGTAGAGGACAACTCAATAACTATGACAACTCAGGTATTACCTACTTTTACAAATAAATGAATTGAATTGAATTATGGAGAAAGTAGCTTGAATACAAAGGGATTAGAATGATGAATTGACTTGTTTGAGGCCAGTCCAAATGCTGTATCATCATCATAACAGTCCACTGCAGGTCTAACTAAGTGCCTCTCCCACGAAAGGGAAGGTTATTGCCATGTTCTCCACGCTCGGCAGGCGGGTTGGAGATCGCAGTGTTGTAAATATAACAATGGACAACGCTGCTGCCCATTTTCCAGACAACGGTGACTAGATCTTTTGCCTCGAAAACATTAGTCGCCTCGTACGACACCCACGGGTGTAAGGGGTTGGTGCTATTCTACTCTGCCGGACACCACACGGCCAATGCTGTATACGTCGCCGATACTGGGCGAACAAAGTGTAAAGGGAAGTTGTTAGTCCATCCAAGAATTCACCGGAATCTGCGTTTCTTTAATAACATCTCTCTTCTGTGTTGTTTCCTTTTGTGTACAATAAATAGAATAAGAATATCGGTACTTACCACACAGCGCTCTTCAGTGGATACTCATGAAGCAACTTGTTGACTGTGGGCATGATGAGCTCCCAGCGGAAGGGGTTTTGCGTCGATGTTGAACAGTGGTAGACGGACAGACCGGACCTGTTGCGGTAGATATAGAGATTAGGGACATACATGAAAAAAATAATTAAATACAATTTATTTAATTAGCTCCATGGGGTGGGGATTTGGGGAACCGTGGCTTTGGCAGTGGAGTGGCATTCGCCTTTTGCTGCCAGAGCAACGTGTTATAGAGGTGGGCAACGCATTAGCGATACTCTTGGTGTTGCTAATGTCTAGGCAGTGGTGACCACTTTCCATCAGGAGGCCCGCTTGGCTGTTTGCCTACCGTATGACATAAAAAAAAATCATACGAAGTAATCCATATTACCTGAGCCTCAGTGGCCAAGCGGCTACAGTAACCCACTTGTAAGCGAGAGGTTAGCCGTATTCACAATGGCTCGGAAATCGGATTCGGATACGGAATCGACAAAGGACCCCGCAAAAGTTCTTAGGAAAATGTGGTTTCAGTTAATTTTGATGACATTTTCATATGTTATAGAGAGTAGAGTTTCCGCGGAATCTATCGGGATTCCGAATAACAGTTTTCGAATCGATCGACACGGATTCGCCGCTCACGAATGTCGCGTCGAATCGTTCGGGAACGGAGGGCTTAGTGTGAGTTTCGCTTCGATTTAACTTTACTATCGCGTTTGCGTTTACGTGAAATTTAGTATGAAAAAATGTATAGCGCCGCCTAGTGGTACGTAAATGAAGTTTTTTCTTCATACTAATTTCGACGTAAACTCAAACGCGATAGTAAAGTAAAATCCAAGCGAAACTCACACTAAGCCCTCGGTTTCGAATCATTGTGAATACGGCTACGGGTTCGAATCCCAGCAGCCACATACCAATGACTCCTTTCTGAGTTACGTACATTAGTTGAACACTAACCGACGCTCTTACGGTGAGGGAAAACCTACGCATTCAGGCGACTGAACCACGATCCAATCTGGTCAGGTTCCCCTGGTAGCTGGGTCACGGAGGTCAGATGGTTGTCGCTCCACTGTTATCACCAGATCTGCCACTGGATCAAAGTCAAGGCGCTCTCGTTCTCGAGAGCACAACCGGGACATTAACGCCAAGATGTTTTTTTTTTGGAATAAATGAATGAATGAATAAATAAACGCCACCCACCCAGCCTTAGCAGCCTGCCAGCCAGCGACCAACAGTTGATTGACGACGACATCGACAGGAATGTAGTCGGCCACGTTGTTCACGGCTAGCGGGAGACGGCGGACCACACCTGGGGGATATTCATATTCATATTTATTTATAGTATTATACGTACATCGTCATAATACGAGGCGAGGATGCCGAAGACCGGGCGAAGTGGAGAAGATTGAGTAGGAAAGCGGACCCTGGCAGAGGCCGGGATGAGCGCTAGGATGATGATGATGATGATGATGATGATGATGACATACATCGTCATAATAATAAATGGCATAAAATTTACAAAAGTTAATTTCAATAATTAAATTACAAACAACCACCATTGGCATGTCCAATTAATAGCAATGTCAATATGATACATAATAAAGTCAATTCGAAAATGTTTCAATATTAGGAAATCAATGTAATCAATTACAATAAAATGTAAAAAAGTATCGATAATTTATTAAATACTCGCGGACCGACGCATGCACGCACATACACACACAAGCACGCACGCACGCACACACATGCACAAACGCGCAACCGAAAATAACCAATTCAAACATGAGTCATAGCACCAATTTAGGATTAAATTCTTTACATAGTTTGGGTAATTATTTGCTATATATAGAACCAACACAAGCAATATACTTGCTTCAATTTATTTGTAAAATGTACCCAATTTGTTACAGAATATTTTAATTTTTTTTTATTTTATTTATCACTGTTGGGTAGGCACTGGGGATTATAAGATAAAATCCTTTGAACATCAAATGGAAGTACCTATATGTAGCGACATCTATCGCTCCAATAGGGAAAGTCAACAATGTGAGTACACATTACAAGTATCAAGGTTCTCAAGCATCCGCACATAGATGGCGCTGACCGTCCTACATCGCGCTAGCGAAATATGCCTACTTCCGCGGTATAAATACTACTTCAGACGATCAACTTTCGGACAATTGGTCCCCTGGTCACGACACCCGGCCAGTTGGGTAATTACCCTTTTCCACCTTCTTCATCTTCACTTGCCAACATTGGCGGCTGCCTTATCCCTCCACCGCCACATACAAAAAAATTTAAAAAAGCCAACTTACCCTTAGCAGCGCCCATCAGGAACCCTTGAGGACCGACTTTGGAGCAAGTCCAGCCAGGGACGGGCTCCTGCCAGGCTGCCACGACTGCGGACATGAGATAGTCCATTAATCATAATCAAAATAAATTATAAATAAAAAGTTACCATTACAAAAAAAAGGTTATAACACAATTCTAATCTTCTGTCTGTATATGTGTGTATAATTGAGTGTTTCTGTAAACATTCAACTATGCTGCGGGATCCTACTATTTATCCGGGATAAAAACTAGTCTATGTCACTCCGGATTATCGTAGAATGCAGTTTTCTTTTAGTGAAAGAATGTTCAAATTCGGTTTAGGTTACGGTGATTATCCCTAATAAACAAACATACAAATATTTCCTGTTTATAATATTGATTAGAGAGACACTCCTTCTAAACTGTACAACGGATTTTGATGTGGTTTTCAGTATAATTTAGAACATTTCTTCCAGAAGGTTTATAATTCGTAAACGCGACTTCGGTCGCGTGGCGTAATCACAGCGATACCTTCTCTGGTTTAAGAGATATCGTGAATATGCTAATGAAAAAGTCAAACAAAAATCGTGACTGATCCTCATTGCGTGGTGTTGCAATTCTATAAAATGTATACTCACTCATGGTAGGCCTGACGATGGTGCAAGGGAACAGGTCAGCACACTTCACCACCTCATGCTCTGCCAGGTGCTTCGTGAACGTGTACGTGTTGGGGTGGGACTTCAGGATCCTGGAACGAAGGGGTCGAGTTCAAAATGGAGTCTACTGATGGCATATGGTGGAGAGGTAAGCGGCTCTGATGGTGAGTGGTGACCGCTACCTTTGGATATTAGCACTGAATTGAATATGCTTGGATGAATTGACATAGTGCCGTCTAGCCAAAAAGTAAGCAAAACTTGTGTTATGGGTGTCTTTTTAAATACAGACACAGACTCGTAACAGAAATTATAATTATACACACATACTCGTAACAGATTAAAATAATTTCATTTTCTGCCCGGCCGGGAATCGAACCCGGGACCTCTGCAGACCTGCTGACCTGCTTGGCAGACCAACTAAACCACTCAGGACTTTGTAGTTCAAAATAGACTCTATTCATACGGTAAGGTAAGAGATTCTGATGGTGTGTGGTCACCGTTGCCTGTAGACATTAGCAACCCCAGGGTATCGCCAATGCGTTGCCCACCTCTATAACGCGTTGCTCTTTTCAGAAAATGCCTTTCCACTACTAAAAGCCACGGTTCTCCAAATCCTATGTTTTATACCAGGCTGTGCACGGGCAGACCAACATTGTGTGGGTCTCCTAGACGTCTTCTACCGCTACAAAGCGGAGTTTTTCTTGTACTAGACGACGTAGGATAACCTACGGCGCCCTTATGTCTACTATAGAGTCCAATGGCACCACCTTGACAGTACATCGTCATAAAATATATTTGAGAGTATGACTCTTGTCGGTGGAGCCATTGCCACTCCTCTCTCCTGTCTGCCAACCACTTCATCTCCTTATAATCCCCAGCGCTCACTTTTTCCTTGACAGTCACTTTAAAGATTCAATGTTATAATATTACCATGTGAAGCAATAAATAAATGAATAATGACATTATTTAAAAAAAAAATTGTATCTCTATTTCCGACTCGCTCACATAGACACCTACAAGCGACTTTGACTCCTCTACCATACTCACTTAGATTCAATCTTCTCCAGCTCCCCATCAGGCATCGAATTCACCAATGAGATGACATGCTCAGCGTCCTCTGGCGCTTCGTAGACACGCTCGTGAGCCTCAGATAGGTAGGAGTTCACGTACGCTGACGAGACTTGCACCATAACCTGGAAGGATTGTAAATAAATATGCTTAGACAATTCACACAGCGCCGTCGAGCCTAAAAGTAAGCAAAGCTTGTGTTATGGGTGCTAGAAAACTGATAAACTACTTATATAATTTTTAAATACATACTTATTATACCCGGACAATAAGTATGTATTTAAAAAATACTCTACTATTACTATAGTAATATCTACTTATATATTTTTTAAATACATACTTATTATACCCCTTCCCCCCGGACCGCCGATAGGTGCAGACGTGCTAGCAATCCGTATTTCTTTATTTTTCGAAAAAATTAAATAAATTCAGTGAAATTAAATTACTACAAAAAAATAGGAGTGCAGAAGGTAGAAGGAGTTCAACAGTTTGCGCCGTTTAGCCGAGTCGTCTACTGGTAACGTACGCCATTTTTGCAAAACAGCATACGCCATTTTGCAAAAACTCAAAAGCCACGCCCATAAACTGCATCATTTGTCGACTCTTCGCTCCGCCCCCAAAGACTGCGCCTATCCGTGAGTTGAAACTGACGCCATTTTGAAGGTATAGCAGTCGCACGCGCAGGCTCCGCTCTGATTGGTCAGACAGAACTGTGGGTACTACGAAGCTCTGTGACCCTAGTACAACGCCAGCTGTATTACTACCTACACTTTGCTGCGAGGCTGTGATACGAGTTGTGTTATTTTACTACCTACACTTTTCTGCAAACCCAGTACATAGAGCGGCAACATGGAGAGCAAGCCTTCTGATTTAATATCGGAGTTCGAAATGTCGGTGTGCCTTACTGAGGGTGAAAATTCCCCGGACGTCACCCCGCAGGACCGTATTACACATCGTACGCAGGCTAGACAGGAGGCCTATCAGTCGAACGCGGTGAGCGACCAGTTAATGAATTTCAGAGAGGAGATGAGGAAATTGCTGTCCTACTTTACTGCCTCTCAGAAAAAGGAGCTATCCGATTTAAAAGCCACCCTTATGGATGTACGTCAATCAAATCAGAATATAGAGTGCTCCGTTGCTTTCCTGGCGGCGCAGAACGAGGAACTGAAAAAGCAAGTAAACTCCTTAGATACACAAATTAAAGAAGATAGGCAATATATAATCTACCTTGAAAATAAAATCGAGGATATGCAATTGTTAAGCCGGAAAGCAAATTTGGAAATAAAAAACGTTCCGAAAAAAGAAAAAGAGACGAAACAGGATCTCGTTAACATGGTCATAGCACTATCCGAAACATTGGATCATAAAGTTACCAAATCAGAGATCAGGGACATTTATAGAGTACGTGGGAAAAAGCCGGAGCAAAATAGTACACCGATTATAGTCGAAATAAACTCTGCTCTACTTAAGAATGACATACTAAGGATGGCAAAGACTTATAATTCCAGAAACAAGGTCAAACTCTGCGCGAAGCACCTGGGACTCAAGATACACGAGGATACGCCGATTTTCCTATCCGAAAACCTGACAGCTAAGGGCTCCCGACTGCACTACTTGGCTCGGGACCTAGCAAAATCAAAGGAGTACAAGTTCTGCTGGACGGCTTATGGCAAAGTGTATGTCAGGAGAAGCGAAAACTCACCCATCATTTTGATAAGAAGTGAAGAACAGGTGCACAGGCTCATGATGGACGATTGACTAGCTATACATTGGATAATATATTCTGTGGATTATTTTATCAAAACGAAAATCATTCACCTATTTTTTTGCTATATATTTGTAATAATGTTACACACGAATCCTACTTCTTCACACACAAAATTACACACTACAAATCATCTCTATTTACTTTTATCTTACATTGACTTATATACATATTTATATACAAAAAACACACACGTATCTACACATAACCCACTTTCACACACTCGTCATCACACAAATTTGAAAACTAATACGAAACAATCACAACAAAACTCTATAACAATTCTGCCTATAACAATCTACATACAACAGGCAGGTAACGAAAATATGATGTGTCTCTGTTGTAATGCTTGTCAATTATGGATACAATGAGTACTGTGAATGAAATAGATAGTATAGAAATAGCGCAATCACTTGTGTGCCAGATTGGCGATTTGTCTAAACATTTTCATATAAAAAGCTCAGATCTAACAATAGTTGCACAAAATATAAGAAGCATTTACAGCAATCTGGATGACCTGCAGATAACATTATCTAACTTAGAGTTTGACATTGATGTCATGGTATTGAGTGAATGCAGACTAAATACTAATAAATTAATTCCTCAAATAAATAATTATAGCTGTTATTCTACAACTAATCACGTTAATCAATGTGATGGCGTGGTAATGTACGTCAAAAAGTCTCTTATAGCTAGTGTTAAGGAGGTGATGTTGAATCAGGCGTCTTGTTTGCAATTAACTACCCAAGATTCAGTGATTCTGGGTATTTACCGATCTCCATCTAATGTAAATGTTGGCGATTTTGTTTCGTCTCTTAGTGACTACTTGGAAACTATTAAATCTTATAAAAATATTATAATAGCAGGTGACATTAATATAAATATAACCTCTAAGCCTAATGAACAGAGACAAGAATGTATAAATAGACTAAGTTATCTGAATATGTTGGCTGAACATGGACTACTACCGGGTCACTCGCTGCCTACCAGGGGCAATAGTTGCTTAGACCATTTTATACTCAAGATTGACGGACATATAAATACTGCTTCTATTGCCATTCTTGAGACCTCTGTTACGGATCATTGTATGACGTTTCTAGCTTTGTCTGGTGTTAGAAGCTTACACAAATGCCCTAAATGTGCTACAAAAATTGACCTAGAGAGAGCTCTAATCTGTTTGAAAAATGATAACATATTGGAATTATGCTCTGTCAACGACCCCAATACACTGACCGCTTTACTAATTAATAAAATCAGAAATTGTTTACTAGAAAACACCATAACATCACCGGTACCACGACAGAAACGCACAATAAAACCATGGATAACCTCGGGTATTTTACGATGTATTCGAAATAGAAATGCTATGCAGAAAAAACTAAAATCTGACCCTGAAAATATCACGCTGAAAATAACATATAAACGATATCGAAATCACTGTAATGACCTTATAAAAAAACTAAAACGAAATTATGATAGACAGCAACTACAAAAACACAAGAAAAATCCTAAATATATGTGGAAAACCGTAAACAGTATAACTCATAGAAAGCAACGTATGGATCATAATCTAAAGCTGTTGGATATTAAGGCCTCTCCAATTGAATCAGCCAATTTCGTTAATGATTATTTTGCAACTGTAGGTAAAGCTTTGGCTGAAAATATCATCTCTAACTCATCATTACACAATGGACATACAGTGAACGAAACATTAAATACTCAAACTAATACTTTTGTTCTACTGAATACCGATCCCCATGGAGGGTATACTGTTTTAATGGACCTTAAATCGGAAAGCGCCCCAGGCTGGGATAATGTCTCAACTAAATTTTTAAAACTTGCGAGTGAAGTGGTGGTGCCTATAATTTGTCATCTGGTGAATCTGTATTTCGCTCAGGGTGTTTTCCCACAATTATTAAAACGAGCAACTATTACACCGGTGTACAAGGGAGGGGATGGCGACGTGCCCAGTAACTACAGACCTATCTCTGTCTTGCCTGCAATCTCCAAAATAATAGAAAAATTAATACAATGTAGACTCATAAATTACTTGGACAAATATAACATAATATCTGAGAGCCAATATGGTTTTAGGAGGGGTCTGTCAACAGAGGATGCTGTCACTGCGCTTACTTCACTCATAGTGGAAAATGTAGATAAGAACAAGAAGTGCTTAGTGGTATTCTTGGATTTGAAAAAAGCATTTGATACTGTCGCCATTCCCATCCTTTTACAAAAGCTGGAGAGTGTGGGTGTAGGAAATACAGCTCTGAATTTATTTGCGGACTACCTTAGTGGGAGAACGCAGTGTGTAAAAATTGGAGATCACGTTAGTCGTGAAGCAGTAGTCAGTTTTGGAGTTCCTCAGTTGCTCAGGGCTCAGTGCTTGGCCCGACCTTGTTTTTGATCTATATCAATAGTCTCTGCAATATGAGAATCTCAAAGGGCCATATCTTCTCAAATGCAGATGATACTGCAATTGTTTTCACGGACAATAACTGGAATGATTTAAAATTGACAACTGAGCAGGGTATGACTAGGATCGCTAACTGGTTAAGAACGAATTTGTTGACTCTGAATACATCAAAAACTAATTTTATATGCTTCAGTAATTATACATCAGCCCAGCCTCAAACTAACTATTCCATCCGGATTCATATGTGTAATGGTTCTGATAGTCCCGGCGTCAACAGCTGTCATTGTGACTCTATTGTCAAGGTAAATAGCACTAGGTATCTGGGAGTGATTGTCGAACAGCGATTGTCTTGGCACGAACAAATGGAAATGATAATGAAACGATCTAGAAAGTCAATGTGGATATTTAAAGCGCTGAGACATATCGCTCCTAGGAATCTTCTAAATCAAATTTACGTATCACTGGCTCAGTCAGTGCTAAGCTACTGCATTCCTGTATGGGGTGGGGCTATAAAGACCAAACTTTTGGAGGTAGAAAGAGCACAAAGGTCATTACTAAAGGTGATGTATTTTAAACCGTATAGATTTCCTACAGCAGAGTTATATAGCCTTTGTAAACTTTTGACAGTAAGAAAGCTTTACATCTTGGGTGCTGTTTTGAGACTGCATAAAACCCTTATTTATAAACCTGACACTACAGGCAGAAGGAGACACATAGAGGCTGCTCCTGTTGTCGCTGCAAAAACCTAAATATATACCCCATGCTTTATCACAATTGTAGGGTTGCTGTTACTGAATGGCTGATGCCTAAGACGTACGATAAAATTGAAAACATCTTAAAAAGTGGTATTCAGTGAAGAAAGTGATTACACACCCACACGCAAACGCACGCACACACACACACACGCACACACACACACGCACACACACGCACGCACACACACGCACAAACGCACACACACACGCACACGCAAACGCACACGCACACGCACACGCACACATGTTTAACATTAAATATTATAAATTTTAAATTATGGTGGACGCGAGGGAAGAGGGCGCTGGGTCTTTTATCAAGACTCGTCACATTTCCTATCTTTGAATTAAAATCAAAGTAGGTATAGTGACTTACATATTAGATTAATTGTTTATTGTAAATTGTATCCCGTATAATTCTTTTTCAAATTTTTAATTTTTTCTATTTTAAATATTTTTGGTATTGTTCCCCACTAAATTGATTTTCTAATCAATTGACCTCCCCTTTCGTGGGAGAGGCCCGAAGTCCTGCAGTGGACTGTTATGGGCTGTGATGATGATGATGAAATTGATTTTCTTACCTCTGTTTAGAACAACGGGGCCTCCTGACACAAGTAAACCCTTACTTAAAAGGAGACCCCTACAACTCATAAAATTGTGACTGTAAATTTAGTTGATGGAATAAACTTTTTATTTTATTTTAATAGTGGAGCCGGCGGGAATTTGTTCGCGTAAATCTGCTTTAATCCTACCTAACCTTTAGTTCCGTGCTTATAAACCTTCCTCTTTAATCACTTTATTTATTGTTGAAAACCGCAATTTAAATCTGTTGCGTACATATATACAGAGAAAGACGGCGGGAAGCGACATTATAGTATAGATAGTTGTAGAAATTAAAATTCATCATTTCAATGTCTGGCAACCCGTGGCAGACTGTCCAACCAACTGAACCACTCAGGTCGCCCTGATCGCCATGTCGTCGTCTTCACCATCTTGGCGACAATCCCGGTTATGCTCTCGTGAACGAATGCGCGAGGTCCGTCTTCATAGTCCTCATTGTTGTACTTCTTTAGTGCTCGAAGTATCACTACATAGTATAAAACAAAGTCGCTTTCTCTGTCCCTATGTCCCTTTGTATGCTTAAATCTTTGAAACTACGCAACGGATTTTGATGCGGGTTTCAACAGCAGATAGAGTGATTCAAGAGGAAGGTTTATAAGCAAGTAGAAAGAGGGTAGGTAGGAGTAAAGTAGGTGTACGCGAACGAAGTCGCGCCGGGTCCACTAGTAAATAAATAAATTAACTGAGTTATTGAGGTAAAAAACCATTACTAACCTTCAAATCCTTAATCTCCTGACACAGCTGCATGACCCGTCTCGTACCTAACAGGTTGATTCGCACCGTAGGCTTCAGCGGCTCCTGGAAATCCAGGGTGGCAGCAGAATGGATGACCACATTCACATTGTTAATGAGCTCCTGCCGGTCTTGTGGGCTTACACCGAGGCCGTCCTCACCAACGTCCCCAGCTATCGGTATCAGTTTCTTGAATATGTCTACAGATTGTTTTTCCAGTAGCTTTTCGAATACCTGAAATGGGATGTTTTTGTTTGTGATCAGTACATAATTTATTGTTTGAATGAATGATTGGTACTTTCTGCCGAATCGTTTGGTATTTTTTTTTTTTTTTATGTCATACGGTAGGCAAACAGGCAAGCGGGCCACCTGATGAAAAGTGGTCACCACTGCCTATAGACATTAGCAACACCAAGAGTATTGCCAATGCGTTGCCCACCTCTATAACACGTTGCTCTGGCAGCAAAAAGGCAAATGCCACTCCACTGCCAAAGCCACGGTTCCCCAAATCCCCACCCCATGGAGCACTGGAAACCTTACTCACCGGCAGAAACACAATACTATTACCTATAATAAAATATGTTACAATAATTGCTCACTTCTCACCACTTTACCAGAATCTGGTACACATAACAAATTTTATATCTATAAAGATATTAGTGGACTCTCAAGATATTGTGTAAATATTTATTTATTCTTGTTGGGTGCTTCATACTCAGTTTCAACACAAATGTTTTAAAACAAACATAATTTATATAGTAAACTCATACTCTTTGCAAGGTTACTGCAACATTGGCCCAGTTAATTTAGGTAGCAGTGACCGCAAACTTTGTTGTTTGTGGTACACACACAGTCAGAGAGCCATTTCAAATAATAATACAAGTATAATAACATATTTGACATTTTTATGTACCATATAGGTATTTGTTTGTACCACTATCAAATCTGATCAGGTTCCCTTGGTAGCAGGGTCATGGAGGTCAGATGGCAGTTGTTCCAATATAATTACCTGATTTGCCTGTCCTGGGTCATGGTTAAGGCTGACCCCGGGCCCTTGTGTGCGATAGCATAACCATGCATAACATTAACGCCAACGATGATGATATTTTTATAAGGTATTTCTTTGCATTTTCCATCAATATACTTAACGAATAAAAGGTAACTTTTCTAGAGAAACTTAATATAAAAATTTGCGCTGTAGGCAGATAGCTAAATTTAGTATTTTTTTACATTATATAAAACATTTACTTACATAAAACATTTAGATTCAAGGGATTTAGAGCATAACAGCATTTAGATTGGATTGCATGCAAGTGAGATGACAGCTTGTTTCTCCTTATGCGTTGATTACATTTGACGAAATTCAGAAGCAAAAAGCATGAGAGCAAATCAAAGAAGTGTTGCTCATTAAATAAGGTCCATTTTTGTATCACGGCTTTTAAAAAGCAGAGTGAGACATAGTATAATATAAGTGATACAAAAATGGACCTTATCCTATGAGCAATACATTTCACTTTGATTGCTCTCACGCTTTTCGTAATCAGAGCATTAGAAAATAGGTAGCAGCATTTGCTTTTTTTTGCAACATAGCTGTATATCAATATCAGCAACACTCTATAATCATAGAGTGACTCAACTCTAGCTTAGTTAGAGGATACAAAATGGGCCAATTCCAGCAATTTTGAAACACGGAGGGGTTCCTTAACCGTGGGTATATTTAATTTTATTTGAATGGCCTAAAACTCTGAATTATTGTCTGTCCGTGGGCAGACCACACAGCTCTCTGTATTTACTTAACATCTGTATATTATTTGTTTGTATACCAACCTGTGGCCGGCCACAATAAAAGTAATTGAATTGAGTTCCTTCCGAAATTTTTACGTCTTTTTTCCTCAACCCAATCCTTCCCTCCCTCCTTCCCATCCTCTAACCGGTAGAGAATACCAAAGGGTGCAACTCAAAAAAGAAATTTTACAAGTCTTTTTTCTACAGCGCCCCCTTTGCTACACTCCAACCCAATCCCCCATTGCTATACTTCAAACTCAGCTCTATACTAACAGTTAGACTCTTATAAGAGTCCAACAAACAATTAGGACCTAGTAAGTAGGTACGTGTAATTGACGCAGTCGTGAGTCGATGTACTTACCAAGTTCTTGGGGAACTCCTCCAGTCGCTGCGCAATCTCCTTGCCCTTCTTCGGTCGCAGCAGCAAGTAGACTTTACCAACATCCGGTATTGTACGGAGAATCTTCTCTATCAGACAGACCCCGACGAATCCTGTCCCGCCGGTAATAAAGAAGTTCTTGCCAGTGTAGAACGCGCGGACGTCAGATTCCTCGGTCATCGTTACGGTTTCTGTATTCTGTAATACGATGCAAAATTGCCTTTTAAAGTTTTAATTTTGCAATTTCTTTACACTTCCCGCGAAAGAAGATAGCGAGTGAGCAACGAGACAATGGGTACGTTCCACTTAACGCCCGCAACGATTGTAACACCCTCTGTATCGTTCCACCTAAGGCCCGTGGTCGTCGCGAGCGATCGCTCGACGTCATAGATGACGTCACTGTTCGCGACCACATCGCGCCCACTTCGCCCACAAAATATTGATGGGTCTGAGTGGGCTTTCACCAAAACGTAGCGGGAATTCAAAAAAACAACAATGGCGACGAAACAAATAACTTTATACAATCCTGAAACTGACATTGCAGTGGAAGTGATATTGTCAGAGGAGGATGCTAGACGTGCCGAAAATGGTAAGCGGTCCTTTAATTTTATATATTAAATAACATTTTCAATCGAATAACTTTAGTTGGGGAAAAAAAAATATTTTTCTTAACCTAACCTCAAACTAAACTTTTTGTTGTGTGCGTGAGATCTTTTTGAAGACCAAGATCCTAACATTTATTGAAAATAATGGAAGAAAACATCATATTTTCAAAATATCGATATAAATAATTATTTAAGATTTTGTTCCATTCAATTCCAATTGTTTCTTGCGATAGTTGTGTTCATGAACGTTCATGTATTTTCATCGTTTCTAATACATTTTCTAACGAACTGAGTTTTTTATTCCAGATTTACAATTTGCAACGGCACTAATGAATAGTGCACTAAAAGAAAGGGCCGCAACAACTGTGGAATCGCAGCAGGGAGATGCTGACAATACTGATAGTGGTATGCAAGCTCTATATGTAAAAGTTTTTATGGCGTGCCTATAAGAGTCTAAAATGAAATGATAATTACATTTTCTTTATTTTTGATTTAGCAAATATAGAGGGTCACTCGCAATCAGCGCAGCAGGGTGATGCCGTTACCAGCGAAGAGAGTGGTACGTAAATCTATCCGTGTTATCTAGAGCATATAATCCAGATTGATAAATGCAAACAATCATTTCTTCTTCTATTCGCATTCTAGGATTATATCGTTGGACTACGGAGATGGTGCTCTTCCTCCTCGATACTTATGTAGAGAGAGAGGAGAAATTCTCCAGCGGGAAGTTTTCGCAAAAAAAAAATTTGGGGTGATATTGCGGAAGCTATGAGAAGCAAAATCCCACTGATCACTGGACCTCAGTGTGCAGCCAAGATGAGGAGTTTAAAAAAACGTACAAAAGTGTCGGGAAATCAGAAAGCGAAGTGTCATCAGGGATGTTAATTAATTTCATTTCTAAGCAACTAGTTGCAACTCCAAGTTTTATACACATTTTTATTTTTCAGACTCATTCTCCAGTTGGAAAACCAAAGAAAACGTGGCCGAAGGAAGAGGAGGAAGCGCGTGGAAGAGGAGGAAGCGCGTGGAAGAGGAGGAAGCGCGTGCCAAACGGCATAAAGAGCGCTTGGAAACGGACGAAAAAATGCTCGCGTTACTTTCTAAATTAGTTGATTAAGTTCTGTTTTTTACGTGTTAAGAGAGATTATATGATCATTTTTGTAAAACTAGAAAGTAAGTGTAATAGTGTAAGTTTTCATTAGCAGTTAAAAATTATCTATACTATTCAGATTTAATATCGATTATTTATTAAACTATTTCTACGAGAAAACAGAAAACTTATTTTTTTATAGAAACTCAAAGTTCAAAATTTGGAATGTTTTTGTTGGAACTTGAAAATAAAATAAAAAATATTTTTCAAATTTTTCATTTTATTTTTTCATTATCTCGCATTCGTTTTGTCAAAAACACAACCATAAATTCATTAAACCGAGAATCCATGTAGAATTAAATTTCACTCCAATCCATGCGAAATATTTACTCACAACCCCTACAGCTGCACGTTTTCAAGCACACAGCGCTCAAGATGTGCGTTCCACCTATAACATTCGCCTACAACGCCCGCGGCCTTTTTACGTTAGTGGAACGGCAATTTTAGCGGTCGTGGTCGATGGCGTTGCGGGCGTTAAGTGGAACGTAGCCAATGACATTGCCCATGACAACAAGGCAGTGTCAGACAGACAGCATACGTCGCTATTTTGACAGACTGATTTCCGCAATTGAGTATGACTACGGACTATGGAGAACCATAGTTAAGCATCCGCTCTAGGCTGTAGTTTCCTTCTCCCTTACTAACTAAGATGAAAAAGATAGCTATAAAGACTACCTGAAGGTACCTTCGAAAGTATATTTTATTAAATAGAAAGTTAAATTTTGGAGGCCGTAATATCTGTTAGTGCGGTCTCTATAATTAACAAACTTTTGTGGTGAAAAAATAATTGAAAACGAATCGGACTCGTAGGTATCAACATCAAGATTACATAAAAACACAGCTATCGAATCGTTTTGTACTCAAAATCTTAATGTTACCTAATCTTCTGTAATACATATGTTACAGTAGAACTCTTCATATTTAGTTCGACACACACTTGGCAGGTACTTTTAATCTTTTTTCTTTAACTGTAACAAGGAGGCTATCCCTTTATGCCACACACTGTACAAAATTTATATTAGAGCTGAACCTTGTATTTTAGGGTTGAGTCAGTAGAGACTAGCCGTGAAAGACTATGCAATGCGTAGAGAAAAAATGTATGCAATGTCACAATGTGTTATTACTTTTATAATTCTACTCTACCTACCAACCTATATTAAAATAACTTTGGGTTATTATATATGGTGCTATACAAGTCCTGTATAAGTCTCGCTTACACCAAATTGATAAACCTGTTTAAAAATGAGGTTTAACGGTTTTTTTTGTATGAAGTTTTTCGTTTAAGTATCGTATTAAATGGGTTTCGAATGCGCTTGATCGCGTTCGAAATTCCCACATTCAGGGTAGCCTTGGCGTCCATGACAACGCAGAAAAGCTGCGAGAGTGCTGCCTTCGATGGTATGGCCACGTCCTGCGCAGAACGGCAAGCTATGTGGGGAACAAGTGTCTGGCCATGCCGCCCCCGCCGGGCACGGGAAGAAGAGGCCGGCCCAAGAAGCGATGGCTTGACGTTGTCAGAACGGATATGCGTACCAATAAGATCGCCACTAAGGATGCCGAAGACCAAGCGAAGTGGGCCAAGAGTAGCAGGAAAGTGCCACGCGGGGGCGCAAATGGGACATAACGCCAAGATGATGATGATGATGATGGACTTAAGTCATCTTTGGTGGTGAGCTTATTGGCACGCATATCATTCTTAACTACGTCAAGTCATCGCTTCCATAACATAAGTGCAACAAATAAATAAAAACAAAATACCTAAAATATTTCTTATTCTTAGGTATATGAGTACCAATTCATGTGACCTAAAACTATAATTGCGTCACCTTGGTCTCAAACACACAGACTACAAAAGCGCGGTAAACAAAATCAAAGGTCGAACACATCGAGCACGTTTACCTAAAAAAGTCAACTCGACAACAGGTTGTACTTATGTGTGTAGTAATGGATGGAAAATTCGTTTGCTTGCATTCTAATCCGGTTCTTTACAAGATCAACTCGTTTCGATGCTTTTATGCGATTTCAATGCTATGAAACACGTCCTAAGAAACCAATCTATAATCCATTGCCACCATGAAGCGCTGAATTGTACTGCTTTCGGGGGGACGATGGGTGACTTGGGCAGTGTGTAATCATTGCGCTCGGCCCGAATCACTCACCGTTGCCAGATCGACTTTAATGTAACTACAGCTGTAGCTGTAGCTGTCTTTTTAATAAATAAATACAATAAAACCTGCCTCGTAAGAAAGAAAACCTCAATTTTTTAAACCCCAGCACAAAAGACGGCTGTTAATTTTGACGTGTGTAGGATCTGTCGGTGTATCTGTGTACCTGTTTCTATGCACCATCAAGGCAAACAAGCTCTTACGGTCTGCTTGATGGTAAGCAGTCTCATTACTGCAGCCTATGGACAATGTGTCGGTTTTCACTAGGTGAGGAGTATCGGTTAACATTGAACTGATGTACATAACTCAGAAAAGAGTCGTTAGTACATGGCGGTATGCGGCAGTGGGATTCGAACCCGGTACCGCTCGCAATGCGAGTCGGATACCGTTACTAGGCCACCGACGCTCGCAAGTTGACCTTCTGTACTCTCACTATTATTTCTACTAGTGCTATAATCATCATCATCATCATCATCTTGGCGTTAAAACCCGGTAGTTTTCCGCGCTACCCGCGGGGGCCCGGGATCTGCCTTCCTGCTTTTCTTAGGGCCGATTGTTCAATCCTCAGATAAAACATATCAGTCTGATAAGTTTTGATGCAACTAAAATAAAATTGTATAATTACATCATAGTTGTAAAGGATTATAGTTTGCTTAATTTGGCAGTTTATTACTTTATCGGGCAGATAAACTTTATCTGAGGATTAAAAAATCGGCCCTTAGTCCACTTTACTCTGTCTGCGGCTGACAATTGTTATAATAATAGGTATTTATCTGAATTTTATTAAAATTCAACCTCTTTTAACACTACTTAATTGGGAGCGAAAGTAGAAACCAGCTGATCGCAACGCATGACAAACAAAACCATAATTTACTTGTACGAGTACTGCAAAGTAAGTAGGTACCAAGTCACTACTTACCGCAGTGAAATAACTACTTTTGCTTTCTTTACGTAAGACAGATGTCATAATGATTACTTTCAGTGGTGAGCAGAGTTCAGATGAATTGTGGTGTAATGTCCTTTTAAGTTACCGACATAAAAAGAAAGAACATTTATTTACGTAAACAACACCTGTCTTTTCCAATACACCTACCCTACCCTACCCCTACCCTACGCACCCTACACCCACTGGTCACCACACGGGCTATGCTATTCGCTGATAATGTAGCTTTCTCCAATAATAATGTAAAGAAAACAAACCGACAACCAATCAAATCTTTCCTCTTTATAAAATTAGTACAGACTACAGATATGTAGAATAAGATTGTGGTGTTTCCTAATTGGCTAATCGATGTTATGCTATTGTATATTTCCTTTGTTGCACGCTGTGAAATAGTCAGCCAAATAAAATAAAATAGTACCTACAGATAGTAACTTTCTTATACTTCTTTACGAGTAAAAGACTCAACTGAGACTTCAGTTCCAGCAGTGACTCCACGTCGTTTGTCATTGTCACTGACATGAGTAACATAAAAAAAAGTTCTTTGATGCGACGAGTATGTGAGATACGTGTTAACAATGTGCTAACACACAGCATTGACGAAAAACAAACAATACAATAGTCTACAAAACGCTACAAGCTGGTTTGCGCGCTTTGCAGCTGAACGTATCTTGGCTTAGAGTTTAGTAGGTAATGTAGGATGTGTGTAAATGCAGACCTTTTTAGTTTTGAAAGGCTTTGTAATGTTATACGGCAGACAAACAGGCAAGCGGGCAACCAGATGGAAAGTGGTCACCGCCACCTATGGATATTAGCAACACCAGGGGCGCGAACAATGAGTTTCCTGCGTCTAAAGAGACTTGTTATATCCCTCTTGAACGATCCCATGTCAAAGGGTAACACTGTGGCTCATTCCATAGCCGAATAGTACGAGCGAGAAACGTTCTTTCGAACCTTCGCGTGGACACCAATAGAAGGTCTACGTAGTGGGGATGAGTAGCCAGCCCGCGGCTGGTGGTGCGATGGCGGAATTGTGCTGCGGGCACCAGATCAAATCGTTCCTCAGACCACTCCCTAATGAACATTAGGTGTTTGAGGTAGAATGAGCAGTTTTCCAATAGGTATCTAAATCATTGCAGTGTTATAGATATTTGCGTTTAAGTTCAAGGTAGATAATTTAAAAGAGAGGTAGGGCATAGCGGGGTATCCTGTTCGAATTGGAGCCGCCCGACTGGGGAAGTACCTTACAGAATACCGCAGCTAAACAATACTCTTTTAAATAGTATTGTGATACCGGTGAGTAAGGTTTCCAGTGCTCCATGGGGTGGGAATTTGGAGAACCGTGGCTTTGGCAGTGGAGGGACATTTGCCTTTTTGCTTCCAGAGTAACGTTATAGAGGTGTGCAACGCATTGGCGATACTCTCGGTGTTGCTAATGTCTATAGGCAGTGGTGACCACTTTCTATCAGGTGGCCCGCTTGCCGATTTGCCTACTGTATGAAAAAAATTTATATTTTTTAATTACGAAAATGGTCTAATAATACGCGCCGCAAAACAATGATTTGTTTGTCCCTTCGCAGCGGAAACAACCGGGTGTTAGTATTTCTTTATGCTACTCAATGACCGTGCAGACAACCCACCTGGTGGTAAGTGGTAACCCATAAAATAAAAGTTATTTAGTTATAAGTGCTCAATATTGCCTCCACCGCTCTTTAGATCTCCTTTCAGAGGGTCTAAGGTTGGCTGGAAGAAATCCCATTGTGGGATAAGCCCGCCTTTGCTTTGTAAAATGATATTTTTCTACCTACTGTATTTCTTTTTAATTGCAATAAAGAGTTTACATACATACATACATACATACAATCCATACATTTAGGCTGCTTACCACAAAAATGCGGAACCGCATGTGCGTTGTCACTGTGAGGACTAAGATGAAATGCCTCATGCCTGCAATGAGGAGTTTTCCAATAGGTATCTAAAGCATTCGTAACCTCTCACTAGATGGCGCCCCGACAATTTTGGTAATTGATAATCGCTTGAAATAGGTTTTTAGCAAACAGGATATAAACACTGGGTACGTTGTATTGGATAATATTGTATTTATCTATAGTTTTCAACCATTTTAGAGGTTGTAATAAAATAAAACATAGTGCCTATTCTTAAAAATATGTCTTTGTACATTTCGTTCTACCTTTAAAAGTTATGTTTATATTAATAAACATTTTATTTTTAGATTTAGTATTAGATGGCTGCATGATATCACTGCCAAAATTTTAAAAATTACCAGAATTGTAGGAGCGCCATCTATTGATGCTTTTGAAACCAACTGACAATACCTACTGGAAAACTCCTCATTGCGCTGGCTACCTTATCAACAAAGCAAGCACTGTTGCTTGGCGGTAGAAATAGATAGCGAGGAGATGTGAGGAGGCCAAAGTGTGTTTAAAGATGTGTCATTTCGGAGCAGAGGCTGTCCATCACTAAACAGCGTGGCAATGCCGCTAGTGTTATGGTCACCTTTGCACTGGGAATGGCAAAGAGTGGAACCTCTAGTGGGTTAGGTTAAAGCAAATGTACTTACAGATTTGATTTTAGATTTAGATTTGGTTTTATATTTAATTTTGTAAGTTTCTAATTTGCGTACTATTTTGACATAAATAAATTAGATATGATGGAGCTGTAGTACCAATCTAAACATAGTATAAATAAAACAAAGTCGCTGCCCGCCGTCTGTCCCTATGTATCTATGTACGCTTAGATCTTTTAAACTACGCAACGGATTTTAATGCGGTTTTCAACAATAGATAGAGTGATTCAAGAGGAAGCTTCATAAGCAAGAAAAAAGGGTAGGTAGGGGTAAACTAGATGTACGCGAATGAAGTCGCTCGTGTCCAGTAGTATAATAATAAAGGAAATCTTCTAGTTAAATATACAATGGTAAAATAATGTAATAAAAAAGCAAACGACCTTCAATCCTCTATTACTTAACTAAATAATCATGACTGTACAGTTTTCCAAACGTGTTTTTTTGTGAAGAAGCCTAGCTCAAAATAGCTCTATAATTCCGCAGGCAGCGGAAAACTAACCAGTGTGAAATTGAACATCAAATTAATATAACTATAGTTCTAAATTCTTTCTGTAAATGTAGAGGTACCTACCTAGAGAAAGATAAAATTTCATCTCATCTTGATTAATTCTTGGCCTACGTCGGCCTTGACCATTTTTTTTTCCAACATGACAGTAATACCATGCTCCAGGATTTGGCAGATTCGATAATTACAGTGGAGCGATTGCCACGTGTCCTTCGTGACCCTGGGTCTAGAGGAACCTGACCAGATTATGGTTACGAATGAATGTGCAGGTTTCACTACGATGTTTTCCCTCACCGTAAGAGCATCAAATACTATTCAACCATAAGAGCATCGGTTAGTGTTCAGCTAATGTACGTAACTCAGAATAGTCATTGGTATTACATGGCCGCAGCGGGATTCGAACCCGGTACCTCTCGCTTACGAGCCGGATACCTGAAGCACTCGGCCACCGACGCTCCAAGGGAAAGATAATATGCGGTGCACAAATAAGGGGCATGCTGGAGTGAAAGTGCATTTGTTATGAGTAAATAGGATGGAGAAAGGCCTGCGTAGCTCGAGAAAGATCTAATTCAAGTTATAAATGCGAAAGTTACTAGTATTTTGGTCTCTTACAATTACAAATCCTTTCAGCGGTTAATAATTACCAAATGCAGCAAAGAATTTGGCCCCGTGTTGCTGTAGAAATAAAATTCATAAGCAAATCAAAATTACTTTGACAGCTTCTCAAAAATCTTCAAAATTCGAATCACTATTTATTTATTTATTTATTTATTAGTTCATTTCACAGTTTAACAGCAGTTAATTACATGTAAAATATAAGCACATTATGGTTGAAATGCTAATAACAAAACTGCATTTTAAAATTTGCTGCTCTATTGTGAATACTGCTACAGATATGTATAATTAACTACGACATCAATAGGCTGCCCAAAACTAGAATACTTGCTGCCCAATTAAGTTATTTTTGAAGCCCACTAAAAAGTTTGCTGACAAAACACATTTTGTAGCTGACGAATACCTCTTTAAATTGGTGACCGATTTAATAATAGCCCAAAAATAATATGGGTGTACGGCCTAAGTCGGTCTTTACGATTGTCATTGAAAACTGGTATTTGTCTTTTTGTAACATACTTTAGTCAGTTTCCTTTTGTATCAAAAACCCTAGCAGGATTTTATTGACCAAGTTTTTTGTCATATTCGAATAAAAGTGCAATATTTTCCTCAATCCATACATATTTACATTCATACCCTTGCAATATTTTGTGAGGGTCAGCGAGTGCTTTAAAACTGACCTTTTATGAAACTGACGCACCAACTTTCACGCCATTTTCCTGTACGAGTAGACGGAGACCACATTGTTGTGTCAGCCTTGTATTAATCTGTAATCCTTTCGTCGCATAATGTCCCTTTCTCAAAGTGTCCCCTGGTGGCACAAGGTCTCTTTCTCATAATAACCATTTCGCAAAAAGTCCCTTTCGCAAAATGTCCCTTTTTCAAAATATCCCTTTCGTAAAATGTCCGTTTCTCAAAATGTTCCTTTCCCAAAACGTCCTTTTAATGAAATTTCCCCATCTACTTGTGTTCCTGATTGATTTTTATTAAATACTTTTTTAATATGTTCCTATTCTAAATTTATATAACTTTCGTTTGAAATTTTTTATAATAAATAAGACAAACGCGTTCTAAAGCAAGACTGTCCACCTTGATTTGTCAGGAACATTATATAAATAGTTATTATATATGTTGTACATAATATTTATACGTTCGGTATATCCCCTTAAAATTCGACACGCTGTTTTATTTCTGCCGATAATAAACTTTAGTAAAAACTGCGCCGTACAGCTGTCTTGTGTAGAGTTCAATCCCATTAAAAACAGATGTGAAAAGAGGAGCCAAGGTCAATGCACGTGCATAGTTATTTAATGGGTACCGGTTCTGTGGTTAGATAATTTGAATACCAAGTCGATTATTAACTTAAGATAGAGTGACTTAGCTAGTTTTTTGTTCAAATCATATTTTTATTTGTCTAATCTATAAATAAAGGCTGGAAGAGATTTCTTTTTAGAAATAAGTAGTGCCTGTTGTGTCGTCTTTAATTTTGTAATTTCTGTATGCTATTCTGTGTAATAACCTGTTAAATATTTAAGCTGCGTCTGTGTAATCGTTGCGTGTGATATTAGCTAAACAAAATCCGGGCGAGCGCTTCATCCTTATGTCGTGGATCTTCTAGCTATCCGCACTAGCCGCTTTGGCACGACTTTTATAATGCGTACGGCTAAGGAGCGGAATGCGTTGCCTGCGAGTGTGTTCGCTGATCAATATAATCTGGATGCCTTCAAGGCTAGAGTGAATGGGTTGTTCCTAGACAGGCATGCTCCATCATCGGCTGCATCGTCACTTACCACCAGGTGAGGTGGCGGTCAAATGCCTGGTTAGTCTAATTAAAAAAAAAACAACACCTACACATATCTCCTTTCTGAATGATAAATGGATTTTAAATTATTAAGTGGTCAAACGTCACCATCTTGGCGTTAATGTCTCGGTTGGGCTCTCGAGAACTAGGGCCCGGGGACCGCCTTGACCATGATCCAGGATTTGGCGATCAGGTAATTATAGTGGATCGACTACCATCTGACCTCCGTGACCCTGCCACCAGGGGAACCTGACCAGATTGGATCATGGTTACAAATTCAGTTGCCTGAATTTGCAGGTTTCATCACGATGTTTTCCCTTATCGTATGAGCTGTCTGGCTGGCTGGTGCAAATGTCTGGCTAGTATTATAATAAAAAGAAAACCATGCACCTCCATATGTTTCTTTTCTGAATATTAAATAGATTTTGAAGTGATTTTAATTGGTCAAACGTGTTCGTGTAATATTAGGTGCACACGGCTTTTGTCCTTTTTCTTTGAACTTGGCTGTCTAGATATCTAATAGAATCAGAACAGTTCTCTACAATCTACACAGCTGAGCAAACCAAAGCCATAATAAATATTTTGCAAAGTGCCATCTATATAATATTATAAAGAGGAAAGGTTTGATTTTTTGTTTGTTTGTATTGAATAGGCTTCGAAACTACTGGACCGATTTCAAAAATTCTTTCACCGTTGGGAAGCTACACTATCCCCGGGTGACATAGGCTATATTATGTACCCGTAATGGTACCCGTGCGAAGCCGGGGCGCCTGCTAGTTGTATATATAGATTGACAAGTGGACTCGGCGCGACTTCGTTCGCGTAGCGTTCTACCCCTAGACTACACAACCCGTACCCTACATTACCCTACAACTACCCACATCACCCCATTCCTACCCTACTTCTACTTTAGATCTCCCGTGGGGTAGAACTACCTTACACCTACCCTACACGTATTTTACCTAGGTAGGGTAGGTTAGGACCTACCCTTTTTTTTCTTACTAATAAACCTTCCTCTTGAATCACTCTATCTATTGTCGAAAACCGCATTAAAATCCGTTGCGTAGTTTAAAAGATCTAAGCGTACATAGATACATAGGGACAGACGGCGGGAAGCGACTTTGTTTTATACTATGTATGGGTTTAGATACCTACTGCTACGTCACAAGACACAGTCGTGCAAATAATGACAGTAATTCCACCACATCTATCAACAAAGACAATTGCTAGCACGAGATTGATACGGAAGGCAGCGCTTTAACTTACCAGCTACCAGAATAAAATGAGCTAGTGTCACTAAACGCTAGTCACTGTATATTCAATTTCCATTTCATTTTATTACGTAGTAATAACGACTCATTTTAGTTAGTAAGACTATCATCATCATCACCGCCCGTAACAGTCCACTGCAGGACTCAAGGCCTGTCCCACGAAAGGGGAGGTTATTGCCACCGCTTGGCAGGCGGGATGGAGATCGCAGTATTGAAATATAACAATGGAAAATGCTGCTGCCCATTTTCCAGACTACGGAGACTAGATCTTTTGCCTTGAAAACATTAGTCGCCTTGTACGACACCCATGAGTGTAAGGGGTTGGTGCAATTCTACTCTGCCGGACATCACACGGCCAACACAACAGTATAAATAATAAGTCAATAAACAGCGCTGCCCGACCCCATGAGAAATCGAGCAGCACCGATTTAGGTAATGGCAGTCTAGCCGAGCCATGATCAGGCCAGGATGCTGGCCAGGATGCTGTTGGTGCTCGCCCATACTCTGCGCATCAGACATGCGCAGCTTTTTTGCATTGTCGTGTAGAAGCAATCGACGTATGCTTCAGCCACAGACTACTCATTTATTTTTCTATGGCTTCAGCAAACATCTCCGACGCACTGCAGAACCGAGGCAACCCCAGCAGCACCCTGAACGCGTTATTATATTGGACACGAAGAGTGTTGTAAGCTTTTTGAGTATAGTTTCTATTTTATTCTATTCTAAATGTTGAAACGGTCTCTAATATCCTTTGCACTCATTTTAGCGGAAGCCACAACATAAAAGAAGAAGAAGATTGCTGAAATAAGCCTGTCTGTCGCACTGTCTCTAAACCAGATTGATGTAAGTCTGTATACGACACAAGCTGTTATAAAACCTCACAACACACGCTCAAGATGACGAGTCAATACTGTCAAACGAAAACAAATACATATCGAAACGGAAAGTTCTGATTGTCTTTTTTTCTTTAGGCTACGCCATAGCCTCCTTCATTTTACTATGGGCTATGGGCTACGCAGTGTCAAACAAGCAAGAACCTTTTCATAGTAAGCGGTAACTGTCGCCCATAATATTTACGATTCATGCATTGAGGTTGCAGGCCACAAAAATATAAAACTTCATAATATGTTGCGAGGCAAACTCACAACTCGCATGACACTGTGAGTATACAACTCGTCGTAGGTACGTCCGGCATCTAATCGATGTTTAAGTTATGTACTTAGCTATTCAATGATCTTCTTGGTTAAGCGTTGACGTAAATAGAAGGAAACCAGTTTATGTTTATAGAACTTGCATTATGACGTAGCTTTATATTAGCTGTAGTAGATGGCAAAAAAGGAAAAAGATATTGTTTCGGAATTCTACAGTAAACGTATTTTTTAACATTTAAGTAGGTAAGTAGTTACTGTACTCTAGTGTATAATAAGTATCTTATACCTAGGATTTTTTTACGAAATGTTCAAGAATTATTTAGTTTTTCTGCAAACTAAACAAAAAAAAAGTTTTTGTAGAGTTTGCGAAGTCACTTTTTTGTAGAGTTAACGAAAGAATGAAAAACGGTAGAGCACTTCTAGCATGGTTTAATAAGAAAAAATGGTCAGGTTGTGCTCGTGCACGAGGGTCCGGGGTCCGCCTTGATCATGTTCCGGGATATGGCCGATCAGATAATTATAGTGGCGCGACTGCCATCTGACCTCCGTCACCCTGCTACCAGTGGAACCTGACCAGATTGGATTATGGTTTAATAATAGTTATATTTTTATTGCCGTACAAATAACAATAAAAATAAATCAAATTGAATAATGCATATGTATAAAAATATACTTATCTCGTAATCTCTCGTATAATCTCGTATATTTAGCCTTTAGGTTTAGGAAAACTCATGCATATGGAGGAGACTATCTTAATGTAAATATTATTGCTTCATACATATTGGTAGGTAGAGCTACAATCGTAGTTACGATTTCAGTTTACTTAGAACAAAGAAATTAGAAAATAGTATTACATATTGTTTATTAAGATATACATAAAATATATACAGTTATAGTAAAAATGTATGTTAAATAAACGAAAGTTTATTTAACATACATTCTATCTATAAAATAAACAAAGAAAAAGAAAGATAGAAATTGAAAAAAAATATATATTTTTTCGTTAGTATCGTCTGTGAATCGAAACCGGTTCAGTATTCCAGAGATTTCCTAATAAACAACATAACTGATTTACATTATTAACATAAGCAGGCACCGGTACCTACACCAAGTAAACAAGACCATAATTTAAATGAATTACAACCATATATAACCTAGAAACTCAGCTTTACCAAACCAAGTTATGGAAGTTTCCTCCCGTCGCCGTTGCCCATTTTTGTTTTTAAACAGGAATTTTATCGGACCACAAAATTCGAAACAGAATTCTCACTTACCAAATTCGAATATTAGTCCCTGGAATCCACTGAAACGTCCTGTTTTCGTTTTGAAATCTTGTAAAATGCGTGCAGGAAGCTGTTCTGAACAACAAACGTTGGCTCACTGACGTGTTGTGTACGTAACTGGTAAATGGTAACTGCGGTCATACCACACTAGCAGTGCTGCCAGGTCAGTGTTGGGCGTTAAATCGGTTCAAAAAAAGCGCTAGATTCCGCCGAACAAGTGTGATTTAAAAGAAACATTAGATTTTTACTATTAGGAGTAAAAAGATATGTTCGACAATCACAACTAGTGTTTGACTGACCAAGAAATTAATTAGTTGGCTTCTACTAGAGCGGCGCAAACAGGAGCTCGTTGCGCTCGCGCAGTCAGTGGTTTATATTACCGTATCTATATCATATTCACTCTGGTCTTTTGAGACAAAATTTGACATATATCGATATATTTTAGGTATTTAAGCGATAGATTTTCCGCTAGGAGTCAAATATTAAGAATGGAAGTTGATTACCCTGATATTCCGCTAGATCTAGCGCTGAAAGCGCTGAAATGACAGCATTGCACTATAGGGCATGAAAATTATGCGTTTACTCATTTATGTTTATGCCAGTAAAGTTGTTGTTTCTTTCATTCTGGTGGCGAATGAGTAGGATGGAAGACGGTCAGGCTGTTCACATTAAGCGGGCATCGTCCGATGATTTTGGATCTCAAGAGTATTGTAATTTGATAAACTATTCGTCTGACCTTGTAATTTGAGGATCTATACATGGTATAAGACAATGTCGGTTCCCGGCGTTTGTCCCTATGCATCTGTGAATGTATCTGTGTACACTTATATCTTTTAAATTACGCAATGGATTTTAAAGCGGTTTTCAATAATAGATAAAAAGATCTAAGAGGAAGGTTTATATGCAAGAAAAGGATAGGTAGGGGTAAAGTAGGTAGTTGTAGAGTGGATATAGGTTTTAGAAGGTGTTGGGCAGGTGTAGGGTGGATGTAGGGTAGGGTAAGGTAGAGTAGGGGTAGGAAGTCGTGCCGAGTCCCCTAGTAAGTTTACATAATGTTACTATACACCATCAAGCCCGTATTCCACAAGGCATTGAGTTTGTACATAGCATTATCTCCACTCATAGCGTAAAGTTCCAATTATATATTCGAAAACAGTCGTTTAAAGATACACTTTTTTCACGCCATCTTATAAAATAAAATAAAAAAACTTTATGATAGGTACCTACAGCATTTTCCATACTATTTTCATTACAGCTGTAATGTAAAACAACTTTTTAATTATCTACACTCACACTCGGCAAAAAAACTCGGCTACGCCTCGTATGATAACCAGACACTCATATTTTGCAGTTGCATAATAGTAGTTTATGCAACTGTCATAAAAAAGGGGTTATTAAAACATGAGTATCTGTTTTTTTTATACCACTAAGGTGGCAAACAAGCTTGCGGCCTGCCTGATGGAAAGCAGTCACCGCAGCCTATTAACGTTTGCAATACCAGAGGGCCTAGTGTGAGTTCCGCTTCGATTTTACTTAACTATCGCGTTTGCGTTTACGTCGAAATTAGTATGAAGAAAAAAACTTCATTTACGTACCACTAGGCGGCGCTATATATTTTTCCATACTAATTTTCACGTAAACGCAAACGCGATAGTAAAGTAAAATCGAAGCGTAACTCACACTAGGCCCTCAGGGGCATCACCCACGCGTTGCCGACCTCGTAAAAACCTTTTAACCCCTTTCTTGAAGAACTCCATGTTGTACTCACCAGGGAAAACCTCTCCAGGTAGTTGATTCCACAACCTTAGTGTGCGTGGGAGAAAGTTCCTTTGGAATCGCACAGTTTGCGACCAATTTGGCTCCAAGGTGTGAGGATGAACTCCCTGTCGATGGCGAGCGGTGCGATGAAAGAATGTAGCTGTAGGCATTATGTTAAACAGTTCTTCAGAACAAACACCGTTGTACAAGCGGTAAAACACACAAAGGGAGGCGAAATCCCTCTGCTGATTCAGCGGCTCAATACCATTTGTGAGCATAGTATCATCGAAAATTCTCACAGCACGCTTTTGGATCGAGTCACAAGGACCAAGCTGATATGCCGGTGCTCCCGCCCATAGATGAGAGCAATACTCCAGATGGGGTCTGACTTGAGCCTTGTAAAGGAGAAACCGTTACCCCGGGGCGTGAAGTATTGCTTTGATCTGTTAAGCACACCCAGCTTTTTAGATGCGAGCTTGACCTTTTCTTCCAAATGACTGCGAAACTGAACGTCACTGGAGATGTCGACACCTAGGATATGTATGCTGTTAGAGATGGTAAGCGATGTATCCTGGAACTGAGGAGCTACAACAAATGGAGTTTTCTTGGCGGCGAGCGCGCATACTTGTGTCTTAGTGGGGTTGAATTGGACTAGATTTAATCGTCCCCAATCGGAGATTCTAGATAAAGTACTCTAGACAAGTCCTTCGCATCTTTCCTCCACTATGGCACGAGGGACCCGTATAAAAGGCGTCTCCAGTACTGTCATCCGCATAGCAATGAATGCCGTCAATGGACAGCATATCATTGATATGAAGGAGGAACAGAGTTGGAGACAGCACCGAGCCTTGGGGGACACCAGCATTAATGTCCAAGCTATCGGAGCAACAGCCGTCAACTACGGCTTTGATGCATCTGCTGGACAAAAAGCTAATAACCCACTTGGACAATCCTTCGGGAAGCCCGTATGATGGTAACTTCGATAGAAGACACCTGCCAGCCCCGATCGAACGCCTTCGCTATATCTAGGCCAACATTTAGGCCAACAATTTTGAATTTTGAATTTCACAGGCTGTCTTCTGGGCACCTATCAGCCTATTTGATTTCTTGAAATCTGGGGCAACATTTTTAATATCACAACCATTTATCATGACCACAGGGCTGGCTTATTTTTCGGATATCGTATAAGGATTTCCATTCAACGGGGGCATGACTCGTTTATGAGTTATGTTGAATGCTGAATGCTCTTACGGTAAGAGACAACATCGTGATGTGATGAAACCTGCACATTCAGGCGAAATGTATAACCGTTATCCAATCTGGTCAGGATTCCCCTGTTAACAGGGTCACGGAGGTCAGATGGCTGTAGGTGCTCTGCCGTTTTCCATTCTTTCGTTAACTCTACAAAACAGTGTTTACGAAGAATTCTACAATTTTTTTTTGAAAAACTTGTTCGCAAAAGCATAACCGGGACATTAACGCTAAGATGATTATTTTTATACTTTAAATATAATTACTCCAATGTCCCTAAAATTACGCCGTGTATGTAAATGACTAGTTATTTTTGTTCACGAGTATTTACTAAAAAAAAATAAAAATCCAAATATACATCTCTACATTTTAATTCATTATTCATCCTAAATAATACAAATTTGTGGACACTTATTTCGAACTTAAAGTAGGTACGTAATAATATATCATTTAAAATAAATAATACATGTTACAAGTAAGTCTATATTCTAGAGTAATTGCCAGTTCAAAATTTCTTGTCTCTTTGTTTTTAGCTATTTTCATACATGTATTGCATGCAATATACACAATCATACATTTTGTCCCATAGAAGCAGTACGTAGGTATTATATTGTGAAAGAAAAATGCCAAGAAGTTAGCTTTTTTGATATTGACACAAAATACTCCCTGAAGCAATTCTTTACATACGTACGTACCTTTTGATGTTGAATTTAAGAGATTAAACAATATTCGTAGGAACATTGTACTTTTACTTTGTATAGTACAATGTTCACCTCAATTACTCTCCGAAGTTCAAGTTAAAAAATAATAAAACTGTAAATTTTGAACTGCCAATTATTACTTTGAATCCAAAATTATAAAGAAAGAAAGACTGGGAATGTGCACCTAAAGAGTACCGATATTTTTTCTCTCATAATTATAATCTAAACATTTTGAGATTTATCAAAAACTTGTTGCCATAAGAAATGAAAATACTTACTAAGCTGGAAACGAAACACTTCAAAAATAAGTATAAAAATAAATTGTCATTGAAAAAAAGAATAAAAAATTACGCAAATTTTTAAATTAATTAGTTAATTTATTTACTATTTTACAATAGGTAACAAAAATAGATCAACTAATCATAAATAATCATGTTATTTTATTTTTAACTCTGGCCAAAAGACTATTTTTTCTTTCAAAATCCAGAAAGAAAAATATGAAGTGTTTCTATTAAATAATGAGAAATAATTATAAAAATAAATAGGTAAATAAATAATTCAGTAAAAGAATATGGCAAGATATTAAATTTACGAATACAATATACTACACTTATAATAATATTGCTACAGTGACAAGACAAAGTTTACATTTTTTGAAATCCTAGGAACGAAGTAATGGGAAATATTCTAGAGTTTATAAAATAAAGTTTATGTCATTTTCCTTATTTTATTACAGATTATTTATTAAGGATTAAAGAGTTTCTGAGATTCGGATAGTAAAATAAGACTATAGTCGGACTTTCAAGTAAGTATCATGAATTTACGCCCAGTGTTAAGCAATTTTTGATACTGACTCTAAAGTTTTAGGCTTTGAATTAGTTCTATAAATAGTTTTTCCTGATTTCTTAAAAAAACGGCACCATATTTGAAAACAAAAACATAACATTTTTGGTTTAGTTAATGTGAAAAATCTAGTTAGGTACCTACTATTTTTAACATTCTCTTTTACTCCTAATGCACTTTTGAACAAAGCAACTTTTTTCTAATTATCTAGTTAAGTACTGGTCTGGAATGTATTTATTACTAAAGTTTGAAATTGTCATTTCAATCAATATCAGATCATTACAATACTTTTAAAAACAATAAAAAACGCGATTGAGTATTATAATAAAATAGTAACAATTAAAAAATAACGCCACATTTAAAATTACAATTTTTTCAATTTTATAATAAAATGAATACGTATTCTAAAAAAATAAAGCTGAAAAATACGACTTAATTCAGAACTGGAATGTGATTATATTTTTCTTAAATAATAATTTATTATTAAAATACATATTTTTCGCTATTGACTTAAAGTTATACTAATGTAAAAATAGCTACCACCAACCCTACTAAAGTAAAATTGTATAAAAAATCTATTCAATTAAATACCAATTCCATTTTAACAACAAAGTAACTTACTAATATAAAAATTAAAATCGTCTGAATAAACATTGTAGGTATAACTTAAAAATAAAAATAAAGTTTAACTTAATGACAATATGACTTACGATTTTCAAAAAATTATAATTAAAAATATAAAACTTATGTAACCAATAAATTCATAATTTAAAATTGTTGATAAATTCCTTAATTTTGATAGAATGTGTAATACCGAACGGCAAATACTTAAATAATATTTTTAAAAATAAAATAAAATATTATTATCAAAAAATAAAAAACCTTGCGGAGCTTTAATAATTTATGTATGATTTTGGGTGCAATGTTTTCGCTAGGATAGTGTTTGAACCAGACAGAAAGTTTATGAATTATCATTTCTAATTTTCACGATTTAGTTTAAACATTAAGTTGACAATCGAGTTACATATGTATATGTATATGAAAATCATTGGTTTTCTAGGACCGAAAAAAAAACACATTTTCTTTTTCATTGCCTTCTCCCGTTATTTGAGGTGGACAGAAAAAAATTAACACATTTTGTGTTATTTAAAAAAATATAATATATCTTTTATTATAACGAATTTAAATCTAGGACGGACCGATAGATTTAATTGCACTTGTGGAATGTTTTTTTTAATAAGTAATTATTTAATAATGAGCGTGAACTTTTTTTATATAATATACGAGTCGTCAATCATAAAAAAAAGATATCTACATCTTTGACAGCTGTCAGTTACATATAAAAAAAATTATATCACTTAAACGTGTTACATCACATTATATATAATCTTGTATACTTTCAGCTACAACAAAAATACATACTACGCGTAGGTATTTGTTAAATAAAGTTAAGATGCTAAATCTTACTTAGAAGACATCAGAGAAGTAAGACTAATTGAGACAAGAAACTCGGACAAATCGAATCACGAAATACTGATATTTGGCGAAAAAATACGCACTTATATTTACTCCTACGTAAAAGTAGTGTTTTAAGATTGAATATCCACAATCCACATAGAAAGTTTTTTTTTTCCACTATGGTCGCAAACACTTACGGTCTGCCCGATGGTAAGCAGTTATTGCAGCCTTTGGCCGTTTGCAATACGTAATTTGCGTGGCCAAACGTGGACTGCTATATTTTTTAAATTAAAAGCTGCATTGTTGGAGATTATTCTATAGAAATAGCTGCAGTAGTGCCCACTTTTTATGATAGAGGACGACACATGAACAGGCAGGTTAGCTCATTTAGGTGTCACACCAGGGGTCAAATTGGAAAAATGGTAAAAACTTATTGTAATGTTTTAAATTACATCTGCTATTAAAGGACATCACGGGTTAAGAAACCCATGTAAAAAAAACTAAAAGAAAGAAACTAGTTTTCTTCATTACCGTTCTTTCATTTTGGAGAGCTAAAAAAATATAATTCAAGGGACCCGCGACTGGTTGAAAACTATTTCTTTCTACGAGTATGTGATTTGTTTTTGACTTCTCTCTAGTCAAATAATGCTCTAGGGCCGTTTTTCACAATTCAATTTGTCCGAGTTCCATTTACGAATTTTAGACTAAACTCCATATATTTTGATTATGCAGGTCATTATTTATTTTACTAGACCATGATTGGTTATTAATGGGGTCAACGTATTTTTGCCGCCAGTCGGCGCCAGAGATCTTGTCACTGTCAAAATAAAGCCGCCATATTGGCTGAAATCCAACTGTCAACTTTGAGCGTTCGATTCTGGCCAATAGCACGGCGTATTTTGACAACAGAACCTCATGCTCCAGTAACGTTATCTAGTGAAATTTTGATTCGCTTTAGCCCGTATTTGGTCTTGATTTTAATACAACATATCAAGTTTCAAGAAGGATTCTTCCTAAATATTGTGATTTATAAATTGCGACAATCCCTATAAATGTGTACAACGAATTCCACGTAGGGTATCTTGCTGTCTTCAGGCAGGGCACATAAGTCCTGTGAACAAAGAAGATGATGAAATTTAACAAAATACATACTCGGATCTGTGAAAGTACTATTTAGTTATTTAGAATCTAAACAACTATCTAGGAATTGGAAGACAGGGCGCAGTGGAGGCTAAAATATTTTATAATTTATTAATAATTTTTTGTTATATATTTTTTTTACGACTGCACCCCTCAAAATATCTTGGATAAATTCACACAGCGCCATCTAGGCCCAAAGCTTGTGCTATGGGTGTTAGATAACTGATAAACTACATACCCATATACTTTTTTAAAATACATTATTACTACACCCAGACCCGTAACAGAAATTAAAATTTTCATTTTAATTTTCTGCTTGGCCGAGAATCGAACCCGGCACTTATGCGTGGCTGACCGACATGACAAAATAGGTATATGAGAAGGCCTGGGGTTCACTTCTATCAAGTATGGTGCTCTGAATTCACTGAGAATGCTTTCGGCGTAATAGGTATTGATTGGATTTTATGGTGTCGAAGCGCAATAGTGAGCTATAGAATCAATACAGATTTACAAAGGATCAACTTTTTTTTAATGTTAAACGGCACACAAACATGCATATGGGCCACCTGGTGGAAAGTGGTCACCGCCGCCTATGGACCAATGCGTTGCCCGCCTCTGAAAAGACCTCTAATATACCTCTTGAACGATCCCATTTCATAGTCCAAAGGAAACACTGTGGCTGGGAGCTCATTCCACATCCGAATCGTACGAGCGAGAAACGTTCAACTTACCAGAGGGTCGGCGAAAGATCCCCTGACGGTAATCTCCTTGTCCATATTGCAGTCCAGAGTGACTTCGTAGCTCCAAGTGTCCTCATTCTTCTGCAGCGAGGCCTCACAGTTCTTGTGGCAGTTCTTCTCTTCCGAACGCAGCTGGCACAGGCGCATCTGTTTTAGTTGTGATGATCTGCGAAAGAAAATTAAGTATTTGATAAATATATACAGATGCAATATTTTGCGGTAGGCAGAGGTAAGTCGGATGCGAGGAATCTTTTGCCGAGCCTGATTGATGACAACGATAATGATACAATTGGCGTTGACGACAACATTACTGATGAGTATCGATGACGAGCCGCATTGGCTGGCATGCGTCTCCTTAGAGCCGGTAAAGGTAGGGGCGGCCGGCGCCGGCACACCACCGTTCCCATAACACTGACTCATTGCCGTATTAGGGATTATTACTTACTTATTTCGCCGACTCTGAAAGGATCTTGGTGTCCGACATAAAATGACGCTACTCTTGTCGATCCTGAACCTTCCCTCTGGATCTTTGAAAATTGACCATTCTCCACTCCGTCCAACCTGTATCTAGGACGGACCAGAGTAGTGGCCCAGTGGAGTATGGATTTCTTCATACATGACTTATTCAGTAGCAATCATCATCTCAATTCACATGTATTCAAGATGTACACATATCCCGAAGACCAGTACCTGAAGAGCAACCCGAAGAGAGCTTGCTTCCTTCCGCTCTTACCAAGTAAGCACGATGCCGCGCTCCTGTTCGTACCTCTCGCATTCCCACCAAATGTGGTCGCTTATCTCCAAAGCCTCCCCGGTAGATTCTGGGAAACACGTAATCGGTCTCCACCCATATGGCCCTCAATGTACCGCACAGGAAGAAGCGCATCAGTAGTAAGGAAACACACATTGTCATGTTGGTCGATACCGCCGGGTGAATGGGTATTTAATAGACAGGTATGCGCCCTCGTAGACTGCATCTGCACTGGACATCAGGCAGTCCTATACCAGACCATTTTCTAAAAAAAAAGCGGTTAACTGCTCACCTGTAGAGCAGCGCGAGCGGCCGCCTTGGCCGCCGCTAGCGTTGGCGGCGGTGCACCACAGTTCCCGGAACATTGACACCCTTCTCCTGGCATCCTCAAGGGAGAGGAGAGAGGGGGAAGGAGAGAGGGTGACAACAAGACGGTGAGTCTCACCTGTAAAGCAGCGCGATGGGGCGCCGCGGGCGGCACGCGGCGACGGGCAGCCGGTAGCGGTAGCGGCGCGCGGCGCCCGAGCACCAGCGCTCGCGGGAGACCGACTCGTTGCCGCGCCAGGAGCGCGCCGCTAGGGATATCCAGGCGCATTCTGGGGGTTCGAATTGGGGGGGTAAGGATGGTGTATCCCAAATGTGAAATGCTGGAGCGTGGGTAAGCCGGACCCCGGGACGGGAGGGCATTTTCTCCTATTCTAGGCCTATTGTGACATCTCAAACTTGACATTCTCTCTAGCCAGAAATCTATCTGTGTCAAACGTCTTTAACATTATACGATTGTTGAAGATAGCTGAGAAACTGTTCTTTGAATGCAATAGAGATTTTAGGGTCATTATTAATGGACATTTGTGGCTAGAAAGATGTAAAATTTGAGTTGTCACAGCGCGAGAATATGTCCTCTGTTTGCTATGAAACCTGAAACTAGATGCAAGTGCACTTAGTTCAAAGCAGTTTTCAGGTCCGTGGTTTATTATTATATTCAAAAACATGTGCATTTTGCTCCTCAGAAAATTGAATAAAAAATCATCAATTCGTTAATGCCCAGGTTGTGCTCTCGCGCGCCCGGGGTACACCTTGATCATGATACAAGATTTGGCAGGTCAGGTAATTACAGTGGAGCGACAGACAACAGACCTCCGTGAGCCTGTTAACAGGGAAACCTGACCAGATTGGATCATGGTTGTACATTCAGTCGCCTGAATGCGCTGGTTTGATCACGATGTTTTCCCTCACCGTAAGAGCATCGGTTAGTGTTCAACTTAAGCCTCTTAAGTTGAGGTTTGAAATAGTCTAAGTGGAATAGGTTAGATATAACTCAGCCCCGCATTATTAGTAGTTTTGCAGCAAACAACTAAACCCCATTTTGGGCAAAGTGAGCTTTATATCCCATTGCGTAGATCGCTTTATTCTGTTTTTGGGGTAACTAGAAGTTAAAAAGTTGCGAAGCCGACCATCGGCCTAAAAGGGAAAATTCTGCTAGCTACGAAGCCTAAAACTAGATGTAGGAGCACTTAGTGTATGGACGACATTTAAAAATTTTAAGGCGTAGGTATGTTTAGTGCTTTTGTATGTTTTTTTTTTCTCTTCTTCTTTTAATGAACCTTTTCATTCTGTTTGTTTTATGAATAAATATGCTTACAGCAATTTTCAAGTCCATGGTTTATTCTTTTATTTTTACTTTCCTATATTCACGTGCCATTTTGCGCCTCAGAAAATTAAAAACACAAAAATGTCCTTAACTCAAAAGTTAAGTGTATATTTATATATATGTTTGCTTTTTACAGAACTACAGAACCAAAACAAAAAAGGCTTTAATTTTACCGTAAGTTGTAGTTTATTTGTTATGGTTTTGTAAACATTTTCCTAGTACCTACCATTAAATAAAAAAGTTTAAAAACGAAACGAGCAACTAACCTTTGTCGTATATTTCACTGGATTGGTCACCGAAATTCCCGTCGCCCTGTCCAATCTCGTCCGATCCACTCTTCAGCAAGGCTTCGTTGCTCTCTCTCTTCCCCACACTCCTCTTCAGCCTGCCATTGACTATAGCTGTCACATTCTGTTTATTCGAGTCCAAAAAGTTCGAATCAGCTATCATATCCTCTTGGATCTTGTCCGCTTCATCTCTCTTGTAGTCATCTTTTTTGTAATCATCTTTCTTGAAGTCTTCTTTTCTTGTGTCGTTAGTTTTTTCTGCTACCGCCGGTATGTTGGGCAGTTTGTCCCGAGGGGCAGGTTCTAGTGGACGAACGAAGGTTTCGTTCAATTCCTTTTCTGGGGTTCTCTCCAATGGTTCCTGGTTTTCGAAGGTCTGGGGCGGGTCCAGCCCGCATGATGACTGTGACAGAATTTTTTAAGATATAGAGAAACCGTTTGTTCATAGCAATAAGACATCGCATTGTCTAAAGTATGTTTCAATAGTAATAGTAAAACAATTTATAATGCTGATTATTCATTGATCTGGCCAGACTAATAATGATGAAGAATGGGAGCAATTTTACCCACGCACAATAAGGTTGTGGAATGAACAACAACCTGGAGAGTATAACATGGAGTTCTTCAAGAAAGGGGTGAAAAGGTTTTTACGGGGTCGGCAACGCGTGGGTGATGCCCCTGGTATTGCAAACGGCCGTAGGCTGTGGTGACTGCTGACCATCAGGCAGGCTGTAAGCTTGTTTGCCATCTTAGTGGTATAAAAAAACATATGATATGGGCAGCGGGAATTTTCTATTTCATGAGAATCGACCATGGTCGGCCATATGAAGTGATTAATTCTAGTATCTGGCCATGACGCAAACCTGCACACATCCCACAGGTAGAAAAGGCAGACAGACATGGATTGAACAGACACTAAAAATAAACATATCGAAAAACTTGTAATTAATATCTTACCATAGCATAATAGGTTAACATCCACTGCGTTAGTAACATCATGTTATCCTTTTTAGCAGCATGAAAATGAGTAGAGTAAGGAAAGTTAGTTTAGGTTAGTTAGATTTAAGTTGAAATGAGTGAAAATACTTTATTCCATATATATTTAAACATACAATAGATACAAAGTAGGAATGAGATAAGTAGCAGGCAATTATAAATAATCTAAAAAACAAAGTCGCTTGTCGCCATCTGTATCGATGTACGATTAGATATTTTAAACAACGCAACGGATATTAATACGGTTTTCACAACAGATAGGGTGATTCAAGAGGAATGTTTACATAAGAAAAAAAGGGTAGGTAGGTAATGGAGTTCCCTAAATAATGCACAAAACAAAGTATCAACTAATAAATGAGTTTTTCAATTACCTGGCATTCGGCATCCAATTCATTGTCAGTGTTAACGTTGTAAGGACACCCGCCGCCTATGACCTGTACCAAATAATGCATATGATAAGTAACAAAACAATATGATAAGTTGTATAACAATTTTAATGTATATAATTTATTAAATCCGATTGTCATTAAATCAAATAAATAAATTAACATAGTATTAAAATAATAATACGAAATAAATATTATATTATTATAGAAGTTCAAAAAATTACGAACAACCTGTATGGCGTTGGATTCTGAAAACAATTTACAATTCACTTTTATTTTTACAATTCTTATATGTTGTAACTTTGTGAAATTGTGACATCTTTTATTTGAAAGGGGTGTTATTGAAGTGAAAGTTACTTACGTCGGCAACCCGCCTTATTTCTGTTGGTCTGTCTAGTAAATGTGGCGCTTCTGTACTCGGGTCCACACCTGAAAAAAAAAACATCATTTAGAACTAGCGATACGCCCCGGTTTTGTACTATTCCAAACTTAATTTGATCATCCTCTGATCAATCTTGGGCTCTATTTTTGAATTGCTCGCATCGATTAGAAAGGTTTTCAATTATGATTTTCGGCACGAAAAATTCAATATTTTTTTAATTACATTGGCAACACCGAAAGACTACGGTTCAAATATTTACAGATCCGTTAGTGGCCCCCCCACGTGAACCGAAAAAGGTCATATCAGGATCTTTTTGCACTATTTCTACGACTATTTAAGCTACACTCGGACTCACTGATAACGTTCCGGAGGTAGGCGTGGGAGGCGCGGCGCGGCGGCGCGGGCGTGCTCTTGTGCGGGCCCTTCTCGCGGACGCCCTTCTTCGCCGGCTGCTGGGACGGCTTCTGGTTCTGGGGGCAGCAATTATAATAAGCAAGTTAGTTTCACTGAATGGCTTCTACGATATTGTTACACACTAAAGAATTTTATAATTATGAAAATATGGTTCCAAACCAAATCAAACTTTGTAGAAAAATATTTAACACTTTGTGTTGTCATTTCATGATGGAACTCCATTATTATGAATTAAATCACTTTTTGTACACTAGTTCCACTTTAACGTTTTTCAAAACAAAATATAAAATAATTGCCTGAAGATGAGTAATTCGAAACCGGTTGCAATTTAATAAAATAATTATTTTTTTTGTGAAATGTTTGAAATATGCTTATAAACCTACTAATTTAATATTGTATGCCCAAAATAGGACTAGATATAGAGAGACATGAACTTCATAACAACTAAGTTATGTATTCACACCTATGTTACAAATAAATGACTTTGACCTTTAATAGTTGGCGCTTAAGAGGACGACCCAGAAAAACATTCACTAATCGATCAGTAATGTTCTTAAAAAAAATTGGGGACCGAAAACTTAATACTCATAGCAGTGTTATATTATATTGGGATTATGGCAATAACCTTTCCTTTCGTGGGCGAGACCCTAAGTCCTGTAGTGGACTGTTATTTATTTATTTATTTATACTTCATGCACAAACAGTACATTGGCGGACTTAAAGCTAAAATAGCATTATCTACCAGTCTACCAGGAGAGATAACAATTGACAAAAGGTATGAATTTATATGGTAAGGTAGGAATTGTTATGGGCTGTGATGTTGATATATATTGCTATTATGAACATTAAGTTTATTTTAATTATAGTGAACTTGTGTTAAACAGTGTTTTAATTCTATCATAAACTTAATCTATAAAATTAGCGTTTTGTATGGCGAAAATGACGGAATCTGTAATTTTCAAATAAACAAATTTTTGAATTTCTTGGAAATGACCAAAGCGCTAATTTTATAGATAATATATAATATATTCCCACCCAGACGTCAACCAGTCTCCGGTCATATGTTCATACCACCTCTTACCTGTATCTGGTTATAGTCCGTCCTAGCGGGCACCTTCCCGAAGGCAGCAAGTGCTGCCCGCTGCTGGTGGCGATGGAACTCCTTCATGGAGACCAGTTCTTGGTGCTCGCGGAAGTACAGCGCCGACATCACCACTAGGCTGGTGGGGTAGGATTATTATTATAGAGGATAGTGTAAAATTTGATCACGGGAAAGGCTTCCTTGTTTGTCCTAATGTGTATTGTCTTAATGTCAGTAATCACATTAGCTCATGGACACTCGCAACACCAGGGGTATCACGAATGCATGAGAGAAAATCTAACGTGTCTACTTGTTTCTTGAGGGCTCTAATGTGGTAGGCTGGGAAACAGCGCTGCAGGGAGTTCATATAACCTAAAACTCAAATATTTTGTGTACTACAAAACCGATTTTAATGAAACAAAGCTGAGAAACAACCGATTAAACTAGCTTTCAGATAGAGAAAACCTTGTCCAAATCGGTCCACCTGTTCTAGAGCTACGATACCACATACATATATAAAAAGCAACAGACAAAATGGTCGTACGCGGCATTAAGTTTCTTGAAAAGCATACAGTAGTTGACCGCCACTGGTACAGGGATAGGTTAAAACACTTAATTCCAGTTTTGACTACCTGGTCAGATAAGTATATGGCATACACACTTACCAAATAGCCATAATGAACACCAGAACAGTAATCACAACTTGCAGCAACTTATTCGAAACCAGCTCGGAGCTCGCCTCGCTATATCTGTCTCTTTTCCTGCAGCAGAACGATAACCTGGAATCGTATTGAACGTCATCCCTCAACCATATATTCGTCTCTTTCTTTTTGGTCACACCGAAATCTTCTTTCTTCTCCACTCTCTCTACTGAGTCGGTATACGTCGGGAAAATTGGCTTCTCTTTTTCTTTACTCGATTTGACAGTCTTGTTGTAGTTATAATATTTGCCATATTTGGAATAATTCCCATGGCAGTTCTTGCATTGTTTCCTTGTGTATTTGGGCGAATTGTGGCTCAGTTTGTGGCAGCACTCGTGCTTTCGGATGTTTCTGGCGATGTCCCTGATGTGGTCTAGCGACATGTTGCCGTCGCTGTAGAGGGATTTGGAGGAGTGCGATGTCGCTGAGTAGTGGGAATCTGAAAGAGAGGGTTTCTTAAGTTCTTTGTCATTGGACGAGACAACCAACACACAACTGTTGGACAAACAGTCTGATGGAAAGCGATAATTGTCGTCCGTTTCAACTAACAACAATGTATTTTGCAAAGAAATTGGATATAGAGGCACAGAAGGATCCTACTCACAGTTAAAGTCAGAATCTTATATTTTGTTTAGTTTTTAATAGTGCATATAACGTGTTCAAAAGGGATGACTATAAGTTGTTAAATACCCCTCCATAATCACTGCTATTGTCAAATTTGGTGGCCTTGCGGGGCTGTTGTCTTACACAGTCGGCAAATGAATTTGACATTATATAATTCTACACGACGTCATCTACACTGGCCACTGGCTACTGGCATCATAGCGTCTACCAAATTATAGTAGTGTAAGATTATTATATGTTAAATTCAGTAGTCCACTGAATTAGCCAATAGGTCGCCTTAATGTACTAGACATTAAATCATTTGTATAGAATTGTGACAGATTGACAGTGTACATTCTCGATGAGTCAAGGCTATAAAGCCTCTACCCTGTCTCGAGCCTGGACATGGGTCCATCTATGCTCTATGTCCAATATCTTTAGTATATTAATTAAAATATCGATAACAATGCATTAATATATTAAGGCGATGATGATTACGATGACAATTTAGACGACGATAACAATAATAACTATAACAATGCTGACGCTGCTGCTGTTGAATGGAGCGAATATATGGAGGTAGAAAAATGTTGTGATCTCCCTGATGACCTAGGGTCCAACAGATGATCGTCGGTACTAATATTTATACCTCGGAAGTCGGAACACTTCTCTAACGCGATGTAGCACAGACAGCGCCACCTATGTCGATGCCTACCACCTTGTGTTCGTGTAGTCGTAAAGTGAGTATTGTAGAGTTTATCCTGTGTACCGCTTGATGTCGCTTTTCACTCACCAGTGCTGCCGCTGGAGCGTGCGCTGTCGCGGCGCTGAAGCGCGCTGCCTTTACACAGCTTTTTGTTGATCCTCTCGAGCTGGTCGATCCTGGACTCCAGGTTGCCGGTCACCTTGCAGAGCTCTTTAACGGCGCCGAGGTTCTCCATGAAGATTCGGTCCTGAGAGGGATGTTTTTATTGGGTACTGGGTGTAAATTCAGAGGTTAATCAGGTAGTTGGAGTAGACTGACTCCCATCTAATATCCTCGACCTAGTTGAAAGTGGACTTGTCCACATTGTATTATGGTTGGGCTTTGTTTAATGTTTTCGTCCTTGCTGGCTTTTGCATCTGACTCTGTTGCTGTGCGGTCATCAGTATGCCCTAAAGCGCTGCCCTAATTGGCAACGTGCCCATGTCTATAATCTTACGAAGGGCTCGATCGACCAATGGCCAGGAGACCTCAAAACCGCTCGTCGCACGACCATAGTCGTACGGCCGTTGCCAATTAGGACAGCACCTAAGGTACCAGGTACGAGCAGGTCGATAATTTACAGCAGGAAAACAGTCACGACAGAAACGATCCCTGAGGAACTCCCACATCGATAGCTTGATTATCGGATGAGTAGGAATCTATGACTACGCGGATTGATGGTCCAGTCAGAAAATTCGATAACCAGATACAAAACGCAACAAGAATACCATCATATGAGAAAAAGCTTAGAAGGTTTGTATGTAAAATCTTGTCAAAGGCCTTGGTGAAATCGGGTGACATGGCAAGGTCACTCCGTCAATGACCTCACTCCATAAATGTGGCATTCCAGTGCCCCCCCCCCACGTGCAACTTCTTCTTCACACCCCACCCAACTCACCTTATTGACGACAAGGAACCGCTGTATGGTGTCCCCGTTGGGCAGCGTGACGTCGCCCGCCTCGCGCACCGCGTCCGGCAGCACGCGGCGCACGTCCTGCGCCAGCACGCCCGTGTCGGCGGCGGGCGCCGCGGCCCGCGGGTCCAGCCCGAGCAGCCCCGAGTGCTCCGCGAACGAGGGGTCGTAGTCGAACCTAGGGGGCAGGCGGTTAGGACACTGGGAGTGGCATTGGCCCGTCCTGCGCCAGCACGCCCGTGTCGGCGGCGGGCGCCGCGGCCCGCGGGTCCAGCCCGAGCAGCCCCGAGTGCTCCGCGAACGAGGGGTCGTAGTCGAACCTAGGGGGCAGGCGGTTAGGACACTGGGAGTGGCATTGGCCCGTCCTGCGCCAGCACGCCCGTGTCGGCGGCGGGCGCCGCGGCCCGCGGGTCCAGCCCGAGCAGCCCCGAGTGCTCCGCGAACGAGGGGTCGTAGTCGAACCTAGGGGGCAGGCGGTTAGGACACTGGGAGTGGCATTGGCCCGTCCTGCGCCAGCACGCCCGTGTCGGCGGCGGGCGCCGCGGCCCGCGGGTCCAGCCCGAGCAGCCCCGAGTGCTCCGCGAACGAGGGGTCGTAGTCGAACCTAGGGGGCAGGCGGTTAGGACACTGGGAGTGGCATTGGCCCGTCCTGCGCCAGCACGCCCGTGTCGGCGGCGGGCGCCGCGGCCCGCGGGTCCAGCCCGAGCAGCCCCGAGTGCTCCGCGAACGAGGGGTCGTAGTCGAACCTAGGGGGCAGGCGGTTAGGACACTGGGAGTGGCATTGGCCCGTCCTGCGCCAGCACGCCCGTGTCGGCGGCGGGCGCCGCGGCCCGCGGGTCCAGCCCGAGCAGCCCCGAGTGCTCCGCGAACGAGGGGTCGTAGTCGAACCTAGGGGGCAGGCGGTTAGGACACTGGGAGTGGCATTGGCCCGTCCTGCGCCAGCACGCCCGTGTCGGCGGCGGGCGCCGCGGCCCGCGGGTCCAGCCCGAGCAGCCCCGAGTGCTCCGCGAACGAGGGGTCGTAGTCGAACCTAGGGGGCAGGCGGTTAGGACACTGGGAGTGGCATTGGCCCGTCCTGCGCCAGCACGCCCGTGTCGGCGGCGGGCGCCGCGGCCCGCGGGTCCAGCCCGAGCAGCCCCGAGTGCTCCGCGAACGAGGGGTCGTAGTCGAACCTAGGGGGCAGGCGGTTAGGACACTGGGAGTGGCATTGGCCCGTCCTGCGCCAGCACGCCCGTGTCGGCGGCGGGCGCCGCGGCCCGCGGGTCCAGCCCGAGCAGCCCCGAGTGCTCCGCGAACGAGGGGTCGTAGTCGAACCTAGGGGGCAGGCGGTTAGGACACTGGGAGTGGCATTGGCCCGTCCTGCGCCAGCACGCCCGTGTCGGCGGCGGGCGCCGCGGCCCGCGGGTCCAGCCCGAGCAGCCCCGAGTGCTCCGCGAACGAGGGGTCGTAGTCGAACCTAGGGGGCAGGCGGTTAGGACACTGGGAGTGGCATTGGCCCGTCCTGCGCCAGCACGCCCGTGTCGGCGGCGGGCGCCGCGGCCCGCGGGTCCAGCCCGAGCAGCCCCGAGTGCTCCGCGAACGAGGGGTCGTAGTCGAACCTAGGGGGCAGGCGGTTAGGACACTGGGAGTGGCATTGGCCCGTCCTGCGCCAGCACGCCCGTGTCGGCGGCGGGCGCCGCGGCCCGCGGGTCCAGCCCGAGCAGCCCCGAGTGCTCCGCGAACGAGGGGTCGTAGTCGAACCTAGGGGGCAGGCGGTTAGGACACTGGGAGTGGCATTGGCCCGTCCTGCGCCAGCACGCCCGTGTCGGCGGCGGGCGCCGCGGCCCGCGGGTCCAGCCCGAGCAGCCCCGAGTGCTCCGCGAACGAGGGGTCGTAGTCGAACCTAGGGGGCAGGCGGTTAGGACACTGGGAGTGGCATTGGCCCGTCCTGCGCCAGTACCCATCATGAGCAGAATTATGCTTCATGAAATCCTGGATCTATGGTCAAGGCGGAGCCTGGGATCCCAGGCACAACCAGGCTTGGAAAAAGCAAGGTATATAGTATAAAAAGGACACACACACAAAAATGCTCACACATTAGTTTTAAAATGTTAATTAGAACTACAATTAAAAAATATGATACCAATAATACTTTCAAATAAAAAATTTGTCAGGGCTGGACACAGGCATGCAAACCAAATAGTCTAAATAAAAAAATAAAACCAGAATTCCAGAACTCACTTGACAACCCTGATGTTCTGCACATTCCTCAACTGCTGGGCGGTGTCCAGCTCTTGGATGTTGTGTTTGGCGCGAGCGTCTGAAGGGTGGACTATGTGGCCCATCACCTTCAAGTTACCTGTGGGGAAAAACGTATTTAGTACCAGCGACGTAGAGTTCAAATTTACAACGGGTAAATATCGCAGGTGCCAGCTGGATGCGGAAGGCACGGGACCGGCCGCCGTGGAGATCTCTGGGGGAGGCCTATGCCCAGCAGTTGGCGTCCTTCGGCTGATATGATGATGATGTTGACTTTCAAATCATTCACGTCATTACATTAGAACACACGATTATAAAGACCGCGAGGGGGCAGTGTCTTTTCTTCAGTAGTTTCAAAATCGGCGACATGTTAGGTCAATAATGAATGTGGCGTAAAAGGTACTACTAATTAACTAACATGTCGAGGATATTAGTGACGTTATTTATCACCATCTCTCGCACTTCATTCGAGTGATGTTCATGAGAGGTCGTCCTGTTACTTTTATTTTTTATACCACTAAGGTGGCAAACAAGCTTACGGCCTGCCTAATGGTAAGCAGTCACCGCAGCCTATGGACGTTTGCAATACCAGGGGCATTACCCACGCGTTGCCGACCTCGTGAAAACCTTTGCACCTTTTTCTTGAAGAACTCCATGTACACGCATTACACATATTATTTAACCATATGTCTAGTCCTTCTAAAATAACGTTTTGTCTTTCATCATTAGGCCTAGCCTAGCCCGTTAAAACCGCAAAGCCCACCAACCATTAATAACGCACGACTCATCCGGCCGGTCGGTTGATTCCCACTCGGCCGCTGAAGTGCACGCTGTTGTCGTTGACCCACCTGCTCACCTGCCCATCTGAATTGGCCCACCAGACACACAACAACACAACTCACCTGAGATACCTGACACCATCAGGCAGGCCGTAAGCTTGTTTGCCACCTTAAAGGTAAAAAAAAAAAAGATACCCCACGCAACGGCACTGTGGACTGTGTAGAGTAGATATGTGTTGTATTGTGGTCTATAATTTTTTTTATACTTATTGTGTTCTTCTTTCCTTTTTTGTCATTTAATAAATAAATATTTAAAAAAAAAAATTTGTGATGTTGTCGTGTGCGAATAAATGTTATTCTATTCTATATAAAAACCTATAGCAAGCCCACCAACCATTAATGACGCACGACTCGTCCGGCCGGTCAGTGTTGATCCCGACGCGGCCGCTGAAGTGCACGCTGTTGTCGTTGACGCCGCGCTGCCACCAGTTCTCCGTGCAGTCCGACTCGAATTGGCCAGGGTTCGATGCCTGGGGACACGATTTTTAGAAATTAGTTAGGGAATAGGACAACGTGTTGGAGGAGCGAAGTTGTGAACGATGGTATGAACAAATTATTATACGATCAAACCCCCAACGATTGTACGACCAAACCCCCGATGACGAAAAGACTAAACCCCCCCACTATGATACGACTAAACACTGATACGATCAAACGCCCAACTATGATACGACTAAACAATCTAACGATGATACGGTCAAACCCACAACGACAATACGCCTAAACGATGAAACGACCAACAAACGATTCACTACACTTTATGTCAGGTTTATAACCTTAGAAATATCGAGGTAAAAATAATATTAACCTTGTTAATAAACCCGATAACATGTGCGATGAAAGGATATATAAACTTACCCTCACGATGATGCGGTCATTAGCCTGAGCAGCTACCACATATTGGGCATGTGCTGCGTGAGCCCTCAGAGCTACCACCAATTGGAAGTGCCTCTGGTCAGGGTTGGGACGGCCTTTCTTTTGCGTGTTGTTGTTGGATTGTATTAGGCATACACCCAAACGATTTTGACATACTTCCATTCAGATACATCCATCCTCCGAATGGTGAGACGAACAACGAAGCGCCCAAAATATGATATAAACCAAATAAAATCACACTAACGATGATACGGCTAAATTCCCAAAAAACGATGTGATTAAATGCCCAAACGATGATACGATCAAACCCCCAACGATGATACGATCAAACCCCCAACGATGATACGATCAAATTGGGATTTAGGTCGTATCATCGTTTATACGACCAACGATGATACGATCAAAAGACTTACCCTCACGATAATCCGGTCACTAGCCTGCGCAGCTACCACATATTGAGCATGCGCAGCGTGAGCCCTCAGAGCTACCACCAGTTGGAAGTGCCTCTGGTCGGGGTTGGGACGGCCTTTCTTTCGCATGTTGTTATTAGTTGTTTCAGCGAAGTGGAGCCGGCCGACTGTCACCTTGGTGCCTTCGCGGCGGAGTTCCACTCTGGGGAAGAGATGTCACCAGTGAAACCAGAACCCTATTTATAGAGTGCCATAAACTTATCTGATGCGCAAAATATAAATAATATTAAATATTAGAGCAAATCAAAGTGGAATGTATATTTTGAAAAGCGGAGCGACACGTAACATAATATCAGTGACACAAAAATTGACAATGAGCAATACATTTCATTATGATTTGCTCTCACGATTTTTGCTTCTGAATTTAGCCGCTGAATTTAGTCAAATGTAATAAGCGCATGAACCGGTGACGGCGTCGCTGTTGTTGACAACAAAGTGACATTTCATAATGGCGACGTTTATTTCCGGTTTTGGCGAATGGGTCAGATAAGATTTAGCACTCTAGGTGCGACTCCGACCAACGGTGTAGTAATCTTAACAGGGTAGGGTTCTTGTTTAAAAAAATAATTTATCGAATTATTACAATGATTAAGAACCGTCTCCGATAGTACGCCGCCATTTTGATGCAATGAGGAGTTTCCCAGTAGGTATTGTCAGTTGGTTTCCAAAAGCATCAATAGATGGCGCTCCTACATTTTTGGTATTTTTTTTTAATCTGTATGATTTTGGCAGTGGTATCATGCAGTCATCTAATACTAAACCTAAAAATAAAATGTTTATTAATATAAACATAACTTTTAAAGGTTGACCGAAATGTACAAAGACATATTTTTATTAATAGGTACTACTTATGTTCCATTTTATAACAACCTCTAAAATGGTTGAAAACCATTGATAAATACAATATTATCCAATACAACGTACCCAGTGTCTATATCCCCTTTGCTAAGAACCTTTTTAAAGCGATTATCAATTACCAAAATTGTCGGGCCGCCATCTAGTGAGTGGTTAAGAATGCTTTAGATACCTATTGGAAAACTCCTCATTGAGTTTAAATCAATCGCAGCAAGACAGCTCTGGCTCTGGCCTGCGGCGTACTATCGGAGATCGGCGGTACGTCTGCAAAGAACTCCGTTCTCAGGTGGACCTATTTCTATATCGTTCAATCATTTGGAAAAGAAGCGATCTGGGTATGGTGACGTCTGGGAAAAGAACTATGTGATAATGAAAAAAAAGTGTGTAGCGACATCTATCGCTCCACTAGGGAAACTCAACGATACTCACATTACGAGTACACGAACACAAGGTTGGCAAGCATCCGCACATAGATGGCGCTAACAATCCTACATCGCGCTAGAGAAATGTGCCAACTTCCACGGCATATATACAACTTCCGACGATCAACTGTCGGACCCTTGGTCCCCTGGTCACAACACCCGGCCAGGTGGGTAATTTACAAAAGTGTTATAAAGGCTGCGATCTAGTGAAGAAAATTATGAATATAATATACTTACGGTACTGGATGAAATGGTTTCTTTGTTCTATCCGATTGGCTTTGTTCTATTCTGACTTCTTGGCTAGGGTCCTCCGCCTGACAAGAAAACATCATTTAATAAATAATTGTCATTTTCATCGAGCTAACGTGACTACAATATTGGTTATCTGTAATTAGCCAATTCAGGCCCCCTGACCCTGATCTCCGTGACCTGTTCCCCTATTAACAGAGTCACGGATGTCAGATGGCAGTCGCTTACTGCAATTACGTGATCTGCCAAATCCTGGATCATGGTCAAGCCGGGACGCCAGGCCCTCGGGATATTGATGTCAAGATGAAGATCATGATTAATGACTTTGTCTAGGAATCCATTTGACCTAGGGACGATATACTTTAGACGGGTCCCGAGTCGCTTGCTACACCACAGCACAGTCTTGGGTTTCCGTGTAGGTAAGTCTTAAGCAAGCCGACTAATGTCAGACAGATCAGCCAGGATATAGTTTGGGCTTGAGACAAAATCCGTTGCGTGTTTTTAAAGAGCAAGCGGAAACAGAAATTCAGACGCTGAAATTACTTATTACGTAAAATAGTGTTTTCATTCTATCATATTCGTCGGCACACTAGTCGGCGGTAAATAATGCACATCGGCTAGTTTTGGCTGGCAACAGAGACAAAGTTCTGTGAAGCAGGATTCAGATGTACCGATATAAACCTACCTTCACTCCGAAGAAATGTATGCAGAAGCTATTGATCTTCTTGAAGCCCTCGCCGGTCTTCACGTAGTGCGGCTCGCCGGTCGCCTGCATTTGGCAGGTCACCTGCGAATTACATACCGTTAACAATAACCCTTAATCTGGTTGAATCTAAAACCGGATGAAATGAAATAGGTAGTTGTTCGCCGACCCGATATCGAACTGCACGGCTATCACACGTGTGTCCGCGACACAGCTCGCGTCTTGGGAAAACGTTTGTTTCCTTCTCTCTATACTAAGATGAACAAGATAGAAGTATCTATGTTGCGCCTTTTCACGAGCACGTGCATATAGTATCGCTCTGTATCATCAATTTGAGGTCACCCTCATCTAGCTACCATATCTCCTTTGACAATCCGCACGGGTCTTCAGACCATTGATTCGGGTAGTGGTGGCTGTCACGTGCCAGTCCAGTACCGCGGGCTGACGCCATGTTAGGCACTTCAGATCAGCAGACATTGCATCAAACTCAGGGCCAGTTTCTGGCCTTGAGCGGAGCCGTAGCTACTAAGTATCCAAGAGTGAAATTCCTAAATTAATAGCATAACTGTATCTACATTCATCAACTTCAGTTCCATCACTCTCTAAACCTTACCTGGAAGTGGTTCTTCTTCTGGCAGACGAACGCCTCGTCGATCTGCGAGTAGTTGAACCCCTTGTCGGCGCCGACCACGTACGAGGGTGTAGGGCTGGGGACAATGGGGACAGCAAAGTTAGTAAGTAGAGCCTGAGAATATGAGGTGTTGTCATATTCCGGATACTTTTATCGACCGTCGTCGCCCTTTCAATAGGGGATCTCATAACCGTCCGTCGCACAACCATGGTTGCAGCATAAATAAATAAATAAATATTCGTGGACAAATTCACACCGCCATCTAGCCCCAAAGTGAGCAAAGCTTGTACTATGGGTGCTAGATAACTGATATACGACTTAAATACTTTCAAATACATACTTATTATACATAGAACACCCAGACCCGTAACAGAAATTAAAATTCATCATTTCAATTTCTGCTTGGCCGGAAATCGAACCCGGACCTCTTGCGTGGCAGACATGTTGACCAGTGAACCACTCAGGTCGTCACCAATCGTTGCCAATTAGGACAACGTTTTAGAGCAGCAACGCAATGCTTGCCTCCCACCTCGGAAGCGGCCCGGTGCGAGACCGGCATTGCATTTGTTTTATGGGGGCGGATATAATAGGTACAGTCCAACGGTTGCACATGTCCTGGACGACATGAGCAACCGCTTTCAATGGAGTGGGCCATTTAATTGTGTGCCCCAATAGGCAACACCTTTCTATTCTACTGATGCTAGAAGGCATCTTGGCAGCGGGTCTAGCCAAGATGATTCTACTGCGACTGACGATCGGAACTTGTCGACTGCTTTCGACCAGATTCACAGCGCTCACACGGCAGTACAGTGCCGATCTAAGGGGAGATCTAGAGGGAAGGGAAGGGGGGGGGGATACTCACAGCGGCTAAAGGTTGGCATCAAAGAGCGGCGTCCAGGGCGAGTGCGCCGCCTTCGAGCCGTCGGCGGAGAGTGGCCGGCGTCATCCGCACTAATGGGAGGGAGAGTTCCAGATGCGTTGGCGGCAGCGCAGAGGGCAGCCAGCTTTGCACCAGTTTTAAGAGGGATCTAAGGGGAGCATTGATACTCACAGCGGCTTCAAGTTGGCATCGTACAGCGGCGTCCAGGGCGAGTGCGCGAACGCCGCGAACCGGATGCACTGCAGCGGCGCGTCGTCGCCGGCCTCCGAGCCGTCGGCGGAGGGCGGCGCGCGGCTGCCGGGGGATGGGGCCGCTGGGGAAGAAAAGTAATATTACTTAAATAATAAAATAAAGTGTTAGACAAGTGAAGGGCGGCTTGCAAAAAATTCTTAAACACTCCACCTGATGGAATGTGATCACCGCTACCTATGGACATTATCAACATCACCACTCATGACCAACATCACCACGGTCTAGAACATACCGTGACAACAAAAATAGACATGACGGTGTCGCTGTTGATGAATTTAGTATCGTCACTAAATGATATTTCAGCTGGCGATTTAGTTCCAGTTTCGGTCACCTGGTCAAATAAGTTTGTGGTGACGTGTGGGACTCTAATAATAATAAATAATCATCTTGGTGTTAATGTCCCGGTTGTGCTCTCGAGCACGAGGGTCCGGGGGCCATTCCCATGATACAGAATTTGGCGATCAGGTAATTACACTTGAGCGACTACCATCTGACCCTCGTGACCCTGCTACCAAGAGAACCTGACCAGATTGGAACATGGTTACAAGTTCAGTTAATTGAATTTGCAAGTTTCATTTCAGGTATCGGCACCGAACTCTCCGAAATTATAATTCCACAAATTATCGGACCCAGTGGGTAAAACTGAAACTATGTGTCGCCATTTTAAAATGTCATGCCAATTACATCAATAGAGGGGCAATTCGCCATTTTATCTAGTCACAAAGCTATATTACACCACTACCACCACTACGTTACCTGTCTGACCACTTGGCGAGTAATTCACGCACTAACTGTAGGGGTCAGCTGAAAATCAGCGTTGTGGTCTTACTACCTACAGCATATGCTGAGCTGAGCTCTAGTTTGGCATGACACTACAATATTTAACCTAAACTATGTTAGTAAGAAATATTTTAGTTAATTTATATTGTAGAAATTGTCAAATAAATATTATGTCTATGTCTATTAAAACGTATCTGAAGTTGATCTTCGATATTAGGTAGGATTGTTGTAGATAGGTGTTATGAAAATGTTTTTAGCCTGCAATAGAGACTTCAATGTCATTATTAATCTAGATTTGTGGCTTGAAAAAATTTAGGTTTCGAGATTTTACCGCGCGAGAATTAGGCCCCTGCAATGTTGTCACCGGGTCAGATAAATTTATTGCACATATCAAAGTATTTTGACATAAGCCTTATAGCGTACCTATATACGCTCGTTAAACGACTTGATCGCTTGATCAACGTATGGTCCATTTTTATTAGTAAGACTACCATGTTTGCGAATACAGGTGTCAATCTTTTGTTGATTGGAGGTGCTACAACACGGCAATTAATTGCTGTCTTTGTAATTTTATGTCTCAATTATGTAATTTATATATTTATTTTTGTATACGTCTATGCTGTGTTGTGCTGTCTAGTCGATTTATTATTATAATCTGTTAATATTCAGATCATAATAGGAGCGCCGTGTGGTGTCCGGCAGAGTAGATAAGCACCAACCCCTTACACTCATGGGTGTCGTACAAAGCGACTAATGTCTTCGAGGCACAAGATCAAGAGTCTCCGTAGTCTGGAAAATGGGCAGCAGCATTTTCCATTGTTATATTTAAACACTGCGATCTCCAACCCGCCGGCCGAGCGTGGATATTATGACAATAACCTCCCATTTCATGGAAGAGGCCATAAGTCCTGCAGTGGACTGTTACGGGCTGTGATGATGATGATGAATAGGAGCGCAGCGGAACCGCCTGCAATCCTAACCTATTCCTCTCTTAAAAAACACGACATGCACCACAAAATATCACATCCCAAGTCCCTTACGACCAACTCATTATTGGATCGCAGTTACGCGTGTAATCGGAAACCGGGGCTATTATCTGTGCGTCTATTTATAGCTACGATTCGACGTCGGCTTTACAAACTAGTCATCTGCTAATGTGTTATTTCGGTGAGTTTTCGACGGCAACTTGTTTTAACTGCGATTTTAAGTTTTACCGTTACTGGCTAACTTTTTTCTTTATTGTCAATAGGCTTGCATTTGACCTCAACTCACCTGATGGAAAGCGACGAAAAGAAACTGTCCTGTATTTCCGCTAAACTTTTGGTCGTGTCCTATATCTCAATAAGACAAATATTTGGAATGGTTTCCAAATTTGAACTGGTGTTCAATCGCGATTATCATCACAGCCCTTACCAGCTCACTGCAGGACTTAGGGCCTCTCCCACGAAAGGGGAGGTTATTGCCATAATCTCCACGGTTGGCAGGCGGGTTGGAGATCGCAGTGTTGTAAATGTAACAATGGAAAACGTCAAAAACGTTTTAAACGTTTTTGAAAGTCATTTATAAACGTCATAAAAAATAATTTGATTTCTAAAGGATTGTCTATTTCGTGAGTTATGAAAAATTCTATTAAATAATGGGCAAAACAATTCAAAAGGAAGTGCGGGAGATAATTATCAACATGATTAATAATTTAGACAAACTAAAAGTACAAGTTCAAGCTAATAGTGACCAAAATAACTAAATGTTTACAAGAAAGACTGACAAGGACTGACAAGGACAGATTATCCCCAGATTATTGCCATATCAACACAGTATAATTTTTACTACTGTCTGTCAATTCGGACTTATCGTGGTCCTACGAGTATTATAGCCCTTATAATCGCGTCAAACGTTAAAAATTAAAATCACAGTTACAACAAGTTGCCGCCGAAAACGGGCTATGAGATAGCCATATCATTCAGGTACGAAGAATATACTTGGTCATTGCTAATAATGAGCATGATTATTTCTTGTCAGCAACATGATTACCTACCTACCTATTTATGTTTGTATTGTTACGGTCTAGGGCTAAACCCACAATTGTCATCGCTACAATTTGCACAATGGTAACCTCGCGAAATTAATCTGCTTGGACTGAAGTGTTCTAGGAGTGTTTTTTTATATAATACGTCAGACAAACTGGCAAGCGGACGACTTGATGGAAACTAGTCACCGCCGCCTATGGACATCAGCAACACTAGGGGTACTACCAATGCGTTGTTCGCCTCTAAGGAGACCTCTAATATACCTCTTGAACGATCCCATGTCATAGTTCAAAGGGAATCGTACGAGCGAGGAACGTTCTTTTGAACCTTCGCGTGGACACCACTAGAGGATCCCCGTTATGGGGATGAGTTCCCATCCCACGGCGGGTGGTGCGATGTCGTTTTACAGTAATCGTAATAGAAATAAACGAAACATTTCTTTGTATTATTTTAGTTACATTCTTTCATCGCACCGCTCGCCACCGAAAGGGAGTTCATCCTCACACCTTGGAGCCAAATTGGTCGCGAACTGTGCGGTTCCAAATGAACTTTCTCCCACGAACACTAAGGTTGTGGAATAAACTTCCTGGAGAGTACAACATGGAGTTATTCAAGAAAGGGGTTTAAAGGCTTTTACGGGATCGGCAACGCGTGGGTGATGCCCCTGGTATTGCAAACGTCCATAGGCTGCGGTGACTGCTTACCATCAGGCAGGCCGTAAGCTTGTTTGCCACCTTGTGGTATGAATAAAAATTCTTTACATTATTCTAGTTACAAATGACTCAGCATATTGTACGAAGCCGAAGCGTGTCGCTAGTTTGCGCTAAGCGAGTTTACAATGAAGACTTCATAAATATCTTTTTGCATTGGTATGGCAAAAAAGAGACGGGCCAAGTTCAGAAGTTGGCGCATCAAATGACCTTTGATGTCTAAGCTGCTCAACTTTAGTTAATCATCTTCAAGGTAATTGTATATATATGTCGCAGCCGGATGGTTAAATTAGCCGGTTAACTAAACGGCTAACTTTTTGAGCAACTATTTAGTTAAAAATTTGCCAATTTCATATGATTTTAAAGTGATGTTGAAAGAACGATATTGCCTCGAGTTTACGCAGCTCTTTCACACATTGTTCCACTGCTAACCTACCCACAATAATTTCAAAGTATAGTTAGTTTAGTTTGCATTAGGTTTCTATTCGGTTAGTTTAGGTTAGCATTATGACAATGAATGGAAGAGCTCCGTAAACTCGAGGCAACATCGTTCATTTGACTTTACTTTCAAAGTTCATGAATTTGGCCAATTTTCAATTAAATAACTGCTTAAATAGCTAGCCGTTTAATTAACCGACTGATTTAACCATTTGGCTGCGACATATACAGTGTATGGCCTAGAACCGGGGCAAATATTAAAAACGGAGGCTCTATAGGCCACCAGTAATTGAATTATTATGGTCACAAATAATTATAAAGATGAGGTAATTGTGTCTATTACAATGTGCCTGTGTTGCATTGCATTATGCCTGTACCAACAGATAGAAAGAGTTTGAAACATTTCAAAATTCATTTGCAAGTATTCTGAGCTTACGTTGCATCTTACTAATTTGTAATGGAAACACTCTTTTTAGAGATAGGAGTAGGTACAGTGAGCAATATGCCTTCTAGAAGCTGAAGAAGTACCTATGTGCAAACGGTCAGCGAATTTTCCATCATTATTAACCCAACCGACGGGAAAACCGTTTGATAACCCTAGAGTAATTCCATATGTGACTAACACTAGATACATTTGCCGCAACTTTCGTTTTGTTTTGCATTGTTTTACAGATACCACAATTTTTATAGTATCAATTTCAGTATGTTTGTTAGACTATATTTTTTCTTACTGTCTAGGGAGGCACGCGGATGGACGGTCCACCAGATGGATACATATTCTTCAATATTTCCTAAACCACTTAACCGATTTTAATGAAACAAATCTAAGAACCATCTTGATTAAACTGCCCTTCAAATACAGAAAACCGCATCGAAATCGGTCCCTCCGTTCGGGAGCTACGGTGCCACAGACAGATACACACCTACACGTCAATAACCCCTCTCTTTTCGTCGGGAATTAAACTTGTTTCCAAATTACTACTACCCAATCACACAACCGACATAGGAAATCGTGGAAAACTACACACAAAACCGAACAGCAGGCCTCTGCTTATCTGATAACACTTGAGCAGGTGTAGGTGTAGGTATCTATACCAAATTTATGTAAATGTCTGTTTGATTGTAGTGGAATAAGCTTAAGTGTAAGCAGTGTGGTGTCCGGCAGAATAGAATAGCACCAACCCCTCACACTCGTGGGTGTCGTAAAAGGCGACTAAAGATTTCGAGGCACAAAATCTATGAGTCTCCGTAAGCTGGAAAATGGGTAGCAGCGTTTTCCATTGTTATATAACACTACGATCTCCAACCCGCCTGCCGAGCGTGGAGATTATGGCTACAACCGCCCCTTTTGGGGAGAGGCCCTAAGTCCTGCAGTGGACTGTTATGGGCTGTAATGATGAAGTGTAATCTTTGCTTGTAGTCTTCCTGTACCACACACCTTTTTCGATTGATATCTCTTCTGGTAAACTGGTAGATAATGGTATTTTAGCTTTAAGTCCGCCATTGTACTTTTAGTGCATGATGTTTAAACGAATAAATAAATTATTAATAAACAAAGTTAGTCGAAGCATCTTAATAGAGCCACAGAAGTTGCCTAAGTTACTATCTAAATGTGGCTATTTGGTACAGTCTATGATGTGCATACAAAACCATCAATACACCAGGTACATAAGGGGAACAAACTGTACAACCTCACCCCGAAGTACACACGCTCTCCATGCTAAACGCCATTCTAAATTGACCCTTAAACCTAAGAAGATACGATTGCTCCTCACCTGGCTCACATTTGACCTGGGACGCGTCTTGGGAGTGCTTCCTTTTCTTGCTGCATGGCTCCTGGAGGCTAGTGTAGACCGGCAGGGCGTCGTGGGCTAGCGACACCAGCTGCGTGTTCATGATGCCCTGGTCCATGTCTTGCATGTCTACCCTGACCTGGAGAACAATTGTCATCATCAGATATGAGGGAAAACAAGGTTTTAAATTTTAATCTGGTGGTAGGGCTCTTGACAGCGTCGGTGGCCGGGTGATTAAGTATCTGACTCGTAAGCGAGAGATACCGGGTTCGAATGCCACTGCGGCCATGTACCAATGACTCTTTTCTAAGTTATGTACATTAGTTGAATGCTAACCGATGCTCTTACGGTGAGAGAAAACATCGTGAATGTGTAACCCCCTGGTAGCAGGGTCACTGAGGTCAGATGGCATTCGCTCCACTGTAATTATCTGATCTGCCAAATCATGGATCATGGTCAAGGCGGACCCTGGGCCCTCGTGTGCGAGAGCACAACGAGGACATTAACGCCAAGATGTTTATTTTTTAGGGCTCTTGACAACTTTTTAAGAGTGATAATAATATATTGTTAATGTATATCTTTGATTTACAATATCTCGCAAGATATACACTTTTGACATTTTTGAACATAATATTGAAGTTTCCAATCGATTGGCATAAGTTTTATGAGTTACCGCAAAATCGTTATTTTTTCAAAATGACGGAAATTTTGTGGTGATTTTGCCAGTAGTAAATGTTCAATGCTCTTTAGGCTACTTTAATAGTACAGAGCATAACCTTGATCCATCCAATCTGGTGATTAGTAAATGACGATGATGATCACAGAATAAACGAAATTCAATGCAGGCGTACTTATAACATGATTAATTAGCAATTAATATCACAGAAACGTAATTATTCGACGATAAATGGCAGCCATAAAATGCGTGATAAGTCGTGTTCAAATGCGCACTTGCGGATTTTTTACATTTGGAATACATATACTGACACGAAATTAAAAAATAATCATCTTAGCGTTAATGTTCCGGTGCATAATCCCGGAGGGCCTGGGGTCCACCTTGACTATGATCCAGGAATTGGCTCTATCAGGTAATTACAGTGCAGCGACTGCCATCTGACAACAGTGACCCTGCTACCAGGGTAACCTGACCAGTTTGAATCATGGTTATGAAGATTCAGATTCAGTTTCATCACGATATTTTCCCTCACTGTAAAAGCATCGGTTAGAATTCAACTAATGTACTAACTCAGAAAAGAAAAGAGTCATTGGTACAGTTGAGTTCATTATTATGAGCATTGCCAAGGCTTCAAATATAAATGTACATGGAAGGGTACTTATATATCTGAGCAGATGTACATATGTTTGATTGTTGGATCTGCTCAGATATATTAGTACCCTTCCATGCACATTTATATTTGAAGCCTTGGTAATGCTCACATATTAATAAACTCGACCGTACATGGCGGCAGTGGGATTCAAACCCGGTACGGTCTATCAAATGCTGGACCATGGCCAAGGCGGACCCCGGGCCTTCGAGAACACAACCGGCACATGAAAACACCAAATTAATTTATATATAAAAAAAAATTGTCTCACCTGGTTATACCTATTCTGGTACGCGATCGAATCCAGCCCCAAGTCATGTCGGACCGATCTGATGCCCAGCTCCACTATACTAGGATCTTGGGGTATCACCACGACATCGTTCAGAGTTCCTCTGAGCTCATGCTCTATACTGTCTGACTTCAGCTCCTCATATATCGTGTAGTCCCCATTCTGCTGCAGAATCTCGTGGGTTGGAAGGTGGTCGTGGACCAGCATGTAGTCTGGGCCCAGGACCGTCTGTGGTACGGCGATGGCATGAGGACCTTGCGCCTCAGAGGGACTGTAGGGGTTCTCCGACCCGGAATCCGGTGGACTTTCTGGCAGCTGATGACCCCTGGAAGAAAAAATCGGGTTCAGATGCAGGTATTTATTGATGATATGACGTGTAGTGGACAACAGAGCGAGAGAGCGAGAAAGAAAATATAGTCACTAAATTACGTTTCAAAAGAAAAAAACAAAAGTAGTGCACGCTATTAGGCGCTGTCCTAATTGGCAACGGTCATGTGACCATGGTCGTACGACGGACGTCGCCCGACCAATAGGAGACCTCTAAACCGCCCGTCGCACGAGCATGGCAGCACGACCGTTGCCAATTAGGACAGCGCCTAACCGTTGTCACGCTCTACTTTTTACAAGCTTTTATTTACTTTCACATGTCCTTATGTTTGTGTGTAATAAAATCTCGCAAGTTTTTGACCCGTTTCGCGGTTTCCGATTGAGCTGAAATTTTGCATATTTACGTGGGTAAGTACGGTGACAATGCAATGTTATAACTATTAAGCTGATCTGATAATGGAGACGGAAGGTGGCCATAGGAACTCCTAAACTAAGCACTTCTATAAACTTCATAAGCGCATTATTAAACCTTCCTCTTGAATCACTCTATCTATTGTCGAAAACCGCATTAAAATCCGTTGCGTAGTTTAAAAGATCTAAGCGTTCATAGATACATAGGGACAGACGGCGGGAAGCGACTTTGTTTTATAATACAAAATTACATCAATGTTGTAAGAATTATTATTATTATAATAAGTATTATTATGAATTATGAATTATGAAGTCTGATTATACATAGTGTAAATTAGTATGTTGCGTCTCCGGAAGAATGAAAGATTTTTTCAGCAAATACTCGCTTAACTGACTCTAGCTTTGTGTTATATAAATCCAGCTCATCGTGAATCGTATATAGGTGTTGAAATACTATTCATTTGAGAATTTTTTTGTCTTTTTTTCTATCAAAACGTACCTAAAAAGTGAGAATACGGCGACAAATATCTTACAAGTGTACAGTATACCAGTATAAAAAAATTAAAACAGTTATAAGTATCAACTGAAAATAACGTAAACGAATTATATTTTTAAGTCATCAAAGAAGCGTTCTGCCAAGACGAGGCAAGTTATAAGTTGATTTTCACATGTGTGAAAATTCCGGCTAACTTATCAACCGATATAAAAGTCTGCAGTCTGCAAGGGCTCTGGTATCAATACGAGTACTTCGTCTAAAACAAAGTCGCTTCCCGCCGTCTGTCCCTATGTATCTATGTACGCTTAGATCTTTTAAACTACGCAACGGATTTTGATGCGGTTTTCGACAATAGATAGAGTGATTCAAGAGGAAGGTTTATGACAATGACAAAAAGAAGGGTAGCTAGGGGTAAAGTAGATGTAGGGTAGATGTAGGGTAGGTGTACGTTAGGTGTTGGGTAGGGGGTAGGTGTAGGGTAGATGGAGGGTATATGGAGGGTAGGTGCAGGTAAGTGTTGGGTAGGTATGGCCGCCCGACTAAGGAAGTACCTCCACCTTACAGAATATCGCAGCTAAATAATACTATTTTAAATAGTATTGTGTTTCTGCCGGTGAGTAAGGTTTCCAGTGCTCCATGGGGTGGGGATTTGGGGAACCGTGGCTTTGGCATTTGCCTTTTTGCTGCCAGAGCAACGTGTTATATAGGTAGGCAACGCATTAGCGATACTCTTGGTGTTGCTAATGTCTATAGGCAGTGGTGACCACTTTCCATCAGGTGGCCCGCTTGCCTGTTTGCCTACCGTATGATATAAAAAAAGATATATGGTAGGTGTAGGGTACATGTAGGGTACGTGTAGGGTAGGCTTACGGTAGGTGTAGAGTGGGTGGAGGATAGATGTAGGTTACATATAGAGTAGATGTCAGGTAGCTATATGGCAGCTGTAGGTTAGGTGTGGAGTTTTTAGTGGGTTTACCGTTTACTCGATCTGGCTCTTTGAAATAGTCCTTCACTGTGAAAGCTACCGTCTTGTGGAATCAGGTACCCAAAGAGATTCGTCACTCCAAGTCACTCAACTCCTTTAAGGCAAAGTTGCGCTCGCATCTGCTCTCGGCTGGCATATGAATTTTGATGTCCTTAATTGGCAATTTTTTTATGTAGTTCATGTAGGTGTATTGTCTATATATATTTTAGTTTTGTTATATGTGTATATTTCCACTTTCCATATCCATCCATCTTTATAAGTCCATGTTGTTGACTTGCCTGTGTATCAAGCGGTTCTTTACACAAAGGTTGCCTGGTAGAGATCGCTTACAGCGATAAGGCCGCCTTTGCCCACAACTAGTTATGGTTTTTTATCGGTTCTTTTTAATGTGTGAGCAATAAAGAATTAATCTATCTATCTATCTAGAAGCCCTACACAATCTAGTTCTTCCCCTGAGGGGCTGAGTACCTGCATTGCAGGTGTTCTCCACGTCACCAAAAAAAAGGATAGCTATACGGTAGGTGTAGAGTAGATGTAGGGTAGGTGTAGGGTGGGTGTAGGTGTAGGGTGGGTGTAGGGTAGGCGTAAGAGTAGGTACCTATAGGCAGGTGAAGGGTATGTGTAGGGATTTTTTTTGGTGTAATATGTAGGCAGCGGAAATCCGTCATGGACACCAGGGGGCCCAGGTAGTGCCGGACTCTTACCGGCTAAAACCCCTACTTGCCCTCGAAGGCTAGGGTAGGTGTTGTGTACTCACCCGATGCGGCGCGCGTCCAGCGGCTGCGGGGGGAAGCAGCCCTCCCCCACGGGGGTCATGAACGCCTCCAACTCGTCTATCAGGCCCGGACCTGCAAGGAACAAGAATAGGAATAACAATGATTATTGCCATAAGACACAAATTCTCGGAAACGACGTCGCGGCAGACCCAAGAAAAGGTGGGCAGATGAGCTGCGGGCCTTCGAAAGTGACTGGCAGACATTGGCACTTGAAAAAAGAAAAAGAAAGAGAAAGAAAACATTGACAAGGGAGACTTTAGGTCAATAGGACGTATAAAACATTTGCGCAAATAGGCCACCTATTTCCGAATCCATCGCCGCGATTCGAACGGTTTTCAATTTTTATTTTTAGCATGACAGATTCGATATTTAAATGCATAATACTGATTTTCCATATTTTTGAACCGTTATCTTTCGATGTCGACAAAGTGATTTAAATAATATTTGTCGTTTCTTTATCTTTGCCTCTCTCTGATTATTTATTACTATTTGTTTAATATATAGGTAGTGTATACCTAATATAATATAGTGACAACACATTTTGCCTATGGATAAATACATTGAACAGTCTCGGGAACTGATTGGTGGCACACATATGATTTTTTTTTCTTTTTTTTTTATAAAAAATAAGATTCGTTTTAAGCTTAGCCTGTGTCAGGAGGCACCTTATCTACTTATATCTATGGAATTCATTGTTCTGGTTACAATTAAATAATATGAAAACAATTTATTTGATGAAATAGATTTGATTTGATGATTAGATTTATTTATTTCATAAGTTAAAAATTTACAGGTCGGCATTAAAAATACAGTAGTGACTATAAACTAATTGCAAGCTCGTACAGATTCACGAGTGGCATACCATCAATCTTTACATATCATTACATATGTTTAAATAAATGACATTATTGATTACAAAATAAATATCAGATGTCAATAATTAAAATTTATAAAATATATGTCAATCTGCAAAATTATAAGTATCTAAATTAATCACCATTAAAGTATAATATTCAAATTTCAAACAGTTTTTGCTAAATGTCATTAGGTATTTTAAAATATGAATCATTAATAAAGATGTCAGAAATGGTCAATTTGGAAGATTAATATATTTCAATTAATGTCAAAATGAATGTCAATCTGGAAGATTATATTTCAATGAATGTCAATATTTACAATATTTTTAATTAGATATTGCATCGAGCTTTCAAATGTAATTTTATCAGCATTTTTATATTATTGATAACGAATTTTGGGTCGACGATACCTTTATACCTTTATGGAAGTCATCAATGTAGCAGGCGAGTTTTATAATTATTTTTTAGCCTATTAGTAAACACATTAGGACTTGGTGCATCTTTCACCTCTTGCGGCAGCACATTGTACAGGCTCGGGCCTGCGACCGCCAGCAGCATCCGCGCTTTTGCGGCAGGGCGGTGCACTTAGTAGTAGGCGGTTGCGAGTGTTCCTACTGCGATTGTCACCTAGTGTAGGGAACTCGTTGATGTTGTGTTTGACCTGCTTATCATCATCATCATCACAGCCCGTAACAGTCCACTGCAGGACTTAGGGCCACTCCCACGAAAGGGGAGGTTATTGCCAAAATCTCCACGCTTGGCAGGCGGGTTGGAGATCGCAGAGTTTAAATATAACAATGGAAAATGCTGATGCCCATTTTCCAGACTACGGAGACTCTTGATCTTTTGCCTCGAAAACATTAGTCGCCTTGTACGACACCCATGAGTGTAAGGGGTTGGTGCTATTCTATTCTGCCGGACACCACACGGCCAAATAGTCTATATAGTAAATAATAGACCTGCTTATAAATAGTCAATATGTAGGCACAAATTTTTAACTCCCAAAATAGCCCTTGAGCAGGAAAGTCGTAAGGCTTCCCGGCGATTAGCCGTATAGCACGCTCCTGAAGCTTGAACACGCGGTCGCAATCCGCAGTACCCCATAGGTCGATCCCGTAAGTTAGAAGGGAATTGACGACCTGAGTGGTGCAATGCCGGTCTGCCGGTCTGCCACGCAAGAGGTCCTGGGTTCGATTCCCGGCCGGGCATTTTGCTGTGTGAATTTGTCCACGAATATTTATTTATTTATTTAATGGAAGTATCCATTATATAGATTTATCATGTTTTCGACAGACAGACAATGCCTGGATAGCGCAATGCAGGCAGAGGCTAGTTTATCACATAACGTATCGATGTTAGCTGACCACGTTAGACCCGCGTCAATGATTAGTCCTAGGTGCTTCACCGTATTAGCCTGCGGAACAGGTGAACTATTTAGCATTATGTTTAATTGCCCCGTGTCAGACTTACGTAGTTTAAAATGCATTGTTCGCGGTTTTTTTTTCAATATTTAACGACAAGCCGTTTGCATCAAACCAGTCTCCTATGTTCTGTAAATCATCACAGCCCATAACAGTTCACTGCAGGACTTAGGGCCTCTCCCACAAAAAGGGAGGTTATTGCCATAATCTCCGCGCTTGGAAGGCGGGTTGGAGATCGCAGTGTTATAATATAACAATGGAAAATGCTGCTGCCCATTTTTCAGTCTACGGAGGCGCTTAGATCTTTTGCCTCAAAAACATTAGTCGCCTTGTACGACACCCACGAGTGTAAGGGGTTGGTGCTATTCTACTCTGCCGGACACCACACGGCCGGCATGTTCTGTACAGCATGGTCCAATTTGAGCTACTGATGATGCATTATGTACATGATGGTATATTATTATCATAATTTCGCCCGCGCTCACTTCAAAACACTAAATCAAATCAGGTCTTTCGAAAAGAGGAACGACGCCTTACAAAATATAAGCCACACAAATATGAACCTTATTCTATGAACAATTAATTCCACGTTGCTTTGCTCTCACGCTTTTTGCTTCTGAATTTAGACGACCGAAATTAGAATACAATATGCGCATTAGCCGACCATGCTAAATGAAGCGTGTATGGCAAGGCCAATGACAGAAATATTGTAAATAAAGTTCGCGACTGCATACCTGTCAGTTCATACAAACATGTCATGTTGACGTCTGTCACGATCAGTGACAGTGTTGTATGACCTGACAGGTGAAAACGCGTGCTTTTTTAAATTTTTGCTCAGTTCGTGTTTTTATTTGTTCTTTCATTTAATTATGGTTTGGTTGTCATTATGTAGGCGATTCTAAAAGAAATTTTGTGAAGCTTTTTATTCTACCCAATGTCCTACGAGCATATAATCCTGGGGTTCGAAATACCCCCTTCGAAACCTTTTTAGATCGCATTTTTTCACGGTTGACTGGTAAAAGTAACTTTAGCTTTAAGTCCGCCAATGTGTCTTTCGTGCATAAGCTTTAATAAATTAATAGAAAGGTTACATTAGCGTTTTATAATATGATTCATATTAATTTGTCAAAAACTAATCTGCAGCGTCGCTGTTGTTGACATTGACGTGGCGATTCAAAATGGCGTCACTTACGAGTAGTTCCAGTATTCCCCACTGGAACAGATAAGTTTTGGCATTCTAATATGGATTTTTTTTATTGGCACTGGAATTTTATTGACACTGGTTGAAACTCTTTTCAAGTTGTTAATAACAAATTATTAACAGTAGGCGGTAACTGTCGCCCATAACATCCATGCTTACACCTAACCTTATTGTACCCAATATAGACGGCCAACTACCTAAAGCGCGCCCTATTATGAAAACACTACGTCTAAAAACAAAAAAATTAGAAATACTTCCGTTTCCTTGCCTCTCGACAATATAAACTGGATGAACTATAGAAAACTGTCGGGGTGTCGCATCCGATGAAACCTGAAAAGCCCTTCCGGCTTCAAGTGCTCCCAGGGGGTGTTTAGCACGTATGCGCCTAGGCCCCTTTTCTGGCGAGTCATGCATAACCAGTCCGGCCGGCCGGCTGGTACTCATGAGAGTTCACCTCCTCCCTCCCAACCGCTATACCGGAGGGTGCCCATTTCCTTTGCGCTGGGCGAAAAAAAAATTAGTAAACTGTACACTAGATGAGCTCGAATATCCAATCGTATAGTAGAAACGTCGGTGACGATCCCTCGGTAAGCGAAGGGTACCGAGTTTGAACCCTAGTTCCGCTATGTACCAATAACTCTTTTTTGAGTCTGTTATGTACCTAACTAACACTATCGCTTATCGATGCTCTTACGACGATGAAACCTGCGCATTCAGACGACTGAATGTGTAACCATGATCCAATCTGGTCAGGCTCCCGTGTTAACCTGGTCAGATGTCAGTCGCTCCACAGTAATCACCCGATCTGCCAAATCCTGGCTGGCCAAGCCGAACACCAGGCCACCGCCAACATTTCTACAATACAGCATTTTCTTGGCCTCAAACCGGCCGCCCATAAACGCATCATCGAAGCAAAAACTCCACCAAAACAAAAACAAAATAGCATCACAGAAATTCCCGCATACCACCACCACATCACAGATAGTTAATCGCAATCACATACGTCATAAAAACAACAGAATACCACGTTGGTATTTACCGAAAGCAACCCGACGCTAGACCCGCCAGACGAAACGTGTGAAGTCACGAATGGATCACGTGTTAATGTAAATACCACGCGGTAATGGTATATCTGTAACGCAACGCACTGATAGGCAAGTCATTAAACTCTCCTTTCTCTGTAATTTATTCCTCAATGGTTTCAGTGTCACTGAAACCAGCGTGGGTAGGGTTGTCAGAAATGAAAAAAAAAATAAGTAACAAATTTCTTTCCGGCTGATTGACCCATAAATTGCATTATATGGGTAATTTGTCAGAACATTATTGGATAAGAACATGATTTAATTACTTTTATTGCCGTAAGACGGGAGACGGACAGACGGCCCACCTTATGGTGCGTGGCCATCGTCATCCAGGACATCTGCTACCTAACTTGCAGAGGCGGCGCCGGCCTTTGAGGACCTGTATACATACCCTTTAAAGAACCCCTTGTTATAGTGGAAAGGAAATACTTCGGGATGGGTGTTCGTAAAAAGGCTCGCGATGCCAGTACGTTAGTTTGATGATATCGAAAGTCCTAACAAGTTAAACGCTACATCTGTATTAGAGGTGGTAGGACTCTGTCAAGCCTGAGGAGTCCGCCTGGGTGAGTACCACCGCCTTATCCATTTCTGCTGCCAAGCAACAATGCTGGCAAAGTAGCCAGCGCAATTACATTCGAGAGACATTTCATCTTAGTCCTTACTGTGTTTTACCATTCCCTTTATTTTCCGTTAGAATATTGACTTTTGAAAAGATATTAATTAATGTAATCCTAATTCAATAAACAATTTTTTCATTTTTTTCAACGCACTTTTTACAACCTAAATGTTAATCGTAGACGTTAAGGGCAGACAGTCACTGCTTACCATCAGATGGGCTGTATTCCCGTTTGTCACTACGTTGCTAAAAAAAAAAATATTACCAATTGCCAGCCCTAATCCACCACGCATGTGTGACGTCACACGGATTATGAAGACGCGGTAATCGCGGCAGAGATTTTCTAATCGGCGGCCGTCACGCGATGCGGCGCGTGCGCATCTCCGCGCAAGCGCCGGTGTGGGGTAATTAACACCTCACGGAAAAACGTCGGGTTACCCCCGACCATGTATACATCATCGTTATCATCACAGCAAATAACAGTCCACTGCAGACCTTAGGGTCTCTCCCACGTGAGAGGAGGTTATAGCAATAATATCTACCCTTAGCAGGGTTGGAGATCACAGTGTTATAAATATAACTCGATACCTCTAGCTTGTGGAATGGAAAACACTGCATCACATTCTCCAGCTTACGGAGACTCTTAGAAATTTTGCCTCGAAAACAGTCGCCTTGTACGACACCCACGAGTGTAAGGGGTTGGTGCTATTCTACTTTTCCGGACACCACACGGCCCAGTATTAAAGCCTAGATTAAACTAGCTAAAACAAAGAAAACCGCATCGAAATTGGTCTACCCGTTCGGGAGCTACGACTCAGGCAGATACACACGTCAAACTTTATAACATCCTACTGTTTATTTGGGGTTATTATTAATCTAGGCTTTAATTTTACCCATTTATCTGACATATAAATATTTCATTTATTCAAATAAACTAACTATAAATAAATAAACACCCAATTCTCGGAAACGACGTCGCGGCAGACCCAAGAGAAGGTGGACAGATGAGCTGCGGGCGTTTGAAAGTGACTGGCAGACATTGGCACTTGATCGTGAAGAGTGGAAGAATCGGGGGGAGGCCTTTGCCCAGCAGTAGGATGATTCAGGCTAATATAACTGTAAATAAGTACTAATGGCCTGTCGTCATACGATTAAACATTACGCTAAACAGAACCGCACCTGTATGGGTAGGCATGTTTAGTTAGTTTAGGAGAACAACGGGTTTTTATTTTACAGGATATAAGTCCAACCGATAGAAAACCTCAAAAATCCCCGGATCAACTATTGAACAGATTTAAAGAAGATTTAGGTTTAGATTAGGAGCTCCCATTGCCGTATTTCCGGATTTGGACTTAAAGTCTGTCCTTTACACGTGATTGAGAACCGGCTATGATAGGCAGCCCAGCTCCTTCCAGAACTCTATTAGTCTCTTAGGACGTTCACAGACCTCTCGAAGGGAATCTGTTCCTAGTGAGGCTTTGGCTTAGTCCTTCAGTCCCTCACACTCCAGGACTACGTGAGCTGTCGTTAACTCAGCTGCTAAACTACCTCTGCACATGGGGCTGTCCATAGCTCCGATGATGTGCAGTTGTTTGTTCAGGGGGAGGTGCACTGTAATTGTGCCAACTACTGTTTGAGTAGGCGTCTTTTATTGGTTATGGCAAACAATGAGTTTTTATTGGACAGGATATAAGTCTAACCGACAGGAAATCTCAGAAATCCCCCGACAAACTACTGAACAGATAAAAAGAAACAATTCTGAGAATCATCTCGTTGAAACAGGTTTTCAAATAAATAGAACCGCGTTGAAATCGACCCACGGCACCATGCCACGGAATGATACAAGGATAAACGTCAAACTTATAGCATCCGTCTCTTTTCTTTAAAATAAAGGTTCCTATCCATATCCTACCACCTTACATTGGCATTGATTGATAGTGGTAAAAATTATAAAGTGAGGAGTTGGCAATATCGATTGGCGCGATTGCGTTCGCGTGGCGTCTTACCCCTATCCCTATCCTACCCATGCACCTACCCTTTTTTTGGTGGTAACGGGGAGAAAACCTGCAATCCTGGTACCCAGCCCCTCGGGGGAAGAGCTGGGTTACCCTACATCTACCAAACACTTAGCATACACCTACCCTACACATACTCTACACCTACCCTACACCTATTTTACCCCTATCTACCCTTTTTATCTTGCCTAAAAACCTTTATTGAGGAAAACCGCATTAAAATCCGTTGTGCAGTTTAAAAGATCTAAGCGACCATACATACATACATAAACACTGGGAATCGATTTTGTTTTATTCTACGTGAAAATATTTATTTGGAAATAGATTTACAATATTAGTTATTTACAATTAAAGCAAAAAAAAAGTAAAACTAGACATCTTTAATAAACAAAAAAGCTCACTTAACCTGAATTGAAGGTAAAAAAAAATCCCTTAGATGACACAATTACATAAAACCCCCAATTTAGCGCGTCAGAGGTTAAAAACTGCACAGCTGTTGCCACGGATGACCTGGCCAGCACCTGGGCGTGGTTCTCACGGGCCGATTGCCCTGCTCAGTCAAGCTTGTGATTTGTCAATAATCGGTCACGGCACGGCAGGTGCTGGGGCGGGCGATGTGTGCACAGGATTGTAATTGGGTGGTTTGGTTTGGGACAAATATTGGCTTTTTATTAGTATAGATTTTAAGTTTTTCGTGGTTATTCACTACAAATTTCTCTACACATATTATTGGATTTGTTACTTTGGTTGTATTGTTTCTATCTCGATATTTCGACGCAGTTGCATGCGTCACGAGTTGACACCGAAAATTTTGCCAAAGATGGTTTTTCCAAAGGTGGCCGATGCCGATGTTTCGTAGGACACTACACTTTTTATGTTATACGGTAGGCAAACAGGTCTCCTGATGGAAATAACTCATAACTCCGATTTTTTCCTACAAAACAAGAGCGTCGGTAGCCTAAAAGGGCTCGACTAGTAAGCTAGAGGTATCGAGTTCGATCCTCAGTGTCGCCATGTACCAATGACTGTTTTCTGAGTTACTTAAATTAATCATTATCACTGCAGGACTGAGAGCCTTTCCAACGGAAGGGCAGGTTATTGCCATAATCTCCACGCTTGGCAGGCGGGTTGGAGATCGCAGTGTTATAAACATTACAATGGAAAAGCTGCTGCCCATTTTCCAGCCTACGGAGACTCTAGATCTTTTGCCTCGAAAACATTGTCGCTTTGTACGACACCCAGGGATTGGTGCAATTCTCTCTGCCGCACACCATACGGCCACTTAAATTAGTAGAACACGAACACTAACCGATGCTCTTACGGTGAGGGATATTATCGTGATGAAACTTGTGTAACCATGATCCAATATCCGCTTGTTAAAATCATGTACCTAATTACAGTAGAGCTCGCCTTCGCTGATTTAGTAACGTCACGTGTTACGTAAGCCCCAGGGACATGTGGAAAATGGGGCCTAAACCTTCCGGTATTAGGAAAGAGGTCCCGCGGAAGGGCCAAGAAGCGATGGATTGACATCGCCGAGACGGATGCGAGGGCCAATGGCTGACGCTAGGATGCCCAAGATAAGGTGCAATGGAGGAGAACGAGTCGAAAAGCGCATCCTGGCAGAAGCCAGGACCGCTTGAATTTTGATGACGATAATCTAGTTATAGTAGAGCGATTGCCGTCTGACCTCCGCGACACAGTTAACAGAACCTGACGAGATTGGATCACGGTTACATATTCAGTCATCTCAATGTGCAGGTTTTCTCACGATGTTTTTCCTCACCGTTACAGGTGTACGTAACTCAGAAACAATAACATCGTGAACAAAAACGTTCAAACTGAAACCGCACTTATCTAAGCGTGAAAGCAAATTTTTATCATAACCTCAGGCTATAATTTAAATATCACGTGTTTAGAGGGAAATGCCGCATGAATTCTCGGCGTGCACCTCACAAACGATCGATTTAGTTACTTACCTACGTTTTGTTTCAGTTATTCGGATTATATTATTAGATTTGTACAGACAGACAGATTTGAAATAGAGCGTCGGTGGCCGAGCGGTTAGAGTATCCGACTCGTAAGCCAGAGATCCCTGGTTCGAATCCGCTCCAGCCATGTACCAATGACTGTTTTCTGAGTTATGTACATTAGTTGAATTCTAACCGATGCTCTTACGGTGAGGGAAAACATCGCGATGAAACCTGCGCATTCAGGCGACTGGATGTGTAACCATGATCCAATCTAGTCAGGTTCCCCTGGTAGCAGGGTTATGGAGGTCAGATGGCAGTCGCTCCACTGTAATTACCTGACCTGCCAAATCCTGGATCATGGTCACGACGGACCCCGGGCCCTCGTGCGCGAGAGCACAACCGGGACATTAACGCCAAGATGATTATTATATTATTAGATTTGTACACTTGTAGCGGCATAGGTTTGGTCACGTGTTGCGTAAGCCCCAATATGTTTGTTAGCTGCTTGGGTGGTGGATTTAAAGCATCTGAATCCGCTTTTTTTAACTTTGAGTAGTTTATGAACTATACTGCGAAAACTGGAAAATGGGCAGCAGCGTTTTCCATTATTATATTTATAACACTGCGATCTCCAACCCGCCTGCCAAGCGTGAATATTACGGTAATAACCTCCTCTTTCGTGGGAGAGGTCTTAAGTCCTGCAGTGGACTGTTATGGGCTGTGATGATAAGTAGTTGGTCACACCTTGGAGCCAAATTGGTCGCGAACTGTGCGGTTCCAAAGGAACTTTCTCCCACGCACACCAAGGTTGTGGAATGAACTACCTGGAGAGGTTTTCCCTGGAGAGTACAACATGGAGTTCTTCATGGGTTAAAAGGTTTTTACGGGGTCGGCAACGCGTGGGTGATGCCCCTGGTATTGCAAACGTCCATAGGCTGCGGTGACTGCTTACCATCAGGCAGGCCGTAAGCTTGTTTGCCATCTTGGTGGTATAAAAAAAAGTTTATTGTGTTTCAAATAGTTATAATAGCCGCTTAGGCTAGTGTTTAAAATACTTTCTAATTTTTTTATAAAGGGAGTGAAATTGAGGTCACCATTTTTTTGTATTGGATGAACAGTGCTTCTCTTAAAGTCTGGGGGAAGATGAAGGGAGAAAGAAAAGATAAGTGAGAGAGGGGTGCAACGATGTCCCTGATTGTCTTCAGAAACTGCGCTAGGATATACACTACCATTCGACTGCACCATCTTACCGTACCTAATGATAATTAATTATGCAGTTTACTTCATCAATATCAGTTGTAAGAGCAAATGAATTTGGATTTAATGGGGGTTGTCAAGCGCCGTCATATATATCAGAAGTAATACTATTGTTGCTGTTATTCGAAAATAGTTTTTAGCTATATTTTTGCTTTGCTTAATGCATTTTGATTTTAATGCGGTTTTCGACAATAGCACACGCACGAAGTCATGGCGGGCCAGCTAGTTGATAACATAAAAATAATTCTAAAATGGACCTCGTGATTCCTAAGACCAAATTACGCAATTTTTTTTAATGTTATACGGCAGACAAACAGACCATCACTCCACCTGGTGGAAAGTGGTCACCGCCACCTATGGACATTAGCAACACCAGGCCATCTCATATAAGTACTTAGTTTCTGATTTCTGCTCATTGACCCATGTAGATTACTCAATCGTCATTCTATAAAAATTTGAAAATGAAAATGATCTCAAATTCCACAGGAGCGAAAGCAAACCGACACCAAAAAAAAAACGGAAATATTTTAAAACAGTCTGTAAAAAACACACATTCGTTTTGCGGAAAGGGAAAACAATTACAAAGACAAATAGATATAAATAATGCATGATGCAAACACACGGACAGACGTTACAATAGTCGAAAGCGAAGTGTAGTGCTTTACGCTCCATTTGCCATGCACATGCGTATAACTGGGCCCATAACCTATACTATAACTAGTTACAAGTTTACTGAAAAGATTATTATTATGGTTCTGTGGATTTGTGCCTAATTCGTCATAACGGATTGATCATAGGTATTCCAAACGGGTCACTTTCCGAATTGGTAATTTTGAAGATCTGTCATGTTCCGGATTCGTCATATTCCGCACTCGTTACTGTACAGTCATCATCATCATTCGAGCAGTCAATTTCGTCAAAGGCTTCGTCAAAGGCAATGTCCACTTTCCTACTTTTCTTCTCACGTCGTAAGCTGTTGACTCTCGCGTCCGACTGGAGATATCAATCCATCGTTTCTTGGGTCTACAGCGAGACCTCTTTTCTGATACAGGCAGGTTTAGGCACCTCATTCCCACGTATCCCTGGGGCTACGCAATACGTGACCAAACCAGCGCAGCCGTGTCTCTTCGATATACCTCTCACAAGGCTGCCACGGATGTGCTGGTTACGCACTCGATGTAGTTGTGTAACGCCACACATCCTTCGCAGCATTTTCATTTCTTTGGCGTGGAGTTGCAGACGTGCTACTGCTTCGTCAGCGCCGGCCAGGCTTCGCAGCCGTAAAGCATCACAGGCCTAAATTAGCATTTGTATATTAGCCCCTTGAGCTTGATCGGGATTTTATAACACAGGTTCCCGTGGCAAGTAAGCATACGCATCACCCGTGATTAGGTCTGACGCGGTCCGTATGACCGAGAGGTCGATAGGACCATGGGTGGAGGTGAGGTAGTCACAGGTGACCGCCGTAAGCTCCCGCCATTTGGCCCAAGATGCAGAATGGCGGGAGCTCACGGCGATCACCGGTCCGCGTTATTGGACAGTCATATGAAGTATAAATACTTTTTATCGTATTTAAGACTTATAAGTCATCGTAAACGTAACGTAAGTTAAAAGTAAAACCGGTCTGCTATATATTCTCTCGGCAGTTCTGCTTTTCATCTACATTGCAGTCACCAAAAAGAGAAGTGGGTGTCCTAAACCTAATACTCGATAACGTAGGATAACGTACGGCGCCCTCATATTCCAATAGGTTGGGGTAAGGGTAAAGGGTAGGTTGGTTTGTAGAGTTTAGGGTATTTTGATGCTGGGTTTTTCATTTGGATGGCAGTTTAAGCGGGACAATAATTTTTTATATCAAGCTATGCTCGGTGCGCGTAAAGCGGTGACGCGCTATACATTAATTTTATAAACTATACCATAGAATAATAAAATACTATAATAATAACTATCTTGCCGTTGTACTCTCGCGCACGTGGACCTGGAGTCCGCCTTGACTGTGATCCAGGATTTTGCAGATCAGATAACTACAGTGGAGCGACTGTTATCTGAACTCCGTGAACATCCTGATACACTAGGACGTCCTTCAGTCGTGTGGAACCGTGCAATGCAGGAAAAGAGTATGAGGCAATCGGCCTGAAATCATCGTTATCATCATCTTGGCGTTAATGTCCCGGTTGTGCTCTCGAGAACGAGGGCCCGGGGTCCGCCTTGACCATGATTTGGCGATTAGGTAATTACAGTGAGATCTGACCTCCGAGACTCTGCTACCAGGGGAACATTACCAGATTGATTCATGGTTATACATTCAGTTGCCTGATTTCTGCAGGTTTCATCACGATGTTTTCCTTCACCGTAAGAGCATCGGTTAGCATTCAACTAATGTATATAACTCTAGAAAAGAGTAATTTGTACTTTTCTTTTTATACCACTGAGGTGGCAAACGAGCTTGCGGCCTGCCTGATGGTAAGCAGTCATTGCAGCCTTTGGACGTTTGCAATCACCCACGCGTTGCCAACCCCGTAAAAACCTTTTAACCCCTTGACTTTTTTACATGACCGCAGTATGGTTTGAACTTGGTATCTGTCGGTTCCGAGTCGGATACTTTAACCACTCGGTTACCGACGCTCCTGTAGCGTCTAGATCATAGAATATTAATAATCTTTGAGAAATGTATTTTTATTTATTATCAAAAATATATAGGGTGAGTTACCATAGAGCTAAACGCTATAGTTTATAGTGTGTCGCGTTCGTCTTTCACCAGTGTTTCTCTACTCTAACTAAATAAATAAAATAAATAAATATTCGTGGACAAATTCACACAGCGCCATCTAGCCCCAAACTAAGCAAAGCTTGTGCTATGGGTGCTAGATAACTGATAAAATACTTAAATACTTTTAAATACATACTTATTATACATAGAACACCCAGACCCGTAACATAAATTAAAAATTTTCATTTCAATTTCTGCCCGACCGGGAATCGAACCCGGGACCTCTTGTGTGGCAGACCGGCATGTTGACCGCTGAACCACTCAGGTCGTCAAACTGGACTGAAACTATAGTAAAAGTTATACCTTGTCCTCTGCCCGGGATTCTACTAGCTGTCCTAACGTTCGATTCTTGGCTGCCAGCGTCCTCCATGTGCCAGTTATATTCCATCTTATTTTCAAATAACGGTCATCCTTCTCAAATCTCAATTTTCACGTGGCATCCAACACAAAACCACAATGACACATGACTTTCAATTAAAAAAACAGTTTAAAATCGACGTTCGAAAATCAATGTGAGGTATTTTATCGTTACGGTCCCAGTTGGTTTTCACTTTTATTCATATTTCACAGTGAAATTATCGCGGTCGACGAACCGTTTGTAATGCATTCAGACGTTACAACGCATTACAAAAGAACACACTGTTATTTTTCACTCGCCTATCCTAGTTTGTTTCATTTCAATGTTCATTTCTACGAGAAAAAACCTTTCGTCACACTTTGCGTCCGGTAAACCACAAGGTATTTTTAGAGGCACTGTTTTTTTAATAAATTGTTCAAAAATCTTTTGTTTAAAAACACTGGCCGCAAACAATGCGGGTTTACTTGATAAAATACCTTTATTTGTTCGATAAGCGTCCGTCAATAGTTTAAACATGGAAGGTACTGACGCACTTTCGCGCGCTATTCCACCCCTCGGGTGCGAGTGAGGTAGCTAATGCAGAAGTGTATATGTTGGAGGGAGACAACGGCATGTAACTTTTCACGGTTTCCACGAAAAACATTGGTGTTTCGGTGGGAAATTTTCAGCCAATCACGGACAATGTCTTTCATAATATTTAATGCTCGTAATGGTTCGGTAATGCTTTTTTTAGGTTAATTTGAATATTTAGGGGGTGGGTAGAGATTAAGCCTGATTATTCAAATACATATTGCGGGTACTAATAAAGGTAGACAACTAAAGACTGAAACTCATTAGGAAACGTTATTATTTTTGAATTCATTAATTTTCTTTAAAGATTAAATAGATACTACATAAATGAAGAAGGTTCATTGATTTCTATCTCGTGCGAGCTTATAATAATAAATAAATGAATAATTTATTTATTTATTTATACTTCATGCACAAACAGTACATTGGCGGACTTAAAGCTAAAATATCATTATCTACCAGTCTACCAGGAGAGATAACAGTTGATAAAAGGTATGCGGTGCAGGAAGATTACTTACAAGTAAAGATTACACATAAGCTTATTCAACCACAATCAAATTTATAAAAATAAATAAATAATAATAATAAATACACTAAAAGTTAAAAGTAGCAACAGATATTTTACACTAAGTAATAAATGAATTAATTAACTGCATGAGTTACCCAAAATTATTCAGGTACTTGAGGCTTTATGAAGAAAAGGGATGAAAAAGGAATAAAGGAACAAGGAATAAATTAGGAGCTAAGGAGTGTTCAGAAAATGGTTATGTACTGTTCTCTTAAAACAGAATTTCCTAGATATTAATCTTATGCCCGGGATATTATCCTATTAATTTGATTCGTATATGATTTAAGACTCAGAGCAAGTCGCCAGTGGCCCGTGTTGTTAAAGATTTTTAATGACTTCATTGATTTTCATAACGGTAGGTAGGCGGTACTCATTTTGGGTCGCAAATTCCTTATGGTAAGTAAGGCAGAATCCTGCGAACAACATACTGTCGCAGCGAAACTGCGCCATGCTGTGTGTACGTTATTGAGAACCAAACTACTCCATGGCACACATATTATTTACGAAACCGGCCTCATGTCGCTGTTGACAGCACGCCATTTTTATTTCTTGCCTATGAACCTTTCTCGTGAATCACTCTATCTATTGTTGAAAACCGCATTAAAATCCGTTGCGTAGTTTAAAAGATCTAAACGATACATAGGGAAAGGGCGGGAAGCGTTTTTTTTTTTTTATTAATTTATTTTAGGCAACTGAGGCCCATATTTATAAATACATAAACAACATAAATACAAAATAAACTGATACAATAACAAAGATAAAAACCTATACCTACATATACTATGTATAGATTTGATCTGTGGTGGTAGATAAATAATCCGTTTAAGTGTGAAAGAATACGCAAGAATTTCTCTACAAAAGAGCTCGGAGAATAGCTCAACAGTAGACTATCATGAGCTGTTCATGATGATCCTCCCGCAGGAACCACATTGGATTTCAGGATTTTATCCGATTTGTGATTCTGGGAAGATAATAAACTAATATATTAATCAACTTGGAGTTAAATGTCACAGTTATGCTCTCGCGTGGTGGGCTCGATGTCCGTTTGACCAAGATCCAGGTTTTTGACAGATAAGGTACAGTGCACCTGACCTCCGTGTCCCTGTTAACAGGGGAACTTGACCAGATTGGATCATGGTCACACATCCAATCGCCCGAATGTGCAGGTTTCATCACGATGTTTTCCCTCACCGTAAGAGCATCGGTTAGTGTTCAAAGTACATTACTCAGAAAAGAAACATGGCGGCATGGAGTTCGATCGAACCCGATACCCCGGAAAAGGGAGGTTATTACCATAATCTCCAAACTTAGCAGGCGGGTTGGAGATCGCAGTGTTATAAATATAAAAATGGAGAACGCTGCTGCCCATTTTCCAGCCTACGGGGACTAGATCACACCTCGGGGATTGCCTCGAAAACATTAGTCGCCTCATACGACACCCACGAGTGTAAGGGGTTGGTGCTATTCTACTCTGCCGGACACCACACGGCCAATCCGGGTACCCGTATATTATCCGAGTAAACAATTGAATTGAATACTAGTACAATTGCAGCTTATGCGTGGGTACCTACTGATTTGATACAACAGTTTGTTAGTCTGATAATCGCTGACATCCGTACACAGAGTACACAGTTTACTGTGTATCTACGCAAGTTTATCGTGAATGGGAAAAACATGCAACATTGATTAAATGTGTGATCGTATATTTTGTTGTAACAACTAATATTGTACCACGTGTATTGCAAATAAAGGCTGCGGTAACCGCTTACCATCAGGCAGGCCGTAAGCTTGTTTGCCACCTGAGTGGTATAAAAAGTAAAAGACTGAACTACGTTTTCGCTCCCGCTTGGCAGCGATCTAGAAACAGTATTTTATATGTAAGTTTTTTTGTGTATCATTTTGGTTTAGGTTTCTAAATGATAGTGCCATTATTTAATTGATGGAAATAGGTCCCGTAGGCCTTAAGAAGGCTCCACATATTAGCCCAAACTTTTGATATTTTGGCCGAGATTTTGATAAACTCTCTACTATATTCTTGTCTTGGTACAGATTAAGAAGGTAAAGGTAAGGTGCGGTATCTAAATGGTAGTTTTATATTGATACATATGTACAGGATCTTTATTAAACAACAACATACACCTAATATAAATATTCAAGAGAGGTAGGGCATAGTGGGGTATCTCGTTCGAATTGGAGCCGCCCGACTGGGGAAGTACCTCCACCTTACAGAATACCGCAGCTAAACAATACTCTTTTAAATAGTATTGTGTTTCTGCCGGTGAGTAAGGTCTCCAGTGCTCCATGGGGTGGGGATTTGGGGAGCCGTGGCTTGGCAGTGGAGGGGCATTTGCCTTTTCGCTGCGAGAGCAACGTGTTATAGAGGTGGGCAACGCATTGGCGATACTCTTGGTGTTGCTAATGTCTATAGGCAATTGTGACCACTTTCCATCAGGTGGTCCACTTGCCTGTTTGCATACCGTATGACATAAAAAAAAAAAATATTGTTGTGTTACTATCTTAACACAGTATAAAACAAAGTTGCCTCCCGCCGTCTGTATCTCATAATCATTATCATCTTGCGCCCCCGCGCAGCACGCGAGGGCCCAGGGTCCGGCTTTCCACCGTCTGTATCTATGTATTCTTATATCCTATAAAGAGAACAACATACATTTATGTGTTGAAATAATGTAGTTACTTGAAGCCAAACTAAAACTTTATAATATCAGTAGGATTCTGTATCCATCGAGACTTTATAGTTTGGCGTTCTTGGCGTTAATGTCGGTTGTGTTCTCGAACGAGGGCCCGGGGTCTGCCTTAACCACGATCCTGGATTTGGCAGATCAGGTAACTACAGTAGAGCGACGAGCGGAAAATGACCTCTTCGATCCTGCTACCAGGGGAATCTGACCAGATTTAATCATGGTTACAAAGTCAGTTGCCTGAATGTGCAGGTTTCATTACGATGTCCCTCACCGTAAGAACATTGGTTAGCATTCAACTGTTGTACATAACCTGGGTATCGAACTCGAACGTCTTGGTTCCGAGTCGCACTCGCTAGCCATTAACGCTAGGTCAACGACGCTCAAGAAAAGTATGGCCATATAGATTTTAATATATCAATCTGTCCAAGCTATCAAATATAATAAATTAATCTACCTCGCACAAGAATAAGCATTGCTATTCAGAGAGCAATTGTGTCAGGACAGAGCAAAGTGGCGGTCCATAGTCTCTGCCTACCCCACCTGTGGGACACAGGCGTGAGCTTTGCGTATGTATGTATGTATTCAAAGAGGTAATGCTCCCAGCATCTTGGGTACGCTTCCACACGGCCCAAATGTTTTAAATTTTTTAAGTTAGTTTTTAGAGAGGTAGGGCATAGCGGGGTATCTCGTTCGATTTGGAGCCGCCCGACTGGGGCAGTACCTCCTACTTACAGAATATCGCAGCTAAATAATACTCTTTTAAATAGTATTGTGTTTCTGCCGGTGAGTAAGGTTTCCAGTGCTCCATGGGGTGGGGATTTGGGGAACCGTGGCTTTGGCAGTGGACTGGCTTTTGCCTTTTGCTGCCAGAGTAACGTGTTATAGAGGTGGGCAACGCATTGGCGATACTCTTGGTGTTGCTAATGTCTATGGGCAATGGTGGCTGCTTCCCGTCGGAGGGCCCGCTTGCCTGTTTGCCTATCGTATATCATAAAAAAGTCTGATTTCCTTATTTTCTTTTTATTGTACATATTTAATTTTTATATTATTGAAATATAAAATATGATACACCTTTCATACAGCATATCAAATTTAATAAACATTTTCATATCACCTTTGTACCTAACATGTTTATTCATTCACACAATGTAATTAGTTTAACACCTCACAGTCAGGAGTGACCACCCCAAACTCCCACGGTGGTAATGGTAAACGGTAACCAATTACCAGCGGAGCGGCGCGGACCTTTGCCCGGCAAACGAGCGTTTACCGTTCATTGCACGCAATCAAAATTGATACAGCAATTTCGTTCCCTCAGCGTTTGTGCCAGACAATTAGTGTCGTGTCATTTCTTTGTTTGTATTTCTGTTTTTAATTTAATTTGGGTTATGATCCTTTGTTACTCGTACTGTGTATTGTTTAGCTCAGTTTTTGGATTCGTTTCGGTGTGGATTTCAAATGGAAAGGTAAAAAGTTAACGACAGTCTCAGTCTCAGTCCTCGCTTTGCCTGAGGTATTAGGAGGCACCTAACGAGTGGCAAGCTTGAACTCAGACAGATACACAGATACACAAAGCCAAAGATACACACGTCAAACTTATTAAGAAAGAAAGAAAGAAAGAAAGAAAATATATGCCTCAATTTTGCCCTCTCTCTTCCGTTGGTCGGCTGGAAGATATTTCTTTAGAAATAATGTGATTTTTTTCTGTACGTCTATTTCGTATACTATTTATTGTGCACAATAAATGTTAAATAAATAAATAATAAATAAATATTTATTACACATAGCACACTACGACACAATAACAGTTACAATTGCAGACAACGGACACATTAACACTTAAAACATCTTAATTAAGACAATATGTAGCCTCCCTTGACACTGTCGGTGCCGCGTATGTATACTACACACCGCTATATTCGTAGGGGGTCAAAAAGAGGGGGTCCGACGTCCGATGTGGCTATGGGTGACAATGACAGATACTTGCATGGCATCTAGACTCGCCTGGCGAGTAGCAAAGCACCCTGCGGCCTTGTAATGGGGTTAAAAGGTTTCACGGGGTCGGCAACGCGTGGGTGATGACCCTGGTATTGCAAACGGCCATAGGCTGCGGTGACTGCTTACCGTCAGGCAGGCCGTAAGCTTGTTTGCCGCCTTAGTGGTATAAAAAAATATATATTGTCATCGTACACCTCAATCATTTGTATGTGTGGGTGTATGACACGAAATATTCCAACTGCTAAAAAACTGTCAGTTTTGCGTATCCTAGCTTCCGCTGGCCTCATTTATCTCTGATAAACACTAATATAAACAGAATATTCAATTACAAGGCTAAACATATTTGGAGCATTCGTTCATCCATTCCATTAAGCTTATTTCCACCATCGCAGGGGCTATTTCCACCATCGCAGAGGCTATTTCGACCATTCCGTTCTGAACGAATGAATGAATGGAAATGAATGAGGTGTACGATGGCTACATCGCCTATTTTATAACTACAAAAAGACAACTTGGAAGGTCATCTTGTTCGGGTCTGTCACGGTACTTGATTGGGGATGTTTTGGTTACGTCTCATAAGGTTGAAAATCGTGTACTTTCTTCAGTCGTAGACTTCGGGGTAAGCAGGAAGTCATTGGAGCAAGCAAGCAAAAAGGGAGCTTCTTGTATTGCAGAAACAAGGTGGTTGTCTTGTCTGATATAAGTATCCTCATCATTATCATCTTGGCGTTAATGTCCCGGTTGTGTTCTCGCACGAAGGCCGGGGTCCGCCTTGACCGTGATCCAGGATTTGGTAGGTCAGGTAATTACAGTGGAGCGACTGATATCTGACCTCAGTAACCCTGCTATCAGATGCCAGTTTGGATCATGGTTATTTGTTTTGATATAAGTATAGTTGTACTTAAAATGCCATTTAAAAGACATCAACGCTACCTTCCACCTATTCAACGAAAAAAAGTGTTCCTCGATTCCTTGGTAATTGTAAGATAGTTTCTTGTAGGTAGGTACTCTATATAAAAACTACCGACACAGCCCTAAGGATTGCCAGGCTAAAGTGGCAGTGGTAGCTCGAAGAACAGATGGCCGATGGGGGCAGTAAAGTTCTCGAGTAGTAACCACGTACTGGAAGACGCAGCGTGGGTAGGTCCCACAAGGTGGACCGACGACCTGATAAAGATCGCAGGTACCAGCTGGATGCGGAAGACCCAGCCTTTGCCCAGCAGTGGGTGTCTTCCGGCTGATACGATGATGAGGTACTCTTTGTAGGGGAACTCTACATTCATATTCTAAATTTAAAACGCTTTGCTCTCTATGCAGCAAAGACCTGTTCAGCACCCTGTCATCGGCTTGAAAATTATCGTTTCTCCAATCGATGTAACAAAAAAGCAATTTCATCGAGTAGCATGACGTGTTATTTTTTTTCTACAATATAAATTGTCTTTTTTCTAAATCCTAAAGGGTGCTTTACCGTTGCGTTCAATGGGGCGTGCTATAAATAAATTTTCGGCTGTATAAATTAGGGGACCTTAGTCAGGTGTAGCTTCGCCAATCATGTGGAACAAGCATCTGTTAGGTTACTTGGATACCGAGCAGTAAACTTTACTGGCCTTGTCGGCCGGGTTCGAATCCCACTGCGGCTATGCATTAATGACTCTTTTCTGAGTTGTGTACATTAGTTGAATGTACATTACTCAGTGACACATGACGGCCTACCGTCCTAGGCCAATAACGTCTACACACTAAAGCGATTATTGCCTGCCAGCAATGGTCTGCTGCGACGTCTGCGACTAAACACTAGCAGTTGGGAGTCGGCAGTTTCTGTAAAACAGCGGCCTTAGCCAAGAGGTTGCGTTAATCTACAATCGTTTGTGGTAGAAAAATGTATGGGATTTGACATAAGCTAACGTTATCTGACATAAGCTGTTTCTGGTAGTAATTCTTGGTCCATAGACAATTCACGTACTTTCGGTGTACAAAGGAGGCGGATTGGCGGATGATCCTACACAATCAGAGTCAATGTAGATGTTGGTAGAAATAGTCGAACTTCGACCTGTCAATTTTCTACCATACACGCATCACGCAAGCGGAGCTGTCAAAGATGGCTAGACCAGCTGAAGGCGCTCGACTGACGGTAGACAGGCCGCTGGCCGACTATATGCTAATGAGTATTTATTTGGCCTCAAGGCCAATGACTGTCCGGCCGATATCTGTCAAGTAGTCACACACTCTTAGTTCGTATTAGTCGTCAGTCCGAAACCTTAAACGGAACTGTTAGTGTGTGACCTATTGCGATTAACTGACAGACTGATATCGTCCGGCGAACTTTTAATCTGTTCCCTTTACGGAGAGGGTACATTGTGATGAAACCTGTACAGTCAAGCTACTGAATGTGTAATCATTTTTCAATCTAGTTTTCATTGGTTGCAGGGTTACGGAGGTCAGATGGCAGTCGTTCCACTGTAATTATCTACACGTACGTATTTACACTCCACGCGTTGTATTTATCTATTTAAAACGTCATCGTTTGTGCCTCACTCAGCAGGTCTCACTGAAAACCAGCGCCCTGGTCTCCGCCAGGGCATGAAGCTGAGTGAGGTCCCTTTTACACACCACACCACATACACATGCAACGGCTCTGTTCTTCAATTTTCTTCTATTCATATATGTTTGTCTAGTTGTTGTTTCCTCATTTCATGTTGTTTGTTATTAATGATTTTGTTTGTGCATTTTGATGTCACTTATTCTTAATACTTTTATTTTTATTTTTTGTTTTACGGCTCTGCAGTCGAGCCACTGACCTTAAAAATACCTATTTTGAGGTCAGTGATTCAACCCCTTTGAGCCATTTGTTATGTGTTTGTGGTGTTATTGTGTATAAATAAATGTTTTCTATTTCTATTTCTATCTGATCTACCAAATCCTGAATCATGGTCAAGGCAGACCCCAGGCCCTCATATGCGAGAGCACAACCGGGACATTAACGCCAAGATGATGAACGACATTTCATAATTACAAAGTTCAATATAATAAATCAAATTGGTATTGATTTTCGTTGCATGGAACCCGGTATCACGATAGCTTGCATATGGGTAGAGCTCGTCTAGTCTAAGATGACGCGCCCCACTACTTAGTTAGTTGATTTCGATGTGTGAGTGCAAATATTGATAACGACACTTCATCTGTGTGGGAGCCAATGAACGACGCGTGCTCCTACGTTTGAATCTTACCGGCAACTGAATGACCAATTACAACGCCATTTGTATATGTATTGCGTCCATATTTTAAACTTGCTTGTGTGCGTTAATGCGATAGTGGGGCGCTTCATTTTAAATTAGACGAGCTCTACGATCAAGAACAAAATGATCCTTGGGCGATAGCTTGAAAACGTAGCTAGAAGGCGTTAGAAAAGCACAGAGACCGAATAAAACTTCAACCCGAGTATTCTTTGCAAATATTCGACCAAACACCGGTGGCCATAGCAACCATCTCGTGACGCAGCGTCGGTAGTCGATTCCGAATGGAATGACAGTCTTACCTTCATTTTATGAGTACACTGTTACCTGCTACTTGCAAACAATGAATTGGCTAAGTTATGGTCACTATGTATAAGTTACACTGTGAGCTAGCGGGTCCGAATAGAAAGCGATATTCATATTCATATTCATTTATTCATAGTAAAAATTTTACATCGTCATATCAATATACATTATGTTACGATGATATTATTATAATAACACTATCACACACCACACACCCACCTACACACACAGAGAGATCTTTCTCTTATCTCATATTTTTATTAAAAAAGAGAAGTTTGTTTTATATGGCGTTGTGGCTATATTAATTACCAAAATTATAAATTGCAGTTCTGTAATTGGCATTTCAACATAATAATGTAACCTTTTTAAAAAATAATGCATATGCTGTAAAACTGTGAAATGAATGAATAAATAAATATAATTATTAATGTTAATAATTATTAGATGAATTGTTCAAAACAAAATAACCATTTCAATATAAACTCAATAAAATTGTACATAAATAGCATCAACTAGGTAAGTAAATTAAATAAATGTCAATTTGAATATCAAAATAATGTCAATATAAAAATTAAGTAAGATATAAACATGTTAAGCAATAAAAAAAAGTGTAAATGTCAAGTGAACAAAATAAAAATTAATAGTCTATTATATTTAAAATATACAGATGAAAATATAAATTATTATGTCAATACCCATTGTAATTACGCAATTATATAACAATAATAGTCAATTTCTACCACTGAGGGTGACTCCAGGATTCACTCGTCAATAAACTTATTTACCGAGTAGTAAGCTTAATGACCATGTGGTGTCTGGCAGAGTAGAATAGCACCAACCCCTTACACTCGTGGGTGTCGTACAAGGCGACTAATGTTTACAAGACCAAAGATCTAGAGTCTCTGTAGGCTGGAAAATGGGCAGCAGCGTTTTCCATTGTTATATTTACAACACTGCGATCTCCAACCCGCCTGCCAAGCGTGGAGATTATGGTTATAACCTCCTCTTTCGTGAGAGAGGCCCTAAGTCCTGCAGTGGACTGTTGATGGGCTGTGATGAAAAGCTTTTTCAGCAACATTGATTTTAATTTTCTACAAAAACTATTGTCAGATTTACACTCGCGTATCTCTGTAGGTAGTTTATTGTAGATACGCGGGCCCATGCTGGTATGGGATAGGTACCGGGTTCTAACCCCAGTAGAGCTCGTCTAATCTAAAATGACGCGCCCCACTATCGCATTAACGCACACAAGCAAGTTTAAAATATGGACGCAATACATATACAAATGCCGTTGTAATTGGTCTTTCAGTTGCCGGTGAGATTCAAACGTAGGAGCACGCGTCGTTCATTGGCTCCCACACAGATGAAGTGTCGTTATCAATATTTGCACTCACACATCGAAACCAACTAAATAAGTAGTGGGGCGCGTCATTTTAGACTAGACGAGCTCTACCGCCATGTATCTACCAATGACTCTTTTCTGAGTTATGTTCATTAGCTGGACACTAACAGACGCTCGTATGGTGAGGGAAAACATCGTGAGGAAACCTACACATTCACATATCTGGTAGCAGGATCATGGAGGTCAGATGGCAGTCGCTCCACGATGACCACGATGAATCGTGCAAATTTCACGTTCATTCGTCCAGTCTCTTGTAAGGTAGATTTTAGAAGACAACACCAAGAAGAGCGTCAATTGAAAGTCGATTCGATTACAACTCAATTGCGCTTACCTACAAGTTTTTACAGAATACCCAATTTGTCTTGTTGTAATCAATTGTAATCGGATTGCTGTCAAATCATATCAAAATTTCTTTAATGAGTAGCACATTAAATATCTCTTTCAATCGTCAAAGAGAAGGGGTATGAAAGTAGGAAGGAAACACACAGTGATATGTTAACCGCCCCAGGACCGGGGCACATCCACCCCACGCCGACTACAGCCTGCCGGACAAAGCCGGTCAGTGCCCGCCAAAGCCAAGCAGAGCCTGACTGCGCCCGACTAATACAGGAATATTATACCACCTAAAACTACAGCAAGAGTAATCCAGTCCACCAAGGCAAAAATAGCGGACTTGAGGCCCTGAACCAGCACGCTTACAACGTCGCGGCAGCCAGACTGAATCTACCTAGGGTAAACCATAATATACCCTACCCTACATTCAAGGCTAGCATTGTTTAGCCAAAACATCTACATAAACAAATAAAATATTGACAAAACAACACAATAGCAACCTGTAGTTAAGGGGGCGTGGCTTACTAAGCTTTGGGGTTGCCGCCGACCAATGGGCACGCCCCGTTTTAAATTGAGAATGCGTGCCGATGCGTCTTTCGTGTATCAAAACCGAAATTGACGGATCGTCAACCGAATATCGTTGTGTACAGTATGAGGTTTTTTCTGGCAATGATGGTAAGACAGTAACATATATTGTTGCGTTTCTGCCGGTGAGTAAGGTTTCCAGTGCTCCATGGGGTGGGGATTTGGGGAACCGCGGCTTTGGCAATGGAGGGGCATTTGTTTTTATTGCTGCGAGAGCAACGTGTTATAGAGGTGGGCAACGCATTGGCGATACTCTTGATGTTGCTAATGTCTATAGGCAGTGGTGATCACTTTCCAGCAGGTGGCCTGCTTGCCTGTTTGCCTACTGCATGACATAAAAAAAAATACTGTCCAGGGTACATATCAATTTGTTACTAATTTATCTGCAGTGTCGCTGTTGTTGACAATGACATGACAATTCAAAATGGCTTCATTTAGTTCCAGTATTAGCTAACGGATTAGATAGTTTGTGCACTCTAATGTAACCCATAATATGAAACGCTTGTGTGGCTTGTTTAGACTTCCAGTTCATTTATAACTCAAGCAAAAAATATTGCAGAGTGCACATGTTAAAGGCTTACATTTTCAAGACACTCTTGCTCTGTCAAGGTAGCACCGCAAAATCAGCAGAGTTTGATTTAAAAAACTTACGAATCTCTTTTAATGGTTCTATATAGTATTTGCTATAATGCTTATACACCATGCTTGCTATCATGCCTGTATAATCATCACCTTGGCGTTAATGTCCAGATTGTGCTCTTGCGCACAAGGGCCCGTTGCCCGGGTCCCCTGGTAGCAGACTGGCAGACTCACGGAAAGGTCAGATAGCAGTGCTCGACATGAATCACCCGATCTGCCAAATCTTGGATCATGGTCGAGGTAGACCCCGGGCCCTCGTGCGCGAGTGCACTAATGGGGCATTAACGTCACGATAACCAATCAGCTGGACACGTTTTACCTGTCCACTGGGGTTTATTGAGGATTGTCTCCGGATAGGAACCGGAATTACCAGTTTAGAGCTACTTCACGGGGTGACAACCGGCTGCCAAAACCTCTGTCTGCTGTCTCAGGGTACCCAGCGGAGGCCTTTGGTCAACTTCGCTTCGCCAGACACATCTAACGAAAGGCAAGCTCGTTGCTGTGCCGAAGTTCGACTAGTCTCGAAGTACGAAACGGTCATCCATTCAATTCCCGGACTTAGCGTTGCTTAACTTGATAAAATTGTGCTCCAAATACATATAGAGAACTCGAAAACTGTTGATATTCTATTAAAGATAGTGCATAGTATCGATATCTAGATGAAATGTGAAAGTGTGTGAGTAAGTATACGAAAAAAAAATTATTAAATTTTTCTCCTGTTCTTTTTCTCGCCTCGGTTTTTTTTTATGTCATACGGTATGCAAACAGGCAAGCGGGCCACCTGATGGAAAGTGGTCACCACTGCCTATAGACATTAGCCGACACACCGAGAGTATCGCCAATGCGTTGCACACCTCAATAACACGTTACTCTGGCAGCAAAAAGGCAAATGCCACTCCACTGCCAAAGCCACGGTTCCCCAAATTCCCACCCCATGGAGCTGTGTGTATAATTTATAGGTTATGGGCCCAAACAAAATAGCTAGAGTGAACAGGCTTCCTAGACAGGCATGCTCCATCTTCGGCCGCATTGTCACTTACCAGCTGAGATAGCAGTCAATGAGGAGTTTTCCAGTAGGTATTGATAGTTGGTTTCAAAAAGCATCAATAGATGGCGCACCTACAATTTTGGTAATCTTTTGTTAATCTGTATGATGGTGGCAGTAATTTCATGCAGCCAACTAACACCAATATTAAAAATAATATGTTTATCAATATAAGCATAACTGTTAAGGGTTGAACGAAATGTAAAAAGAAATATTTATAGAAGTTGGCACTATGTTCCATTATTATTACAACCTCTAAAATGATTGAAAACTATTGTCAAATACAATAATATCCAATACAACGTACCCAGTGTTTATATCCTCTTCGTTAAGAACCTATTTCAAGCGATTATAAATTACCAAAATTGTCGGGGCGCCATCTAGGGAGTGGTTAGGAATGCTTTAGATACCTATTGGAAAACTGCTCATTGCCTGGTTGGTCTAGTATAAAAAAAAAACACCATTGACGCTTAACTATTTAAATTCCCAATATTTACGAAGAAGACAACAATGTCAAGGTGAGCGTCTTAGAAAAGTTTTTGTAAACTAAATAACGATATCTGGTAACAGGTTATGTTTCTCTCAAATGTATACGAGATGAGATGTGTCTCGTGTCTATCTACAGATATGTTTTTTATACCACCAAGGTGGCAAACAAGCTTACGGACTGCCTGATGGTAAGCAGTCACCGCAGCCTATGGACGGTGGCGATAGGCTGCGGTGACTGCTATATGACTGTCATATTATACATACAACCAGCCGCCCCGGCATCGCACGGGTGTTCTTTATAAATAATAATAATAAAGTATATTAATTTTCTCCACAAACATCATAAAAATTAAAATTATTTGATTTTTAAGGAGACTTAGATGAACTTGATACAGTCGATGTTTAAGGAGACCTAAGCCTAAACTAGCCCGTAACAGTCCACTGCAGGACTTAGGGCCTCTCCCAAGAGATTGTCATAATCTCCACGCTTGGCAGGCGGGTTGGAATAATAATATATAACAATGGAAAATGCTGCTGCCCATTTTCTAGACTACGGAGACTTTTGATATTTGGCCTCGAAAACATTAATCGCCTTGTACGACACCCATGAGTCTAAGGGGTTTGGTGCTATTCTACTCTGCCGGACACCACACGGCCATATGTCTCATATAGGTACATACATACATATTGTATGTATTATACATAAAATAAACCTTATGGAAGAACATTGGGCCATGGGATTCGATCCCGACACCACTCGCTTACGAGTCGGATACCTCAACCACTCGGCCACCGACTCTTCCCGGCCGTATAACATTATTATTATTATAGTAAACATCCTGTATACCCGATTCAGTCACCGATTCCGCTCGCGTGCGAGTCACCAAAACGCTAACGGTAAAGTTATAGTGCCACAAAGTTATTGAACCCGGTGGCCAAAACTGGAACTCAATATCACATATCTGTAATTTCATTTTGCTGTCAAAAACAGCGTCACCCTCACTGGGTAAAGTGAGTTTGTGGTAATGTAGCTTCACTACCATTTTGCTTCACCCATTTACATAATATGAGGACGATATGGTCAAGTGTCGTGTGCTGTGTTACATACATACATATACATACATAAAGCTCACGTCTGAAAGGAGTTGTGGATATATGCGAGGCTAGGGAGTCGTGTCAGCTCAGAGCAAAGTGGCGGTCCATAGTCTCTGCCTACCCCTCCTGTGGGACAGAGGCGTTTTAGCATAGCGCTATTCTTCTTTCTTTAAATAATGTTCTTTTTCCTCTCCTCGTCGTAGCCGGAAAATCCTGGCTATCATTATTTACTTTACCTTCTACAGATGCTTTGTAAAGCATGATGTTTACGATAAGTATAACCTTGGGGTCTTCAAATCAAGAGTGAATAGGTGTCTGCTAGGCACGCAAGCTACATCTTCGACCTCATCGTCGCTTTCCATCAGGTGACTTGAGGTCATCAAGCAAGCCTACTGACAATAAAAAAAAAAGTTTATGATGTATGATCTGCCTCTAAAATGATCAGATACTCAATACGATATAACGTTGATTCCCGGTCGTACCCATTGGGAACATTACTAGGAATAACTGAAATTTTAGAAGAGGCCTATAGGTAAAAGCCCTATACTATGGTCAGACCAGATCCGCTCTGGACACCTCGGTGTGCGATGCCATCCATGCTGCCAAAGATAGAGGGAGCTAACGCAAGAAAGTCCACGACAAAGTCATCCGAAGAGGCCACGACCCTCAGTAATGAGGATAAATGATGCAAGGAGGAGTATAGTGTCTCGGCGGACCCTCGCGGGGCCTCAACCGGGACATAACGCCAAGATGATGATGATGATAGGGCCCAGTGGGTAACGACCGGGAATAAATGAGATAATACGTTTACGAACTGTCCTTTTGACGTTTTATGTCAGATCGACAGAATGACAGATTAGCTGAATGCCCAAAGAAAGAGACATAGAAGGAGCCTACTCACAGCTGTAGTCACAATCTACATTTTGTTTCTTTTTATAAAGGTGCATATAACGTCAAGGGGGAGCGTCGGTGGCCGGGCGGGACTCGTAAGGGTGAGGTACCGGGTTTGAATCCCGCTGAGGCCATGTACCAATGACTGTTTTCTGAGTTACGTACATTCGTTGAATACTAACCGATGATCTTACGGTGAGGGAAAACATCGTAAAGCGATCACTGTAAGCGATTTCTTCCAGGCAATCTTTACACAAATTGAGACAGGAATTTTACAGCACGTAGTGTTGATACAGTACAGGATATAATATAAGAGAATATGTTGTGTATTTATCTAAACACTAACAAACAGTCACAAACATGTCATAATCGTACCTAATAATTAATCTTAGTAGGATTAATGATAGGATAGGATATATAGTAGGACATAAAAGTAGTCATCAGGACACCACACAACAGATGTGACGTCTGCAATCACGCTACACTACAACATACTTATCTAACCCGCTGACAGCGTCGCTGTAGTTACAATTGACATGATACTTCAAAACGACGAAACTTAGTTCCAGCTTCCACCGCCGGTTCAGATAACTTTGTGGCACTGTATCTCCAGTTCACATAATCACACGAAACGTCATCAGTACAGAGAGAGAGAAACAGATGTCGCTGTCCCCCTCCTTACCGTTGAACAATCAGTTTCCCACGTGGGCAGGGAAAAAACTAAAACAATCGCACAAAAGAATTGTGTCGCCATTTTGATGATAAGCGGCCACCACCTGTGTTGGGTTTCACTGTTAAACTATTAACAGACGCTCCGGTTTGGCTGGAGCCGACCAGCCGTCAGCTGCAGTCGATACTGATCCTTATGGCGTACAAAATACAGTCGCTTTTGGGTTAATCCCGAAATACCCTGATTCAGCAAACGTAACAGATTCTCGGATGTAGCTGGAGTCGATCGACCATCAGTTGCAGTCGATACTAATCCTTATAACGTACAGATTAACGTCGCTTTTGGTTTAATCCTGAATGAATCCAAAATGACAGTACCCTAGAACCACTAGATCTAAGGTCTAACGGTAAAGGAGTTCTTGAGTGCAGATGTGGCTGGAGCCGACCAACCGTCAGTGCCAGTCGATACTAATCCTTACGCTGTACAAAATAAAGTGGCTTATAGACCAAGGTCGGCTCGCCCGAACATCCGGATTACTACTGCGTGTTACCCCACCCGTTTCTATGCAGTGTCATCTTGGCCCGTAAGCTTTGACCGTGATCCAGTATATGGCAGATCAGGTAATTACAGTGGAGAGACTGCCATGTGACCTCTGTGACCCTTAAACAGGGGAACCTGACCAGATTGGATCATGGTTACACATTCAGTCGCCTCAATAAGCAGGTTTCATCACGATGTTTCTCTCACCGTAAGAGCATCGGTTCGTCACATCATCTAGAGGATGCCCACTTCTGGACATAGGCCTCCCCCAGAGATCTCCACGGCGGCCGGTCCTGTGCCTTCCGCATCCAGCTGGCACCTGCGATCTTTACCAGGTCGTAGGTCCACCTTGTGGGAGGCCTACCCACTAGATTGGATTATGGTTATACATTCAGGCAACGTAGGAGCATCGGTTAGTATTCAAATAATGTACGTACATAGCTCAAGACTCATTGATACATGGTCGCACTGGTATTTGAACTCGGTACCTCGGGTATGAGTCGGACCCCTTAACCTTTAGGTCACCGAAGCCCCTTAAGAAAACATCATTATCAATATATTTTTCCTACTGGTGGTTGTAGGCCTACTCTAACGTATTGCGTCTTGAAGGCAAGTCGGTGGCGGAATTATTAAGGTGTACGACTGGCAAGCGAGAGGTACCGAGTTCGATGCCCAGGGCCGCCGCCATGTATATACCAATAACTTAGTCTTCTAACCAATGCTCTTACGTTGCTATGACGCTAACAGAGTCACAGAGGCCAGATGACAGTCGCTCTACTGGGATACCTGATCAGCCAAATACTGGACCATGGTCACGGCAGACACCGGTACCTCTGGCGAATATTTTAATATTTTTAATAAAATATAATTAATAATTTAAAAATTCAACAAAAACAAAATAAACTACGAACCCAAACCCATTAGCGTAGAACACAAGAAACGAAACCGTCCACACCATTGCAAAATGAGCTCTACAACCTGAGAACACAGTACATTATTGCATCACGCTGTTTTGCGGCGTAACAAAGCAGTGTGTAACGTACGCTACTGGGGGAACGTTATATGACAAAATTATGTCGCATTTTTATATAACATTCCTTCTAACTAGTTTTCAGTTGTTCCTAGTGATTGTAGTGAGCTTGTTTTGCTTTTTAAGGTGTTTTTATGAGCGCTGACTGAATTTACATGGTGCCATGAGACTGTGAGGGCGCTGTAGGTTATCCTACGTCTTCGAGTACAACAAAAAAGGTTGCAAACCCAGGTTGCCAACAGAGTGACCTTGACTCAACTAACCATTCAATGACCACGCAAAAACAAATTTTCGTTGACCTTGGTCGTTGTTTGGTTGAATCAAGGTCACTCTTATGGCACCCTGAGTTTGCAACCTTCTGGAAACTCCTTAACTTCTCCTGAACCACGTATCGGATTCAATGCGGCATTATCAGTCCCTGGGTGTTGTGGGTGTCCATGGGCGGCGGTGATTACACACCAGATGGTGACTTGTCTGACCATTCAGTTTTACGTTCAGTGAACATAGTATAAAACAAAGTCTCTTCCCGCTATACATACGCTTAGATCTTTTAAACTACGCAACGGATTTTAATGCAGAGTAAACAATATATAGAGTGATTAATGAGGAAGGTTTATAAGCAAGAAAAAAAAAATTTAAGTAGAGGTAAAGTAGGTGTAGGGTAGATGAGTTTTTAGTGGGTAGAAGGCCCACAGAACCCAGCTCTTCCCCCGTGGGGTTGGGTAAATGAATCGAAGGTTTTCTCCAAGAAAAAAAATGGTAGGTGTAGGAATAAGTCGCGCCGGGTCCACTAGTTACAAATAAAAACCTCCCAGCGCTCATGGTCGTAATCATATCGATTTCTTTTTGTATTCAGTCGACAAAACCACTCGGTAATTGAACGATAAGGGCTAACAAAATCGCTGCACTGCATCAACACATTTGTTTCTTTTATACATTCCTAATTTTTAACACGTTTGTGGACAGAAATGCCATGGCTATCGTATTTGTCTTCATCCTTGGACACGAATGCTGTAGCGGTCGTACTTTACACATGTTTTTTCGCCAGGAATGCTGGAGCAGCCGCGTTATCCTCTAAATTATAGTAGATTTTATACTATATTTTCATGCCAATACCCTAACAAAAGAGTATTTTCTATACTGGGTGTGTGTAAACGGTTGGGAATACGAAGAAACAAGGATTGGTAAATTTGTAGAGAATTGTATAGGCTTTAATTTAGTCATGGATCATAATCCCGTAGGACGCAGTTTTTAGGATGTAGGACGGACGAAATATTCACGAAAAACCACAAAAAAATTGACCTTTCTGGCGAGGTCACACCAAAAGCAGCAAAGGTACAGGAATACATTTTTAGTATTTTGATTAGAAGCATGCCTACCATTTGCCGCAATAATCATTTCTATTGTAATTAATTCCACTTCTAAAACTATTTCTGCTGCACTATAGCAGCTGTCTCATAGCAAACTGTCACATTTAAAGGTGCATAAGGCATGCAATAGGACTGCTCTAACAGTCGTAAAATCTCCATACAACAATTTGAGTCCAACAGATGTGACTGACATTTGTGTCTAACATTAGCCAACCTTACACTCGTAGGTGTCGTACAAGGCGACTATGTTTTCGAGGCAAAAGATTTACACCCGGTTTCTGAAACGCTTGTCAACGCAAAAATTACGTAACAGCTTGTTAAACACTGATTAAATGCAGTTTGGGTTTCTGAAAGGGCCAACTGACGGCTTGTTAACAGCTTGTTAACGGATTGTCAAATCTCCAATTAACGGCTAATTAACGGCCGGGGCCAAGACCTGGACCTGAACCACGAACCGGCTCGTGTCCAGGACTTGAACCAGGATTTAACTAATGGGATTATTGGGAGAAACTCACAGAATCGATAGCCGATGGGGCGGATGTTGTTAAGTGGCTTTCTCTGGATGGCCTCCCAAGAGATGGACGGACGACCTCCTTAAGGTCCTAGGGAGCCGATGGTTGCAAGATAACAGAGTCGACCAGAGTGTAAGCCGTGGGAGGCCTGTATTCAGCAGTGGACCGGGACCCACCTAACTGCCTAAAGATGATGATGATGGGATTACTGATCCACTGGAACCCATGACCCTATAACATAAATATTGTTATATTTTCTCTTTTCTCGCTCTGTATATTTTTTTTATAATATTCGATTTTTATTTACACGAAAACTACGCAATCGCTATCAGTTTCATCTAAAAGTTGAATATCCCGCCGCTATCAAAAGGCCGCTAGGGACAGAGATAAATCAATGCGTTAGACAGAAACAAACAATGTGACTGATTTTAGCAGGGGTAGCCAGATGAAAAAATTAATCTCTTGTTAATGGTCGATTAGCTAACAATAGATTGATTGGCCTTTCAGAAACCCATGGTGATTTAACAGCTTGTTAAATGTGACAGTCTGTTAGCTAATCAATGATTTGACAAGCGTTTCAGAAACCGGGTGTTAGTGTCTCCGAAGACAGGAAAATGGGCAGCTTTCTCCATTGTTATATTTATAACACTGTGATCTCCAACCCGTCTGCCGAGCGTGTCCTCCCTGCCCTCTCGTGGGAGAGGCCCGTCCTGCAGTGAACTGTTACGGGCTGTAATTATGATGATGATGACAACTAGCCAATACATGTGTCCGCCAACATGTTAAGATGAAAATAATTTTACGGGGTCGGCACTGAACATTGCGTGGGTGATGCCCCTGGTATTGCAAACGTCCATAGGCTGTAGTGACTGCTTACCTGGTAGGCCGTAAGTTTGTTTGCCATCTTAGTGGTGTTAAAAATAATTAGAAGCCATGTACTTATTTATTAACCTCTCATTTTTATTTACCAGTTTTCGGGGTAGACTGGTAGAGAAAGCTACAAAGGTTTAAGTCCACCTTTGTAGAGCTCGTCTAGTCTAAAATGACGCGCCCAACTACTTAGTTAGTTGATTTCGATGTGTGAGTGCAAATATTGATAACGACACTTCATCTGTGTGGGAGCCAATTAACGACGCGTGCTCCTACGTTTGAATCTTACCGGCAACTTAATGACCAATTACAACGGCATTTGTATATGTATTGCGTACATATTTTAAACTTGCTTGTGTGCGTTAATGCGATAGTGGGGCGCGTCATTTTAGATTAGACGAGCTCTACTATATTATGCATAAAGTGTTAAATAATTAAATAAACAACTACAAGTCAGACAAACTAACTAGCCAGGTCCTTTTTAGGTAGTATTACTACCGCGCAAGTGTTTTTTTAGACTTGCCAGGCATTTGACAGCCATCTCACCTGGTGGTAATTGACGAAGCAGCCGAAGATGGAGCATATTTGTCAAGTGTATGTGCGAAACCTTTTTAAAGCATTTTCTATTTTCACCAACACAAATATATATTTCAGATAAGTACTTAAGTAATATCATTAACAGATTTTTTTATTTGGCCTTTACACTAAAAACAGTTATAAAAACCTTGTACCTAACTTGGTACACAAAATAAAAAAGGCAACTTGACTTTTTTTATTTTGTTTTTGTCAAGGCTTCAATTTTATACCTAACTGCGCAAAATTAATGTTCTGCTCCGACAAGTCGACAGTCACTGTGGTCGCATCGAATCCAAGGGAATGTCACGATAACGACGACAAATGACTTTCTAGTGGCCGAAAATGGAACTAGCATTATCGGCTAAGCACGTCCATGCAGTCTTGAAGCTACAGCGCCACCAGCGGTAGTTAAAATAACTTCGTATTGTTATTAGCGTTTATTTTTGGTGTTGAATCCAATTGGTATCAAGCTTGAATGAACTTGTAGTGAAGTTTGGTGAGGTTGATAGTTTTAGTAGTTTTAAAATATAGCACAGTGTTTTGAACCAGCCAAGCAAAAAATGGGGTGTTACAGGTCTGACATGTTTATCTGTGTATCTGTGACTTTGAGTGTCTGTCCCCAAATGGATGAACCGATTTCGATGCCGTTTTATTTATTTGAAAGCCAGTTTAATCTAAATGGTTCTTAGCTCTGTTTCTTTAAAATCGATTTAGTAGGTTAGGAAATATTATTATCGAAGGAAACAAAAGGTGTCATATCACATGACGGCTTTCAATAGTGTATTCTTCTTCTTATCGAGTCGATGGACTAAACTTAACACTTTATTCGCCCAGTATTCGGCGACGCATACAGCGTTTGAATTGGCCTCGAACAAGTCCTCCATTGTACAAGTTTTAGGACACGCCGAGCATGAAACGAGTGTATTCTAAAACAATATTTGTGTAAAAAATTGGACAAGCAACGAAGCACCCATCTAGTATAAAGTATAAATACACAGTATAAAGTCGCTTGCCGCCGTCTGCCTCTGTATATATGTATATATGTATCTATGTACGCTTAGATCTTTTAAACTACGATTTTAATGCGGTTTTCAACAATAGATAGAGTGATTCAAGAGGAAAGTTTGTAAGGAAAAAAAGGGTAGATAGGGGTAAAGTAAGTGTACGCGAACGAAGTCGCGCCGGGTCCACTAGTCATTTTGTAAACCGACTATTTCAAACCGGTTTTCGTCCAGTCGTAATGTAAACTCATCTTAGCACAGGAAATGATGAAACTAACCTACTAAATAACTTACTACATGTGGTAAAACAGCGAACTAAAAAGCTTTACGAGAATGAACTACGTAGTTATAATTCCCATAGACAGTGGCGCCACCATGAAGTTACACACATCTTGCTAGACTAGATTCTTGGCAGTTCACGGATTACGATAATTGCAGAGCTAATGTTTTCCGTAGAAAGTAAGGAAAATGGACGCATATTTCTAATATTATAGGGTTGACATGGTTCTGTAGGTTCGGCCATGTCCCGGTTGCGAATCTGCGTGGTTTAGTTGAACGGTCTGCCACGCAGAGGTCCCAGGTTCGATTCCCGGCCGAGCAGAAAGTGAAATATGAATTTTAATTTCTGTTACGGATCTGGGTGAAGTTTACGCATTATAAGTATGTATGTATAATAATTAATAATTTTAAGAGAGGTAGGGCATAGCGGGGTATCTCGTTCGAATTGGAGCCGCCCGACTGGGGAAGTACCTCCACCTTACAGAATATCGCAGCTAAATAATACTCTTTTAAGTAGTATTGTGTTTCAGCCGGTGAGTAAGGTTTCCAGTGCTCCATGGGGGGTTTGGGGAAACGTGGCTTTGGCAGTGGAGTGGCATTTGCTTTTTGCTGCCAGAGCAACGTGTTATAGAGGTGGGCAACGCATTAGCGATACTCTTGGTGTTGCTAATGTCTATAGGCAGTGGTGACCACTTTCCATCAGGTGGCCCGCTTGCCTGTTTGCCTACAGTATGACATAAAAAAAAATTATGAATTTAAAAAAGTATATAATTATGTAAGCGAGGTTGACCAGAGGACAATTTGGACATCATTACGGTTTGGTTAACGCGTATACAGGGTGTTTCATAATACATGTATAAAGCCGTGAACTGGATGGAGTGCTAAACGTATTAAAACGATAGGTACAATTATTTTTTTCGTGCGTGGAATAGTTACCGAGAAAATGACTATCGAACTTTTTCTGTTTCAATGTCGATAATCACATTTTGAAAACGAAAGACCGCATCTCTAGAAATCAGTTGTAATAGGTCACTCAAGTTCATAATCAGGTCAATCAACTGAATAATACAATTTTACCAGTTACAGATAGGATATAGGTTTTGTCCCTTTAAGTCTTTTCTACCTACCGTTTCATATGAGTTTTAAAATTCAATCTAAAGATCACTACGATCAATACCTCAAGTGGCTGGTTAATAAAATTATTATTACAAGCAGCTCGTGAGCAGTCCGGCACAAAAACAAGACATTTCGATGTTTGTTTCTACTTTAATTTATTTGTTTTTTGTTGCCTTCAACACAATGTTGCACCTAGGTACATAGTCTTCAAACTAATTGCGAAAACACAATAAACATTAATAGGCAAAAAAGTTACAGCTTGATTTCGCGTCTGCGCCATATCTTCTATTGTACTAGGCAGTCATGACTGAAGCAGGTGGACTATGTACGGGATACTGATATCACAGGGTGTCCATAAAGTACATTCACTAGATTTTAATATTTTTGAAAAGTGCAGCAAAACTACACGATATTGTTGTTATACTTTATTGTCTATTTTTTCACTCAGTCTACATCCTGTTGAATGCATGTGGTGAGTCTTTGCACAAGTTTATGCATTTCTCGTTGAACTTTTCCGCCAGCTCCGAAATAAGGAAAGATGTCATTTTAGTACCTATCTAATAGTAATTATTAAATTCTAGTCATGTATGAATTCAAGAAGGTGAATATTAAAATTGAAAAGCTGAAAAAATACCTAGCAACACTATTTACGTACTAGGTACGGTCAGGAGACCCGGTTTTACCCTATCTTCAATTTACTAGTAACAGACACTACGGTTTGCCTTGAGCCGACCAATCATCAGTTGCAGTCGATACTAATCCTTACAAAGTACAAAATAAAGCAGCTTTTGGGTTAATACGGATGCGCGGGAATGCCGTCCTTGGTCGGACGTCCGACCACGTATTCCACACTCAAATGCGACTATTTTATCTTGCGTAAGGATTAGTATCAACTGCAACTAATGGTTGGTTGGCTCCAGAAAAAGGGGAACGTCTGTTACTACTTAGTTTTTAGTGTCAACAACGCTTAAGAAACAAATATGTACCTAGTGGCCTAGTGGCAGTACAATTATGTACTTGTTTTGTGCTACGCAGTGATAGTCCACCTGAAGGCAAGCGGTAACCGTCGCCCATTACATCTACGATTTAAGCATTTAGGTTGCAGGCAACAAACATGCAGAACAGCAGATGCGTTGTCACTGTGAGGACTAAGATGAAATGCGTCATGCCTGTATTTGCACTGGCTTATTTTATGGACACCCCACGTACTAGGCGCAATACTAAGGAGGTCTAAATTATCCGTTTTGTATTTTTTGGTTTCGAGGGTTCTGTACAAAAAAATATTGTAATCAATTATGATTTTAATTCAAAAGGTTCATTCATAGTTTTTACGAAAGTGCACCACCACCTAACTAATAGCAAAGTAGTCTTATTCAAATTACTGTAGCATATTAATGTAGCAAACTCTAATTAATGTAACATCTTTGTCTTTTTACGAGTTTGCTTTCTCATGTCATGTCTGTCAGTCATGTTTCAGTGTCGCGTAGGTAATCGTACCTATCGTTTTCACGAACATTTCTTATCAACTAAAATTAACTAAATGATTCTAAGTTGATGGAGCTATACCTATAAATATCCCATGCTTCACCCAATTGGAGAACCTAGGTCACCTAGGTGGAGCACGGACCCAAACACAATTTTAGAAATTACCGTCTAGGTTACTGTCATTGTACCAAACTACCCAATAAAATCGTGATAAGCAAATGTAGGCCATCGCCATAAGGATTATTATTAAGCCTACAGTTGGATTCGCTTGAGACTCACTTTATCAAATAAATAAAAAATCAACATTATGGTGCAACTACCAGGAGAACATAAAACGAGAGAACATAAAAGGCGAAATAAGTTAGACCCCTAAAACACGGATCCCTAAGTACGAATCCTTTTGCGCGTGCCGTCAAGGTCAAGGCCGGCGTCGGAGCTGTGGCGGCGCGTTTGACATCAAAATAGAAACTGAAAACTAAAAAATCTAAAAATAGAATACTTTGGCGGGCCGTTCTTTATTTTGTGGTTTGACCCACGGCAGGACTTCCATTGACGAAATTTGCCTACTTTCGCGTCGTATTCGTTCATTCAGTTTTTAGCTTTTCGCGTGACCGAAATGATTGTTGCGTTGTAGTTGTAGGATACCTAAGTACCTATTGTGAGGATAACTGTGATAAGAGTGTTAACGATGTGAACGAATGATTTATAGCTTCAGGTACCAGTATTAACGTAGTCTTGTCTGTGTTCAGCGTTCAACGTTAAGTATTGTGATAATCATAATTCTGTGTATGAATGCAAGCTAGCAGTAGGCCAAACACTATGGTACCTACCTATTTACGTATTGCATAGCAACCAGAGCCTGCGTAGTGTTGTGTATCTGTGTGTATGGAGTGTACCTACCTAGCTACGCTACGATACGAGTGCAAGCTTACTTGATAGTTAATACCTATCAGTCATCCGAGCCACAAGAAAGCAAGAAAGTATGGCACCTGACGCTGTTTGTTTTCATAAAATAACTTTAAAAAGGTACGTACCTACATGCTTTAAAGGTCCAGGTTCTAGCTAGACTTTAAGATATGCTACCTAGCTAGTACCTAATCGTAACGTTAGGAGGTTCTTTTCCGACGGGAAGTAGGCAGAAAAGACAACGCTTTTATCTGTTCATGAAAACATGTAGGTATTTAGTAAAACCTGTCTGTAATCTGTTTCATCAAAACTAGTCTCATAAGTGGTTCCCTACGCTACGTAGGTCCCTAGATGAGTGAACCATTTTAGTAGGACATACTTAGTGCCTACTTATTTGTGTAGAACGATTTATTAATTGAACGAATTCTGTTTTAGTTATGTAGCTATCTTAAGTATGTTTTTCAAGAACGTTGGTGGCTGGGCGGTTGAGTATCCGACTCGTAAGCGAGAGAGGTGCCGGGTTCGAATCCCGCTGTGGCAATGTACCAATGACTCTTTTCTGAGTTATGTACATTAATTGAAATTAACCGACGCTCCTATGGTGAGGGAAACATCATGATGAAATCTGCAAACTCTGGCAACTGAAATTGTAACCATGATCCAATCGAGTCAGGTTCCCCTGGTAGCAGGGTCATGGAGGTCAGATGGTAGTCGCTCCACTGTAACAAATTCTTTTCTCTCCACAAAATTATTTTCCGTGCCCGTGGTCCGCCTTGACTATGGTCCATGATCTAGGATTTGGCAGATTAGGTAATTAATTGCAGTGGAGCGACTGCCATCTGACATTCCTGGCTCCTAACCCTGCTACCAAGGGAACCTGACCAGATTGGATCATGGTGTAAGAAACACATTCAGTCGTCTGAACTGAATGTGTAAGTTTCATCATGATAATTTCCCTTACCGTGAAAGCATCGGTTAGTATTCAGCTAATGTGCATAACTTAAAAAATAGTTATTGGTACATGGCGGCAGAGGGATTCGAACCTGGTACCTCTCGTGTACGATTCGGAAACCGCAACCTTAGGCCACCGACGCTCCGACTATTTAAGCATACCTACCTATTGAAAATAATTAGTGTAGGCAAGTTCCTAGTTAATTTGGTAGAGCCTATTCATGTAGATAAGTAGGTAACATTTAGTACGACGCCTGGTAGTAAGATGAAGGAGGTTGGTTTGTTTTGATATGAATGGCACAAGGTGATTACTCGTCCTTATGGTGTGTACACACTCAACGTACGCCAACGAAGGGCTGTCGGCCGAATTATTTGGACTTCTAAGGTCTAATACTTGCATTTCGTGGTCAAGCAAACGATCTTTGGGAGTTTTGGGAACCGATTCGGGCTCGTATTTGCACGTTTGTTTGTTGGCCTTCGGTATCCGCCCAAACTGCGATTGGATGATTACTTCTATCCGTTTGATGTTACCGCCACGCTGCACTGCGGATTGCCGGCCAGCACACGCCAACGGACAATCGTTGGCCGAAACGGGTGCGCGTCACACATCGCCCGGTGTGTACGCAGCATTAGGCTCCTGGTAGTAGGCTTGAGGAGGTTGCTTTGTTTCGATAGGGGTCGCACGAGGTTATTAACCTGTTTTTTATATGATCATCAACTTGAAATAGAGCTGCGCTTCAACGTAGTCGATATGGTTATTTATCTTTAAGTATTAATTTTTTTTATTAAAATTAAAATTCAATGTCCGGATAAAATGAAGTCGCCAGTGCACTCTTTGAAAGCTCTACTTTAACACCCTTTCGGCTTTATACATGTATTATGAAACACCCTGTATATTTACCCGACTGATAAGGAAGGGTTATGTTTTTCGCGCGTAACTTGTATGTATGTTTGTGTTTGGAAATTTCTTTCTTACCTCGTCTCTTCCAGACAGATTTCGACAGCTAAGGTATCGTCAGATTAGTCTCAAAAACCCAAGTGTCTTTGATAATGGTGTATAAAAAAAATTAAGATGGCGGATTTTGGGCGCCATATTGTGAGTCGGGTGCGAGAGCCAACGGCTTACGACGCGAGGATGCCGAAGACCGGGCGAAGTGGAGAAGAATGGGTAGGAAAGCGGACCCTGGCAGAGGCCGGGATGAGCGCTAGGACTATGATGATGATGATTGTGAAGTTAAAAAAAATATTAAATATCCCTGTCCTATAGGTGGACCCCCTGTAGGTACACCGCTTTCAAGTTTAATTTACACTAGCATTTGCACTATATACCTACACATTTACCTATTTCCAACATTCAGCTTGTTTTTTGCTTTTCAGTTCTTTAATAGCAGTCGGTGTTTTTAGTTTTAAACCAGTTTTTTATTTCATTTGTTACTGCTGTTACAGGCCACATGCTTTATAACAAAAACTATTGATATCTTCCTGATCTGAATACAACAGGAAAAACCGAAGTGTTATTTTATGACAGATATGGTTTTCCCTGTTCGATAGCATTGTAATATACAATATTTGTTACGTTTAATATTGGCTAGGTTAAGTAAGATTTTCTTTATTATTTTTTCTTCAGTTTAGGGCTGATTTTTTAATCCTCAGATAAAACATATCAGTCTGATAAGTTATTAAGCGACTAAAATAAAATGGTATCATTACTTAATATATAAGTGAAAGATTACAGATTGTTTTGATTTGGCAGTATATTACTTTATCGGGCAGATAAATTTTAACTGAGGATTGAAAAATCAGCCCTTAGATAAATAACTAAGGTTTTTACTTAATAAATCTAGTTATAATTGAATGGCGAGGAAGAGGTGGCGATCTCTGGTGTCGGAGGCCAAGATCCACTTTGGGTCGCTGAGCCAGCGCAGTAAGTAAGTAAGTTATAATTGAATGGAAATAAATGAAAACCAACCATATAAAAAAACTATAAGATACAAAATAAACAATAATATAGCTTGCATACTTCAGTTTTTAAAACAAGACTGAAATTACATCTTAACTCAGCGAGATCTTATAACTAGTGTCAAATAAGAAGAGACTTGGCGGGTCACGTGGTTCGACTTGCGCTGTAACGATTACCTGCGCGAAATCCCCTCCACTGACCGTGACCTGAAAAAAATACTGACGGATACTCACTAAACTATAAAACCGATTTTAATAAAATAAAGTTAAGAACCATCTCGATAAACTGGCATTCAAATAGAGAAAACAGCATCCGCACCTGTCCATCCTTTCGGGAGCTACAATGCTAGAGACAGATACACAAAGCCACATATACACAGATACACATGTCAAACTTATAAATAAATAATCCATTTATTTCTCCACAACAACGTATACACATAAAATTTTTATGTTTTATGAAACTAGGTACATTATTAACATGTTGGATACGTATACATATTTGTGGCGACTGGTGCCTGAACTAGGGAAACCTGTGCTACAGCTCACCAGGTCTCCACCCCAGAGCAAACTGTCTTATTATAAATTATAGAGAAAAATTACAAATATGCAATATAGAAACAGGAAGTATATCCATTTGATAGAAGATATTTTGTAAATTATTACACCCCTCTTGTATCGTCAGAATTTAAAAACTGCGCCGCCCGTCACTGGGTCATAAAAGCTTGTGGCACTGTAACATTGAGTACGCCTCATACACAATACTGCGACATTAATCGATTCAACATGGCCGTCAAAGTCCACCCGAGATCGAATGACATTATTATCGTTTATATAATTCGTTCCTGTCATTTGCTAGAGACGGGTAACTAATTCTGTAGATTATGAGTGAAATAAAAAGTTCTCAAATGAAAAAAAAATGTATCGTGCGATATAGTACTCATCGAGATCCATGATCCAATCTGGTCAGGATCCCCTGGTAGCAGGTTCACGGAGGTCAAATGGTAGTCGCTCCACTGTAATTACCTGATCGCCAAATCCAGGATCACGGTCAAGGCAGACCCCGAGCCCTCGTGCGCAAGAGCACAACCGAGACATTAACCGCAAAAAGTTGATTATTATTATTATTATTATCAATGAAATGAACTTACACAGTGTTACAATAAATAACATCTGATTATACAAAAAAAATCTCAAGTGAAATTTATGTTTTCATAACATAGCTGGCCCTCTTTCTCTTTGATACATATGTAAAGACATCAACGAGGTCTTCCTAATGCTTCATAAAAAAGACTGCCATTAATCCGCCATAAGAAAGACATCAACGAGCTCTCTTAATTCCCCCATACAAAAGACATCAACGAGCTCTCTTAATTCCCCCATACAAAAGACATCAACGAGTCCTCTTTGATCTGCCATACAAGAGACATCAACGAGTCCTCTTTGATCTGCCATACAAAAGACATCAACGAGCTCTACTCATTTCGCCATTATTCAAGATCAAGAGTATGTTAAACCGACGAGGATGTTTGAAAAGGTAGATGATAGCATTCTAAGCCGACGAGCATGTTTGAAAAGGTTGATGAATATGGAAGATGCGATAGATTGGTAAGGACCGTAGCAAGCGGAACACAGTGTGTAAAAAAGTATGTATGTATGAGCCCCTCATTCCGCCATACAAAAGACATCAACGAGCTCTGTTGATTCGCCATACGGAAGACATCAACGAGCCCACTTCGATTTGCCATACAGAAGACATCATCGAATTCTCCCAATTCAGTCATACAAAAGCCATAGACAATACCACGGACGAATTCCTCAATCTGCCAAATTGAGCCGATGTCGATGAATCGCCTTCAGACGATTAGGCCGCGTAGTGTTCCAAATCCTTTGCCACTGACATTTCTTCTTTTTCTCTATTTAGGTAAACTCTTCACTAACATGAAGGAACTACACTTTAAAAACGTTACGTTGTTTAATTACCTCTCACAGCACAGGCATTATTATTCATTCCTTTTCTACACAAAAACATCAAGGTATTCTACCTCATCCGCTTTTTAGGAGGAAAACTGCACGAAAATTACCTGTTAATAGATTTGCTAACAAAAAGAACGATCGTATATGGCATAGGGTTGCCAATCCTACAATATGTATATAGTATAGTATCTACTGTTTTGGGTAGCCTGCTATTATTTTAAAAAATTTATTTAGTAGGCTTAACTACTATATTTTATCAGCAAAGTCACTTATCAGTATCACATTTTATGTTTATTTTAATAATAAGAAATAAGTCAATTAAACACCATCTTGGAGCAGGTAAATACGAGTACTTACTGATACTTTTCATAGAAGCTGAGTCTATGGTTCTTTTTTATGTTATACGGCAGACAAACAGGCAAGCGGGCCACCTGATAGAAAGTGGTCACCGCCGCCTATAGACATCAGCAACACCAGGGGAGTCACCAATGCGTTGCCTGCCTCTGAAGAGACCTCTAATATACCTCTTGAACGATCCCATGGTGGATAATTTAGAATTATATTCTTGTAACGCTGTTGATTACTTTAAGAAATAAAATAAAAAATAAAATAAAGCGCCAATTAAGATTCCTCATCACCTAAGAAATATATTTTATTGAAAATACTATATATTTTATTATTAATTCCCCATCTACTATATTTTTATAGCTACTGAATCCGAAAATACTATATTTGGTCTAAATAAAGTAAGCAGCCCTAATCGTGCACGTCAGGATTCCAAGTGTTTGCGTAGGTTCAGAAAAAGTCAAATTGAAGTATGTACAGACAGTCGTTAGTGGTAAATTAAATTATACACATCGGCTAATTTCAGGTTGGTATCTCTATTGGCCATGTGGTGTCCGGCATAGTAGAATAGCACCAACCCCTTACACTCGTGGGTGTCGTACAAGGCGACTAATGTTTTCGAGGCAAAATATCTAGAGTCTCCGTTGGCTGGAAAATGGACAGCAGCTTTTTCCATTGTTTTTATAACACTGCGATCTCCAACCCGCCTGCCAAGCGTGGAGGTTAGGGTAATAGCCTTCCCTCTCGTGGAAGAGGCCCTAAGTCCTGCAGTGGACTGTTATGGGCTGTGATGATGAACTCTATTTCCTACGAAGCTAAATTTTTTGTTCATTATATACAGCAAAAAACGAGCATACTGCCCACCTGATGTTAACAAATTCATGAAATACAGAGGTAATCATTGTCTCGAGATGCTCGATAAACTGGATTTAAAAAATATTTGAGAAGGTACACTACAAAAAAAAAAAAAAAATTAAATACGGTAAATTTGGTCGCCGGTAATCCGACTTTTTCTGGTATAGTTAGTTATTATTCTTTTATGCTACTCAGTAATAAACAAACAAGACAGCCCACCTGTGTAAATATGAACAGTCGCTCATAGCATCTACAATTCATACATTTAGGTTGCAGATAACAAAAATACAGAACTGCAGGTGCGCTGGCTACCTTATCCTTCAAACCAGAACACAATAATGCAATGAAACTTTATACTTAGATTTATAACGACACCTACAGAACCAAAACGCCAATGTGTAAATCTATCAGCTAGTGTCCTCGCGTATCTCTGCACCCAACTGCGTAATCTACTACAGGCTAAGCACCCGGGTCCGGTTGACCCATTTACCAATCGTGGTGGCGATGCCGTATCAAAATAAGCCATTGCCGCTTCCTTCCAACGGGCATCACTCATGCCCGCCGTGAGACCGAGACCGGACGTAGGGATGGGCATTTGGTCCGGCGGTGGACCGGTTATGGTATAGTGCAAGTCAATTATCTGTCCTATAGATAATCGCATATATTTAGAAATAATAATAATAATAATAAATAAATAATAATAAATATTCGTGGACAAATTCACACAGCGCCATCTAGCCCAAAACTAAGCAAAGCTTGTACTATGGGTGCTAGATAACTGATATACTACTTAAATACTTTTTTTTTTTTTTTTTTAATACATACCTATTATACATAGAACATATCATTTCAATTTCTGCCCGGCCAGGAATCGAACCCGGGACCTCTTGCGTGGCAGACCGGCATGTTGACCATTGAACCACTCAGGTCGTCGAACCTGCAAATCTTAACATGAAGTCGCGCAATGCGCGCGAAATGCGACTGTACAGGGTTCCAAATGACAATATTGAGTGGATCGCATATTGAACCCAGTACGTTCACTTAGGCGAGCACTGAGAGAGCGCGTATTGGGTAACGCTTCTAACTTAGACAAGTATTTTTTGTTAATACGGGTCAGATACATAGGGCCACAGATACATAACCTGATTTGCCAAATACTGGATCATGGTCAAGGCTCACCCCGGGCCCTCGTGCGCGAGAGCACAACCGGGACATTAACGCCGACCGACCGAAAGATGACCGATCAATGTAGGACCACACTTGTTTATAAACGAGACACACGTCAAACTTGTAACACTCCTGTTTTTTCGTCGGGGTTTATAAAAAAATAAAAAAGACTACATTGAATACAGTTACGACGTTTCTTTGTTACCTTATCCTACACACGACTTCATAGATACTTAAGTCCATAACCCACAGGGGTACGCAGACTGGTATGTCACATTATCAGTTATATTTATTTACCGCATTTCGGTATTCCCGCGGGAACTATATTGATCCTCTTATTTTGAGTTTTAAGGTACAACATTGCTACATCAGTCACGTGATTTTTTTCGTGAAGGACTGTTACTAGGTTAGATTAGTGAGATAGAAAACTATACCAGTATTATACTTTTACAGTGGAGTGACTGCCATCTGACCTCCGCGACCCTGCTATCTGGGTAACTTTACCAGATTGGATCATGGTTATATATTCAGTCGCCTGAATGTGCAGGTTTCATAACGGTGTTTTCACTCACCGTAAGAGCATCGGTAAGAATTCAACTAATGTACATAACTCAGAATAGAGTCGTTGGTACACGGCGGCATTCAGGTTAGAACCCAGTACCTCTCGCTTACGAGTCGGATACCGTACCCGATCGGCCACCGACGCTCCCCAATTTAACAGCCTTATTTAGAGTAAATGAGGTTACCACTATATTTATATGAAATACATATAATTATCACTTACCGTTTCAATCCCTAACATCCTATTTTATTGCATTCATGTTATCCTTCAGTGTTTAAGTTTGGAATAAGTACCGCCTTTCACTAGCCGATTCAAAACATTCGACGACCTTTGTTTAATTTTATAACTAAATCGCTTTCCATTTTATTGAAGTTACATGATGTCACTACCGTGGCTAGACAAAGTGTCTATCGTCATGCGCCGGACGCAGCCATTTGTAATAGTATTTTACCCCTTACGAAAAAAGAAGGTTTGACGTGTGTATATGTGGCGTCGTAACTCCCGAACAGATTGACCGATTTGGATGCAGTGTTCTCAATATGAAAGTCAGTTTAATCGAAATGGTGTTTAGCTTTGTTTTATTGAAATCGATTCTGTAGTTAAGTAAATATTTGAGGTTAAGTAAACTTATTTGCTTTGACCACAGATTATGAGCTTGCTAAACAAATGATACAGACACGTGAAATTTCAGTAGTGTTTCTTCCCTATCTAGTCTTCGTAAATAAGAACCCGACTGTCCTTCGGTCCAGACCAAGACCGACAACGGTTCCCATCCCTACCCTCCGCCGGACGCCTTCATTGCGCAAGCTCGCTATTATGCGTATTGTCAACCAATCTGTCTACTTGATTATTGAATAAGACAAACTGACAGGGTTCCCCGACTGGGGCGACGGTCGTCTGTAGCGAGACGGGCGAAGTATCGAGCGATGTGCTGTCTTTTTTTTTATTCAACTTAGCGACAAGCGAGCATACAACCCACCTGATGGTAAGTGGTAACTGTCGCCCCATAACATCTACGATTCTTACAATCAGATAAGTGGTAACAAAAATGATAAATCGCAGATGCGTTGTCACTGTGAGGACTAAGATTAAATGCCTCATGCCTGTAATTTCGCTGGCTACCGTATCCTATGACCGCCTTCCGACTCCATCATCAGACCAGCTACATCATCATCATCATCATCATCGGCCTAGCGCTTATCCTGGCTTCTGCCAGGGTCCGCTTTCCTACCCATTCTCCTTCATTTCGCCAGGTCTTCGGCATCCTCGCGTCGTAAGACGTTGGCTCTCGCCTCTTTCCAGATACCGGCAGGTTCAGGCACCGATTTCCCACGTATCCCTGTGGCTTAAGCAACACGTGACCAAAGGCGAGCCTCCTCGATATCGATCAGACCAGCTACATGATACCATATTAATGCATTGTAATCCAAGTGCAATGGTATACCAATTTTTAGCTCAATTGAACGCCAGAAAGTGGGTCAAATTAGGCTTGCAAGATTCGAGAACATGCAATCCACCTTCCGACTCCATGATCAGACCAGCCCTATGATACCATATTAATGCATTGTCATACCAAATATCAGCTCAATTGAACAAGTGTGAAAGAGAGAGGTAGCGCACGCGAGCGCTGTCTGTTTCACACTCGCTTTAAATTGCTAGTGATAGAAGATGCTAGAGCTATAGGCGTAGGAAGGGGGGGAGCCGGGTGGGCCGTGCCCACCCCAGAACGGTCTGTTGCCCACCCCAGAATGGTCTGGTGCCCACCCCAGAATGGTCTGGTGCCCACCCCAGGATGGGGTGCTCACTGGCTGTACATTGGCGATTGACTCGGCTTCATTGGCCACCTCAGGGGCCAGGCCCAACCTGGAAAATAGGCCTAGAAACGCTAATGGCTAGAGCATTAGAAGGTGAGCCCTCACGTGGATGCGAGCGGTTTAGAAATAGGACCCCTGGCTTCTGCAAGGGTTCTCTTTCCTACTCATTCTCCTCCAGTATGTCATACGGCGACGACCACGTCTAGAATTATTTCCACTGGAGCTTACAATTGTTTAATTTAGTGTTTGGGCTATAACCCTCCAGCCGGTCAGATGATAATGTTGTCAGCTCAAGGATAATTTGACTCTCATCACTCACAAGTGTCAGTTAGTTTTTAAAGGTAGAAGAATAAGAATAGTAGGTAAGTGCCCTCATGAATATATCAAGCAAAATACTTTTACTACGATGTGAAAGCTGGTTTACTTCATTTTGTTTGTTTTGCTGCCCCGTGTGCTGCCCAAGTATCAACCTGTTTGAATGGCGGTAAAATTAGGGCCAAGTTCGTGGCATTCGCAAACGATAAAAGTACCTAGGCTTGTATTTTTTCTCTGTGGTAGGGATTCTATTTGACAGACGTTTGCGATTTGTTTTGGCTTTTTCTAGAGAATGACGGTGGCAGACACAGAGCAAAAACAAAAAACAAATTGTCATTCTTAGCCATGAAGGTCGCTAACTTTCCAATCTTTTTGGTGACAGTGATGATTTTCTTTTTACTTTTCGGGAAATAGAAATCGAACATTTTAAAATTTTCTGATTAGATTTTGCAAATTCAATACCAATTTTGGGCGAACAATTTGCGAATTCAACTGCCGGGAACTCAAAATTATTTGGTTCAGAATGGAAAGAAGTCCGGTGGTTAAAAGCGGAACTACAAACATAGCTAAGTACGTAAGAACTAGGCTAGAGACAACAGCGCCTCTCCTTATGGCCTTTATTTCGTAAACCAGTCTCCACCAATGTTATAAGACTGTGATGTTGATGATGATGATGATGCAAATCAAAACACTGCGTGTCTAATATTAAAATATATGTATACTAGATTTCATTTGAAACAAAACATTTTAAAATAAATAATCGAGATACTCATCTCATCACCCACGCGTTGCCGACCCCGTAAACACTTTTTCAACCCTTTCTTAGCTAAACGGTGCTCTCTTCACTTCTGCTATCGAGACCGACTCCACTGGGTTAGTTAAGCTCAATTACTTGTAACTAGGTACTGCCCATTTGACTACAATTGACTAAACAATCTGATTAGATTTACCATAGAATCTTACAAAGACTCGTGAGAAAATCTAAAGCTTTCCATCTCGAATTGCTTGCCAAATGAAGAATAAAGGCTGTATTTTACTTGACTAATATACAGGTCGTCCCAAGACTATGAGACATGAAGGGAAAGTATCTTAAATATCGTAGATAGGATATTTTGCTGAAAGAAGACTATGTTATTTTTATAAGTTAGTAATACTGCATTCAAAGATATTTAAAAAATTACTTGCTTCATCGAACCGAACCGACTTAAATGATAAATTTCACGTTGTTCCTTTCTTTTAAAATACTATGTTATTTAAGAGGAATTATTATTTTTTGTCCATTCTTTCGATTGGCATCATAAAAATAGGGGTGATTTTTTTTTACTTTTAAGTCGGTTCGATACCCAGACGAAGCAAGTAATTTTTAAAATATCTTTAAATGCAGTATTACTAACTTTTAAAAATAACATAAAGTCTTCTTACAGCAAAATATCCTATCACGATATTTAAAGTACTTTCCCTTCATGTCTCATAGTCTTGGGACGTCCTGTATGTACTATTACTCTGACGATCCCTAACTGAAAACACATTTTTGACATATTGAATATAATCATAGTGAAATTATATTTACTTTTGGGACATAAATGAAATCTAAATGAAATCTAAAATCATCTAAAAATATTCCGCTTGTTTAAGACAATCATACACTGTCGGGTAAGGGCATTCACTATGCTCCACCACCGCTTCCTTGACACCGTTCGGGTGACTGTTAGTATCAACAGTTATTCAATTGCTAAGCATTAGCTTGTTATTGGGTGCCTTATTGACTTAGTGGATTTCGACCTGTCGTCCGTCGTACGGGACGGGGGACATTTGTAAATAGATACGAGATTTGTAAATAAATTCGAGTGGAGAGTACACTTTTGATAGAACGGTGTTCGTTCTGAGGATGTGCTTGACGTGATGCCTTTCTTATGTTATACGTCAGATTAGCAGGCAAGCGGGATGATTTAAAGTGGTCACCGCCGCCTATGAACATCAGCAACAGGGTTACCAATGCGTTGCTTACAGCCCCAGTCTAGCGTCGCACCGATCGGCATTAACATGGAAGTTCAGAGCTCACACCTTGGAACCAAATTGGTCGCAAACTGTGCGGTTCTAAAGAAAAGTTCTCCCGCGCACGCAAAGGTTGTGGAATGAGATCTCTGAAGATATTTTGTGTGGAGAGTATAACATAGAGTTCTTTAAGAAAGGCGTATAAATTACTGTCTTTACGGGGTCAGCAGATTGTAAGTGATACCCCTGATATTGCCAACGTCCATAGGTTGCGGTAACTGCTTACTATCAGGCAAGCCGTAAGCTTATTTGTCACCTCAGTGATATAAAAAACTTCGGTTGTAAAAATTGTCCTTTTGGCGAAGCAGGTCATTTTCTTGAAAAGTCAATTTAGAAGAACGTCATGTTCGTTCCAAGTCATTTTCTGAGTAGGTCAATTTCCAGCTACGTAATTTTTTCGTTTAGTCATATTTTTATATTTCGACAGATTTTTCAAGTAGTTCTTCTAAGCCGATTCTTATGATACTATACACATCTCGTAAGGGAAAATCCGATTTCAAAAAGTAGCAAAGAAGTTGTGTCCCCAGCAAAGTACAACAGCACTCCCGTTATTACAAAGCGCCGGTTTAGGAATTTTAAAGCGCACGCACCGAATGAATCACATGTTGGAGACATACAATATGTTTTGATTGATAATAAAATGTTGATACACGCTGGTACTTGTTCGATTGTGAACATGCGCGACGGCTGGCCATAATCCAGCCAGGACTCCTATCATTATAATGACGTAGTTTCCTTGGAAAGTTTATTTTTAATGTGGGTTGAATCGCGGGTTTTTACATTGTTGTTATAGCTCTTGTTTGTAGTATATTGAATTAATATCTACCTACCTCATCTACTAAAAATATGGAATTGTTTAAATTCTGTAACGAATGATTATTTATTTTAATTTAAGTTTCGTGATTGACTATATTTTTGATAAAATAATATCCGTTGAAAGTTTGAAATGGTGTTTTGGGCGCCATTAAAATCTTCATTTTTTAATTAGGTATTTTATAGTCACCCATAAGAATTTGACGATATTGTGACGTAGTTTTAAATAGTTACTTAAATATGCATAAATTATTCACACATATACTTGCCGTACTCAAATCATACGTGGATGTTTGACATGTCACTGAAAATGAACAGTTAAATCAAGTATTTAGCGAATTTGTGCAAACAAAAGTTGTTGTTACTCACTCAGCGGCGCCAGATCACTAATTACATCCATTTCTGTGCGATCACTATGGCAACAGCGTCAATTGTTTTTGTTTTCACTTTAAATGGATGTTTCAGCCTGTCACCCATTTCTTTGACACTTCTATTTTGTAGCACTAACACGGAAACTGGTGGCAAACGGATCCATGGCTGTAGAGGACGGACACTGAGTTTGTGAATCAGTACCACCGCATTTTCCCAACGATTCGCGTGATACACGACACAGTATCTCGGGTTGTAGGAACTATCACTGTTTCATTCAACTCTAGACGACGGCGACTCACAACGACTGATTAACCCACAAGAAACACTTCTCGCACAAAGAAACTGGCTATAGAACCGCCTAAAACGTTGCTCCGACAGTTTTTCGTGCACTTCGGTCCGTTTGCGACGCGAAAACACGTCCTAAAACACAGTAATAGCGGACACAAATACGCCTCTACCAAGAAACGTCACCATAGGCACTGGAAATGAAGCTGGTTTTTGTTTTTTCTCTCCATTGCACTACACTGGCGCCCACGTGATCGGATCCCGGGACGCGGTTCGCGCGTTATCAACTAGATGGCGGCACGAGCGCACGAGGAGTCCGCGGCAAAATGTAATTAAATTTCAGCACAGCAAAGGATTGTTTTTCACATGAAACTAACCGTGACATTTTTATTATTGTCGAGGGGATTATGGCGGAAAGAATGTTAGTTTTTATGTTGATTGCAAAATATTGTGTAGCAACGGTTCGCTTTATAATCGAGTCGAATTCATTTGTACGTTTTTGCCTTGACAATGCTTGGTAGCGTTAAGAATTTAAGATATTTCTCCCATGTGCATTGGCAGAAAAATCTGAATAAACATTGTCTTTTCTGCCTTTTTTCTTCGTTAGTAATAGAAGTTAATAAATTAAAACAGTAAACGATCAAAAATAGTGTCTTTAGGTAGGTAATTATTATACATTGGTACCTAGTATTGTGTTTTAGAAGTAACACAAGATGTTTGTATTTTTTTCTTGGAAATTACTCCAAAAAAAATTGTACTTGGCACTTTCACTGCCGTGCCCAAAAACTATGTATGGTATAGAAATAGTGACTTTAATTGAATTTTTCCACATGTCGAGTTATTTAGATGGAAATAGGTTGCAAAGTTTCATGAACCCAGGTATTTTTTAATTAATAATGTAGTGAGGATATTACGTTTGCTAACATTTTATGGAATAAACCAATTTCTGATTTTTTTTCATTATTACGTACTATTACGTACCTTTTATTACTTACGTATTTTTGTCATTGGCCGTGTGGATCGTAAGGGTGTCGAACAATGCGATTAACGTTTTTTAGCTAAATCTAGTCTCCATAGGCTGGAAAATGGGCAGCAGCGTTTCCATTGTTATATTTACAACACTAACGCCCGGTTTCTGAAACGCTTGTCAAATCATTGATTAGCTAACAGACTGTCACATTTAACAAGCTGTTAAATCACCGTGGGTTTCTGAAAGGCCAATCAATCTATTGTTAGCTAATCGACCATTAACAAGAGATCAATTTTTTCGTCTGGCTACCCCTGCTAAAATCAGTCACATTCATTCACTCATATATGTTTTGTTTCTGTCTAACGCATTGATTTGTCTCTGTCCCTAGCGGCCTTTTGATAGCGGCGGGATATTAAACTTTTAGATGAAACTGATAGCGATTGTATAGTTTTCGTGTAAAATCGAATATTATAAGAAAAAATATACAGAGCGAGAAAAGAGAAATTATAACAATATTTATGTAATGTAAGATCAGTAATCCCATCATCATCATCTTTAGGCAGTTAGGTGGGTCCCGGTCCACTGCTGAATATAGGCCTCCCACGGCTTACACTCTGGTCGACTCTGTTATCTTGCATCCATCGGCTCCCTAGGACCTTAAAGAGGTCGTCCGTCCATCTCTTGGGAGGCCATCCAGAGAAAGCCACTCAACAACATCCGCCCCATCGGCTATCGATTCTGTTAGTTTCTCCCAATAATCCCATTAGTTAAATCCTGGTTCAAGTCCTGGACACGGGCCGGTTCGTGGTTCAGGTCCAGGTCCTGGCCCTGGATCAGGTCCTGGTTCAGGTCCAGGTCCTGGCTTCGGACCAGGTCCTGGTTCAGGTCTAGGTATTGGCCCCGGACCAGGTACTGGTTCAGGTCCAGGACCTGGACCCGGACCACTTCGTGGTTCAGGTTCAGGTCCTGGCCCCGCACCAGGTCCTGGATCAGGTTCAGGCCCTGGCCGCGGACCAGCTCCTAGTTCAGGTCCAGGTCCTGGACCCTGACATGTTCGTGATTCAGGTGCTGGTCCTGGTTCAGGTCCGAGTCCTGGCCCCGAACCAGGTCCTGGTCCAGCTAATGTTTATGGTGTATGTGCTGGCACTGGTCTAGGTCCTGGTTCTGGTTCAAGCTCAAATTGTGATCTAGGTTGCAGTTTTGGTCATGATCCTGGACCAGAACCTGGACCCTAGACCTGGACATTGCCTTGGACCAAAACTAGGACCTGAACCAGGGCCAGGACCAAGACCTAGACCAAGAAAATCGGATATAATTTCTTTTGACAATCGTTTAATTGGTCGATTTTCGCCAATTAAAATAACAAGGCGATAACATACAGTTAACATGAGAAAAAGCTTTCCGGAAACCCAAAATTACATTAATCAGCCGTTAATTGGAGATTTGACAATCCGTTAACAAGCTGTTAACAAACTGTCAGTTGGCCCTTTCAGAAACCCAAACTGCATTTAATCAGTGTTTAACAAGCTGTTACGTAATTTTTGCGTTGACAAGCGTTTCAGAAACCGGGTGTAATACTAACCTGCCCTAGTAATAACCTGCCCTCTTGTGGGAAAGTCCGAAGTCCTGCAGTGGACTGTTATAGGCTGCGATGATGATGATGTGACGTAGTGTCCAGCTGAGTACTGTATAGCAAGCATTATAATGTTTCAATATTTAGTATCTACCTATGAAGAGTGACGCTGTTGTCTCGAGTGTTCAGGCGTTACGGTCCGGCCTGGTTTTGGCCTGCTGGCCAAATTTTTGGGCCCGCAGTTAAAAATGTCCTTAAAAATAGCTTGAAAAAAAAAATATTTATTTGATATTATTTTTAACGCCTGAACAAAAATAATGAATGAATTAAACGTTGCAACATTTGGCTGATAAGATAATTACAGTAGAGCAACTACCATCTGATCTCCGTGATCCTGCTACCAGGGGAACCTGACCAGATTGGATTATGTTTTCCCTCGCCGTTTGGTTAGTATAAACTAATGTTATAATTCAGAAAAGAGTCATTGGTTCATGGCCACAGTAGGATTCAAACCCGGTACCTCTCTCTTACGAGTCGGATACCTTAACCATTCGGCCACTGACGCTCCGAGGGATATCCTCCCTTAAATGCAAAATAATATAATTCTTCTCCATAATAATGAAATCACGGTGTACTTGTCGGCTCAAGTGTAGACTAAGGTCTTCCAATATGAACGCCGACACTAGTTGAAGTCTGTCCATGATTCCCAAGGAACTTTCTCCCACGCACACTAAGGTTGTGGGATGAACTACCTGGAGAGGTTTTCCTTGGAGAGTACAAAATGAAGTTCTTCGAGAAAGGGATAACAAGGTTTTCACGGGGTCGGCAACGCGTGGGCGTTGCTCCTGGTATTGCAAACGTCCATAGGCTGCGGTGACTGCTTACCATCAGGAAGGCCGTAAGCGTGTTTGCTACCTGAGTGTTATAAAAAAATAATTCCCAATGAAGCCAGCCATATGTATGATATCGTCATAACAAATGATTTTCCGTTTCCTCGTAATTTTCTTGTTCAACGTAATGCACTTATTACACATTCCTAAATTCAGTGACTGAATTCAGAAACAAAAAGCGTGAGAGCAAATCAAAGTGGAATGTATTTCTCATAGAATAAGGTCCATTTTTGTATCACTTATATTAAGTCACGCGTCGCTCCGCTTTTCAAATTAAACAAATAAATACCAATGTACCACATTTATGATAAATAAATAAATAAAAAATAAATAAAAAAAATAAAAAAATCCGAGATACAAAAATTGACCTTATTCTATAAGCAATACATTCCACTTTGAAATTGCCAACTTAGGTGCCTATTGGCCGTGCGGTGTCCGGCAGAGTAGTATTTTTATTTATTTATTTTCGGAAGACTTACAGCTATAACATTGCAATTGATATATTATACAGTTAACAGGAAGCCAATTACAATAGCAACAACCTCTTACACTCGTGGGCGTCGTACAAGGCGACTAACAATTTTGAGACAAAAGATCTAGAGTCTTCCGTAAGCTTGAAAATGGGCAGCATTTTCCATAATTATATTTATAGCACTGCGATCTCCAACCCGCATGCTAAGCGTGGAGATTATGGCAATAACCTCCTTTTTTCGTGGGAGAGGCCCTAAGTCCTGCAGTGGACTGTTATGGGCTGTGATGATGAGGTGTCTATTGAGTATTCTAGCTGCGTATTCTAACCATACTCACACGGTCATCGACATTATATTATTAGACCTTCATGACCTTGAGGTAAGTTCTTTAACCTACGTTAAGCCCTGCGGACAACGCAGGCCATCTAGTTCAAGCCTCCGCACTTAGGCTGGTATAAATACGTATTGCGTAAGCCAAAGGTCCCGGGTTCAAATCCCGCTTTGGCCATGTACTCGTATCAATGACAGTTTTTTGAGTTATGTACATTAGTTGAATACTAACCGATGCTCTTACGGTGAGAGAAAACATCGTGATGAATCCTGCACATTCAGGCGACTGGATGTGTAACCATGATCCAATCTGGTCAGGTTCCCCTGGTAGCAGGGCCATGGAGGTCAGATGGCAGTCGCTCCACTATAATTACCTGACCTGCCAAATCCTGGATCATGGTCAATTCGGACCCCGGGCCCTCGTGCGCGAAGCACAACCGGGTCATTTTTTTTTACGCCCCAGGGATACGTGGGAAATAGCTGAACCTGCCTGTATCAGGAAAGAGGTCCCGCGGTAGACCTAAGAAACGATGGATTGACATCGCCGAGTCGAACGCGAGAGCCAACGGCTTGCGACGTGAGGATGGTGATCGGGCAAAGTGCAGAAAGCAAAGCAAAAAAGCGGAACCTGGCAGCATCTGGGATTGACCGCTCGGATGATGATGATGACTTAGGCTGGTATTTCAAACTTTTTGGGCACTACAGTACTGAATGGTTAGTATCTACGTTTGCCCAAAATTATTATTTAAGTTCAACATCTCATGTGTCTACTTCTTCTCTAAATTATGACTCTATTTTTGAAGAAGATTTTCTTGCTTCGAACTGTTTTAAATAATCATTTTATGCAACTAAATTGTCAAACATGACTACTAAGATATACTTATTATATGACTACAGTAGTGGGCCCGGCGCGACCTCGTTCGCGTGGTGTCTTTCCGCTACGCTACCCGATCCTACCCTACCCTACACCTACCCTACACCATTTAAAAAAAACTTACCTTTTTATAGCAAGCTAAACTATAGATTGTATTGTATTTTGTATGTTAGCCAAACTTTTGATAATGAGATTACCTGAATAATAGAAACCTATCTTAATAAATCTGGACACTGAAAGCGGAGTCTCGTAAGCGAGAGTTACCATGTTCGAATCCCACTGTGGCCATGTACCAATAACTCTTTTCTGAGTTATGTAGGTACGTACATTAGTTGAATACTAGCAGATGTTATGGTCAGGGAAAACATCGTGATAAAACCTGCACATTCAGATGATTGAATGTGTAACCATGATCCAATCTGGTCAGGTTCCCCTGGTGGCAGTCATGTGACAGTCCACCTCATGACAATGACAATTACAGACATCCAATACCTGGATCATGGTCAAGGCGGAGCCCGGGCCCTCGTGCGCGGACATTAACGCCAAGATTATTGTTTTAATTTACTAAAAGCGGCGTCTAAATATCATAGCTCACCTTCGTCACCCGTTGTCATGGCAACGCAATTTGTCAAACAAGAGTAAGCAGTTGAAATCGTGGTGAGTTGTTTTGGATTGCATTTTATTGTTATAAAATATTCAAATGAAATCTATAGTTAAGGTATTGATAAATTTGTTTCTGTAATAATTATCAGAAAAAGTATAAGTGATCACACGAAGTCATACTTTAGAATATATTCTAACCTAACCAGCAAGATAAATTAGTGGGTACTACGGTGAGTACTGAATATGGAATAAATGACCTTGAATACAGAAATTGCACAAATTTTAAAGTTAGTAAGTATAGGTAAATCTGTCCAGACTGTCTTATTTGGTGATTAAACAATGTGAAAACAGTGAATAAAAAATCACGACTTGCCATATCAATTACGCTACGTACATAGTATGTATAGGTATAGATCTTGATTTATTTAAAAATACATATAGAATGGCCGTGTGGTGTCCGGCAGAGTAGAATAGCACCAATCCCTTACACTCGCGGGTGTCGTACAAAGCGACTAACGTTTTCGAGTCAAAAGATAAATAGTCTCCGTCGTCTGGAAAATGGGCAGCATTTTCCATTGTTATATTTAAACACTGCGATCTCCAACCCGCCTGCCAAGCGTGGATATTATGGCAATAACTTCCCCTTTTGTGGGAGAGGCCCTAAGTCCTGCAGTGAACTGTTACGGGCTGTGATGATGATGATGATGACACATAGAATGTGAATTTCATTGAATTTCGAATAATGCTGCCAATTATCCATTTAAATATATCTTTTCGATAACCAAATATGATCATAAGTCAATCTGGACAGATTTTAGCTTAAAAAGGTAAAATATAAAGATCTGTAGGTCACAGGCGTGAGCTTTATTTATGTATGTATTAAGATTACTAACTGCTTGAAGGCTGAAGTTATTAATTTTGTCGTGATAAAGCCATTCCCTATGTAATCTAGTAGATTTCTGGCGACTCGATCGAGTACGTAACGAGTGCCTACATCCGAGGCGGCATTAGCGTGAGGGATATCGCAGATAAGATCGAGGAGGCTCGCCGATCATGTCTAGCACAACCGGGATATTAACAGCAAGATGACCAATGATGAAGTTATCTCCCTCACAGATACAAAGCACCAATAAGTCGCCAGAATGCCGGAGTTAGTGGAGCAGATGTACTGCTCCCAGCAGATCGTCATCCCACCGAAGTTCCCATACATGCTGAAGAGATATTGCAAAGGTAAGTCCGACGAGTCCATCTGAATTATCCAAGTTTAAACAAATGTTCATATTGGATTAAGAGCGTCTGTGGCCTAAGGAGTTAAAGGATCCGACTCGTGAACGAGAGGTACCGGGTGCGTATACCACTGGCGCCATGTACCAATGACTCTTTTCTGGGTTATGTACATTAGTTCATCATCACAGCCCGTAACAATCCACTGCAGGACTTAGGGCCTCTCCCACGAAAGGGGAGGTTGTTGCCATAATCTCCACGCTTGGCAGGCGGGTTGGAGATCGCAGTGATTAAATATAATAATGGAAAATGCTGCTGCCCATTTTCCGGACTACGGAGACTCTTGATCTTTTGCCTCGAAAACATTAGTCGCCTTGCACGACACCCACGAGTGAAAGGGGTTGGTGCTATTCTACTCTGCCGGATACCACACGGCCAACGTGCATTGTACATATGTACATTAGTTGAACAGTGTTAATAGGGTCGCGGAGGTCACATGCTAGTCGCTCTACTGTAATCACCTGATTTACCAAATCCTATATCATGGTAAAAGCGGACCTAGAGCCCTCGCGCGTGAGAACACAACCGGGATATTACCGCCAAGATGGGATAGAAACCTGACCCTGGCGACGCCTGATCCATTTATATTATTAAATTTTAGACTGTTCGTATTGTCGATGATCTCTTACTCATAGACGATTTAGATCCCAGGTCTTCGGAGACATCCGTAGCAGAACTGAGGTAACCAATATAACTTCCTGAAACGCATAACTGAAGTGGCAATAGGCAGGTCCCGTGGCTCGTAGAACCGATGGCCGAGGGGGTGGAAAGGTTCTCGAGTGGCGACCATGTGTTGGAAATCGTGGCGTACCGCCCAGACGAGGTTACATACATTAATTGAAATCACGTGTTTTGATTTTAATGTTTTCGTGAGCGCCTGGCGTCGTTGATAAAGGCGGGTGAGGTGACAGGCAGCTGAGGGCGTGCATGGCCAAAGAGTGATTCATCGTATTTTCTTTTTTTAGAATAAGGATTTGTTTTTACGGTTTTGGACTCAAGTTCTTTTGATTTGCCTGATCATAATAGAACAAGCCGTTGCTGTCTCGATGAAGCCGCGGCGCGTATTCATAATATAATTAATAATTATTGTGAATATGCGCCGTGTAATGTTAAGGTTAGATAATTTTATATTATGCATATGACGTTCAAGAGATGATACCGTGTATCCTATTCAAATAAAGATATATTGAATTGAATTGAGATGGACGAGCAACCTCGCCCGTAGGGAGCCGACGGATGCAAGAGGCATAGAGCTGATCGGTGTGGTTTACTGCTTCCTAACAGCTGAATAAATGAGTTGAAATATTTTGAAAAAGCTGTAGAATCGTTTCATTAACACATAGTCACACCAGCTCGGGAATGCCGCTCTTCTTCTAACTAAGAGTGTACTCTGTGGCATGTGACAGAGTGGTTGTGGTCGTCGATTGAGGATGGGTAGCACGCTTCACTATCCGCCGCTACTCTTCTCGAACTGCTGCTTTCCTAGTACACTCATAAATAGTACAGATCTTCCGCGTGGCCTTCCACCTCTCCCCACCACAAGGGTCTCAATAGAGACATCTGAATAAGTACCGCTACAGGAAGATTATAACATAGAATGGTCGTATGCGGCAGTAAGTAATTTTTTATGTTATGTACGGCAGACAAACGGGCCACCTGATGAAAAGTGATAACCGCCGCCTATGGATATCAGCAACACCAGGAGGAGTTACCAATGCGTTGCCCGCCTCTGAAGAGATCTCTAAAATATCTCTTAAATGATCCCATGTCATAGTCCAGAGGAAACACTCGTACAATTGTACGAGTAAGTAACGTTCTTTCGATCCTTCTTCTTTGCTTCCCAGCGGCAATAAAGACCCAGCCGTACGACCTGCTGCGGTGGTCCTTCGAGTACTTCCGGGCGCTGTCGCTGCGTCGGCCTCCGCCTGTGAAGCTGCGACTCGAGTACCCGGTCTACGGAACCGAGGGCGGGCTCACTAGGGGATGCCTCAAGGTGTTGGCTCACCAGGTATGATAGAGATCAATTGATCAAGTGATTTTATTTTGCTTTAAAATTTGTTAGCCCAGTAGGTGTTTTCAATCTTATTTAGCGTGCAAATTATCATTAAAATTCAATTAAAATATCATTTATCTACAATTATTTGCATAAATAATACTGCAACCTATCTGTTATTTTAAAGGTATGTTTCGGGTTTCTTAATACTTACCTTTGTTTACGAATAACCCGATATTTGCCATGACCATAACCATGATGCATGCAACTGTGTAGAAATATCGGTCTACTCGTCTACAAAGGTACGCGGTAGGATACCCGGAACAAACCATTAAGTGTGTGATAATAACCGCGATAGTTTAAAACATGTTTACCTATCAGTTAATTCATATATGTTCAAAAAATTCGCACAGTTCTTATACTAGGAGCTAGCTAACAGGCTTACTACATTTGGCTAAATTCAGTTGTCTAAATTCAGAAGCAAAAATCGTGGGAGCAATATCAAAGTGGATCCTTATCCAATATAATAAGGACCATTTTTTGTATCACGTCAACAGTTTTCCGATGTCCTTCTGTCAACTGCAGTTATTTTTAAAATTCCCTCTGTCCAACCATGATCTCACTCCTACAGCTAGCCGGCATGCAGCTGATCCCGCTGATGGCGCTGCGGGCCGCCTGGCAGGGCTTCTGCCTCGACCCGGCGGAGCTGCGCCGCGTGCTCTGCCTCTGCGAGGTCTACAAGCGCAGCGACAGCGTGGCCTTCCTGCACTTCATCGCGGTCGCTGGGGGGATGCTTACCAAGGTATGTGGATGACAATTATTTTTTATTATACCTTTCATATTTAGAGGCGTTTATTTAATAACCTTTCATAATTAATTAATTTCATAATTAAAGGCTTTGACGGGGTCGGCAACGCGTGGGTGATGCCCCTGGTATTGCAAACGTCCATAGGCTGCGGTGACTGCTTACCATCAAGCAGGCCGCAAGCTTGTTTGCCACCTTAGTGGTATAAAAAAGAAAAAAAAAGTGGCCTGAATGTGCAGGTTTCGTCAAGTTGTTTGCCCTCGCCATAAGAGCTTCGGTTAATGTGCAACTAATGTACATAACTCAGAAAAGAGTCCTGGGGCTCTATTTTTGAACCGCTAGCATGCGCTATCTATCTCTTTCACAAGCGTGGTAAGTTGCTAAAGGCAAAAGAGTCAGGCATTAGAAGACGAGCGCTCGCGTGGCTGCGAGCCCCCCCCTCAACCCCATGCCTCAGGGTAGGAGTGGAATCCCTTAACCATTAGGCAAACAACGCTATATGACAATGATGATAATGCTGATTATTATTCCACACAGAGTCTAACGATCACGATGATCCTCGAAAAGAGTCCTGGGGTTAAAACCCAGTGCCCCAGGGTACTAGTTCGACCCCTTAATCATTCTGCGACAATGAAGATAATGCTGATGATAATTATAAGTAGTTTATCAGTTATCTAGCATCCATAACACAAGCTTTGCTTACTTTGGGGCTAGGTGGCGCTGTGTGAATTGTCCAAGCATATTTATTTATTTATATCTTCCATACCACAGAGTCTAACGAACACCATGATCCTGCTCTGCGAGACGCTGACGAAGGAGCCCGACGGCGGTTCGGCCAACATCCCGGTGGCTGACTTCATCGTGATGTACCGCTTCCTAGCGAGGATGGACGCCTCGAAGGACGTGAACTACCTCAACGGGATACGGGAAGGTAGGATGCTTGAAGACTTCGAAATGATTAAACAGTCGCGAGTATGCTTTTATTCAACCAACACTGTGGCGCTGTCCTAACTGTGTTGTGTTCTGGGGTATCCCGTTCGAATTGGAGCTGCCCGACTGGGGAAGTATCTCGAACTTGTGCTAGGCCTACGGGTGGTGGGAAGGCTAGTATACTGCCTTCTGTAGATATTTCTTTTTTTAACCAACGACAAAATAAATAAATAAATAATCGTGGACAAATTCACACAGCGCCATCTAGCCCCAAACTAAGCAAAGCTTATACTAAGGGTGCTAGCTAACTGATATACTACTTATACATATTTTTAAATACATACCTATTATACTAAAATTCATCATTTAAATTTTCTGTCCAGCCGGGAATCGAACCCGGGACCTCTTGCGTGGCTGACTGGCATGTTGACCACTGAACCACTCAGGTCGTCAAGAGAGGTGTTACAAGTTTGAAGTGTGTATCTGGGGCTTTGTGTATCTGTCTGTGGCATCGTAGCTCCCGAACGGATGGACCGATTTCGATGCGGTTTTCTTTTTTTAAAAGCCAGTTTAATCGAGATGGTTTTTAATTTTCTTTCATCAAATTCGGTTTTATAGTTAAGAAAATATTTGAGTTTAAGTAAACATGGTCGGGTGTTATCCGACTTTTTCTGTCGGTTAACTTAACTAAGATGTAATCCCAGAACTACATATATTCCCTCTGTTGGTCACGACGCGAAGGTTCGAAAGAACGTTTCTCGCTCGTACGATTCGGATGTGGAATGAGCTCCCAGCCATAGTGTTTCCTTTGGACTATGACATGGGATCGTTCAAGAGGTATATTAGAGGTCTCTTCAGAGGCGGGCAACGCACTGGTGACTCCCCTGGTGTTGCTAATGTCCATAGGCGGCGGTGACCACTTCCCATCAGGTGGCCCGCTTGCCTGTTTGTCTGCCGTATAATATTTAAAAAAATATGTATTTTGTATTTTCATCAGGCACCACTCCTATGGAGGAATCCATTGAAGAAGAGGAGAGCGCCACCCCCACAGCTGTTTCCAAGAGTGCTGTAAGTTCTAGCGTGATTCGTCTTAAGTTTCGTCTTCAGCCCGCCCAAATCCGTATACATTTTTCGACATAACATCAACATTTATCGACGTCAATGAGGAAAGAAACTCCTTAAGAGAAGAGGGCATAATGTCAAATAAAATGTGCCCAAAAAGAACTAGCATAAAAACCAGAATTCCCTAGCAATATAGTACATAAATATTAAGAATCAGCTATCAATCGGCACGCTCAGTGGAAATTGGACTACAGGGCTTGTCCTCCTACGAAGTAAGGAGTTTCTTTCATTCATTGACGCTTATATATCCTGTCCTCTATCCTCAACCGTCACTGTCCACTATTCACGACCACCCCAGTCCTCTATACACAATCATCCCTCTCCTCCATCTACAACCGTCCTGTCCTATATACACAACCACCCCTGTCCTCCATCCACAACCATCCCTGTCCTCTACACAACCATCCCTGTCCTCTACACAACCAACCCTGTCCTCCATCCACAACCTTTCATGTGCTTCCACAACCGTCCCTGTGCTTCCACAACCGTCCTTCCCCCCAGAGCACGATGGACGATTTTTGGGACGTGGCCAGCGACTCGGACCTCGTGAAGTTACATCTCATCAACGACAGCGTCGCCCGCACCGCGAGGCTCAGTGTGAAGCTGAACCAGCCCGTGCTTGGCACCATAGAGAGGTCGCCGTCTGCGGAGAGAGCCACGCAGATTGAGAGGGATAATTATATAAGGGAGAGTCGAGGTGAGGGGGGTACAATCTTCACCAAATTAGGTTCAATTTACCTATATCAGAAACTATCGCGTTGTTTTACTGACTGATCACACTGCTGCTCAAAATACGATGACGCAGCGCACGTCACAATAATAAAACTCTCCAGCGACTCCGAAATATATAAATTCGAAGTATGTGCTCACGTTCTGGAGCTGACTGAGCTGACACGCTGTTACGGCGATAGTAGAGAGTAAAGCCGGCATCATACATTCGTTTTCCAATTAGGTTTCCGAATTCGAATTTTGTACTCGTCCAATCTGAATCTGCGAAGACCAATCAAAAGCGTGGAAAATGTAGCGGATTCTGATCGGTCGAGTTCAAAATTCGAATTCGAAATTACGGAAAACGTATGTATGCGGCCGGCATAAAGGACCTGGTGAAGCTATACCTCATCAATGACAGCGTCGCCCGCACCGCGAGGCTGAGCGTGAAACTGAACCAAGCCTTGATTGGTACCATATAGCCGTCGCCATCTGCGGAGAGAATCACTCAGATTGAGATAGATAATTATACAGGGTGTAAAAAGACCGCTAGTATTAATTGAAATCCCATATTCTACCCATGAATCTGAACAACTTTCCCCAAGAAACATACCCGCGGAAATGACTTCATATATTATTATATTAGACGGGACTCGGACGCGACGTACCTTTTAGATTTGATTTCCCGACGTTTCGGTAGGGTTACACCCACCGTGGTCACGAGACGACTGCCGTGGAGAGGTGACAGCTGCGGTGATGTGCAGGTCGACTCCTACCCTCACATATAATTGTCAAATTGTTGCTGATTCGGAATTGCACGGCACACAACACTTACGATGTCCACGGATACGTCCGACGATAAATCTTGTGTCTTAACGTTATTTATTTTGCACACCACTGGGTTCCACGACGCCGAAAGCTTATATCCATCTTCCCGATTGAAAGTTTTGTACTTTTTAATTTCAATCGCTTCCCGAACCATACGCGGATAATATTGCCGGTCGGTGGAGAGGACATTACGCGCATGCAGTTCTATCCAGTGGTTTGGGCCAGAGTTGAGCAGGTGATCTGCTATGGCAGATTTATTCGTCTGGTGATTTTTTACTGCAACTATATGCTCTTTGACCCTTTCGGCAATCGAATGTTTAGTTTGGCCAATGTATAAGCTTGCACAGCTACAGTCTATCTTATAGACACCAGGCGTCTGATACGGGATCACATCCTTAGGAGTACGCAGCAGGTTCGCTACCTTGAGGTGCGGGACATATATTGTTGGAATCGAGTAACTACTCAGTATTGATCCGATCTTCATAATTTCGCTACCTAAAAAAATAGCTTAACTGTGACGCGCAATGTACATCGTCCGGCGCACGCCTCTCACTCGCCCACATGACCAGTGGCCACTGACGTGTGCGGCCGGCCGGCCTGCACGCTTTACATTGCGTGCTTTTACTTAAAGTGAATTTATTTCGATTTAATTGTTTAAATTAATTGTGAACGATGTACACCCGGTTTCTGAAACGCTCTTCAAATCATTGGTTAGCTAACAGACTGTCACATTTAACAAGCTGTTAAATCACTGTGGGTTTCTGAAAGGCCAATCAATCAATTGTTAGCTAATCGACCATTAACAAGAGATCAATTTTTTCGTCTGGCTACCCCTGCTAAAATCAGTCACATTCATTCACTCATATATTTTTTGTTTCTGTCTAACGCATTGATTTGTCTCTGTCCCTAGCGGCATTTTTATAGCGGCGGGATATTTAACTTTTAGATGAAAGTGATAAAAAAAATATACAGAGCGAGAAAAGAGAAATTATAACAATATTTATGTTATAGGGTCACGGGTTCCAGTGGATCAGTAATCCCATCATCATCATCTTGAGGCAGTTAGGTGGGTCCCGGTCCACTGCTGAATACAGGCCTCCCACAGCTTGCACTCTGGTCAACTCTGTTATCTTGCATCCATCGGCTCCCTAGGACCTTAAAGAGGCCGTCCGTCCATCTCTTGGGAGGCCATCCGGAGTTCGCCACTCAACAACATCCGCCCCATCGGCTATCGATTCTGTGAGTTTCTCCCAATAATCCCATTAGTTAAATCCTGGTTCGAGTCCTGGACACGGGCCGGTTCGTGGTTCAGGTCCAGGTCCTGGCCCCGGATCAGGTACTGGTTCTGGTCCAGGTCCTGGCTTCAGACCAGGTCCTGGTTCGGGTCCGTTCAGATCCTGGTTCAGGTCCAGGTCTTGGTTCAGGTCCAGGTCCAGGCTTCGGACCAGGTCCTGGTTCAGGTCCAGGTACTGGTCCCGGACCAGGTACTGGTTCAGGTCTTGGTCCTGGACCCGGACCACTTTGTGGTTCAGGACCAGGTCCTAGCCCCGCACCAGGTCCTGGTTTAGGTTCAGGCCCTGGCCCCGGACCAGCTACGAGTTCAGGTCCTGGTCCTGGACCCTGACATGTAAGTGGTTCAGGTTCATGTCCTGGCCCCGAACCAGGTCCTGGTCCAGCTAATGTTTATGGTCTATGTGCTGGCACTGGTCTAAGTCCTGGTTCTGGTTCAAGCTCAAATTGTGATCAAGGTTGCAGTTTTGTTCATGATCCTGGACCAGAACCTGGACCCTAGACCTGGACTTTGCCTTGGACCAAAATTAGGGCCTGGACCAGGGTCAGGACCAAGACCTAGACCAAGAAAATCGGATATAATTTCTTTTGACAATCGGTTAATTGGTCGATTTTCGCCAATTAAAATAACACGGCGATAACATACCTACCGTTAACATGAGAAAAGAGCTTTCCGGAAACCCAATATTACATTAATCAGCCGTTAATTGGAGATTTGACAATCCGTTAACAAGCTGTTAACAAACTGTCAGTTGGCCCTTTCAGAAACCCAAATTGCATTTAATCAGTGTTTAACAAGCTGTTACGTAATTTTTGCGTTGACGAGCGTTTCAGAAACCGGGTGTTAGTTATCGATACTTGATATTTTTTTGGACAAAAATACAACTTTTTTTTAGACAAAAATACAACTTTTTTTTAAAGAATCTCGATTTCTGCCTAAACTGTGAGTTTCCGCGGGTATATTTATTGGGGAAAGTTGTTCAGTTTCATGGGTAGAATATGAGGTTTCAATTAATGCTAGCGGTCTTTTTACAGCCTAACGGATAGAGGTGAGGCGGGTATAATCTTCAAGAAATAGGGCTCATTTTTAAACACTGATGAAAAAATAATGGTAAGATTGACGTGTGTGTTTGTGTGTATGTGGCATCGTAGCTCCCAAACGGATAATGCAATTTGGATGCGGTTATCTCTATTCGAAAACCCGTTTATTTGAGATGGTCTTAGCTTTGTTTTATTAAAATCGATTTAGTATTTTAGACAATATTCGACTATATGTGATCAGATCGGGGGGTATCCGGCTTTTTCTGTCGGTTAGGATGGTTTATCACATCCTATCAGCAACTATAGCGCTACTTTACTGACTGACAACACCGCAGAGCATGATACGCTGGCGCAGTGTATACGCTGTGACCCGGCTCACGTCATGATAATAAAGCGCCGCTCCAGTGACTCTTGAGTCCCAGCATGGAGCATAAATTGAACGATCCGTGAGCGACAGCATCTGTCACAAGCTCGACTTTTGGCTCCATGCTGAGGCCATTTTTCCTTCACGTCCTTCCGACATTCAAATCTTAACCTTCTTCTTCCTCTCATTCCCTCAACTTTACCTTCCATTATCACTCTTAAAAAGTTGCATGTCTTCTCTTATTAGTGAGCGCCGGGGATTATAAGAAGATGAAGAGGTTGTCAGACAGGAGAGAAGAGTGGCGATTGCTCCACCGACAAGAGTCACACTCTTAAATATATGATGATGATGATGGGGAGGCCATTTATTGCTCCATACTAAGCTACCGCTTGAAAGTCGCTGGAGCGACCATTGTTTTCGTGATGACTTTTCCCAACAGAACCTATGCCATAAACCGTGAACCTTAAGCATGGATGTAGTCCTTAATCCGGTAGCTTCAATTCAATACACTTAGAACACAAGTAGTTTCTGCAATACAACTCCAATTGCCATTGCAACTAGGTATTTCCTTAGTGTAGACTTTTAGTTTTCCTAACGATACATATATTTCCAGGGAAACCAATGCCGAAGGAGTATATTGAAGTTAGTCCCTGACTTTTCTGTTATCCTCCCTTTTCTTCTGGTAGTGGTAGTGTTCTCGTGGCAGGCCGTTGATCAGCTTGAGAAGTCTGCATGGAAGGTACCATAAGTTTTCTGGCGATTGCTTTGGTTGGTTCCGAACTAAAGGATAATTACCCAGAGCAAGTTTGCAGGCATGAGGTATATCAGCTTACCATAAAGTGACTACTAGACTGATCTCTGGGGGCCTTGATATTCTCGCACTGTGACATCTCAAAATCGTCATTTTTTCTAGACACAAATGTTTATTAAAACGTCACTAAATCGATATTTGGCATTATACGATTGTCGAACATAATTAAGAAAATGTTCTTTGGCTGCAGCAGAAATTGCAATGTCATTAATAAAGGAGATTTCTACCTAGAAAATATGACAAATCCAAGCGTTTAAGGTGTTTTAATTTAGATATTCCATTGTAGGCGTTTTAAGGTTGAAGCTGGGGAAGCTACGCTATACTTTTTTTGGTGTTTGGTACTTAGTTGAACTAAGAATAATCTCTTGGAACGTTCAATGCGGTAAAAAGGGTATATATATCCTTATTCTTAAATATCCTATATTCTTTCGTTACCACAGTTAGAATTGTTATACCTCAATGGTCAGAAATTCGTCATGGTCAAGAATAGACCAAGATGGAAGTGTAGTGAATAACGATGACAGTTTTAATGCCTATTTTTCTTTTTTCTTTCAGGAAAAAATGCAAATATTGTCCCGAACGATGGTCGCAGAGAATGAAAAAACTGTAGAGGGTGAGTAAACCCTTTAGATTAGTTTATTTAAAGGCGAGAGTTATCTTTTTTGGTCGTTTTCTTTTTTTGGAACATCATGCAGCCCCCACCAGAAACATCACAAAAAATAGCGAAGACAACATTGCGTACATTACAGTAACTACGATTATATTTCTCCATAACTACAGAGGCCACTCACCTTCATGCCGACTGACAAACGGTATGACAAATGGCATGACAAAAATAGTCTTATCAAACCAACTGACGACGGGAAAATTTTTGGACGGATTTGATGCCAAATAGGCGGGATCAAGCTTAAAATATGCGTCATTAAGAACAAAATGGGCGAGCGGGATTAAGTCTATTTTTTCCTCTGATTTGGTCCTGTACGGCCGTACAATGCCAGTGCGTTGCAATATTTTCAAACTGTGCGATCACACCACCTTAATGTATAGGGCCCTATATCGCACCCCTGTGGGACTCCAATGCCTGCTGGAGTCCTACAGGGGTGCGGCATAGGGCCTAGATTCTAGCTTGAGTACCTTAAACTCTAGTAGAGGAAAAAAGTAAATTTTGAATTAGTGTGATTTCATAGGGCTTTAGAAAATAATTATTTTTCAAAGCGGTCCAAATAAGTATAAGAACCTAAGCATTCCTTCTAGTTTCGCCTTTTTTCTGTTAATGATTTTGGGATTTTATAGAGATATTAAAAAGTATAGCATTAACTTTAAAAGGCCCATCGTACCACCAGGGATATGGCCAGGGATACGGTGGGTCTGAAATGAGCGCTTCAGGTAAAGTCCTTATCAAGTATGTTAATGTAGATAATATGAACATCTTTCGTTCTCAATTTTATAAAACTATCTGCCCATTAATAGCAAAAATGTTGATAAATTCTTTTAATTCACGCTCAATGTTCGTATGTATGTATGTTCTATATTACTATTGATAAAAGGCTTATTACACATATATGAGTTATGCATTGCTCCATTTTCCAAAAGGTATTATATTAATGGACCTTATTCTATAAGCAATACTCGTACATTCCATTTTGATATTGCTCACACTCTTTTTGCTTCTGAATTTAGATGACTTTTACGATTTTACCTGAAACACTATGGCATCGATGACTTCGTATATTTTTGGCAGAAAAAATGGCGGGACAAGAATGGACCACTAACGATTGGCTATTTTGTGTGTGTGGTGTTCGGCAGAGTAGAATAGCACCAACCCCTTACACTCGTGGGTGTCGTACAAGGCGACTAATGTTTTCGAGGCGAAAGATCTAGTCCCCGTAGACTGGAAAATGGGCAGCAGCGTTGTCCATTGTTATATGTATTTATAACACTGTGATCTCCAACGCGCCTGCCAAGCATGTTGATTATGGCATCAACCTAGCCTTTCGTGGATGAGGCCCTTAGTTCTGCAGTGTACTGTTATGGGCTATGATGATTTTAGCTGCGGCCACTGCACCGACGATCCAATACTCGCAGGACCAGGACGACTTCGTTCAGATCAAAGTGTTCGACGAGGACGACAATGAAATTGAACCGGAGATATATGGTTACCGTTTTTTGTTTCAATACGAATTTTTCAGAGAGCCGATTAAAAAGGAAAAATGGTTCAAATAATTGTAACAGATGGCGTTGATTGGACATTATTCTCAAAAATAAATCAAAATGAGACCGTTAGATGTATATAAATGTGAACATTTTGCGTTTTCTTCTCAGAAAAGGTGCTAAAACTAAGTATCTTTTCACGAAACACCTTTCCGAGTAACTACGGATACCAAATTCGATACTTGAGAATCCTGTCTAAGCAGCGCCATCTAGTGTGGCACGCCGAAACTACACTGTTTACTTTATAAAGTAGCTGTCTGAAAATCCCCCATTGCCTTTTCATGTCACCCAAGTTTCTTTAGAAATTCTTTAGAGTTTCTTAGATACTCGTAAGTAGTTAAATAAAACGTTTATATTCAAGAAAGACATAACACACATAGAAGTAGGTACAGAACATAATGAGGATCAGTCACGATTTTTGTTTAGGGACTATTCTATTAGCTTATGATACCACAAGAATGACTGTGAAGTAAGTTTCACAATATCTCTCGAACCAGAGAAGATAGAACGCTAGAACACTATGATTTTTGGCATGTCTGATGAGGTCATTCGACTCCCGGGTAAACCTTAGGCAACACGTAATAAAGCACATATTTCATTGCGCTTGACATTGTCTTCTACCCAATATACCTGGATAAGTTAGGCATTTCAAAATGGACATCAAAAATTCTTTCACTGGGTTTCATTGCTATGAAAATGCTTTTAGATTTTATCAACAAACCTATAAAAGTCTACCATATGATTGATTTTAGTACAAAAATAATTATACCTTACCCCAGATCAATTTGCCATACATTACCATTACGCAAAGTTGATGCAGTAGTAGCGGTAGATATATTAGTGAGAAATGTAGAGATATAAGCGTGGAAATAATGATTTAGGTTGGTTAAATTTGCCCATTTCCCATTTAATGAGCAGTTTTCCAATAAGTATCTAAAGCATTCCTAACCACTCCCTAGATGGCGCCCCGACAATTTTGGTAATAGATAATCGCTTGAAATAGTTTCTTAGCAAAGAGGATATCAACACTGGGTACGTTGTATTGGATAATATTGTATTTATCAATAGTTTTTAACCATTTTAGAGGTTGTAATAAATTATTACAAACAAAACAAACATCAATTTGACTGAGTCAATTCGTTTCATGGACACTAGGATCAAGAATGGACGTAATACAAATTACAGATAATATGAAAGGTTTGTATTAAAATACATTTCGTTGAACCTTTTGGTAAAAAAATACCAAAATTGTAGGAGCGCCATCTATATTGATGTTTTTTGAAACCAATTGACAAAACCTACTGGAAAACTCCTAATTGTATCGGTGATAGAATTCTGTCAAGCACGAGGATTCCGCCTGCAGCCGTACTGCTGATATCCGACAGTACGCCGCCATCTAATGCAATTGAGTATGAACCAATCGCAGCAAGTCAGCTCTGGCTCTAGCTTGCTGCGATTGATTTAAATTAAATTACAACAATATGACGGCGTACTGTCGGAGATAGCTTGTACCAAAGAAACTGTGGTGCGAGTCCAGGACTCTTATATTTCTCCCGCCAAGCAATAAATACTTATTTTGGTACAAACTGACTTGTCTTATTTGGTAAAAAAATATGGCGTACTAGCGACCAGAGACAATTTTTGGGGTTTGGGGTATTACGTTCATGGGTAGGAGTAGTATGCCTGATTTTTTTAAAATCTTTTGTGAAATTTATACTTTCAGTAAAATTATGTATTTAAATGCATAAAACGATTGCATCGTTGAAATTCACATACCATGTTTTTTCTAAATAATTCAAGACATCTATACACAGTGTGTGTTGCTACACACACTGATGGATACGGCAAGCTATGATTTTTTTACGAGTATTGCCTTTTTACCAAATAAAACAAGTCAGTCTGGATCGACTTTAGGTTGTTGTGTTCCACAGACAGGTACCGCTTTACATCAGGTAGTTCGTCTGCTCGTTTGTCAGTTAGTTAGTGTAGGTAACAAAAATATGTACCTAGACTTTGACTATCTTAAGCAATAGGCTAGACCTTCTCCAATGAGCCGTTTTCAAAAGTCCCTTCCTATAAAATGCCATAGATGCCACGCTCTTTACGACTGAAACATTATCTTAATCTCTTGGCTGTATAGTATTGATATTTATCTGTATTTCGTTGCAATTTATATTATCTATCTATTAATTTAATGATTTATGGATGTCAGAGCTCTATGGGTCTCAACTTTTCAAATGTTATTTATTAAATTCTGGTTGACTGGAAGAAGCGGCACTTTGTACCTCATCGTGTATGAAGTTTAAATAAATAAACTTGGGTTAGAATGGTAGAAGCTTTTAATTTAAGCAAATATTATCTAGCGTTTCTAAGCGGTTTATTTTGTTATAATGATTATAGTCACACATATGGTTTGCCATAAAACTACAACAATAGCCCCCTACAGTCAACTACAAGAATATAATCATGTTTCGAGTAGTTAGAGCGCGCCATCTATGTGAATTTTCGAGAAGCTAGCGTCGAACATTTTTTATTTTATTATTACTGCATATCATCATCATCAATAATGAAACAAATAATGTAGGGACTGTGGAAAACGAGGACGAGGAGGACAACTTCAATTTCACGGGACTTAAAGCTGATGACCCTAGCGAGATGGAGGATTCGCGGCTTGATGAAAAGGCCAATCTTGAGCTCCATCTTGAAAATGTAAGAGTCCTCATCATATAAGTATACTAACTCCAGGTGTACCAACTACCCGCACAAGCCGCTTTGGCTCGACCTGAATGGAACGCGTTGCCTGCGAGTGTGTTCCCTGATCAATATAATCTGGATACCTTCCAGCCTAGAGTGAATAAGCTGTTCCAAGACGGGCATGCTCCATTTTCGGCCGCATCGTCACTTACCAACAGGTGAGATGCGTGCGGTCAAATGCCTGTCTTGTCTAATATCTAAAAAAAAGGTATTGGTAACTATGTGTATCTATGGCATATTGTTTTAATATTACTGTTCTTATGTAAATTGTAAGCTGTTGATCTTCTAAATAAATAAAATAAAATAAAATAAGGTTGGTGTGAGTCAGCGGCGTGCCAGTGCGGCTACCCTGAGCAGTCAATAAAACACATAATATTTGAATGTACGGATACCAAGTACAGCTGGAAAGCGGAAAATTTTCAGTCCCTCTCGGCCGAAGCTTTGATCTTGATTTGAGCAGGAGGAACTCAAGAGTATAAATAAATGAATATAGGTACCTAACGTTCCAAGATTTCACACTCACGAAAACAATAACTAGTCACTTATAGACTACGAGGCTGACGTGGGTATCCTACATTATCGAGTAGGGCAGCAGTCTGGACAGCAGCGTTTTCCATTGTTATATTTATAACACTGCGATCCTGCCAAGCGTGGAGATTATGGCAATACCCTCGCCTCGCTTTCTGTGAGAGGCCCTAAGTACTGCAGTGGGCTGTTATGGGCTGTGATAATGATAATGATGAAAGTTTAGTAGATTATAACGTAAACTGAGCCAAGCTGAGCAATCCAGACATGTAGGTAAGTCATATAGGCTAGGAGTTAGCAAACAGGCATCTTAATATCTCGAAGTCGAAAGTATTGCAACATTAGGTTTTTGGCAAAGACATCTTACATCATACAATATATTATTGGGTTAACTATATCGACATTGGGATTACTTTACATCCCTACATCATCTTTCTTTCCACATCCTTCCTTTCCATCCTAGGCTTATCTTTACCTTTCCAGCTTAACAAAATACGGGAGAGCCGCCGCGAAGACCTGGAGATGACTTTCGATGCCATGGGCAAGATCGTGAGCCGATTTAAGTCGGCCAACTACGATTTGGGTTAGATATGTAGTGTGTTGCACTTTATATTTTACCCCAGCGGCTATTTTTATTTTCGTTTTCATTCACTGTCCAAAAAATGGTGGTAGGCAGTATGGTGAAGGCTCTTAAATAAATAAGCAAATCACTCTACACTTACTCTGTGGCACTGGTATGACATCCAGAATTCTGAAACCCAAGTATGAATTCAACCATGTTCAACTATGATCTTCGCCGTGGGCGGGGTACTCATTCCCATTATGTGAACCCTTTTGTGGTGTCTGCGCCAAGATTCGAAATAATGTTTCTCGCTCGTACGATTCGGATGTGGAATGAGCCGCAGCCGCAGTGTTTCCTTTGGACTAAGACATGAGATCGTTCAAGAGGTATATTTTAGGTGTCTTTAGAGGCGGGCAACGCATTGATAGCGATTTGATTTGAACGGTTTTCATTTTTATTTTCGACATGAAAAATTCGATATTTCGATGCATGATGCGGATTGCCAATGTGTTCTAAACATTTCACATGCCCAAAATTAAAATTCAAAACCGTACGAATTGAGGCGAGCGATTCAAAAATAGCGCCCCCGGTGTTGCTGCTGTCCATTGCAGACCACTTTTCTACAGGTGAACCGCCTGTTTGCCTACCCCGTAAAATAAAAAAAGAACTACCAGGAACTTTTGTATTTGCCCCGTGTAAAAGGCACGTCAATCTACTATCGCGCCAACTGAATCGTGACCCACTGTGGAAGCTTATCATAGAAAATACTATAGAGACATCGCATTGTCTGCACTTGGACACACACTGTGAAAAGTTTTCACAGTGGGTCACGATTTAATTTTAGTTAGTTCGACAGTATTTGGTAATAAAGTTCCCTTTGATTATAGCGATTTATTATAATCTGTTTTAACATTAGTACCTATGTAGAGTGGCGCTGTTATCTCTGGCCTAGCTATATACTTATTATCATGTTTGTAGTTCCGCTAATAACCACTGGACATTAAATATGAAATGCTGTCTTAACCTAACACGTCTTGTCGTCAGGAATGGTGGCTGGCCGACAGATGTCGACAACCAGCGGGGAGTTCATAGTGCACAGCATCGAGAAGGAGATCATGGAGTACATCGATGAACAGATCGCCATACTGCCAGATCCTGATCTGAAGAAGAAGAAGGTAAGCAGAAAGCAGTTTACGATATCATTCCATATTAAAAAGGTCACACGCTGCGTGTGTCTGTCTGTTCGCGATATAAACCTGAACATGGACCGAAACCATTATCCTGAAGACAACGGCCAACTATTATAAAACAAAGCCTCACGCTGCTTCTGTCTGTTTGTTTATTCGCGATAAACTCAAAAACTACTAAACGATGAGAGATGCGATTTTCACCAAATGGGGAAGGTTTAGGTGTATAATTTGATTTTTGTAGTACCAACTAAGGATGTAATTTTACGCTTACATCCAAATACTAACGAATAACATTAGCAACATGTATTTTCACTACATTGTTAGAAAAATGTTATAAATAAACTTTGTAAATTGAAATAGTTTATGAGTCCCCATTACTGACTGTATAAATTAAATTAAAAAATATACTATAATACTCAATCAATTTCAAGAACACGGAAACAAAACGATAGCGTGATTTAAAATACACGCAGCGCCATCTATTAATTTGTTGCGGAACTTATATTGCACGTTGCATGCAAAGTTTGCTGTTAGGAAACAGGACTAAAGAACTTGTATAACTTGTATTGTTATAAAATTTAAACACTATATCTAATAAACGATTTTTTTTTCTACCAGGCCCGACCAGAGGAAGTGCAAATGATCAGACATCTCCTTGAAGAGTTCCTCGAAGAGAACATGGACCATATCGTGAAGGATGTAGCGGTTGAAGAGGAGGAGGAAGAGGAAGTACCAGAGGTAAGAATTCTAGTCTAGCCAATAACTGTCAGGTGTCAGATACTATACGCAAAAGCTGTTGGTTCATCTACATGGCGACAGAGTCACGCACGCAAAGAACTTGTCCTGGTTAAGGCAGCCTTGACAATGATCCAGGATTTGGGAGGAAAGGTAAATACAGTGGAGCGACTGTCATCTGACCTCCGTGACCACGATCCAGTATTTGGCAGATTAGGTAATAACAGTGGAGCGACTGCCATTGCACTGGGACTGCTGTGCTGTTAACAGGGAACCAGACCAGTAGCCGTATTCACAATGGCTCGGAAATCGGATTTGGATACGAAATCGACAAAGGACCCCGCAAAAGTTCTTAGGAAAATGTGGTTTCAGTTAATTTTGATGAAATTTTCATATGTTATTGAGAGTAGAGTTTCCGTGAAATCTATCGGGATTCTGAATAAACGTTTTCGAATCGATCGACACAGATTCGCCGCTCACGAATTTCGTGTCGAATCGTTCGGAAACGGTTTCGAATCATTGTGAATACGGCTACAGATTGGATAATAGTTACACAATCAATCGCCTGATTGAGGGTTATTACGATGATTTCTCTCACCGTAAGAACATCGGTTAGTGTTTAACTAATATACCTACATAACTCTGAAAATAGTTATTGGTACTGTCGAGTTCATTAATATGTAAGCATTGCCAAGGCTTCAAATATAAATGTACATTCATCAAACATATGTACATCTGCTCAGATATATAAGTACCCTTCCATGTACATTTATATTTGAAGCCTTGGTAATGCTCACATATTAATGAACTCGATTGTACATACTACATAGCGGCACTTGGAATCAAATCTAGCATAGTACTTTTATTGACTTCTCTTGAAAGTTAAAAGATTTATGGATATTTAATATTTTAGAGATGGGTATTTGCAGAGGTTTTCAATAATATTCAATAATTTCTCCTTTGCGCGCATGCAAATATTCTGAAATATAATTCTATCATTTTTCAGTTTGCTTATTTTGTTTTCTGTCCCCCCAGGTGACGGTGGTCTACGCAGTGCCAGGGATCGGTCCTCCGGTGGACGAGGAGACCATCGCGGATGTGATGGAGTACGCTCGCGAGGCCAGCAAGGTGCAATGCGACGTATTCATGCCGAGGAACATCAGACACTTCCTGTGTCCGCCGTTGGAGAAGTATGTACCTCTTATGTCTGCCACTATATTGACATATTTTTTTTAGTTTTGTCCAGCGGACCACCTGATGGGAAGTGCCTATACACATTAGCGACACCGAGAGTATCGCCAATGCGTTGCCCACCTCTATAATACGTTGTTCTGGCAGCAAAAAGGCAAATGTCTCTCCACTGCCAAAGCCACGGTTCCCCAAATTCCCACCCCATGGAGCACTGGAGACCTTACTCACCGGCAGAAACACAATACTGTTTAAAAGAGTATTGTTTAGCTGCGGGATTCTATAAGGTGGAGGTAGTTCCCCAGTCAGGCGGCTCCAATTCGAACGGGATACCCCGCTATGCCCTACCTCTCTTGACATTATCCGAGACATGTACCACGATTCCGATTCCATAGTTAGGACTGCCGTTGACACCAACCCGTTCCCGATTATCGTTGTGGTACATCAGCCCACTTCTGTTTAACGTGATATTGGACGTATTGTCAGACAGCATCAGAGATTATCATGGGGCTTGATCTAGTCTGGGGAACTATTTTTGAACCGCTCGCATCCACACGAGCGCTCGCCTTCTAAATCCTAACTTTCCTATCTCTAGCAACATACCTCGAATGAGACAGGTAGCGCACACGACCGCTGGATGAATGCGAGCGGTTCTAAAATATGCCGCAGGTTATTCTTGGCGTTAATGTCCCGCTTGTGATCTAGCGAGCAAGGGCCCGGGTACAGCTTGACCATGATCCTGGGTTTGGCAGATCAGGTAATTATAGTGAAGCGACTGCCATCTGACCTCCGGGAACCTGACCAAATTGGATATGGTTACACATTCACCCACCGTAGGAAAATCTACTCTAATCTAGCTAGTGTTCAATTCAGTGTAAATAACTAAGAAAACTTACTTAACTCGGTACCTTACCTTACGACTTGGATCCCATAGCTTAGACCACCGACGCTCCGAGTACCTACTTTTATATATTTTGTTATAATTACAGATTCGAAGAATACAAGTACGACGAGATACCGGCGAATGAAGAATCCGATCTTATTTCAATGAAGAACGCAAAGGAAGAACGAGCTCCTATTACGGGAGTCGTTACGGAATAGAAAAACGGAAAAATCGCGCCAAAAATGTATTTCAAAATGGCTGCGTCAGCTGCCATCTTGATTACGCGCAAGTCGTGGACATAATGAAAGTGGAGTTGATGTTTTTTCGTGTTTATTTAATTTTATTACGTGAATATCTAAATGTTACGAATTTATTTATACTTATCTAGTTACCTGTTTTGTAGAGTTAATCAAATTTTTAAGTAGATATTAATTAGCTTAGACAATGTTCTAAATAAAATCATAAATGATACAACAGTTCATGATTTTTATTTTTGTATTAGCTGCTAAAGAGAATTATGTCACCAAAAGGGTGTTTAATATGAATATGGATAGATACACAGGAAGAGGAAGACCAATGAAAAGATGTATGGATTGTGTGATGAGGGATATCAGGGAGCGAGAGGTGAGCGTAGAGATGACAGCAGATAGGGATGAATGGAGAAATAAAACATACTGTGCCGACCCCAAATCATTTACCCCAAATGAATGGGATAAGGGCAGGCAAATGATGATGATTAGCTACTAAACTATAGTAAGTTGCTTTTAGGTAGAATAGCAGTGGGCAAAAAAGCCAAGGTCCTTGACTGCGTTAGTATTACATTAATATTCTAGGATTTTACTAACGTGTAAAGAAAATGTAAGGAAGCGTTGAGAATTAATAGATTGAAGAGAGCATGTATCCTGCTACGGATACTTTAGTATGATTAGACAGTTGGGCACAGGCAGGTTGTTTAGACCTGATTCCTTGTATGAGAGTCGGTGGCCTAGTGGTTAAGATATCCCACTGCCGCCATGTACCAATGACTCTTTTCTAAGTTATATACATCACATATGTTGAATGCTAATCGATGCTCTTACGGTGAGGGAAACGTCTTGATAAAACCTGCACATTGAAATCTGGTCTGGTTCCCCTGATACCAGAGCCACGCAGCTCAAATCACAGTCGCTCGTTACCTGCTCTGCTAAATCCTGGATCATGGTAAAGGCGTACCCCGGGTCCTCGTGCGCGAGTGCAGACACGTAATAGTGAACAAGATTGTTTAGATGTGCCCCTGAGTTGTCTTCTCTCACATGCCTGTGCTGACTGTGGCTGGTTTGGTAAATATATAAGTAGTGGAAGTTTGCTTGTAACTGGTTGCCGGAGAGTTTCACTACCTTGAGAGGTTTTCCCTGAACATGGAGTTCTTCAAGAAAGGGGTGAAAAGGTTTTTACGGGGTCGGCAGCGCATGGGTGATGCCCCTGGTCCATAGGCTACGGTGACTGCTTTCCATCAGGCAGGTCGCAAGCTTGTTTGCCACCTTAGTGGTATAAAAAAAATTAAAGCTGCTCGACTTCGCTGGCTCGAACACATTGAGAGAATGGGAGACAATTGTGCCTGGGCCGAATAGTCGGCAAGGGTCTGGTGAAACGGCCCAGGTATCGAAGGATGGACGAAATCCAGAAAGACCTGCGCGAACTCAAGATAACTCACTGGGAACAAATCGGGCAGGATAGGAACCTATGGCGAATTCTTGTGTCGGAGGATCCACATTGGGTCGCGGAGCCAGCAAAGTAAGTAAGTGGTTACGAAACACAGTTATGAATGTAGATTAAAGGCCAATGTGCAGCCCAGGTCTAAAATATTCAGCCAGGCAGACCCTGGTAGCTGCTGCCCCATTTCTGTCACCTCCATACTCATGAAGATTATAGAGCGTGCACTGAGTAATAAACACTGACTCGGTTTTATTGCCATGTGGTGTATGACAGATTCGAATAGCACCAACCTCTTACACTGGTGGGTGTCGTACAAGGCGACTCAAGTTACCGAGACAAAATTTTTAGAGTCTTAGTTGGCTGGAGAACAGGTAGCAGCGTTTTCCATTTCTATATTTATAACACTGCGATCCCGCCTGCCAAGCGTAGAGATTATGGTGATGACCTCCCCTCTAGTGGGAGAGGCCCTAAGTCCTGCACTGGGCTGTTAGGGGTTGAGAAGATAACAATGATGATAATGATGATCGCTTTTTAACCCCTGAAAGAGAGGGTTTATAAGTTTGTCGCGTGTGGTCTGTGACTGTGTCTATATGTGGCAACGTAGCTCCCAAACGGATGGACAGATTTGGATGCGGCTTTCTGTATTTGAAAGACAGTTTAACACAGACAGTTCTTTGCTTTATTTTATTAAAATCCGTACTGTAGTTTAGAAAATATTTATCAGACTTTCAGTTGGTCAAGTCTTAGCGTCGGTGGCCGAGCGGTTAGAGTATACGACTCGTAAGCCAGAGGTCCCGGGTTCGAATCCCGCTCTGGCCATGTACCAATGACTGTTTTCTGAGTTATGTACATTAGTTGAATATTAACCGATGCTCTTACGGTGAGGGAAAACATCGTGATAAAACCTGCACATTCAGGCGACTGGATGTGTAACAATGATCCAATCTGGTCAGGTTCCTCTGGTAGCAGGGTCATAGAGGTCAGATGGCAGTCGCTCCACTGTAATGATCTGACCTGCCAAATCCTGGATCAAGGTCAAGGCGGACCCCGGGCCCTCGTGCGCGAGAGCACAACCGGGACATTAACGCCAAGATGATTTTTTTTGTCGGTTTGTCAAGTCTTAGTAACATCTCCTTAGCGACCGCTAGTACGGATTCCGCCGTGATCTGTCGACTTTCTGGTGTATGCCGTACAGAACGTGCCAATCGCCATACTACGTTATGAAAGCCTCGTTTCAAAGTAGCACGGAATATTTCAAAATCTCGTGCAACTTTTTAACTACAAAATTTCATTAGCTTTTACAGCGTGATATTGAAAATATGATCAAACTAATAACGTAGTTGGACACTCGTTTTACGGATTGGAACTGAAATCCTGGATGCCTTCAAGGCTAGAGTAAATAGGATGCTCCAAGACAGGCATGCTCCATCTTCAGCAGCATCGTCCCTACCACCAGGTGAGATGGCGGTCAAATACCTAGCTCAATCAATCTCCTGGCTTGTACCCTATGTGGGGTCAGCCCTCCTGATACTTTTACGCCACTGTGGACTATTTTGAGTAACCTCTGTTATATGATCTAATATTTTCAGGTCATTGGCAATTGTCTTTATACAAGTAGTTGGATGCGGAAGACACAGGACCGGCCTTTATGGAGATTTCTGGGAGAGGCCTATCCCCAGCAGTGGGCAGTGGGCGGCTTTCGGCTGATATGATGATGATGATGAAGTAGTTGGTGGATCAAATGCCTGGCTAGTTAGAAAAAAATTTAGGATTTCGACGTCACATCAAATAAAACAGCTAAAACTTTACATTCCTTTTATTTTAATATATGGAATAATAAATTAACCCCATTTAAATACCGTCCTATCACCAGACACGTTGCCTGCCTGCACACTATCGCTGTCCCGTTTCAGCTGGACCACATTCGCTATTCGCGTCTCGCTCTAAAGCTGCTCCATAAACAGGAATCTATCGTGTTTCAGATCAACTTTTCTCATAAAAGCAATCCAATTTTAAATATATATATATATATAGTATCTACATTATCTAGTATAGAATAATAAGAGAATATTCAGCATTATCTTACAAGGCCGCATACATTTGTTTACCGTATGCTTCCGAATTCCAATTTTGGACTAGACCAATTAGAAGCTGCGACATTTTTCACGCAGTTGGCGTTCGCAGCAGATTGGTCGGGTTCAAAATTGGAATTCGGAAACCTAATGCACTTGTTTACATTTCGCTAAATTCAGTCGCCTAAACTCAGAGCAAAAAAGCGTGAAAGCAAATTAAAGTGGAATTAATGCTCATAGAAAAAGATCCATTTTTTATCACGTCTTTTGAAAAGCGGAAGGACGTGTAACATAATATAGGTGATACAAAAATGTACCTTGTTCTATGAGCAATACATTCCACTTTGATTTGCTCTCACGCTTTTTGCTTCTGAATTGAGAAGTTTGAATCTAGACAAAAGCGCATAAATACAAAAAAACTAATGTATGCGGCCAGAACGTGCTTCTGAGTTCAACAGAATATTTTATTGGACCTCATTTTAGAGCAAACATCACAATAAGATCTATTTCGAAACCAAGGAACAATAATGTCTCACCATTTTGAACAAGCGAAAAATTCTTTCAAGATTTCGAAGTACACTTGACCAGGAACTTGTTTTATCACCACAAGGTTGCAGTTCTTTTGCACCTCTTGAGGCACAAGGCCAATTTCCTTTGCAATCACAGACAGAGCTCAACATTGGCGCCATTATGGTGTCATTGGAAGTTTTGTCAAAACTGAAACCACTGTCTTGGTCGACCATACAACCCATAACGAGAGCTACTTGATGATACAACAATTTCGTAATCTAACCAATTGCAAATACAGTTCTAGATTTATTTTAGATCTGGTTTGGTACGAACCACATATTACAGCAAGGCAAAGCGCATATTTGGATATTTCGCTCTCGCGTACAAGCCTTGCTTCACAAGTATCATCCATACTTTGTTGCATAAAACAAACTTTTTAAAATGAAGAATGGATCTTGTCTTCTGCTTTCAGTAACACATCTGAGGTACAGTCGAGTTCATTAATATGTGAGCACTGCCAAGGCTTCAAATATAAATGTACATGGAAGGGTATTTATATATCTGAGCAGATGTACATATGTTTGATTGATGAATCTGCTCAGATATATAAGTACCCTTCCATGTACATTTATATTTGAAGCCTTGGCAATGCTCACATATTGATGAACTCGACTGTACCATTGGCAAACATATTTAATATTTTTTTATATGTTAACAATCGCTCTTAATGACTAATTACTTCAAGGAGGACATTATCATGAAAGACTAATAATTTTAGAAAGTTTGCGCACTTTTGAAATTGCCATATATACTTAGGATTTAAAAGATCAATCAAGTGCGTGGGAAGAGCTCAAACTTATAATGCTAAATAAACAAGTGCAGTATCTGTTAACAGATAGAATTAAAAAGGAAGACAAAGATTATAAACATGGAGATAGCATAGGAAAAAAAGACGCTAATAAGGAAGAAATGACTCGTGTACCTAGCGGAAAACATTATAGGAAGACTGTATCAGCAGTAGTACATTATATAGCACCCATAGAAGGTACAACCGTACAAGCTTTGCTTAGTTTGGGGCTAAATACTGCAGAATTTTTCCAATCATATCAGGTATTATTAAATAATATAATAGTGTTTCTATAAGAACATTTGTTCAGAGCAACAGAACATGGTCCAGCTGAAACGGTCGGCGACAATCAAGAATTTGAGCATCAATATCGATCAGCTAATTGTCACAATCCACAAGATTTCCTCGAATTCCATATCCGAACCACCACCTTTGGCGCTCTACGCAAAATAAATTTACTTTTAAAGCATATCCTTGGCTGATTTTCGAACGAACTCTCTTACGGTGCCATAATGTGTAAACTTGATGGATTGGATAGTCACTTATGTTAAAGTTCTCGTTTACACAGCAACATTACAGTCGCAAGCAAGGTGATCGATAAATATTACGCCTCTCTACGGATAATTTAATAACTTGTATAATAACAATGTAGCTTTATAACTATGATAAAGATAAATTTATGATTAGAATGCGCGCGGCCATTTCGGAAAATTCGTTCGGAAACCCAGCCTGTTCCGTACACCGCTTCAAATCTACATACATACAGCGAAAAAATTAAACATTCTTTTTTTATTATTTACTCGGATTCAACTTTCGGGTAACTAAATTCTATATACACAATGAAATATTTCGCACAATCAGTTGCTTTCACCAATTTGCTCCTAAACAATCTCAAATTCACTTCACATAATATTATAAAAGCATACAACACAAATCTTTACAGGCTCACTAAAAACAATATAACTTTTCAATGACCAAAATTGTTTTTTTTTTGTTCAAAATGTACATATAATAATATACTTACAAGCGAAAAACAAACTTCTATTCATAATTCACAAATCCACCTCCGTTTAGGAATCGACGAGTTTTTCTTTATATAATATATATTTTACACTAATTTATTTATGAGAACTTAAATATTTTAACACTGGAAGGAACAGGAATGAACGGCCAAAGTCGGACTTTCCAGGAACGCGGTCAAATCCTTCAATTTTCTTCAAAAACGTAATGAACAAAATTGAAGATCCATGAAAGCTAAGGAGAATATATGGCTTTTTAAGAATTAGATTGGCATCAGAACATCGCTAAATATTATGGAGTCCATTTAAGACTGTCATCTTTCTAGTCAGATAGAAAGATTGTTCATATAATCTGGAGCAAGGTCAGATACGTGCTTTAAGCACTAGACAAATAGAAATATATTTACAAATAATATCCACAAGTAGATAGGACGATGAAACATTCATTTCGTTCTGGATTTATAAATTGGGACTGCACGGTAAATAGTTAAATACAGATATAATTACAGGTCTAGAAAATGCAGGACGATAGACGAGGGCTTTAGGTATTATTTCAAAGCTATAAACTGACATTATAACAAATATATTTAGGGACACATTTGTATTCCCAACTGAACTTGTCCTTTTATCAAGAAGACTAAAGTTTATATTATGTCAGTTTAGAGATTTCAGCGCAATGTTATTAAGTAAATGAATCGAAGCCGCGACGTATCTATCGATATTTTCATTAAGATGACCCCTTTACAGGGTCCGAACACCGTCCGACTTTGGCAAATCCATTCAACTATCCAAACGTGAGAGCTCAAGCGTCCTGCATTAGACTTATATATTAAGAAAAAATGCTAACACTTATATAACATGTCGTATAAACTTAGGCGATTACTTAACAAGTAAAACTTACGCACATATATCTGACGCAGTACGTTTAGCCATTGTAGAGAATGACCAGCCAACGAACACTAAGTAATTATAGATATACTTCCACAAGGGCGGGATAAAAAGTCGTCAAAGTTGGTCTTCGCTATTAGTCCTTGCTAGAATAGCCGGAAGAAAATGTAAGGAAGCAATGCAAATGCTGATGCTAGTAGTTAAGACTTAAGCTGTGCAGGTGTTGGCATTATCACTGGCCAATATGATCGTATGTCCTCTTCGAGAGCAAACGATCACACTGTCAATTGGATCGGTCCTTCAGTGCAACTGCTAAATTCCTCTTAATCCATCACATACTCAGTATTACGTTTCCAAATCAATTAATTGATTGTTTGAATTAAGTTAACTTAAACTTGACACCAATGTTCAATATCCAGAAAATGCCAATAAGTTGTATATTAGTACGATTATTAAACAACAGCAAAATACAAAGGAATGATCAGAAGAGCATCATAAAATATCCAAGGGTTTGGAAAACGTAACAAAAAGTACATCATGAACAAAGTTCGTACTGCGTCTCATTCTGAAAAACTATTGCTTTAAAATCTGGTGTCTTGCGTTAACGATGAAATAAATTCAGCAGCGCTCTTATAAGTTACATAATGATAAGGGAAGAAATGGACCATCAAGATTGAGTAACAATTTGAATATGATCCCAGGAAATTATCCCTGAACTGGACTGTTGCTATATCAGTTGGTTCCTGCTATGGGATGGGATCAGCACGGGAGGGTGTCGTGACTTCAAAAACCACAATCCTGGTTTCCAGCATGCATGATAGTCGATACAGTCATTTTTAACCCTCTTCCTGTTCTAACGCAGAAACCTACCAAGCTAACCGCTATACCTATTACGCCAAATCAGTCCACGCATTAAATGATACTCAGTTCAGGTACAATTGAATCCCGCACTCCAGTGACAAATAAAATGTTTCAATTCAAGAGTAACAAACGAACGATAGATGCCTTAAATTATCCTAACACTAAGGAAGCGTTACATCGGGAATAAAGGTTACTCAATAGGAAATAACGCGGACAAACTGTTACGAACACAATTTGGGAACGCAAAGAGTTATCAAATGAAAACCGTTCTTCGTTCAAAAATGTCTTTTCTAGCAAATCGTCTCCACTGCGATGGCTTCCAAAACTCGACTAACTCTCCTATCCCCTTCCATTAATTGAAAATCTAATTTCAATACATTTCCGCTATTAGTTTTTTTTATTACTCTTAATTTATACATCCATGGCTGACTCCATCCAGTCCTCGCACGTTAAATCTTCCTAATCGATAAAATTTAACTATTTTACGAGGAATTGCTACAAAAAAATTATTTATGGACAAAACTCGAGAACCGGTCGGAATTAGCCACGATCCAACAGTTTACCACTATATCGATACATTATAGAACTTCTAGCAAAGTATATCAAAATTTGGGCACATACATGGTTCTTCAAGCTAGTTCTTGTAACGAGTGATTCAAAATGAATTGAGCAACATAATTTTTACAAGAAATAATAATATAATTTTCAATAAAATTTTACGCTTGCCGAAGCAAATGCTTACGTTAATTCTCAAGTGACTATTTTGTTGGACGCTTCTATATCACCGTTCAATTTGCTTTGGCGTTAGTATATCGTCAAAGTCTTACAACTAAATTGGATCTATAAATTAAAACAACGAAGCTATTAGTTTACTTTTTTTACTAAAGTTAGACGAGCTACTTTGTACTTCGTTTGTTGAAACAAAATTAAGATCCACTCTTTGAACTTATGGTGTAGACTTGTCACTTGAGACACAAATTTAGGAGACAGCCAATTTTGGACACACTGTCTTTCTAAGTCCTACTGCCTATTTCAAGATTCACACAGTCGAAAACGGTGCAATCAAAAGGGCATTCTTAGTTACAATAAAACAGCAACAGCGTACAAAATGTATTCAATGAGAGGCTATAATAGCTTGAGAACTATTGCAGTTTAAAATTTAGGCCAGTGTAGTGACTGCATGAATTCTGAAATTAGGAGTTCTGAAACATGTTTCGAGTTCATTTTTGATAAATGAAATCAAAACTCGAGTATTGGTTACACTTTTATCATCACTGCAATCGCTTTCGCCAACGTCTTCAGTGTGAGTCAAGTTGTAAACAACATTTGCTACATTCGATTACATGTCATTAAAATTTGTTATGTTAGTATTATTATCTTTATTCTGATGTAACAGATAAACATTTTCCTTTAACAATGTCATCATCGTTTCCCTTTCGAAAACTATCCGATTCGACTGACCAAATGCCGGATCAAAATTACCAATGACAATTTACTTTGAGCTTCATCAATCTAATGTGATGCCATTTAGTAAATATCAGTTTCAGACCAAAAAACTGAATCTGTAATAACGTTCAAACAAGGCGCGTGGAAAAAAGTAGTACAGTAATGTATTACGACTATAGGTAATGGAAATCTAGCAACGACTCAACACACTAATGCGATTTTTAATTAGGATACAACGAGAATCCAGCTAGATACATAGAAGGTGCATATCGCAGACGATCCAGTTATATGGACCAATTTGACAATACATGACCACACCACTGTTCATGGGAAAGGTATCTTTTGCTATAGCCATTGTAATGATGATCAAGAAATACTTCAAGATGACGCACGGTCGTCTCTTGACAGTCGTAATTGATGCTTTAGACAAACTTATTATACCGTCACGGGGTGCTAATCGGCCCCAGAACCTGTTCATCCAACCCCAGAGTCCCCAGCGGAAGAACTTGGTCAACATTGGTACGCCAAAGGTATTAGGAGGCAACGAGTTGCGGACTGCGATGCTAACATTCGACTAGCTTCAAAGTACGAAACGGTCACCTATGCAGTAGATGGACAGTTTCATCGCTTAACTACGGTTATCAGTTTCGCAAACACGCTGTCACTAGTCCAGGGTCGCTTTAAGAAACATGACATGAAAAATTCTTGAGATATCTTTAACTTCAGTTAAGAATATGAATGTGTTATCAATTAGATCGATGTCTTCTGAGGTATGAACAGTGGAGTAGTCGTCAATTCGCATTATACTAATATAAAGCGATAACAAATTCACTTAAAAGTACCAGGCAGTATCCAGTGTGCGTAACGCTTTCACTAATTCACTGTATTAATTATCCAACGATATCAAACCCTACGTATCAAGAATCGTTTCTATCGAATCGATATTTCCCTATTCTACTAATTATCCTAACACAATATACATTTCCGTCACCATCTCTTAGCCAATAGCTTTAGCTATATACAATTTAGTATCATAATGTCGGAGAGCGATTAAGGACCATAGCGGAACCGAACATTTCCTTTGAAGATTCATTTTCATATACTTCTCCCACACTCAAAGAATTTCGGAGGTAGAAGACAAGTAACTAGTCAAGGGCCGAGCCCAAGAAACAAACTACCGCCAAAATTAAAGTACCCTCGAAAAGAGGCGTCAACGCAAAGCTTATGGTGATCACAACCCAAGTTCGCCCTTAAATAACACATCCCGATTGGCTGATGGCGCGGCCATCTTGTTTGCTAGGCTAGAGATGATCCGTCCAAACGTCAATTTAGGGCTACAAAAACATCGCCTGATATTTCTATGTATCTAGTTGAACCACATCATGTTAATATAATTACGTGGATTGCATCAGCATTTATTATACTATTGTACATTTTATTACTATGCATTAACAGTTTGAACTTAATCATTTTCTTTTCTCGTATAACCATTGAGCTGTATTTTTAATAGGTACAAAATCATCTGGGACCACAACAACAACGGAGCGTCGTGGGCGCCTGCCACGCCAATGTAGGCTCTAAATCCATCCAGGCAGCGTCCACTTCAGCTCGCAAACAGCCACTGGGGAAGCGAATACACCCCGAAGAAGGAAGCTTAGAAAAATTCGAAGAAGAAAAAATATACCTAAACCAATATTTATAATAATTAATTAATAATTAATACAATATTTTCCCATAATATTTTTAACTTGCCGCTGTGTTCTTATATCCCTAATAATAAAACTATTGGTGTCGCCGGCCAGATGGCGCTGACCAAAGTTGACGGTGAGCGTGAAAAAGAAAATTCGAGACTCGTTTTTTTTTCTCATCAACGTCTCATTTCTTCTGGAAGCGTATGATCTGGGCGTAGATAGGTTCGGGCTATCAGGCTATAGCTAAGAGCCGGGCGGCCCTCGTCAAGAAGTCCACTATATGCCGCCAGAGGGCGCGCAGGGCGGTCGAGCGCGAGAACAGAAATCTCCAAAGAAGGAACACCGTCGCCACCTGGGTAAGCACGTGCACTATGTGTAACCTGTGGGCAAACAAGATGGCGATAATGTCATGGAACCAATTTTTTATAACATAATGTTTTAAACTATCGCGGTTATTATCACACATTTGAAAGGTTTTAGGTTTTTTAAGGTAGGTTCGGGATACTCGTCAACAAAGATACGCGGTAGGAAAAAAATGAGCAAATTTTTATAGTACTCAATGTAATAGACGAGCAGGCAGCCCTATTTATGGAAAACACTTGACGACCTACGAGTCTAGCTAAGACGCCAATCGCTTCGTGGCTATTTAGAGTTTAATTCGGAACTTCTCGGCTACTTTCGGCAGCGGTTATAAATCGACGCAGTACTGCGAACCCTGCAAAGCTGGCCGAATGCAACCGACAAATTGCGGTCGTCAATCGCACTAGAATCACTACTAAGCGATTGGCACCTTGGCAAGACCGTACTGCCGATCTCAAATAGCCATCTTGATCCAATTGAGTAGAGACCAATCGCAGCAAAGCAGCTCTCCCTCTGCTTTCCTGCTATTGGTCCCTACTCAATGGGTCAAGATGGCGGCGTATTATTGGAGATTGACGGTACGGCCGCAGCCCTTTGGTCTTCGGGGCACAAGAAGCGAGCAGACGTTACACCGTTAGGGCTGGTTTATATTGATCATGGACAGTGGCGAGTGAACCGTCACTCCGTACAGAGTACTGTCACATTGACACCGAACCGACTGACAATATGACCTACGATGTACGGATTGACAGTTCATTTACCACCAGGGGCTCTATTTTTATACTGCTCGCCTCGAATCGAACGGCTTTTAATTTTGATTATGAACATGAAAAAATCAATTTTTAAATTTACAATAACAAACGCAATGTAATAACGAAGCCGAGTGGTCCAAAAATAGGGGAAATCAGCGTCATGCATCAAAATATAGAACTTAGTATGTCATTAGCAATCCAGCACGGCTACCACAAGTAGATTCGCGACATAGCCCGCGCCGCGAGAGAGCGTTTGTTTCCTTCTCTCAAAACTAAGATGAGAGAGACAGCAATATATTTGTCACGCCTTTTCTCGCTTATCGCGCGCGAGAACAACTCGCGCTAGCCGTACAGCGTACTTGTACAAGTGTCAGCAACTCACCTCCGCATCAACTTCCGCGACTTGGGCAACGTGTCCGGACTCTCCTTGAACAGGAACCGCCTGATGCCCAGCACGTAGCTCTCGATGTACGCGTCCCAGTCGATGTTGCGCACGTTGAAGTCGAAGGTCCGACGGTCCTCGGGGGACAGCGAGCCGCAGAGAGCTTGGACGTTGTCGTCCGAGAACGCCCACTGGCGGGTGGTGAAGTACTCGAGGCAGGCGGCCGCCTTCTCCAGTTTGTTCTGGACGCGCATCATCCTGGGGAGCGGAGGGAGTCGGTGAGAAACCATCCCTATGACAGGGGTATAGGCGCAATTTTTTTGTTTAAAATTATAGACCAAACGTCTTCTGGGCGTGGCGTGGGTACTCTTATTGCACCTGTAAAGTAAGTGTAGGGACGTTTCGTCTTCTGCGCGGGGTTTGGGTACTAACAATGCATCTATAGGGTAAGTGTAGGCACGTCTCCTCTAGTAGGCGTAGCGTGGGAACTCACATTGCACCTATAGAGTAAGTGTTGGGACATGTCGTGTCCTGGTCATGTCGTGTATACTCACATGGGCTTGTTCCCCTGCGCCCTCGCCTACAGGCGAGCGCGGGTGAGCGCGGGCGCGCTGTGGCGTGGGTACTTACAATACCCCTACAGATTAAGTGTCGTGTCCAAGGCGTGGCGTGGGTATTCACCAAGCACCTATAGACTAACTCGTCTTGTGATATACTTACATAGGCTTTTTCCCCTGCGCCCTCGCCACCAGGTCCATGGCGAGCGCAGGCGCGCGGTGGCCTGGGAACTCATATAGCACCTTTGTCTTGAAGTGTCGTGTCCTGGCCGTGTCGTGGGATACTCACATTGCACCCTATAGAGTAAGTAGGGGAGGGGGTCGTCTTCTGGGCGTGACATGGGTACTCACATAGCACTTGTAAGAGTTTAAATAGGGACGTGTCGTCTTCTGCGCGTGACGTGGGTACTAACAATGCACCTATAGAGTTAGTGTAGGGACGTTTCGTCTTCTGGGCGAAACGTGGGTACTTTAAAGTAAGTGTAGGGCCGTGTCATGTTCTGGACGTGTAGTGTATACTCACATGGGCTTGTTCTCCTGCGCCCTGGCCATGATGTCAATGGTCCAAGCTTATTTTGGAGAGGCGTGGGTATTCCCATTGCTCCTATACACTAAGTGTAGGGACGTCTCCTCTTCTAGGCGTGACGTGGGTACTTACGTTGCGCCTGAATTGTGGCATGGGTCCTCACACAGCACCTGTAGAGTAACTGCAGGGAAGGAAGTGTCGTTTTCTGGGCATGACGTGGTGTAGACTAACTGTCGTCTCCTGGCCGTGTCGGGGTATACTCAAATGGGCTTGTTTCCCTGCGCCCAGGCCATCAAGGTCCATGGCGGGCGCGCGGTGGCGTGGGTACTCACACAGCACCTATAGACTAAATGTAGGGACGTGTCCTCTTCTAAGCGTAGCCTGGGCGCTCAAATTACACATATAGTGGAAATTAAGGGCATTTCGTTTCCTAGACGTGTCATGGATACTCACATGGACTTGTTCCCCAGCGCCCGGGCCACCATGTCCATAGCAAGCGCGGGCGCGCGGTGGCGTGGGTACTTACATTACACCTCTAGAGTAAATTTACGAGCGTTTTGTGTTCTGGGCGCGACGTGGGTACACACCAAGCACCTGTAGGGTAACTGTAGGGGCATATCATATCTAGGTACTCACCAAGCACCTGTAGGGTAACTCTAGGGGCATATCATATCGTGGTATACTCACATGGGCTTGTTCCCCTGCGCGCGGGCCACCAGGTCCATGGCGAGCGCGGGCGCGCGGTGCTGCAGCAGCGCCAGCGCGCCGTGCCACGCGCGCCGCCCCGTTATGTCCCCGCCGGGGTACCACACCACTGAGCCTGGGGGAAAGGAGGGGGGAGAGATTATCAATCAATAGGGAATGATGGATTGTTCTTTATGTAGTTATACGCAATAAAGAGTTTACGTACATACATACATGGAGACAGGTTAGGTCGCGTATTCATTGGGGAACGGCGGTGGCCGAGTGGTAAGGGAATCCGACTCGTAAGCGAGAAGTACTGGGTTCGAATGCCACTGCGGCCATGTGCCAATGACTCTTTTCGGAGCGTCCAGCGTGGACTCTGGTAGTAGGCTACCGAGACTCGAATTCTTAATGAATAATTTGAAAAATTATTTTCTTGGCATTCTGTCAAATCCTGTATCATGGTCAAATCCTGTATCACCTTGGATCTTCGTGTGCAAGAGCACTACTGGAATATTGACGGCAATATAATTTTGTTTATTGTAATTTTATAGTTCTCTCTTAGTTCCGTTAAAATGACAATGAAGACCAAAGAGCATTACCAAAGACATAGAGCATAGATGAAGCCTCCACATATAGAAAATGTACTCTGTCAATCTGTCACAACTCTATACAAATGTCATTCAAAAAGCTAGTACAATAATATGGCCAAGCCCATCAAAGTGGTTATGGATGGGTATTCGATAACTTATAGCCGTCCCTTTCGGACAAGTTACATACTCCATTAAAAAAAATATTGTGAGTTGTGAGTACGCTCCTTTTATGTCTCTATGTCCAATGGGGGATTTTCAGAGAGCCACATTAAAAAGTAAAAAGGGTAGTTCGGGTGTGCCTCACTAGATGGCGCTGCTTAGACAGGATTCTCAAGTATTTAATTTGGTAACCGAAGTTACGCGGAAAGATATTTCGTGAAAAAATACTTAGTTTTATTACATTTTCTAAGATGAAAGCGCAAAACGTCTACGTTTTTATGCATCCAACGCTCTCGCTTTAATTTATTTCTGTCTAACCAACGCCATCTATTTACAATAACTTGAACTATTTCGTCTTTTTAATCGGCTCTCGGAAAATTTCCCATTTTTTTAGCAAAGCCTCTTGTCACACCGGTGACTGTAGCCACAATACTCACTGAACGGATGTTTCCGCATATACTTGAAGCTGGTCTTGACGAACCGCTGCCACGTGATCGGGTTCTGCTGCCCGGTGCAGCAGTTGTACACCACCACGCCGTCGTCTCTGGTGGGGTGATGGATCATTAATAAATAAATCATCATCATCATCGCATCCCATATCAGTCCACTGTAGTAGCCGTATTCACAATGGCTCGGAAATCGGATTCGGATACGGAATCGACAAAGGACCCCGCAAAAGTTCTTAGGAAAATGTGGTTTCAGTTAATTTTGATGAAATTTTCATATGTTATAGAGAGTTAATTTTCCGTGGAATCTATCGGGATTCTAAATAACAATTTTCGAATCGATCGACACGGATTCGCCGCTCACGAATTTCGTGTCGAATCGTTCGGAAACGGTTTCGAATAATTGTGAATACGGCAACAGAACTTAGGGCCTCTCCCACGAAAGGGGAGGTTATTGCCATTATATCCACGCTCGGCAGGCGGGTTGGAGATCGCTGTGTTATAAATATGACAATGGAAAACGCTGTTTACCATTTTCTAGTCTATAGAGACTAGATATTTTGCCTCGAAAACATCAGTCGCCTTGTACGACACCCACAAGCGTAAGGGGTTGGTGCTATTCTACTCTGCCGGACACCACACGGCTAAATTCATATGCTTGGACAAATTCACACAGCGCCATCTAGCCCCAAAGTAAGCAAAGCTTGTGTTAGATTAGATAACTGATAAACTACTCATACACTTTGATCAAACACTGGTTGATTTAAAGTTTACAAGCACATCTTCATCATGCTATCAGTTGAAATACGTCCACTGCTGAGCATAGGCCTCCCCTAGAGAACTTTAGCAGGTCCACGATCCACCTTATAGGAAGCCTACCTGACGACCTGAGTGGTTCAGTTGGGTTACACGCCGGTCTAAGACGCAAAGGTCTCGGGTTCAATTCTCGGCGGGGCAGAAATTGAAATGATGAATTTTAATTTCTGTTACGGGTCTGGGTGTTGTATGTATAATAAGTATGTATTTAAAAAATATTTATACGTAGTTTATCAGTTTTCTGGCACCCATAACAACATAGCTTTGCTTGCTTTGGGTCTAGATGGCGCTGTGTGTGTTGTACAAGCCTATTTATTTATTTATTGACACAAACCTAAAGGCTAAGGGCACAATTATAATTGTTAATCCTTTGTGTTTTATTTGTTAAGTAGGATTTACCTTTCTTTTTTCTAGTGTTTTTTTATACCACACGGCAGGCAAATAAGCTCACGGCCTGCTTGATGGTAAGCAGTCAGCGCAGCCTATGGCCGATTGCAATACCAGTGGCATCACCCGCGCGCTGCCGACCCCGCTAAAACCTTTTAACCCTTTTCTTAAAGAACTCTATGTTGTACTCTCCAGGGAAAGCCTCTCCAGGCAGGTCAGTCCACAACCCTATTGTGCGTGGGAGAAAGTATTCCTTTGGAACCGCACAGTTAGCGACCAAGTTGGCTCCAAGATGTGCCTTGACCTTTCTACTGTCTGTCTGACTGTGGGTCTGGGTGTTCTATGTATAATAAATAACTACGTATAAAAAATAAAAAAAAGTATATTAGTAGTTTATCAGTTATCTAGCTCCCATAACACAAGCTTTGCTTACTTTGGGGCTAGATGGCGCTGTGTGAATGTTCCTTGATTTACCTTTTTTTTTCCTTATGTTTTTTGTATTTTTGTGTCGTGGCGTCTTTGATGTAATAAGACCTATATATTTCTATTTCTATCTAAATCTGCACCAACCTCCTGAGATGCGTCCGCCACGCGCACACGATCATCAGATTGATCACAGTGTCCACCGGGACGAGGTCAGCGACCCGCGTGCCGGTGCCCAGCATCGTCCGGAATATGCCCTTCCCGACCGCCGCGATTATGCCGTTCGGCCCGTTCCAGTTGTCCACCCAGCCCTGCACCGGCTCGCGGAGGGAGGATAGCACTGTGGGGGGGAAAGGGGGGTTAGATAGGTAGATAGATAGATAGATAGAAAAACACTTTATTGCTCATAGGACATAACAATACCAATCACTTACAGTAACAAGGAACACATATGAGCAAACCTTAGCGTTATCGCTACAAGCGATTTCTTCCAGGCAACCTTTACAGAAATTGAGACAGGAATTTTAATTCATTGGCGTTCATTGGGATCGTTAATAATCCGAGATATTAGGTGTACAGAGTCGCTGTATAGTTTTATGAAAAAAGTGAAACAACATTTCTTGTTGTCCTTAGTGGGGTGATTGTGGGTGCTGGGGTACTAGCTTTCTAAATGTTTTTGTGTTTTCTTTGTGAACTTTTGTATAGATTTTGTGTGCACTACCTGTCAGTAGCTAAAATACTTTGTTTCTTTCCATACCAAGGTTGTCTGGAAGAGATTACTCTAGTGATAAGACCGCCCTTTGTACTGTTCACTATAATATATTTTATCCTGTAGTGTTCAAATAATGAGTTTTTGTTTTGTATTGTATTGTACCTACATGTATTCAATGTAAGGAGAGAAAGTAAACAAAATAAAAGTGCATGACTGGAGTGGTACCACCGATCTCCGATAGTAAAACAAATCGCAGCAAGACAGCTCTGGCTCTAGCTTGCTGCGATTGGTCTCTACTCAATTGGATCGAGATGGCGGCGTACTATCGGAGTTAGGCGGTACGACCGCCGTTCACCTGTCATTTCATACAAAGCTGTCATGATTAAGTATGAAATCCACCAACAGATGGCGCTACTCAGATGTGAGGTCTGATATCAAAATGAATCGATCAGTAATTTTACAGCATTTGTTTATGCCCAATAGCATGGCATTATTTTGACATAAAATCTTAATCTTGATTGGCCTGAAGCGTGGTTTATTATTGATCACGCCTCAGTAGCGCCATCTGTTGGATATTAAAATCGCAAACTCCTTACATAGTAGGAGCGATATCTAGTCCCTGTACTGGTAAAATTAGAAGCATTATCTCACCGATGGACGGCCGAACGATCGAGACGGGCAGGTTCCCGCACTCCTTCATCAGCATGTCCTCCGCCAGCGCCTTCGTGAACGTGTACGTGTTCGGTCTGTCGCCTGGAACAGACGAGGTTTATCATTATCATCATCGTCGTCATCGGACTATCCACTGCTTCAGGCGCTGTCCTAATTGCAAACGATCGTGCGACCATGGTCGTATAAAATGATGATGGAAAAGAAACTCACTAAGAAGAATTCCTCCAGAGAACTCCCACAAAGGCAGGCAATACGCCGCTCGCATTAGCTGGTACTGTGACCTTTATCAGGTCGTTACCTTGAGGGAAGTCTACCCACAATGCGTCTTACAATACACGGTTGCCTTTCGAAAACTTTTCTGTCCATCGGCCAACTGTACTGCGAGCCATGCCATACCCACTGCCACTTAAGCATGGCAATCCTCCAAAAAGGCAAGGCTGTTACGGCGACCTGGGAAAGACTGCGGATCTCCAAATTCCTGATTCGATTACAACAGACGAAAGCATTGGGCAGTGTGGTGCCCACAGATCCAGTCTGTTCAGGTTCCCCTGTAACAGGGTCACAGAGGTCAGATGGCAGTCGCTCCACTGTAATTATCTGATCTGCCAAATCCTGGATCATGGTCAAGGCAGACACCGAGCTCTCGTGCGCATGAGCACAACCGGGACATGAATGCCAAGATCACATGTATAAATAAACTGAATTTGTCGAAAATCAAGATCAAAATCCACCAACTCAAAAACCGCTCGTCACCAAACCCCCACCACTCACCGACGAGATCCGGCGTGATCCTGTCCACCAGCTCGTCGGGCAGCGTCTGCACGAGCGTGACCACGTGCCGCGGCAGCGCGGGCGGCGCGTACACCACCTCCTCCACGCGTTCGCGCGAACAGTTGCAGTACGCGGTCGACACGTGCACCAGCGCCTGGAATAATACACTGTTTCCTCAAGACGAAGTCAAGGATAAAGATAATTTGCTTGGATTGAAGAAAGTGCGCGTTATGGAAAGAGCCTCCGGCAAGTACAGCGCACACCTCCCGTGATTCCCTCCGTATACCGAGAGGTGCATGGGTTGGTGGTGGGTTTGATCCGTTAATATTGCTAGGAAGATTTGTTGGGAGAGTGCTAGGACGTTATGCAGGCAGCGCGGGCGGCGTTTACACCACCTCCTCCACGCGTTCGCGCGAACAGTTGCAGTACGCGGTCGAGACGTGCACCAGCGCCTGGAATGTTCCACTGTTCCAGACGATATTTGCCGCGTGCGCGAGCGCAGCAGTTTCAGAGAAGTCTAACTAGATGGTGCTGCAGGGATGCTGGCCAACTGAGATTTTGTATCGTCTGAATCTCACGTGCGCACTTCATGCCTATGAGGTGTGGCATTCGAAGAAACCTAAAAACCTTCCCGGCTGTAGGTAGTCCCAAGTCGCTTAACTATTTCGTAGCAAGTCTTGCATAACCAGCTGGCCGGCCGCGCTTGTACACATAAGTATTCTCTGCCTCCCTCCCCTGTTAGACCGAAGGGTGCCTTTTATCCGTTGAGGTGGGCGCAAAAATTAAAAAAGAATTAACGATAGTGCCCAGCGCACTCCGTCCCCACAGGATGTCGCCTCCGAAGAAGAAAGCCTTGAAAGCTTTCTCGGCTAATGGCAAACCTAGGTAGTGTTTAGTGGGTACGTGCCTAAGTGCCTAGGTTTCCAAGCGAGTCCCACATTATCAACCGGCCGGCCGCGTTGAAATCTCTCGTGTAAGCACAAAATATCGCTAAGGTCCACTGTTTTGCAAGGGATAATCGACCATACTGCCTTCTGCCGTGCAACAGAATTCCAACCTTAGCATAACGAAACAAGGTCCTGTTTACCTCAAGCCCCAGCATGCGATGGCAGAGCTGCACCAGCTGCTGCGTGCCCAGCATGTTGATCGTGACGGAGAGCTTCAGTTTTTCGTCGAACTTCACCGTCGCTGCAGAATGGAACACCACCGACACCTGGTGGGGGAATTCGGGTATTAGATCTCTAGCAGTTCTAGTTTAAAAAAATTATCAAAATGTCTAAAGTAATTTGGACATTAAATATCAATTTCAATCGTCAAATGGGACAGTAATAGGAAAATAGGAAGGTAACGCAGAATGACATACTGGCCGCCTTAGGCGACGTCCGTCGTACGACCATAGTCCCACGACCGTTGCCAATTAGGACAGCGCCTTAGAGTCGGAGCACACCCGCCCCACGCCTACGGCGCCGGCGCCACGGCGACCCAGCCGGGCTGTATCCGACAAAGCCAAGCAGAGGCGGACCTTGCCCAAAAATGTCAGACAGAGCCGGACCGTCCCCGACAATGTCATTCGATAAAAAACGAAAATAGTCGAGATTGGTCAACGAATTTTAACAATAAACTGGCAGTGGGCTTAGTTTATTTTCCTTACAAGCGATGGCCGTTATAGGTACTCAATGGCAGTATAACAGAAAATGTATCCCGCTTAGTGGTGGCGTAGATATGGACCTATCATACATGCCGTGTGGTGTCCGGCAGAGTAGAATAGCACCAACCCTTTACACTCCTGGGTGTCGTACAAGGCGACTAATGTTTACGAGGCAAAAGATCTAGAGTCTCCGTAGACTGGAAAATGAGCAGCAGGGTTTTCCATTGTTATATTTACAACACTGCGATCTCCAACCCGCCTGCCAAGCGCGGAGATTATGGCATTAACCTCCCCTCTGGTAGGAGAGGCCCTAAGTCCTGCAGTGGTCTGTTACGGGCTGAGATGATGATACCTCCCGGTAGAAAACGTGTCTACGACAAAAACCGAAATTAAAAATTTTTGAACAATCCCACGATTGCTAAAATCATCGTAATTACAAGGTTCGAATGCAAAAACCACTTCGGAATCGGTACATGGCGGCACTACTACTGTGTTAGCTGTATGGTGTCCGGCAGAGTAGAATAGCACCAACCCTTTACACTCGTGGGTGTCGTACAAGGCGACTAATGTTTCCGAGGCAAAAGATCTAAAGTCTCCGTAGGCTGGAAAATGGGCAGCAGCGTTTTCCATTGTTATATTTGTAACACTGCGATCTCCAACCCGCTTGCCAAGCGTGGAGATTATGCCAATAGCCTCTTCCTTTCGTGGAGAGGCCCTAAGCCCTGTTGTGGACTGTTGTGGGCTGTGATGATTTCATAGCGGCACTGGGGTTCGAACCCGCTTGCGAGTCTGAATAATTCAATGCAGTGTTTCCACACGTGCCACTACTGACGTCTTTCGTCCATACAAGGTCATCCTTATAAGGTGGTATTAAATATTATATTAATTGATCAACAACTTATTCATTAACCAACTATTATTGCAAATCAACAAACTAATTGTATGCAAATTATGTCTATTTAAATGTATGAATAAAATAAAATAATCTTTTGTACGATTTCATTATACTTACCGGTACTAATTTTATTTATTTATTAGTTAATATAACAGCGATGCAGTTTGAATTTTAATGTAGATTATAAATGTAATTCATATTAGCATTTCCAAGCATTCATCCGTACCTAATCATAATCATTTATTTGCAAAAACGTAGTTATACAATTAGGTGGTTTTTACATTAACGGCAACGGCAAGCAAATATGTACATAGATTTCCTTTATTAAATAGGTGCTAAAACTTTATTGATGTAACATTTCTTTTATACAGTTAATGCATTTGTCTAGAAGCCACCCTGTTAAGGTACTTTTAAATTTATTGTACGGGCTTGCCATACAGAAGGAGTTATTGCGGTGAACATTCAGACGCATTTGCGGTAAATATATTCGATTTTGTGCCATGTTGGTCTTTTCAAAACTTCTCCGTGTGTTTTTAAATATTCAGAATTTTCCTTGACGAATATTCACATTTGCTTAATATACATGCATGGCAGAGTCAGCACTTAATTTTCTTTATAGAGGCTTACATGAGTCTCTGTTTCCATTAGGGCACTGACATACCGCGCAAAGACAATTCTTCTGTGCTATAAATGCTCTATTTATGTCGACTGAGTTTCTCCAAAGCATAGGTCCATAACTGAGCACTGATGACACGTCAGCAGTAGAGACAGTAAGGAAAGCAGTTAGAGCAACTTCCTTTGAAGTTGTCCTACTTAGACGACGAAAGGCAAAAACAAATTTATTAATTCTAAGACAAACACTGTTTATATGGCTCTTCCAATCTCAGTGTCTGTCAATAGAAAAACCCAAAAACTTTTTTAAATTTACAAGTCTCAACGCATAAAAGTTAAGTCACAAGAAGTCAAGTTTGGGTCACCAAACTTGACTCTTCAAAATCTTCACAATTGGCAGGCGGGTTGGAGATGGCATTTTTATAAATATCACTTTAAAACGCTGCTACACATTTTCCAGCCTACGGAGAAAATATTAGTCGCCTTGTACGACACCCACGAGTGTAAGGGGTTGGTGCTATTCTACTCTCCCAGAAACGGTCAATAAGATAACACTTGAATGCAAAACATACGTTATTTTACTATTACCGTTTTTAGTAATCATTATAACCACAGGTATGTACTATTATTGACACTGTAAAAAGAATGGGACCATATCGTTTTACCGTCTTTTATATAGAATCTATCTCTAGAATCTCCAGCCATATCAATTATGAGACTAGATTGAATAGAGAGATATTGCATACAGACATCAGAGAAGTTGGATGCCAGGCGAGGAAAAAAGCATGTGGAAGATAAACCAAAATAATAATTAAAATTATGTTTAGCCGCCACAAGATGCGATGTGCATTTACTTGATTGTGTCATGACGTCATGATTATAAGCATCAAATATTGATATTAATGTAAATATTCATATCCATATTCATAATATAATAATAATATTAATATCAGTGGCATGATCAAAACATCAGTTTCTGCGCCGCAGCCGCGTCTCATTAATGGAGGATTTTCCGACAGCTAGGTACATTAAAAAGTAAAAAGTTTAGTTTAGCGTGCCTCACTAGATGGCGCTGCTTAGACAAGATTCTCAAGTATTGAATTTAGTAACCGATGTTAGGACCTACTCGTTTTGTTTGTTTCGTGAAAACTTACTTAGTTGTAGTATTTTTTCTGAGAAAAATCAAAATATCTATGTTTTTGTACATCTAACGGTGTCGTTCTCGTCTAATCAACTATTACAATTATTTGAACTAGTTTTTCTTTTTAATCGGCTCTCGGAAAATCTTTGATTATATAGATTTAATAATAGTGCACAGGGCACACTCACACTCCTACAAATGTATCTATGCACCCAATTACAGGCTTTAATCCCTATCAAACGCTAACCACTAAACGCTACCAAGACTTATATCGTAATGGCCACGGTAGGATAGAAAGGAAACACACAGTGACACGTCATGGGCCGCCCCATGGCCGGAGCACACCCACCCCACGCCGACCACGGCCGGACCGTGCCCGACAATACCAGACAAAACCGGGCAGCGCCCGACAATGCCAGGCAGAGCCGGACCGCGTCCGACATATTAATAACGTATGTCTATTATACTTAAGAAAAGCTACCTAAAACTACTATTGTAATAAAATTCAAGCAAAAAGATAACAAATAGCCTATTTCAAGAAGTCGACATGTTTTTCTTGCTGCATCCATACACAGTTTCTCTATTCTAAGCGGAAGGTCGCACATTCACACAGATTCAAATGAAGTCACGCTTCGCCTATTTTGTTCTCCATGACAACGATTATCTGAAGAGCCTCACTCCAACCTGTTACCTATTAAATTTGTTGCTGGTTCTAAGACAGTACTAGCTTGTCATTGTTCGTGCCAGTGTGAAAGCTAGTAGCCGCCTATGGATATCAGCAACAACAGGGGCTCTAAAGCGTTGCCCACCTCTAAGGAGTCCTCCAATATAGCTCTTGAACGATTCCATGTCATAGTCCAAAGGAAAAACTGTGTCTGAGAGCTCATTCCACATCCGAATCGTACGAGCGAGAAACGTTCTTTCCAATCTTCGCGTGGACACCACTAGAGGGTCTACGTAATGGGGATGAGTACCCAGCCCGTGGTGGTGTGATGACGGAATTGTGCCGCCGATTTTGGTCTCACAGAAATTGCAACGGCGGGAATGAATAGTGGAGCAAAGTACTTTGAAAAATCTGAAGTGCGCACGCCCAAAGAGCCACCGGCAAGAATGCGTGCGCATCACCCGTGATTAGGTCTGACGCGATCCGTACGACTGAGAGGTCGATAGGACCCTGGATGGAGGTGTTAGGTGAACCAACCTTCTGACACAGCATCGCCTGGTCCGCGACGCTGATCCCCAACTCCGGCTCGGTGATGTCGCCGACTATCGGCACGATCTTGTTCAGCTCCGACGGCCGCTCTCTCCGGAGCGTCTCGAACAGCTGCGGACAAGACGGGGAAAAAGCATTAAAAATTGAAGAAGGCCAATCACGACCTGAGTGGTTCAGTTCGCCACGCAGAGGTACCGGGTTCGATTCCCGACCGAGTAGAAATTGAAATGATGAATTTTAGTTTCTGTTACGATTCTGGGTATAGTATGTAAACCCATACCACAACACACATAACACAAGCATTGCTTACTTTGGGGCTAGATGCAGCTGTGTAAACTTGGACAGTCTGCCCGAGCCCAGTGCCCTCTTCAACTCATCTCTTTCAACTCTCTCTCTCCTCGCGAGGTACAAACATAAAAAAAACATCTTGGCCTTAATGTCCCGGTTGTGCTCTAGCGCACGAATGCCCGGGGTTCGCCTTGACCATTATCCAGGATTTGAAAGGTCAGGTAATTACAGTGGAGCGACTGCCATGCCGTGTGGTGTCCGGCAGAGTAGAATAGCACCAACCCCTTACACTTGTGGGTGTCGTACAAGGCGACTAACATTTAGAGGCAAAAGATCTAGTCTCCGTAAACTGGAAAATGGGCAGCAGCGTTTTTCATTGTTAATTTTGCAACACTGCGATCTCCAACCCGCCTGCCAAGCGTGGAGATTATGGCAATAACCTCCCCTTTTGTGGGAGAGGCCCAAAGTCCTGCAGTGGACTGTTATGGGCCGTGATGATGATGATGACTGCCATCTGACCTCCATGACCCTGCTACCAGGGGAACCTGACCAGATTGGATCATGGTTACACATCCAGTCGCCTGAATGTGCAGGTTTCATCACGATGTTTTCCCTCACCGTAAGGGCATCGGTTAGTATTAAACTAATGTACATAATTCAGAAAACAGTCATTGGTACATGGCCGGAGCGGGATTCGAACCCGGGACCTTTGGCTTACGAGTTGCATACTCTAACCGCTCGGCCACCGACGCTCTTACAACGAGGTACAAACAAACATACGCTACGTGAAATGATGATGTGTTAGAAGGTAGTAAAAACAACTGGTCTTATTCATAATAGTAGTTTATGTATAATTAAATATTAAAACACTCGTATTAAACTATTATCATACACTCATGTTTTAATACCCTTTTATATGCAGTTGCATAGGTACACTATTTCATTTAAATTTATTTTTAGTTTAATGTTAAAATTACGTTTAATAAACCTATTTTAGCTAAAATACATTATGTCACTTTTGTCAATCATTTCAGTGACAGATAAAGACATCATCATCATCATCATCATCACAGCCCATACAGTCCACTGCAGGACTTAAGGCCTCCACCACGAAAGGGGGATATCAGGATAAAGTTGCTACTCATTTTCCAGCAAACGGAGACTCTAGACCTTTCGTCTAGAAAATATTAGTAGCCTTGTACGACACCCTCAAGTGTAACATATACATACATATATTTTAGCTAAATAACTTTTATGTAACATGACCGTGATACCCTACCATGTCTTCCTTCTTTAGGCCTGCTGGAAGAGATTTCTCCTTAGAAGTAAGTAGTTATTGTATGCAATAAATGATAATAAGCCCTCACCGGCGACTGTGTCAGCTCGGTGAGCCGCGACGCGACGTCCTGCCCGCGCTTCGGCCGCATCAGCAGGTATATCTTCTTGATTTTGGGACAACTCCGCAGCAACTTCTCCACTAGGACCTGAGGATGTTGGGAAAAACTTGTTTTCATTCCCAAGTGAGATACAGTCCAAGAGCGTAAGTGGATACCGCTTCGAGACAATGTTCCTTTGCCGCTACAGCAACATTGACGGCTTTTGGTGAATTTTTATCCGAAATCAGTTCGCTAAAAGAAGGGAAAATTAGCTGTCCGTCATACTCAAAGGCCTTGTTCTTTACCCCAAAAGTATTTTTCATATAAAAAATAAATATTTCATTCAAAAATGCTATAAAAACCGTTTGACATCTGCACAGCCATCAGCCGTTCAAAGGAATATGATTCTTAAGGTCATACACTTATGGTCTTGCATTGTATACGGTCAGATAGTCCACCTGGAAAGTGGCCACCGTCGTCCAGGACATCGGCAACCCAAAGGGAACAGATGCGGTGCAGGTCTTTGAGGTTAGACATGCATTGAAGAACCCAAAGGTACAGTACAGAACGGACTTCGAGAAATGGATTAAAAAAAAGTAAATTCGACGGTACAGACATTAAAACGTGAAGCTAATGTCTGATAAATAAATAAAGGTAACAGCTGATAAAGAGATGTAGCACATTGTATCCATGATCCGAACCCCCATGACTGGGGAGAGAGGGAATTAAAAGCTATATTTTTTTAAAGCTTGCATGTTGTGCAATTTGTGATCCCAGAAAAAATAAGAAATAAAGATGACACGCTGTCAACAGTGACATGAGGCCGGTTAGCACGTACACATAGGACGGCGGCGTAGTATTGCGAGCGTCAGTTTGTTGCTCGCAGGATTCCGTCTGTATTTCATATTTGATCTGAGTTGGAATCGAAGTAACGATAGTATTGTCCCCTTCTCGTGGTTTCTTGTACGCTATGTTATGCCTTTGTAGCGACATCTATCGCTCCAATAGGGAAACTCTACAGTACTCAGATTACGAGTACACGAACACAAGGTTGGCAATCATCCGCACATAGATGGCGCTGACCATCCTACTTCGCGCTAAAGAAGTGTGCCAACTTCCGCGACATATATCTACTTCCGACGATCAACCGTGGGACTTGGAATCTTGGTCCCCTGGTCACAACACCTTTTTCCACCTTCTCCATCTTTGCTTGCCAGCCTTGGCGGCTGCCTTATCCCCTACACCGCCAAACCATGTATTGTGCCCAAATGTACTGTGCCATGTTATATTTTTTTGTGCTATTCTCACCTTCCCCATGAACCCGGTGCCGCCTGTGACGAATACCGACTTGTCCGCGTAGAACTCCGCCACCGGGATGTACTCCGGGCTGCCCGGGCCAAAATGGCCGCCAGCGAAGCACGACGCCATCTTGTCACGTGGTCCTCTTTCAAAATGTCAACGGCCAATCGTAGTCGAGGGGTGTCAGATAACAAGAACTGTCATGTGCGTGTCGGTTTGCGTGCGCTGCTGGTTCTTTCTTTTTTTTAGTATCTACACTGTTTTTTTTTGGTTAATCTATGGAAGATGATGCCCTTGGAAGATCTGGAACGCCACACGTCACGGGCTCATTTCAACCGCTTCGACATGGCTGTTTGTTACACCTGCAACAAGAATAGACGCTGTTAAAATATCTCGTAAACGAAAAGCGAAGGGCTTCTAATACGGAACAAATTCTGGCGTTTTTTTTCTTTTGCGTTTCGTTCAGAAAATCCGACTTTTCGTTAAAATTTTGAATTCTACCAATCAAAAACTGCGATATTTTTCGCGCAGGCTTCGTCGGCCGTTTGATTGGTCAAGTTTTAAATTGGAAGTCAGACACCTAATCAGGAAAACGAATGTAGGGTATCTACTTATAGTTTTTTATCGCATTAGACTAGCCAGGCATTTGACCTCCATTCCACCTGGTGGTAAGTGACGATGCGGCCGAAGATGAAGCATGCCTGTCTAGAAACAGCCTGCAGCCGTACCGCCGATCTCCGATAGCAGGCCGCCATCTTGATGCAATTGAGTGTGGACCAATCGCAGCAAGCCAGAGCCAGAGCTGTCTTCCTGACATTAGTTTAAACTCGGCGTAAAAAATGGCGGCGTGCTATTATTGGCGTTACTACTGCTGGTATTGCAAACGTCCATAGGCTGCAGTGGCTGCTTACCATCAGGCAGGCCGTAAGCTTGTTTGCCACCTTAGTGGTATAAAAAGCCTTCCTTGGTGATAACCATGACCAGATAACGGGTGAACATTTTTTTCCGTTCAGGTGGCGCCACTGTCACGTAAACACTAGCTCCCGTATTATTATTTAATTAAAAATAAACACAGCTTTTATTATAATATAGTAATGCTATCATTTATCAAAGTACAGTGAGAAAGTTGTGTAAACGTGTTATCTTGGTGCAAGATACATACAAGACATGGACTTTGGATCGAAACCCATCATGTATAATAATTCACAATAGTAACTTATGACTCCAGGAAAGTGCAATTACTTATATAAAATATAAAATAACTGACATATAAACTAATATAAAACATAAAAAGTGATAATTTGATTGATAAAAGTGAATGTAAATGAACAAAGAAACACAAAGTGCCTACTACCGTCAGTGACATACTGCATTAATAATATTATAACTTTCTAACGCCGGAATTTGTACGCCGTGACCCGAGTTCGATCCTCAAGTATTATTATTTTATTGCCTTTTTTTTTATAATTAACTATTTGACATATTTTCTATATTACATTGACATTTTATTACTTATTGGACATAAGAAACTGGATTATCGTTGGAAGAATAACAGCGTTAGTTGTTCAAGACAACAACGCCATCTGTGGACAAATCGTAGTACTGATAGGCCAAATAAAGTCTTTTCTATAATAGATCGATAGTAACTGCTACTATCCATCAGGTTACAAATACTGATAAACAGAGGGCGTGGCATAAAACGCCATCTGCAACAAATTTAAGGAACCATTTAGAACTACTCATCAATAAGGGAAACTGTGATAAATTGAACGAGAATTAGTACCGCTATTCATCTCGAGATGTCGGCTCATTGCGGAAAATGCAAAAAACAAATAAAAGTACGTCATAGAATGAGATGTGCTATTTGTGAATTAGAATTTCATCTAGATTGCACAGTCGTAACATTTGCTAGATACAGAAATATGACAGCGGAACATAAATTAAGATGGAAATGCAAGTCTTGTTTAAATGCAAAATCAAAACCAGAAGAAAAACAAACACCGTGTAAGATAAACATACCACATAATAATTCATTTCAACCATTATCTGACAATGAAGATATAAACGACATAAGTTTAAATGATGAAGATTCAATATTAAATAGAAGCTGTCCTGCTATACAAAGCACTTGCAATGAGGACATCCAAGAATTAAAGGATAAAATATCTACTCTAGAAACAAGTTTGAAAATTGCTGAAAATGAAATAATTAACCTACTAGAAGAAAACAGTACACTCAAAAGCATTCATCAAGAATATGAAAAGAAAGTAAGAAATCTTACAACTATTTGTAAATCGACCCCAAAAAAACAAAACTCATCCATAAAAAAGAAAATAGAAACATTGCAAAAAACAAAATTAGACTTTTCAGAAAAAACTACTGGAATAAAATTGAAAGAGCTTGATCCTGTGACATCCACAAATTGCAAAGCTCATGGCAGTAACTTGGAAGTAAATTTTCAGAGCAGTACCATAGAGCTGCCCAGTGGAGAAAGCCTAATGAAATCAGTGGCAAAAAACAAATTACCTCAAACAAAGTCAAAAATATTCATCCTAGGAGATGAACAAGCTAAGGGGTTGGCTAGGACATTAATTAAGTCACGTCGTGGGAAATGGAATGATGAATATCAAACTTTTTCATATTTAAAACCAAATGCATCTGCGAGTGAAGTCCTGAATTATTGTAGTGTTCTGAAAGAGCAAGCCAATCGTACGGATTTCGTAATCATTTGTACAGGTAGCAATGATTCAAATCCAAATATAATATATGGAAATTTGTTTATGGCTATAGACATGTTAAAAAATACAAATGTTATAATTTTACCAGTTTATAAAAATATGAGTCTCAATGAGTATATGATGAATCAAATGTTAAAATTATTATCAAAGACATTTCATAATTGTAATTATATTGACTATGACTATTGTGTTGACCATATGACATATTTAAATTTAGTATGTAAGAGAATTAACTTTATTATTAATTATCACACATATAATTCAATGTATCTGACAAATGTTCGTAAATTTATATCACACCCAGCAAACAAGTGTTGACGAAAAGGTAAATAAGCCTTCTAGGAGTACTATACCCTATTATTTTCCTAGAATGCCTTATAAAACCGCCAATAGTGCGATTTCAGATGTTCAGAGCGAAAAGATAGATGTAAGCATAACTGCAGGTAAAAGAAATTGCGATGGAGAATTTTTTCGTAGATACAAGTGTCGCTGGGACTTACTTTAGAATATTGCATCAAAATATTGCGGGATTTCTAAGTAAAAAAAACACGTTGACTATCACATTGTCTGAACTTAATGACAATAACAAGTCACCGGATGTGATTTGTTTATCAGAAACTTTTATTGCTAGAGGTTCTGAAAATGTTTTAACTTTAGCAGGTTATAACCTTTCCACATCCTACTGCCGTACTAATAAGCAGAGAAGAGGTGGTGTTTGCATCTTTAGTAGGAATGGTCTAGTTTGTGACGACTTACCGTTTTTGAAACAATTTACGGTTGATGAATGTTTTGAATGCTGTGGAATAGAATTTAGAAACTTGAATTTAATTTTAATTTGCATTTACAGAATACCCAGATCGGATACAACAGTATTTTTTAAAAATTTAGAAATTATTTTAAGTAAATTAGCAGTTAAAAATAAAAAAAGAATTGTTTTAGCGGGTGATTTTAACATAAACACATTACAACCTAATCCAGTTAGTACAGCTTTAAAGGATTTAGTGAAAAACTTTAACTTTAATTTTCACATATCGGAGCCTACGAGACGGTCCACGTGCATTGATCATGTGATAAGTAATGTAGAATCTGCCGTCGGAGAATTATATCATCTTCACCTTTCTGATCACAATACGGCTCAAGTATTACATGTACCACTGTCAGTAAAGTGTGAAAGTGTAAATTACTATTACAAATATCAGCGAGATTACAGTGAAGAAAATATTCGTAAGTTTCGACATTGCTTGAATAGTTTTACTTTTTCAGAGGTTTATAAAGAGGATGACCCAAACATTGCATATAAAAAATTTTATGACTACATAATGCTTTTCTATAATTTGTGTTTTCCAACAATTAAAAAAAAGATTATAATATCAACAAATAAACCAAAATGAATCACAAAAGGACTTAAAATAAGTAGCAAAACAAAACGTGGTCTACGATTTAAATACTACAAAAATGGTAATAATCTTAATAAGAATAACTATCTAAATTATTCCAAACTATTTCGTAACTGTTGTGACATATCCAAAAAAAACTATAACGACAATTTTATAAGGTCATCAAAGAACAAGTGTCTTGCTTCTTGGAAGTTAATTAAGCAGGGAAATCAAGGTGCGAATCCTGCTACTTTTATTAAAGAAATAAATTCAAAGAATGGAAAATTGTCAAACACTAGAGAAATAGCTGAGGAATTAAATGATTTCTGGATAAAAAATAGTAATATTAATAATTTTTCAACAAAAAATACTAACAGTTCTAATGTTTGCAATAGTATTTTTTTAAAACCGACTAATAAACAAGAAATAATAAAAATAATTATGTCACTACATAATACAAGTTCTGTGGGGTTTGATGAAGTTTCAACTAAAATAATAAAAGTTTGTAAGGAGGAGTTGTCAAGTCTTTTGGTTCACTTGATAAACCTATCTTTTGAGAAAGGAGTTTTTCCCGAGTTATTAAAAATATCTGTAGTAAAGCCTTTGTATAAAAAAGGTAATAGACTAGACATAAATAACTACAGGCCGATTACGTTAATTCCTGTGATATCAAAAATTTTTGAAAAGGTAATGCGTGGGAGAATGATGGGTTTTATCATTGAAAATAAAATATTAGTGGAGGAACAGTTTGGTTTCCAAGAGCACAAGTCCACAATTTCGGCAGGGTATAACTTGATTAATAAAATTTTAGAAAATATAGATGATAAGAGGTTAACGACCGTTTTATCTTTAGATATGTCAAAGGCTTTTGATTGTGTTTCACACCGATTGCTTTTACAGAAATTGGAGCAATATGGCTTCAGAGGTACTACTTTGAGGTGGCTGAAATCATATTTGGATAACAGATCACAATGTGTTGAAACTGTAGCCATAAATCAACAAAATACACTGAAGCATTACAGATCAAGTTTTAGAATAAACGAATACGGGGTTCCACAAGGAAGCGTGCTCGGACCGCTCTTATTTTTGTTATACATTAATGATTTTGCTCGTATAATCAGACACCCGTGTACTATTTACGCTGATGACATTTCCATAATATTGACATCAAAAAATTATAAAACTAATATTGACCATTACATTCTTGACATTAATAATACCATAAAATTAATTATTGACTGGCTTCATAATAATAATTTACAAATTAATATTAATAAAACGACATATATTCAATTTTGCAATTATAATAGTATTCAATATAAACTTGACATAAAATACAATAATGAAATAATTAAAGAAGTAGACAACACAACATTCCTAGGTTTAATTCTTGATAAAACATGTAACTGGAAGGCCCACGTTGATAAAATATGTGACAAACTTAATAAATATGTTTATGTGTTATACCGACTACAAAACACATCAATGCTTAGTACTTTACTGGCTGCATATCACGGCTACGTTGATTCGACTCTGAGGTATGGTCTCATTTTATGGGGAAATTCTACTGATTTCCAAAGAGCCTTCATAGCTCAAAAGAAATGTGTGCGAGCAATGTGTGGATTGCCGCCTCGGGAGTCTTGCAAAACGGTATTCAAACAACTAAATATATTAACTCTTCCATGTCTCTATATTTTCGAAATAGCTAAGTTCGTCAAATGTAATCCAAACTTATTCACTACTGCTGAAAGTATTTACCCAAGATGTACTAGGAATAAGATGAAGCTAGTTTATTCTAGAGTGCCAAAAACAACGAACTACTGTAAAAATTGTCCTGCTATGTGTGTAAAAATATATAATGCATTGCCTGAAAGTCTAAAAAGTTTAAATATTCACCTTTTTCAGAAAAAACTGAAACAATGGTTAATAAATAAGACATTTTACTCTGTAAATGAGCTATTTTTAAATACGTAACACTAGATATAATGTTAATGGATACCTATAATGTTTGTGTACCTACTAAATATTTTCATATCCGAAAGGATTAAGTGTTCTTGGGACGTTATAATTATTTTATTAACACCATTTTTTGTACCAACATTTACTGAAAATAAATATCTTTATCTTTATCTTATCTTTATCTTTATCTTTTCCCCCAGTCTAACTCGCAGCTAACCCCACTGACTTTTCATTCGAATTTCGAATACGACCAATCAGAAACCGTGATATTTTTCACACGCGAGCGCAACCGGGACATTTACGTCAGGACCTTTATTAATTTTTATTAATGGACTTGGTTCACGTAGAATATTCAATACAATTCACTGTTTCATATAATTCAGAAACGTCAAATATTCTAATTACCAGCTATTGTTTATATAACATAAAGATGATAAAGTTATCAGTAACCTGGACCGAGTTAATAAAATTTATACATAAATCCAAAACTTGATAAGTTTATAGCTCTTTTGTTAATGGTAATTATTTTTAATTAGACCTAATTATATTCATTACTTACATACCTAACTATGTTTTAAATTAAAATAATAATTAAGTATTCGTTAGTGTTTCTTTAAAAAATAACTTTTCTAAGCTAAAATCTTTAATTGAAACTTTTTTTGCTCATCTCGCTTGATATGACAATAAAATAATCACCTCGTTGTACTCTCGAGAACGAGGGCCCTGGGTCCGCCTTGACCATGATCCAGGATTAGGCGATCTGGCAATTACAGCGGAGCGACGACCATCTGACCTCCGTGACTCTGTTACTAGGGGAACGTGACCAGATTGGATCAAAGTTACAAATTCAGTTGCCTGAATTCGCAGGTTTCAACACGATGTTTTCTCTCACCGTAAGTGAATCGGTTGGAATTAAACTATTAGGTCCCATAACAGTACCCCTACGTAAAAATCATTTAATTGAACCTAATCAAAAACTCAATTTTTTTTTATTTTAGGCTATCGAGGCATTTGACCGCCATCTCACCTGGTGATAAGTGACGATGCGGTCGAAGATGGAGCATGCCTGTCTAGGAACAGCCTATTCACTTTAGCCTTGAAGGCGTCCAGATTATAGTGATCAGGGAACACACTCGCAGGCAACGCGTTCCAATTATAGGTTGAACCAAAGCGGTTCGTGCGGGTAGCTGGAAGATCCACGACATAGGGATGAAGCGCTCGGAAATTATATCAGTCACGTCAGAGATATATCTTTATGTAAGTTATGTAAGTTCGTGAGAGCATCGATATACAAATCACTTGTATACAGGAAACTTCCGAGGAGGTCGACCGTGTACCACTTAGCCCAAACTAATAAACGAAAATTCGTCTATCACTAGCCATTGTATTGGGTCTTGTTTTTGGCCAGATTACGCACAATATCTAATTGCATCTTAGTCAGAATCATTCGCCAATTATCACGTTTAACAATCGTGTGATACACGTAGTCATAAAATGGAAACAGGGTCTACAATTTCAGATTTTAGGTTGCCGAACAATCGTCCTTTAGATTGTAAATTTACATTTGTTTCCCACAAAAAGTGAGATTGTAAAAGATGAAGAGCAGTTTTACTTTATTTCCCACAAAAACTGTTTAAATATAAATCCATTTATTCCACAGAACAGGTAGCATGAGAATTAGTTTTTAGGTAGTGGTACATTTTTATACATATATTTTAACATCTTGCACAGTGGTGGAATTGGTATGGGCACAGCATGAGCTGGTTGTAAGCCCACCCAGAGTCAAGAGAGGGATGTGACAGATTTTAAAGAATAATTAGACGTATTTTTTTTATCTTATCGAAGTTTTTGAGATTTGGAATAAGGTTAAGTTATTCATTAAACTGTTGGATGTTAGTATTGTTTTCTTGGATACCTTGGTTAAGGTTGGGAATCGCTGCCAGAAAGCAGAAACAGAAACTGGAAAGCAGCTTCGGTTCTGCCAGGCTCTGCAGCGGCAATTCACAGAGCTACTGTTTAACTTTGAAGCAGACCTGCCTGAAGCAGGTTGCCTGGAAGAAATCGCTTTAAGCGATGAGGCCGCCGGTTGCTTTTATTTGTTAATTTTTTTTCCTCTGTTTTTGTTTTATTCTATGTATAAGCAATAAAGAATTTTTCATTTCATTTCATTTCATTCATTCAGACCTGAGGACTGAGTGTAAGTTTTGCTTCGATTTTACTTTACTATCGCGTTTGCGCTTACTTCGAAATTAGTATGAAAAAAAAAACTTCATTTACGTACCACTAGATGGCGTTATAAATTATTTCCATATTAATTTTCATTAATATGGAAATACAGTTAACCGAAAACCGTAAAGTAAACCGAAGCAAAACTACTACACTCAGCCCTCTGTTAACAAGGTAATGACTGTATTGGAGTCCGCAACTTAAATGAGAAAGTAACAGAAAGGAGCTGGGGCCCATTTTTGAACCGCTCGAATTCACGCGAACGTTCGCATGCGCTAACTCTGTCACAGTCGTGGTAAGTTGCTAGAGATAGCAAAGACATTAGAAGGTGAGCGCTCGTGTGGATACGAGCAGTTCTAAAATAGGGCTCCAGGAAACGTGGGTTCCGACCTCTCCCCTCAAAAAACAGAGCGCAGAACTACAGAAAAAGCATTGGTAAATACCGGAAATCAGGAGAAAACGCACCACGGACACACACTAGGTAATTAAGTTACGTCAAACATTATGATGCCAGTAATAATTACCTCAAAAGCGCTTACAAACATTCAAATGCCCAACTGGTCTGTTTTATAGCCTAATATTACAATAATATGTGGCCGAAATTTATACTTTAATAGTAGCCAAGAGTAGTAAGATTCATTTCAATTATGCCTGAGGCTTCCACACCAGTTATGAATGAAGAGCATACGTACATAACACTGTAGTCACATACCACATAGCTTAGACCACTCATTTACGTCCTGTAACTTGATAATTCAACAGAGAAATGAACTGGGTTGGGCTGGGCCTGAGCCTTCGACGAGGCTAAGGAATTGTTTCAAAATCTTCACGCTTGGCAAGTTAAAGATTGCAGTACCTATATTAAGTTCTCCGGCCGTGTGGTGTCCAGCAGAGTAAAATAGCACCAACCCCTTACACTCATGGGTGTCGTACAAGGCGACTAATATCATCAAGGCAAAAGATCAAAAGTCTCTAGGCTGGAAAATGGGCAGCGGCGTTTTCCATTTTTATACGATCTCCAACCCAGGCAAGCGTGGAAATTATGGCAATAGCCTCCCCTCTCGTGGGAGAGGCCCTGAGTCCGTCAGTGGACTGATATGGGCTGTGTTCTTTCCTACATAGAACTTCAATCGTTATTTATTAAAGATATTCTTAGGTGAGAAGGGTTGATTCTTTGTACTCTGTCCTCAGTCTGTGTACGTCCGTACACGTCCGAAACTAAAGTGAGTAGTATGGGATATATTACTGTCACAATATGGTTTGATAATAAGTTGCAAGTGTTTGAGAAAAATGATCAAATTATTGCATGATTTTATTGTGACACGAAAAATCTTACCTGTACTTCAATATATCAAAAAATCACCCCGGTTTCATGAGAAACAACTAAACGTCAGTCCGCTTAGGAAAGTCTTACAAGCAACCGATTTGTATCTTGTATTTTGATCGTAAATTCTTCATGACTGACGATTGTAGTGCACAATTTACCATCAAACGTAGTTCTGTGTGTATTTAATAAACACTCTACGTAGTTATTTCACTGATAAATGTTAATCACAAATAAAATGCGATAATTTGACAATTGGCATAACCTCAAACACAAATTTTATCGCCTTTACTTTGTCAGCCAGTCTCGGAAAGTGTCTATATATGTTTATTTTTTAAATGAATTAAAAACTTTTTGAATGTATCGGGAGTTTATGCTCCGTGCACAGTGCACCGCTCTATACAACAAAAACTCCTTTCTAACAAGATTCTAATTTTTTGATAAAATAATCATCTTGGCGAATGTCCCGGTTCTGCTCTCGCGCGCGAGGGCCCGGGGTCCGCCTTGACCATCAACCAGGATTTGGCTGATTAGATGATTACAGTGGAGCGAATGTCACCTGACCTCCGTAACCAGGAGAACCTGGCCAGATTGAATCATGGTTACACATTCAGTCGCCTGAATGTGCTGGTTTCATCACGATGTTTTCCCTCTCCGTAAAGCATCGGTTAGAATTCAACTAATGTACATTACTCAGAAAAGAGTCATTGGTACAGGGCCGCAGTGGGATTCGAACGCGGTACCTCTCGCTTACAAGTCCGACACCTTAACCACTCGGCCACCGACGCTCCATAATGATTCTCATTTATTATTAGTGAGTGATGATTTAATCTGCTCTAAAAGTCACGAAATTCTTTCCTTTGAAGACCTACCGCATCACTGAGTATGAAACAAATACGCTTCCCGCGGTCTGTCGTTATGTATCTATGTACGCTTAGATCTTTTAAACTACGCAACGGATTTGAATGCGGTTTTCAACAATAGATAGGGTGATTCAACAGGAAGGTTTATATTCAAGAAAAAAAGGGTAGGTAGGGGTAAAATAGGTGTATGGTAGGTGTAGAGTAGGCCTCCACGCAAACGAAGTCGTGCCGCGCCTAAAGTAAAACAAACATTTTATTAAAATCGATGTAGCCTTTCGTAAAGTTTATCTTTTTATAATTGTGACATTTGTTTGTGTTTATTGTGTTCAGTAAACAGAAATAATAACAACAACATGAGCATTGTTAATTTTATTTACAAACAAACAATGCTTGCAATGCAATTGTTGATCGTACTTATCGAAATAGATATTGATTGCTTATTTAGAAATGCTGTAATAAACAATAGTATCTCGTCTTTCAAATACAACTTTGAAAAACGTATGTTTACAGCTCATTCATATTTAAAAGTGATCTATACTATATAAAATATTTGCTATAGGTACCCACTTATACAAGATTACAAGATTTAATAAACTTTTTATTATTATTATTATTACTTAATTGCTTTAAGGTTTTGATACTTTTTTGGGTTTGGATCTCTTCTTCCTATTAAGAAGTTTTGTGAGTTTAGAAGAGGTATAGATTTAAGCTGGTCCTAAGTACGCCATCGACATTTTAAATTAATATTTCAGTACAGGGTGTTTTTGATATCAAATATGCAGTCCACGATGGATTGACATAGGAACAAATTCCATTTGCTATGCTCGAAGTTTTTATACGTGATAGTCACCGACATAGGTTCCAGAGTTGGACAACTGAAATAGCAATGGGCATACCACATAGCTCGTAGACGGTTCTGGCCGATGTGGCGAACGACACACAAATAGGTCAACCCCCAAAAATACCCAATAAAAATCGTCTTGGCGTTAATGTCTCGATTGACCCGCGCACCTGGGCCCGGGGTCTACTTTGACCATCATCCATAATTTGAGAGATCAGGTAATTCAGGTAGGTCAGTGCAGGGACTGTCATGTGACCTTCGTAGCCCTGGTACCAGGGGAACCTGACCAGATTGGATCATGACTACACATTTAGTCGCCTGAACGTGCAGGTTTCATTACAATGTTTTCCCTCGCAGTAAGAGCATCGGTTAGTATTCAACTAATGTACATAACTCAGAAAAGAGTCTCTGGTACACGGCGGCAATGGGATGCGAACCCAGTACCTCTCGCGGGAGTCGGACCTTTACCACTAGCCCACCGACGCTCTCAAAACGACCCAATAACTTAGCTTAAATTCAGGAAACCTTGACTGCGCTCGACAACAGTCCTTGGTGGCATTCTTAGTAGTAGGAGATCCGGCCATAGTAATATCTAGCCTTATTAAAAAAATGTTTGCCTTATATGAAAGAATATAACTCAGTTATGAAAAAAATATATGGGTTGCCTACCCCAGTCCTTCTACAGGGTTGCCAGGGTGACAATCTACTCTCTTCTGATAAATAATCGAGATATATGTCAAATAAAAGATATTTATATCCCCTAATCCAATATGTGGTTGCCCAGGTAAAACTTGGTCAGAACGGAAATATGGTAAACATTCATAAAATAAATGAATGAAAATTAATTTTTGACCTATACATTTTTATCTTACTTGAGTAATATTCTTTTAAGTAATGCACGAGTTTTTTAAATAACAGATAAGGGAAGATATTCTGTGGTCGGATCTTAGACCATAGTGGTCACACTAGTAATGTCTTATTAGTATGGCCACTAAGAATTGTCGCCCCAGACACACGTCGGCGTGTAATTCATACGTCGAACGCATAATCCAAGGCTCGCAAATGAGATTTGCAACACTATTACACGGAGGGTAGTTGGCGCCTTGTCGCCAGGCCAAGAGTTTTAAGTATTTTGTCTTGTCACTGTCACTCGTGGTATTATGCAATGGAATACATTCCGGTGTATTTGTTTTTAAGCTTTATGGCGGAGAAACAGGCAAGCGGGCCACCAGGTGGAAAGTGGTCACCGCCGCCTATGGACATCAGCAATACCAGGGGCGCTACCAATGCGTTGCCCGCCTCTGAAGTATGCGTCTGAGGAGACCTGAAGAAGACTCTGAAGAGACCTCTAATACTCGTATACCTCTTGAACGACCCCATGTCATAGTCCAATGGAAACACTGTGGCCACTGTGGCTGTGTGGTGGTGTATGTATTTATTCCCGGATCTATGTGAACCGGCCTAAGTTGACAATAATTGATTTTATCTATACATTATTCATCATCATCATCATCATAGCCCATAACAATCCACTGCAGGACTTATCTCCTGTCTTATGAGAGGGGATGTTACCATAATCGCCACGCTTGGCATGCGTGTTGGAGATCGTAGTGTTATAAATATTTGAATGGAAAACGCTACTGCCCATTTTCCAGCCTACAGAGACTCTAGATCTTTCCCTGGTAATCATTAGTCGCCTTGTACGACACCCACGTGTGTAAGGGGTTGGTGCTATTCTACTCTGCCGGACACCACACGGCCATTTTTACATAGTATAAAACAAAGTCGCTTCCCGCCGTCTGTCCCTCTGTACGCTTAGATCGTTTAAACTTTAAATTAAGGAACACATTCTTAATGCGGTTTTCAACCATAGATAGAGTAATTTAAGAGGAATATTTATAAGGCAGGACAATACGTGAACAAAATCGCTGAAGGGCAGCTAGTTATAAATAAATAAGAATTCTAGAGTGAATATAGAACGCTATGTATATCTTAAAAATCCAGCCAACTGTTGAGAGCATTAACTTATCAAGCTGCCTAAAGGATTGATTGATTATGAATAGATAATATTTAAAGTAAAACATTTTATGTAGTAACAGCTCTAGCCGTCTCTAGCGGCTTTTAGTTCAAATTTTCCACACACCTTGGAGCCAAATTGGTCGCGAACTGTGCAGTTCCAAAGGAACTTTTTCCCACGCACACTAAGGTGGTGGAATGAACTACCTGAAGAGGTTTTCCCTGGAGAGTACTACATGGAGTTTTTCAAGAAAGGGGTAAAAAGTTTTTACGGGGTCGGCATCGCGTGGGTGATGCCCCTGGTATTGCAAACGGCCATAAGCTGCGGTGACTGCTCACCATCAGGCAGGCCGTAAGATTGTTTGCCACCATAGTGGAAAAAAAAGAAACTGTAAACATTGTGACAACGACAGAGCGTCGGTCGCCAAGTGGGCCGTATCCGACTCGTAAGGGCGAAGTACCAGGTTGGAATCCCACTGCGGCCATGTACCAATGACTTTCTTCTCAATTATGTACATTAGTTGAATTCTAACCGATGCTCTACAAACCTGCATATTCAGGCGACTGAATGTGTAACCATGATCAAATCGAGTCAGGTTCCGGAGGTCAGATGACAGTCGCATTTATATAATTACCTAATCTGCCAAATCCTGGATTAGGTGTGGTTAAGGCGGACCCGGGGCCCTCGTGCGCAAGAACATAACTTAACTATATGAAATTTTTAGAAACTAAACATCTGCGGTACCAGCTGGATGCGAAAAACACAGGACCGGCCTTTGTAAAGATTTCTGGGGGAGGCATATGCTCAGCAGAAGGCGTCTTCAATACGTAATAGCATATTTGTTTAAATGATTTTGATAATTAAATAATATTTATAAAAATTCGCGTAACGCGCGTGGGTTACATGGGCTTTTCTGAAAACCAGCGCTGTGCTAGGCATATGCCCTCTCAGCATTATGCTGAGACTGGTCCATTTCGATTTCCATTACATCACTGGCTGGTATAATGATTGAAAATTACATAACATTTTCAATCATTATAATTGACTGTACCTACCTTAGGTTAAGGATGTAATAAGGATCCGAATAATATACTGTCTATGTCTATGTCTTCCGGTTGATATGATGATTAAACATCCACGCAATTATCCCCTAGCAAAAACGAGCGAATACGCATCGCCTGAAAGCCGTAAAAGAATAATTTCTCGGCCTGTTCAGTACAGGAACTCAGTAACAAGCAAGCAGACACCCCATCTGATGGTAAATTATAACAGTCGCAAATAACATCTACGATTCCTAAATCTAGGCCGCAGTCAACATAAATGCAAAACCGCAGGCGTTGTCTCTGTGAGGACTGAGATGAAAAGTCTCATGTCTGTAATTTCGCTGGCTACCTTATCCTTCAAACCGGAACACAACAGTGCAAGCATTGTTGATTTAACTGTTTTTTTATAAATCATACATTTACTAAACTTGATTTAAAATTGGTATGGAAATCTTTTATTCCGTGTAACTTTGAAACGATATATTTTAACGATAATCTGACACACTGCAAGCATAGATATTTGTTTCAAAATTTGATTCGCTTTGATAGCGTAATATTGAAAATATGATTAAACAACGTTCGGGGGACGCTCTTCTTAAATAGCGTTGTGCTCCTGCTGGAGAGTAAGATCTCCAGTAATCATCATCATACCAGCCGAGAGATGCCCACTGGACATTGGCCTCCCCAGAGATCTCCACGAAGGCCGGTCCTGTGCCTTCGGCATACAGCTGGTACCTGTACCTTTACCAGGTGCGGTTTGCCAGGTCTTCAGTGCTCTATGACAAACCGCGGCATTGCAAATAGACGTCTAGCATTTGCTTAGGAATTTTAGTACAGTTTTATATACATATTAAAAAGAATTACTAACAAAACATGACGGGGTACATAGTTTAATTATATCAGAAACTAAAAGTATTCAATGTTTTTGAAAGATATTCGCGTTTGCAGAAAGATTCTGAACTGGGCAAAGTTTATTCTCATTACATGCACGTTTGCATTCATGGCAAAGGCGGTGGCGACCACTTCCCATCAGGTAAGAATCAGCATGCATTACGCACTGTTAACACTGCGCCTCTCTCGCCTCTACAAGCGTCCGTTACGCGCGGGAATTAGGCCAAAAATCTCCACTATTGTGGACGAAGCTCAAGCCTCAACCATTATGCAATGAATGATATATTCTTACATCATGCTGTTATGCCATACATGTAAAGCGGTATCACATTTGAGTCTTAGCTGTTACGTATGATAATTATAACCACACTCAAATGAATTAATGAGTGACAATGTGCTCTAACGAGGCGCTTCCTCTGTCCGGTTTGCATTTAAAAGGTAACCGGTTCGAGTCCGAACTGGAACTATACGACCTGAATTGTTCTGTTAACATGCCGGTCGCCACGTAGAGGTTACGGGTTCGATTCCCGGCCGGGTAGAAATTGAAATGATGGATTTTTATTTCTGTTACGGGTCTGGGTGTAGTATGTATAAGTAAGTAAAAAAAAGGGATGTAAGTTGTTTATTAGTTATCTAATACCCATAATTCAAGGATTGCTTACTTTGGGGCTAGATGGCGCTGTGTGAATTTGTCCAAGCATATTTTTTTATTAAAATAAAATATAGGTTTGTTTTCACGCACGAAGGCCCAGGGTCCGCCTTGACCATGATCCAGGATTGGGCAGATCAAGGCAAGGGTCAAGGCGGACCCCGGAGCCTCGCGCGCGAGAGCATTTCTACGCAACCAAAACCACTATACGATGAGGTAGCGTCTCTAAAGACGCGGATGGCAATGTCAGGTAATTTTATAATGGTTTATGGGTAAGTTGATTTGCTGGCATTTGTACATTTTTCTGTGAGAATAGTGGTTTGTCTACATCGCTGGAAAAATTGTTTGAGACAAAGTTAAGAATATCCGAGTGGTTCAGTTCAGCCCGGCCGAGCAGAAATTGAAATACGTATTTAAAAAATATCTTATCTATTTTTTAAATATGTATTTAAAAAATAGATAAGTTATTTATTTTTATTTTCTTTTTCTTTTTTCTTTTTTAAGGAAAACAAACAGCTTACAATATTGCATACAATATAAGAGAATAATTCACACGTTAGCCAGTGAAGTTTCCACAGTATAATTTTACGAAAGTGAATAAACTATTTTAAACTAATTATAATAACACAACCCCCACATAACATGGGATAGTGCAAGGAGGAAGAAGATATTTATCAATTATATAATACCCATAACACAAGGTTTGCTTACTGTGAGGCTAGGTGGCGCTGTGTGAATTGTCCAAGCATACTTTTTATTTTTCTGTATATTCAAATCAAATCAAATACGTTTATTCCGTTTACGATTTCACAAACACTTATGAACGACAATGTTATAAGAATGAATGCTAGGCTCCACGGCATCACGGTACGGTGATTATTATTACCGTCGACTCGCTAAGAAGAAGAATTTCATACCGAGAACTCCGCAAACGCCGGCCCTGATCTCCCTGCATTAGCTGATACTGTATTCTTTACCAGGTCGTTACCGTGGGAAGCCAACTCACACTGCGTCTTCCTTCCTAATACGCGTTCACCTTTCAAAAACATTACAGCCCGTCGGCCATCTGTTTTGCGAGCTATGTGCATTGCCCACTGCCCCTTTATCCTAGCAATCCTTCAAGCTGTTACGACAAACTTCGAATCGTCCGCGGATCTCTTCATTTCATTTTCGATAGCAGCGGACGCGGGGAATTGCCAGGAAAACTGCAAGCAAATTACCCAAGGGCAATGTTGCTCTTTCTGAATTATGAAACAGGTATTTTGAATGACATTTGCCGTTGACATTAGTGACGATGATTTGAAGAGGACCACATCAAAACCCTTCAGAGTGGACGAGGACATGTACACTAATGTCTGACAGTGGAGCATTATGTAATCATCATCACAGCCCATAATAGTCCACTGCAGGACATAGGGCCTCTCCCACTAAAATGGGAGGCTATTGCCATAATCTCCACGCTTGACAGGCGAGTTGGAGATCGCAGTGTTGTAAATATAACAATGGAAAACGCCGCTGCCCATTTTCCAGCCTACGGAGACTTTAAATTTTATGCCTCGAAAACATTAGTCGCCTTGTACGACACCCACGAGTGTAAGGGGTTGGTGCTATTCTACTCTGCCGGACACCACACGGCCATTATGTAATAGCTATATTGAATTACGTATAGGTGTGGTCGCAATGATTGATTTCCACAATTTTGGCACTTTTATCGGCTTTAATAAAGACAAATATTTATTAGCTATAGATTAGATAAAGCAACAGGATGTTGAAAGTACATTTGCACTAGTCGACGGTAAATATTAGGTGGTAGGACTCTGTCAAGCCTGAGGAGTCCGCCTGGGTGAGCACCACCGCCTTATCTATGTCTGCCGCCAAGCAACAATGCTTGCATTGTTGTGTTCCGGTTTGAAGGATTAGGTAGCCAACGCAATTACAGGTCATTTCATAGTCCTCACAGTGAGAACGCACCTACGATTCTGCATTTCTGTTGCCTACAACCCAAACGCATGAGTCGAATGTTATGGGCGCTTACCAGATGAGCTAGGCTGTCTACTCGTTCTTTTTATTTATCACCATCTCACCAGATGGCAATTGAAGATGTGGTCGAAGAGAGCATGCATGTTTAGGAACAGCCTATTCTATTTACACTAGCCTTGAAGGCGTCCAGGTTACAATGAGCAGGGAACACATTTGCAGTCAACGTGTTCCATTCCTTAGCCGCACGCATTATAAAGGTTGAACCAAAGCGGCTAATAGGTAATTTATATTATTATTTATTTAGGTACCTACATAATAAACCCACCCTGTAAATATAACAACTTGTAACATCGCCTGACATAGTTTTCGCTTATCAAAATACACATAATCGCTACCTTATCAAATCCATATAAATAGAATAGAAATTTCACGGTTCAAATAAATGAATGCAAAAGTAATGTCTGCTATATCTAAATTTGAATCTTAGAGATCGTGTGAACGAAATTCGATATGTTTTTATGCGTAAAATTAGTAAAAATATTATCAACAAGCTCTTATTATGTACCAAACTAAAAAGTGTGAATCGACATTCCGTCTTGAAACAAATCAAATCTAATCAAAATACTTTTATTCAGTTTAGGGCTTTTACAAACGCTCATGAATGTCGGAAACTTAAACATTAAAATGATTTTTCATAATTAAAAAATAAAATTCTCAGGCGCCGCGGCTCCACCACCATAGGCCACAAATAAAAACATTAAACGACGCTAGCGCCGCTGGTCATCCTTCTGTCACTGTCACTCATCATCATCGTCCTAGCGCTTATCCCAGCCTCTGCCAGGGTCCGCTTTCCTACTCAATCTTCTCCATTTCGCCCGGTCTTCGGCATCCTCGCGTCGTAAGCCGTTGGCTCTCGCATTCGACTCAGCGATGTCAATCCACCGCTACTGGGGTCGCCCACGGGGCCTCTTTCCTGATACCGGCAAATTCAGGCACCTATTTAGTACGTATTCCTGAGGCTTACGCAACACGTGACCAAACCTTCTGTCACTGACACCGTCAGTGGATAATGAGGAGTTTTCCAGTAGGTATTGATAGATGGTTTAAAAAAGCATCAATAGATGGCGCTCCTACAATTTTGGTAATCTTTTTTATTCTTTATGATGGTGGCAGTGATTTCATGCAGCCGATTAATACGTAACTTAAAATAAAATGTTTATTAATATAAACATAACTGTTAAAGGTTGAACGAAGTGTAAAAAGAAATATTTATAGAAGTTGGCACTATGTTCCATTATTATTACAACCTCTAAAATGGTTGAAAACTATTAACAAATACAATATTATCCAATACAACGTACCCAGTGATTATATCCTCTTTGCTAAGAACCTATTTCAAGCGATTATCAATTACCAAAATTGTCGGGGCGCCATCTAGTGAGTGGTTAGAAATGCTTTAGATACCTATTGGAAAACTGCTCATTGGACTTTAGCCCCTTTTATGCGGTCTTATTCTTATCGAGTCGATGGACTTAACTCTGACTTATATTTTATTCGCCCAGTATTCGGCGACGGATACAGCGTGAGATTATGCGGTGAGATTGCGGTTGAGTGTACTCAGTTTGTACCTACTTTTATCGCACGTAATCATTGATACACGCTTGTATAGTGGCTAAGGTGCATTATGAGCCACAAATCATCAAGGAAATCTCAATCATTTTCGTTTAATTATTGAGCAATTTTGCTAAAAATGTATGCTAAACGCCAGGAATGTTATACAATAGCGAATTATTCTGTCTGTCTGTAATTAATTCACACAATTAGAAGAGCATATTTGTCTGAAAAGCTTCAACGGCATATCGACATCGACGTTCTAAAATCCAGTATAAAATGAGCTTACCTTGTTATTCGTGTCTATAGAGACGCTAGCTCATCTTATACTGGTATATAGTAGGTCGAAATGCGCACAGTGCTCGTAACGTCATAGAAATTAACGTACATATACGTCTAGACTATGCCTAATGGTCATCTAATTATCGTCATCATGCCGTCAGCAAAATTTTGCCGAGGTCGTGGCCTCGCGAGGGCCTGCGGTCCGCCTTTTTTTATACCACTAAGGTGGCAAACAAGCTTACGGCCCTTGATCACGATTCAGGATTTGACGGATCAGGTAATTACTGTAGAACAACTGCCATCAGGGTCCTTATTTTTGAATCGGTCGCCTCGATTTGAATGGTTTTCAATTATTATTTTCGGCATGAAAGATTCGATATTTTGGAGAGCGATTCAAAAGTAGAACTCCTGGCCCTGTTACCAGAGAACCTGCTGATTGGATAATGGTTACACATTCAGTCGCCTAAATGCGTAGGTTTCATCATCCCTCATGGTAAAAGCATCGGTTGGTATTCAACTAATGTACATAACTCAAAAAAGAGTCATCGGTAAGAGGCAGCAGTGGGATTCGAACCCGGTACCTCTCGCTTACAAGTCGGATACCTTAACCACTCAGCCACTGACGCTCCGTTGTTAATATTTAATATTAAATAAACAATACCTCGTATGTACTTTTAAGCCTATCCACAAGAAGTCCAACTCTACTTAAACAACTGTCTGGCTGTGTACAAACCTGTCATGATGACATCTGTCACAATCATGTGACGTGTCAGCAAGTGACAGGTTTGTATGAGATGACAGATGTCCAGTCGCTCACTTTTGTTTACATACAGTGCCACAACTAGGTGACAGCGCCTCTGTTGTTGAATTTACTTAAAACAAAATGACATTTCAAACGCGAAACTTAGTTCCAGTTTTGTCCACCGGGTCAGATATCTAAGTTTGTGACATTATATGTACAGACTATACTAAAACTTAAAGAGGTAATGTTTGTATATTGGGGGTAATTTACAAATATACTGAACCGATTTTGAAAATGATTTCACTAGGCGTTGATGGCCTAATGGTTAAGGGGTCATCGTGCCCCGAGATACCGGCTTCGAACCCCAGTGACTCTTTTCTGAGTTATGTACATTAGTTGAACACTAACCGATGCTCCTACGGCGAGTAAAAACATCGTGATGAAACCTGCACATTCAGGTGATTAAATGTGAAACATGATACAATCTGCGGGGCTATTGGCTAACTCAGTTGACAACTGTATTTGACACTAGATAATTCTACACCACGTCATCTACGTTGAAAACTGGCAATAGCGTCTACCAAATTAGAGTAGTGTCCGATTTTTTTATGTCAAATTCAGTTGTCCACTGAGATAGCCGATAGGCCCTCTGGTCAGGTTCCCCTGGTAGCATATTATCGTGTTATAGAGGTGAGCAACGCATTGGCGATACTCTTGGTGTTGCTAGTGTCTATAGGCAGTGGTGACCACTTTCCAGCAGGTCCGCTTGCCTGTTTGCCTACTGTATGACATAAAAAAAAGCATGGTCACGGATGTCTAATGGCAGTCGCTCCCATGTAGGTAATTATCTTATCTGCAAATACCTGGAGCATGGTCTAGGCGGCTTCGCTGGCTTGGCCACGTAGAGAGGATGGGAGAGGATCGAGCAACGAAGAAAGCATACTTGGAACGACCCAGTGGTCGGAGACCGGTCGGACGTCCCAGGTACCGCTGGAGGGACGAAGTGGAAAGAGACCTGTTGGAACTCCGGGCGGACTGATGGCAGGAGGTGGCATAGGACAGAGTGGAATGGAACATCTTAGTGGTCAGGCCAAGACTCATTTTGGGTCGTAAGTATAGTAAGTAAGTAACAAAGGAGGTTGAATAGTTATATAATATATTAACATCCCGTGACCGTATAATAAAGATATAATAATTAGAAAGTCGAACCACGTATTACAAGTTTCTCCGTAACCCACGATATAGGTATAGGGATGTTGCGAATGCTGAATTTTAGAGATCCGCGGATGCGGATGCGGGTATGGATGTCTAAAGGCTCACATCCGCTGATGGGGATGCGGATGCGGATGTCAAACATTTTTAAGAGATACTTAACTTGCGTTAATAAACCAATGAAAATGTTTATTTATCGAAATTACATTGTACTTCAATAAAATAACTGGCACGATATCTTTAATAGAAAGCACTAATAAAGTAATAATCAGATTAATTAAAATTATTATTTTTTCTAATTTTAATGCATCAGTCGTTTCGGCCCACAGGCCAAAACCAGGTCGCGCCAAAATGCCTGAACACTCAAAGAGGAAAAGTTTATTTGTTTCTATGTTTGAGACGAAACTACTGAACCGATTTTGAAAATTCTTTCACTGATAGAAAGCTATATTATTTCCGCGTGCCATAGGGTAGTTTTCGTCCAGAAAAAGTAAGTTTGAAATATAAAAAAAATAAAATTATTGCCATGTTGTGCACGGGCAGACCAACGTTGTGTGGGTCTCCTAAACGTCTACTATCGCTACAAAGTGGAATTTTTCTTGTACTCGATGACGTAGGATAACCTACGGCACCCTCACAGTCTATACGGGATTGTCAAATAATTTTATTCAAATCATCATCATCATCATCACGTCTTAGAAATACGAAATACATTTATAAAAAATTAAATGAAATTACCCAATAAAAGTCGAATGTTCACGGTGATCCAAGCTACGCACGGGTGAAACTCGCAGGGAACGGCTAGCTTATAAAGAAGAAGCAACGAATCAAGGCCACTCGTCCTAGAAAACTAATTTGGTAATGTACCATCAACTTGGATTGTGTACTCGCAGGCCGCTTTTGAATGTAAGTCGATACCACATTAGTTACGCACAGGGCCGGAGTTAGGGAATCGATGTTCCCTGCCTTTAGGAATACAGGTTTACTTCTAGTTCGGAAGACGTGGTGGCGTCGGGCATGTCCACTATATATTTTGTTTCGTATAATTGTAAGTAGTAAAATATTATTTAAAAAAAATTACGCTGAAATATGTTCTAACGAGGCTTAAAAAGTGTTATTCTCCGATAATATTGTATACGTGTAACATGCTATGAATAAATGATTTATTTCTTATTTATTACCATGAGGACGAACTGTAAAGTTGATTTGACATTAGTCTGTATTTTTTCTCAATTATTCCTCTGAACTCATCTTGAACTGTCGATCTTGTCTTTGTTTCAAACTAAACTCGCGTTCTTTAAACAAATTATTACATTAGACGGGACTTACACGCGACGTACCTTTTCGATTTGTTTTCCCGGCGCTTCGGTAGGGTTACACCCAGCGTAGTCACGAGAAGACTCGAAAAGGTTAGTCCCGTCTAATATAATAACATCTGTCAATCTTGGTATGTGAATATTTTGTCTATACTGACAATTCAGAGAGGTTAAGCCGCGAGCCTTGTGTGGACACTTTTTTTTATTATTATTATTATTTGACTTGAGCCAGGCATGGCTTCTTCCGCATGGCAACGAATTAGAGTGTGTTTAGTATACAAATACTAAACACACTCTAATTCGCTAATAATTTTTTTTTTAAATCTATATTCCATTTTTATTAAGTCTTAAATGTGTATACTGCATATAACAATTTAAATTATGTCTTTACCATTCAACTTTATCAATCAATCAATTAATCAATTTCAGTTGACTTGTAAGGCAATTGAGCTTTGTCCACTATTGTTCAGAAATGTGTTTAAATGTTGAGAAACAGGCATTGTGTATGTATTTTTTTAAAAGTAAGGCAATAAAACAATGCTAACGATTTCTAAACTGTAATTTTAATTTTACGCGTGTGCAGCGGATGGTGCTGATTGGTGCTATGTAAATTATTTTATTGTATAAATTAATAGACCATATCTTGAGTGAATAATACCTGACCAGACGACGTGAGTGGTTCCATTGGCGTCGCAGAGGTACCATGTTCGATTTCCGTGCCGAAATTAAAATGATGAATTTTAATTTCTGTTATAGATCTCGGTATTGTACCTATAGTATGTATAACAGGTATTGTATTAAAAAATCCTAGTTTATTACTTCTCTGACACCCATAACACAAGCTTTGCTAGAAGTACTCCACAACAATGCAATACCATATGTATTGCTACTAGCGAGGACCTGTAATTGGCTTATTGATTCTAATATATTATTTATTATGTTTTATATAGCTGTTGGTACTCCAATAAATGAATAAATAAATAAATAAATTAAAATAGTGCTACTACATCCCTACGAAACCCCTGATATCTTAGACACAGGTCTCTGACCTACTTTGGTCTCAGAAGTTTCAATGTATTGGACCTCAGTTCTATGTGTATTCTCTGTGCTATCTGTATACCTTTTACATACATTGTCTTTTTATCGCCTGTAAATTTTCGAAATAAATTATTTTATTTATTTATTTGCTTACATTGGCGCTATATTTATTAAACAGATTATTGTGCACAGGAAATACATAGCGAATAACAGACAAAGTAATAAATGCCACAACAGGCGCTATGTAAATTGTTCAAGCATATTTATTTATAACTTTTTTATTATTAATAATTTTCTATATTATGAGCACATATAACACTAATAGAATTTATTGCTAGTATTTACAGTATTAGACGCTCATTTCTAGACTTGTCAACATGTCACCCCTATTGTCTGTTTTAAGACAATGAGCATTTTACAATAACAATGCATGTTTATAATCAACTGGCGACCAAATGACAATTAATAATAATGTACATCAATACTTAAAGTATTATTTTTTAGCTATTTCGCCAGTTAAGCCAAAAATATATTTGGCCCTTCTATTCTGACAGGTGATCGCTGTGTCGAATGCGAGAGCCAACGGCTTACGACGCGAGGATGCCGAAGACCGGGCGAAGTGGAGAAGATTGAGTAGGAAAGTGGACCCTGGCAGAGACCGGGATAAGCGTTAGGACGATGATGATGATGATTCTGACAGGTGATATATATATGTACATTTTCAATTAACAATACAACGTTCTCACAAAAATCACTGGTCGTATTTAAAGTACTTTTCTTTATAAAAAGACAAGAGTTAAGTTTAAAAGATCTAACCGAACATAGATAGGTACATACAGACATAGATACATAGGGACAGACGGCGCGAAGCGATTTCGTTTTATTTTATTTTATTTATTTTATTTATTATTTTTTTATTTTATTAATACTTTATGCACAAAATAGCACAAAGGTGGACTTAAAGCTTTATTTATTTTATTGTATTTTATTTTATTTACTTAAAGAAAACCAATGCAAACCACAGCAATGATTACAATATAAAATAATACTGGCAGCACAGAGCCAATTACAGGTGTCCACCGATAGAAACTGGATAAACTAATACACACTTAACTAATAGTTAAGCATACCGAACAGTCTACAAGACTTTACAATTTCAAATTTAAACTAAAATATACCTACAATACTCGAAAGTAATGCAACAATAGTCAATTTCATAATAATATGGTTCGAAAAAATGCTATAACGAGCATATTATGTATCGATAGATACATCCCTGGATTATACTATTATCAAATCTTTACTACAAAACCGAACGCAAGTCGCCAAAGAACGCCCAAGTCCGTCCCTGGTCTCGTTGTCATTGACCTTGTGGTGAAAGTGGCGGTGGGTACAGTCGGCCTACTTCGCGCGGCCGAGCCTACACCTGTACCTACCGATGACTGTACCTGGTGCGAGTGTTGTACTGTTCGTTTTCTATTAGGTTCGTGGCTGTGCTAGGTTCAGTTTCCAATTGACACACTTTAAATTCATGCAACTCTATTGCTATGGCAGACGGTTAGCATTCAACTAATGTACTTACATAACTCAGACTCGTACGGTGAGGGAAAACATCGTGATGAAACCTGCACATTCAGGCGACTGGATGTGTAACCATGATCCAATCTGGTCAGGTTCCTCTGGTAGCCGGGTCATGGAGGTCAGATGGCAGTCGCTCCACTGTAATTACCTGACCTGCCAAATCCTGGATCATGGTCACAGCGGACCCCGGGCCCTCGTGCGCGAGAGCACAACCGGGACATTAACGCCAAGATGATTTTTTTTTATTTACTTACATAACTCAGACAAGAGTTATTGGTATCTACATGACAACAGTAGGTTTGTACCCGATACCTGTCGCTTACAAGTCGGATACCTAACCACTCGGACATCGACGCTCCATGATTGGACAATACCGGTCATTCTGATAGTCCGTCCATGCATAGTCCTTATCGCCATTCAAATATTCATTTATTTAAAACTTCATGCACATTAGAGTACAGGCGGACTTAAAGCTACGTAGCTAAATATTGTCAGTTGGAACCCTGTGCGTTCGCGCGCACTGTTAGACCTGCGGCCTTAGCCAAGAGGTTTCTTAATCTACAATCGTTTGTGATAGAAAAAATGTATGGGCTTTGACATAAGCTAATGTTATCTGACATAAGCTAACGTTTGTGGTAGAAATTCTTGGTCCATAGACAATTCACGTACTTTCGGTGTACAAAGGAGGCGGATTGGCGGATGATCCTACACAATCAGAGTCAATGTAGATGTTGGTAGAAATAGGCGAACTTCGGCCTGTCAATTTTCTACCATACACGCATCACGCAAGCGGAGCTGTCAAAGATGGCTAGACCAGCTGCACGGCTAGAACAAGTGTGTTCGCGTGATAAGCGAGAAAAGACGCGACAAGATACTGCTATCTCTTTCATATTAGTATTCAGAGAAGAAAACAAACGCATCGCGCCGCGAACTGTGTCGCAGGCATACATATGCTAGCGGTGTTGTAATGTTTCGTAATACGGGTGTGAAAGAATTTCTTCCCTCTCTTTTCTTTTAGGATAGAATTCCTAAAAAAAATACTAAATTAATTAAGGCGAAAGCTCGTTGCCATAACGACGCATCCTTCAAATTGCTTCCGCTAACAATTGCTTCCAACAATCGGAATCAGCAGTAAGTACAAGTAAAATCGCTGGTAATCGCTGCCATTTGCTTTAAGGAAAGCGCAAATAACTCCGTGTTTGCAAAGAAAGTTGGTGGTGCAATATTATGTGCGGGTTTTTTGGCAGTTCTTTTTTTTTGCTTGGTTTTTAACCGACAAGGAGAGGCCGGTACAAGAAGCGATGGCTGGACGTCGTGACATTTAAGCCAACGGACTCACCACGCCGAAGACCGAGCAAAGTGGACTAGGAAAAGCAGGAAGACGGACCCCGGGATCCCGCGTGTTGCGCGGGACTGCAACCGGGATTTAACGTAAAGATGATGATGATGATTTGACCGCCATCTCCTGATGGGACATAACGATGAGGCCGAAGATGAAGTAATTTTCATTTAGACTTAATGGAGTCTAGGTTCTCGGTGAGAATAACAATCGACAGAAAAATTCGGAATCCCCCGACCAAGTTTACATATACTCAAATATTTTTAATACTACTGGACCGATTTTAATGAAACAAAGCTAAAAACCATCTTGATTAAACTGGCTTTCACATAGAGAAAACTGCATTCAATTTGGTGCATCCGTACTGGAGCTACAATGCCACAGATACAGACGTCAAATTTATTACACCCGTAATTTTTCGTTGCGGTTAAAATAATATGAGGGTTTAACTTGGCGGTTATTTTTTCTTTCAGTAAGGACTTGGTGGTTTTTATTGACAGTCCTGACTGTCATTTTCAATCATAGGCAAGTCCCACAATATCTTCTCACCATTCTCGGACGGGGAGAGTAGATTTCCTTAAATTGATTTTGAATTACCCAAAAATAAAAATAAATGTGTTCGACTTGGCAGCTTCTTCAACTTATATGGTCAAGGTACAGCCAATGCATCATTAGTTTAGAGGAGGTCATATTAATTATTTGGGCAACTTGCACTGGCTGGTTACAAAGGGTCGTGTTTTGTTCATAGGGACTTTTTATATTATACAGGGTGGCCAACTTGGAGGTATACAACTTTTTTTTGCCACCATTTTGTTTTGGCGGTAAATATGACAGTTGTTGCATGAATATTACTTTGTGTAGATACGGCAAATTTGTTATGGAGCGTTTTACGACGGAACAACGTATTATAATTCTTAAAACGTTTTACTCAACCCAATCATGTATTGCGGAAACTTTGAGAAAATTGCGACCGATTTTTGGTAGAAATAACTTACCTTCGCGGCTAACAATAGCTCGTTTAGTGAATAAATTTGAGCAGTATGGCATCATAACAGATAAAGCAGTTCCTCATCGTGTCAGAAGGGCTCGTACAGAGCAGAATATCGAAATTGTTCGTCAAAGTGTAGCCGAAGAACCCACATTGTCAACCAGGCGACGTTCTCAACAACTCGGAATTAAGAGGACTTCTCTACAGACAATTTTGAAGAAAGACCTTTGTTTGTTTCCATATAAGGTACAGATAACTCAAGAACTTCGGCCTCGAGACCATGAACGCCGTCGTGATTACTGTAGTGCTATGCTAACCAAGCTGGAAAGAGTCCCAGACTTTCATCAGAAAATCATTATGAGTGACGAAGCTCATTTCGACCTCAGCGGATTTGTTAATAAACAAAATGCTCGCTATTGGGGAGAAGAACAACCTTCTTTGATCCACGAACGACCACTGCATCCTCGTCGAGTAACAGTTTGGTGTGGAATTTGGTCAGGAGGGGTAGTTGGGCCTTATTTCTTTGAAGATGCTATTGGTGATGCTGTTACAGTGAATGGAGATCGGTACCGTGAGATGATCATCAATTTTTTCTCGAATCAAGTGAATCAATTGGGCTTAGGAAACATGTGGTTTCAACAAGACGGGGCCACATGTCACACGGCACGAGCCACAATAGAAACATTAAAGAGAATGTTTCCCGGTCGATTAATTTCGGGAAACGGCGACATTGATTGGCCCCCAAGATCGCCTGATTTAACAGCTCCTGACTTTTTTCTGTGGGGCTATCTAAAGGGACGTGTATATGCTAACAGGCCAATGAACCTTCAGCAATTAAAACAAAATATTCGAGACACAGTCACTGAGATAACGCAGGAAATGTGTGAAAATGTGATGAAAAACGCGATGAAAAGGGTTCACATCTGCGATGCTGCTAGAGGTGAACATTTGTCTGACATTATTTTCCATGTTTAACTGCCGGCCCTAAATACTATATTTAACAAGGAATACTTGATATATTTTATATTTCATAGAATAAAATTACAAAACTAAAGTGTATACCTGCTATTTGGCCACCCTGTAGTAATTGCTCTGAAATCTTTTGTGAAAAAATGAAGAACAGGCTTTTATTAAGTGACTATCTTTGTTCTGAGATTTTTGTTGGCAATCATTATATTGCAAAAACTACTGTGTTCTTTATTGTTATATGCATCCCACCAAAAATATAAACGTGAAAATGGGAGCTAAGGTCAATATTATTATAATTATGGTCGTGTCGTCGACTTCACCGACAAAAGAGTTGATATCTAAATGGGTTCCAAGTACTGTAGAGGCATGGAACTGCAAGCTGCGGTCTCTGCTGCTGAGGACCACAAACGTAGGAAATATGAAAGCCTAGCCTAGGACTTCATATTTCAGCCGTTTGGGGTTGAGACGTTGGGACCGTGGGGCCCTGATGCTTTAAACCTTTTTAAAGTTTTAAGCAAAAAGCTGATTGACACCACAGGTGACAGAGGATAAGTATTGCTATCCAACGAGGCAACGCAGCTAGCTTTCTGGGCACCATTCCGCGGGACAAAGGTGTAGATAATTTTTTTAATTTATAATATTTCAGTATTAGTGTTTAATGTTATTTCTAATTGTAAATATTTTGTCTCTATAAAGAAATTTTAAAGTACTGTAGACAATCCTGAAATCAATTCATAGTATGAACAAAATTGCTTCCCGACGTCTTTTTCTATGTATGTATCTACACTTAGATCTTTAAATCTACGCAACGGATTTTAATACGGGATTCCACAATTGATAGAGTGATTCAAGAGTGACTACTGTTACGATGACTGCGCGAGTACGATGTCGGGGCTGCGGGTTTGTTTACAAAAAAGTATTAATAAGTATATAATTTAGTATAGAAACTAAAATTGCTTAAACTGGAGCAAATCGTTCTGAAATCGCGTACATCTGTAAGAGCTCTTTTTTTCTATAATTAACCTCATTATCACAGCCCGTAACCGTCCACTGCAGGACTTAGGGCCTCTCCCACGACGGGAGAGGTTATTGTCATAATCTCTACGCTTGGTAGGCGGGTTGGAGATCGCCGTGTTGTAAATATAACAATGGAAAACGCTGCTGCCCATTTTCCAGCCTGCGGAGACTCTAGAACTAGCCTCAAAAACATTAGTCGCCTTGTACGACACCCGCGAGTGTAAGGGGTTGGTGCTGTTCTACTCTGCCGGACACCACACGACACATAATTAACCTATGAGTATATTATTATGTACCTACTTTGTTTAGCAATTAAAACAAGCGAGATAAATAGTAATCGTATAATGGTTAACAGCAGACTGGTTTATTTTAACCTACCCACAATTCGTAAACACCTAAACAATATAATTCAATCGACCAATAGTTTAAAAATAGCATAGTGTTAATTAGCTATTAAATAACTTTAAAATCGAACAAAGAAAATTAGTTTCTAATAATTAGGGCATTTATTTCTAGAATAAGACCACGCTAAGTCCAAATCGTTTAAAAACAAATAAAATAAAAATCTCTATATGGCAACTTATGCCAAGTTTTTAAACGTCATAGAACGTCATTCATAAAAGTCGTAACAAAAAAATAGATTTCTGTAGGATGTTTATTTTATATAAAAATATTATTAAATAATGGGCAAAACAATTAAAAAGGAAGTGCGGAAGATAATTTTCAGCATGATTAATAATTTAGACAAACTTAAAGTTCAAGTTAATAGTGACCAAATAACTGAATGTTTACAAGAAGGACTGCGAACGACAAATCCCCAGTTTATTGCCATATCCACACTTTATAATTTTTACTACTGTCAGTCAATACAGACTTATCGTGGTAAGTATCCCTTACTGCAGTAACCTATAGATAGAGAAGCAGTAATTACATACATACATAAAGCTCACGCCTGTGTCCCACAGGTGGGGTAGGCAGAGACTATGGACCGCCACTTTGCTCTGTCCTGACACAACTCCCTAGCCTCGCATATATTCACAACTCTTTTCATACATCTCTACCACTTCGGACACCACCTTATAATAAAATAATAATAATTACAACAATTATTTAACAGAATAAAAAAATGATCATGCTTATCAATGTTGGCTGTATGCCTACATGAAATGATCAGTATTGCCCACGTCTGATCTACCAAAGTTAAAGAATTAAACCTGAAAGGTCATGTGCATACCAGTATGTCTAGAACTCAGTCTAGGTCAGATCTATTTAGGGACTCAGCTGGTGGGCAGCTAACACTCTATTGTGGTCATATAACTAGTTTAGATTAGTACTGGTGTTCCCCGTGGATTTCACCGGCATGCAGTTCGGATCTTTGTAAACATTAAACTATCGGTAAATAAGGTCCATTTTTGTATCACGCCTTTTTGAACGATGCGTAACAATTATATAAGTGGTACGAAAATTTACCTCATTCTATAAGCAATACAACACTTTGACTTGCTTTCACGCAACGGCAAATGTATCTAACCAGGTGGGCAAAACTGGAACTAAGTGTCACCATTTTGAAAAATCACTTTGCTGTGCAACAGCGGCGCCCTCACCGGTTCAAATCTGTGACCTAGAAGGTCCTTATTTTATTTAAAAAATTTAGGAAGACCAACAGCTTTTAATTCATGTAAGAAATCTGGTCAGGTTCCCCTGGCAGCAGGGACACGGAGTTCAGATGGTAGTCGCTCCACTGTAATTACCTGATCTGCCCAATCCTGAATCATGTTGAAGGCGGACCCCGTACCCTCGTTCTCGAGGTCGCAACCGGGACATTAACGCAAAACAGATGATATTTTTTACCGTAGCTCTTCATAGCATGTGTGCAATCGTGGAATGTCTGACGAGTCCGTTAGAATCGTTTGTGACGCATACAACTTTCGCTATCGACCGACACAGCACAGAAAGTGAACGTGCGGTGTCGTCCGAACCTTGTTACTCGTTCTGCATTCATACATGAGTTTCGCTTAACTATTGGGAGGTGATTGCCAATAGTTTTAAACCTCCGGCGGGGAGAGAGGGGTGTTTTGTGTGTGGCATTTGTGTTTGTAACTGGAGGCGTGTGTCTGGCTGTGCCTTCGAGTTTGATGTGTGTCTATCATAATAATAATAAATACAATTTATTGGATAAATATTACAACAATAAAACAGTACAATAAATGGCAATAAATCTCTTAATTACTATGTATGTATGAAAAGAATAAGGCACTGAAAGGTCTACTAAGTTCTGCTTTGTATCTGTGTGTAATTATATGGCATAGTAGCTCCCGAACGCCTAGACCGGTTTGGATGCGGTTTTCTCTATTTGATAGCCAATTTAATCGAGATGATTTCTAGCCTTGTGTCATTCAAATCAGTTTCCCAGTTTAGAAAATATTTGAGTATTTGTAAACTTATTTGTCCGGCTTTTTATGTCGCTATACAGCATGAACACCTTTGGGATACGGGTGAGAGAGAAAAACGATTCAAAACATACATACATTAAGCTCACGTCTCTGTCCCACAGGTGGGGTAGGCAGAGACTATGGACCGCCACTGCTCTGTCCTGACACAACTCCCTAGCCTCGCTTATGTTCACAATTCTTTTCATACATCTCCTTTTATTCTTGCCACTTCGGACCCCAACATTAACATCAAAAAAGTTTCAAAATATTCTATTTAAAAATAATCACACAGGGTTGGTCACATAAATTGCTAACTCAGATTTTTCTTCGCACTCTTATTAAGCGATTATTTTAAATTTTAACATTTATTATTAATGGTATGTATAAAAAATTTGTCTAAAATAAATTATTTTTTATTTAATTTAAATGATGGACCATCAAGCATCGTAATAGCTCTGGTATCATAAAGTGGGTGATATTTCGATAATTAGAAAGCTGGGAGCAACGCCGCGCTGCCATGATTTGGGCACCTAACTTTTTTTTTATTAGGCAAAAATGTTTAACTAACTTTAGCGTTAGTATTGACATTAGAGTACCTATGATGATTAGTCCTCATGTCGTGAATCTTCCAGCTATCCGCACGAGCCGCTTTGGTTCAAACTTTATAATGCGTACGGCTAAGGAATGGAACGCGTTGCCTGCGAGTGTGTTCCCTAATCATAATATCTGGACGCCTTCAAAGCTAGGCTGTTCCTAGACAGGCATGCTCCATCATCGGCCGCATCGTCCCTTACCCCCAGGTGAGATGGCGGTCAAATGCCTGGCTAGTCTAAACTGAAAAAGCCTTAGTCTTTATATTCATAGTTCATTATTCAAATTTTAATTAATTAATTTCATAACCAGGCCATAAATATCGTTCAAAATATCGATATAAAAAAAGCATGCTGCCGTTATACCTATCGACAAATGTGCAGGAAAACATGGATTTATTATCGTTCAATACTTATGTAAGTATTAGCACACAATTTTACAAAAACTCACTGCTGATAAGATAAACTATCGCTGACCTGAAAAACGTAATGATGAGAGTTCACAATTTTAGGCTCCAGGCCTAGGTGTGTAGGGCTCCCACAAGGTGGATCGATGACCAGGGCTTCAAGACCGAAAAACTCCTAACACCATGAATTTGTTGAGCTTGAAGTACCTTTATAAAACTAGCTCGTAAAAAGACTATTATACCACTAACAATAAATAATCATCTTTCCTCTCATTTGTGCTCTCGCGCACGAGGGCACGGGGTTCACCTTGACCATGATCCAGGATTGGGCATATCAGATAATTACAGTGGAGCGACTGCCGTTTGACTTCCACAACTCTGCTACCAGGGGAACCTGACCATATTGAAGCATGGTTACACATTCATTTGCCTGAATGTGCAGGTTTCATCACGATGTTTTCCCTCACCGTTTGAGCATCGGTTAAAATTGTACATAGCTAAAAAAGAGTCAGTCAAGTAGTATATCAGTTATCTAGCACCCATAGTACAAGCTTTGCTTAGTATGGGGCTATATGGCGCTGTGTGAATTTGTCCACGAATATTTATTTATTATTTATTTATTTATTGGTACATGGCGACAGTGGGACAATACAAAGGCTTTAATGTATCCCGACTTTTAATATGGATCACGCAGAAACACGACATAACCAAAAACTTCATTTGTAAAACGCAGACGAAGTCGCGCGTTAAACTGGGGATAATTCGTAATTCATAATCATTTATAGGTGGAGTCATCATTAATATGAACAATCATGATTAGCCTGTCACAATTATAGCATGCAAAATTTATATCATATAATTTGACTAAATATTCAACTCAGGGCGGGTGGCATGCACCAAATTCTTGCCGTTTATTCTTTATGTATAAAGTTTTATATACTTAAATAAAGAACTTCATATAATAAAAACGTTAAACGCCATTCGTTAAACGTATTTAAGAGTTTGGTACAAGCCGGGCTTATTGTCAGTGAACTCTTTTTTGCATAAAAGGCTTGTACAGGTAGCCAGTTCTTTAATTTTGTCCTAAATAACGTGTCATTTAACAATATAAAATAAAGAAATAACCAATAAATATGGTTCGACAATTCACACAGCGCCATCTAGCCCCAAAGTAAGCAGAGCTTGTATTATGGGTGCCAGAGCAGTGATAAACTACTATTATAATATACATATAACACTCAGACCCGCAACAAAAATTAAAATTGATAATTTCATTTTCTGATCGGCCGGGAATCGAACCCGGGACCTCTGCTTGGCAGACATGTTAGCCAACTAAACAACTCAGGTCGTTGAATTCAAAATAGGTCGGTAATTTATTTTCTATAAATTTTTATACACATTACTTAACAACCTTTGTTATCAACGATATGATAGATAAGTTATCAACTGCCTGTCTGGACTTAGCCTCCTGCGAATTTGTGGAAGGTAATCTCCACTCTTGGAAGGCGGGTTCACTATTATTTAGATCATTTCTACTGGAAGGTTTCTATTTAAAGTAAAGTAAAGTATTTCCTGTATGTATGTATAGTACGTGACGTTAATGTCGCGGTTGTGCTCTCGCGCATGAAGGCCTAGGGTCCGCTTTGACCATGATCCAGGATTTGGCAGATCAGGTACCTAATTACAGTGGAGGGAATGACATCTCACTTCCGTAACCCCGATAACATTAACCGAGACCGCATTGGATCATGGTGACAGATTCCTGAATGTGCAGATTTCATCACAATGTTTTCCCTCGCCGTAAGAGCATCGGTTGGTGTCCAACTAATGTACAAAACTCAGAAAATAGTCATTGATACATGCCGGTACTGGGGTTCGAACCTGGTACCTCTCGCTTTCGAGTCGGACTTCGTAACCACTAGTCCACCGACGCTTCATGCATATGATAACAGAGTAAAACTCTTGAACACCCGAGCGAAGCCGGGCCGGGTAGCTAATTAAGTGTCGTACTAATATTCTAAATGCGAAAGTTTGTAAGGAAGGATGTTTATTACTCCTTCATGCGTAAACTATTAAACGGATTTTGATGAAATTATACAAATGAAAATTTCATTTTTTTTTCTTTACATTATTTTCCATATTATAAAAAAAATTAATTTAGAAATAAATTATTTAAATTTATATTCTTTTAGGAAAATAAAATTAATACACAATATTTTTTGAGCCCTTAAAAACATATATTAGGCTAAAATTTATCCTAAAATTCAACGTGGTTCCCGCGGGAACGGGTCCGGATTGAAATAACTATATTCTACGAACAAAGTCACAGGCAAATACTAGTAAATATTATTTAACAGACTGCCATCTGTTCAGATAACTCTCAGCTTAAATATTTATTTACTTGCACAGATAAGAAAGTAACGGAAACTAACAGCTACAGCTGTAACCTGAAAATAGACTTTCAGAATATAGGTAATACAAATAATTACACTTACATATTATATTAACTTCTCTCCTTAAACTTTTAACTTTGGACACTATTCACGAGATTAGATCGAAAATTTCACTTTCACTATCACTTCCTCACACTTTCAAGTGAAATATTAAATTGTGAAATTTTAATTTAGTCACTTTTTAAATCGAGTTTAATATAGGATTATTAAATTAATTTAAAAAATTAAATCGTTCCGTTACAGTGCAGTACATAGAAAGTGTACCGGTTTCCCTGGAGTTCCTGTAGTGACTGACGGACGAGCGTGCATGCGGTGTTGAGATATATAGATATAGAATTCATTGCGGTACCAGTCAGAGGCTTACAGCGGTTTTCGATTGGTATATTTATGCTAATATTATAAAAGGAAAAGATTTGATTGTTTGTTAATTTTAAATCTCAAATTTTAATATTTCAAAGAAATAATAAAATTTGAAAGAAGAGTGACGAAGTGATAGTGAAAGAGAACTTTTCGAATTTTCCCAGTGAATAGCGTCAAAAGTTAGAAGTGTTAAGGAGAAAAGTTAATCGAATGTAAGTGCAGCTGTTTACATTATATTCTGAAAGTCAGTTTGTTTGTAATGGATAATATCAAACACTACATTCCGAGTTGTAAAAATTTTAACACTTATAGAAAACTTCATTATCGGGGGGTAACATAGGCTATAGTATTAATGTGGTTTTCACGGGAACGGATCCAGAACGTAGAAACCGAATTTTACGCGGACGAAGTCGTAGAAAAAGCTAGATATTTATAACTAATGTCCCACCCCGGCTTCACACGTATTGTGACAAAAACAGCGACATTGCTTAAAAATGTTAGAGACAATGAAACGGAAACGATTAGAGGAGAATTCGAGTCTTGTGCATAAATAGTTGTGCCTTCTATATCTAACATGTATACCTATAGTAGTGTGTAATTTCTAAAGTGCAGTCGCATCATCATCATCATATCAGCCAAAAGACGTCCACTGCCGGGCATAGGACTCCCCACCGATCTCCACAAATGCCAGTCTTGTGCTTTGCGCATTTACCGAAAATCCTGCGATCTTTACCAGATCGTCGGTCCACCTAGTGTCCACCAAGCCGCCGCCGTAAGAATGTAAAGATAAAATATTATTGACAAAACTCTCAATAAACACAACGAAACAGTTCAAATGTACCAGTTTATTTATACATTCGGGCAATTAGGACCTCGCGTGGAAAGCTCCTGATGAGAATTTAATGACGGATTCGATATTTGGACTCTCGGGGTGGAGTTTTTAGCTTGTCTTTTTCGTTGAGAAAATATTTGCTTTTTACTACGAAGTCTTTGACCGTTGCGTGGTGTTTCCAACTTGCCAGTGATGACCATTAGTCATTTTTATATCGCTTATTATATTTGGCTAAAATCAGTCGCCTAAATTCAGAAGCAAAAAGCGAATTTAGCCAAAAATTCAAAGACATTTATTCAATTTTGGTTTTTGCAAAAACTTATGAACGTCATACCTATATAATTAACATTGAATAAAATACTATAACAATTTTAAAATGCTAGGCGCCGCGGCATCATCGTGCGCATTTCCTTGGCCGGGCAGAGACCGACTGACACAGTCAAAACAGCCATAGCCTTTTTTTTTTAAATTTAATAAGCCAAATGTAATAAGCAAATATAAGAGCGCACTGCCAAGGCGACAACGATCAAGGCGGCGGCTACGCTTATGTAAAAACGAACTTTTGTGTAAATGATGGATGCCGAAGACTGGGCGAAGTGGAGAAGAATGGGTAGGAATGCGGACCCTGGCAGAGGCCGGGATGATGATGAAACTTTTGTGTAAATATGTAGCTGTGGCCTCATTACAGGGTGATGGCCATAGAGAGACTACTAACGTACGTTTCTCTATGTTTGCGACTATACAAAATCACCAACGCATCCCAGTCGCCTAAGCAGTGCGGCCTCGGCCTTATGGGATAAAACATGATGTACATATATTTTTACATATACTCGTACATAAATTATGTATTACGACGCTTTTTGGGTATATATATAAATAAAATAAAAAATTTATCAATAAAAAAATCAATCAAAAATAATTATTAAATAAAAAATAAATAAATCAATATTTAAAATCAAAATAAAGTAAATCAATATTTTTGTAATGTAAATGTGAAAAAATAATTAGTGGTAACAGCAAGATTCTTGTTACTTGGACCGCACGAGACCTACATTTTCTTTCCGCTGTCATATCAAAATAGTTTTGTTTAGTTAATACACACAAAATGAAGTGTATTTTGAAAACAGATATACGTTCGTATATCGGATGTTTATTACTTATATATTTTGTTTGTTGTATTTCGACGATCGTGTGATAATTATCACGTCATCGTGATAGTATGTAAAAAATAATAAATAATCATCTTGGCGTTAATGTCCCGGTTGTGCTCTCGAGAACGAGGGCCTAGGGTCCGCCTTGTCCATGATCCAGGATTTGGTGATCAGGTAATTACAGTGGAGCAACTACTATCTGACCTCCGTGACCCTGCTACCAGGGGAACCAGATTGGATCATGGTTACAAATTCAGTTGCCTGAATTTGCAGGTTTCATCACGATATTTTGCTTCACCGTAAGAGCATCGGTTAGAATTCATCTAATGTACATAACTCAGAAAAGTGTCATTGGTACATGGCCGCAGCGGAATTCGAACCCGGTACCTCTCGCTTCCGAATTGGATACTCAACTGCCCGGTTGCCGACGCTCCTGTATTAGTTAAATATTGGTAATTAAGAACGTTGGTTCTTAGTGACTCTTGCTAATGTAATGTGAATGGACAATCTACTACTTACATCAAGATTTCATACATTATAAGTAACTTACTTATACTACTTATTGGCCGTGTGGTGTCCGGCAGAGTAGAATAGCACCAACCCCTTACACTCGTGGGTGTCGTACAAGGCGACTAATGTTTTCGAGGCAAAAGATCAAGAGTCTCCGTATTCTGGAAGATGGGCAGCAGCATTTTCCATTGTTATATTTAAACACTGCGATCTCCAACCCGCCTGCCAAGCGTGGAGATTATGGCAATAACCTCCCCTTTCGTGGGAGAGGCCCTAAATCCTGCAGTGGACTGTTACGGGCTAGGATGATGAACTTACTTATGTTTTGTGCGGTGCGAATGCTTGAATGTAAATTGCTACCTAATACCTGTATTGTATTCTCATGTAAGTGACTTATAATGTCTATAATAAAAATAAATGGCGAGGTTGAAACCAGAGTTATCTAAGTGTCATTTTTACCAAGAGTACTTAGACCAGCGTGGCATAAAAGAATTTCTTTTCTGTGTACCGTAGTGTATTAAACTCAATATTATTAAAAATGACACTTAGATCACTCTGGTTCCAAGCTCCCCAAATGATCTTTAAACCTAAGGTAAAATTATAGTAGAGCGACTGCCATCTGACCTCTGTGACCCTGTTGACAGAGAAACCTAATGATTGTATCATGGTTACACGTTCAGTCGCCTGAATGTGCAGTCCACCTTTAAAATAATATCTACTAGTGGACCCGGCGCGACTTCGGTGGCGTAGACCAACTTTACCCCTAACCTACCTATTTTTTTTGCTTATAACCCTTCCTCTTGAATCACTCTATCTATTGTTGAAAACCGCATTAAAATCCGTTGCGTAGTATAAAAGATCTAAGCGTACGTAGATACATAGGAACAGACGGCGGGAAGCGACTTTGTTTCATACTATGTTTAGATAAGTATAGAAGTAATAGATAGATACAGATTCACGTTCACGTTTATAAAATTGTTGTATGGGATGTCGAAATTCCGTTGCAAACTTTCCCGCTGTGGTAAGCGGCCTTTTAGATCTGTCAGGTGGTTAAGGAATTCTAGACCTCCACCCACGCTCTAGATATGCGTAATTCGTAAGTCAGATTGCACCCACAAAGTTCCGGGAGATCTAAGTTCTCCAAATTGTCTCGATTGAATGATTTCTTTAGGGTACGATTGCATCATTTATTTCAAACAGCAATAACCACATAATAGTTTTAAGAGAGGTAGGGCGTAGCGGGGTATTTTAAATAGTATTGTGTTTCTGCCGGTAAGTAAGGTTTCCAGTGCTCCATGGGGTGGGGATTTGAGGAACCGTGGCTTTGGCAGTGGAGTGGCATTTGCCTTTTTGCTGCCAGAGCAACGTGTTATAGAGGTGAGCAACGCATTGGCGATGCTCTTGGTGTTGCTGGTGTCTATGGGCAGTGGTGGCCACTTTCCATCAGGTGGCCCGCTTGCCTGTTTGCCTGCCGTATGATATTTAAAAAAAAAAAAAAGTTACTTACCCTTAAAAATCCTTAATTACCTTAATGAATATACCTCGACGGTATATTTCATAGATGGGTCGTTACATATAAAAGTAAAAATAATAAATTTATTATTTATTAGTTTTACTTTTCGTGCTAACGACCCATCGATGTAATGGGGCGAGTCAATGGTATCGCTGTAAAGTTTGGATCACGAGTTTGCCATACCAAAGACATGTATGTAAAAGGATTTTATTCACTCATTTGTGTGTGTGTGAGTCATAAAGGTAGAAGTGTGAGTACGTCACTCGCCATCGGCCTCCGAGGGCCAACATTGTCTATTCGCGATCGATTCGGGACGCAACGTGGGTAGGCCTCCCATAAGGTGGTCCTTGGACCTGGTAAGGATCGCAGGTACCAGCTGGATGCGGAAAGCACAAGACCTGCCTTTGCGGAGATCTCTGGGGGAGGCCTATGCCCAGCAGTGGGCGTCTTCTGGCTGATATGATGAGCGATTCGGGAACACGGCAATTTAGCAAAATAAGGCAGCCGATGTAGAACCATAATAGACCGGCTAAACTATAATAAATATGGAAATGGCGTTGAAAAGATTTAAATGGCGTTATCACAGCTTGGTAGTTCAGGGTCCAAAGTAAAATCTGAGCTATGTATCATCTAATTCGGTTGAGTAGAACCCGAGATACAGCTTGACCTCTCCGTAGGACTAACTTTCATACAATGCAGACGTCATTTAAAATGGCTCGGAATAAAGATAAACTGCCCTAAACCGTTATAATTTTTTTATTTTATTTGTTATACATTAATTAAAGTAAATGTGCATATTTTTTTTTATCTTTATCTAAAGAGCTTGGTCACAATTTGCGACTATGCCGCTCCGTACAGCTTCAAAGTTAATTTAATACAAGAACAATTAGCCAGGTTTCTAATAGAGACTCTTTATAGGAATTATCTCCGTTCCAAACCCAACCTAACTAATTTATAAAGTGCTTTAGCAGCCCCTGATAAAGGGGATGCTAGAACACAGTTACATACACCAACTTCTTTAAATTGACCACAAAAGTTATGTATATTAATTCTAAATGATTAATTGCGTACACATTCCATTAATATATGATAGACGTCTTCGATCACATTACATTCAGCGCAGTTAAGTGTTTCCGATTTTCCCATCAAAAATGAGAGTTTATTAAGTGGAATGTGTCCAGCACGACATCTTAAAGCTATTACTAAATCATTTCTAGTTAAGCAGTTGTCAATCCAAGGGGATTTCAATGGTTCAGGTTGGATAGTCTTATACCAGATTCCATCAGTAGACCTTTTATCAAAATGTGTTTTCCACAATTCATAACAGTGCTTACTTGGGAGGTGTAAACACTCTGTATAGAATGGTAGACAGGATAAAGGAATGCCAATTGCCTACCTCTATAACACGTTGCTCTGGCAGCAAAAGGCAAATGCCACTCCACTGCCAAAGCCACGGATCCCCAAAACCCCACCCCATGAAGCACTGGAAACCTTACTCACCGGCAGAAACACAATACTATTTAAAAGAGTATTATTTAGCGTATTATTTATTTAATTTTAAGAGTATTTAAAAAATTTAAACATTTTTCCGAAATTTCAATAATATTATTCCGCCATCTTAGTGAGCGATCTAGCCACATTCCTAAATATTTAACGTTATCACCTATCTCTAATTGGGTGTTGTTAATCTTAAGTTCAGCTGTTCCTCAAAACATACCTTTTTAAATACATAATTTCCTTTTCGTTGGTGATAACTCTAAACCCAGATTTGACATTATTTGACAAAGCAAAATATGCGTATTATTAACGTGTCAATTGGAACGCTTGGCCGTGTGGTGTCCGGCAGAGTAGAATAGCACCAACCCCTTACACTCGTGGGTGTCGTACAAGGCGACTAATGTTTTCGAGGCAAAAGATCAAGAGTCTCCGTAATCTTGAAAATGGGCAGCAGCATTTTCCATTGTTATATTTAACACTGCGATCTCCAACCAAGCGTGGAGATTATGGCAATAACCTCTCTTTTCGTGGGAGAGGCCCTAAGTCCTGCAGTGGACTGGTACGGGCTGTGATGATGTGATGATCACAGAGGTGGGGCGTTAATGACATCGATGCAGTGACCGCTAATGATGTTGTTACTATACACTATAATTTTCCAAAATGATTTAGAATTGTACCAACCCATTACACCCGTGGGTTTCGTACAAGGCGACTAATGTTTTCGAGACAAAAGATCTAGAGTCTCTATAGACTGGAAAATGGGCAGCAGCGTTTTCCATTGTTATATTTACAACACTGCGATCTCCAACCCGCCTGCCAAGCGTGGAGATTAAAGCAATAATCTCCTCTTTCGTGGAAGAGGCCCTTAGTTCTTTAGTGGACTGTAATGGGCTGTGATGATGATATTTTACTTAAACACGTGACCAATCTTCGATCACCAAACGCGACATGACACTCCCAAAACCCAATCACGGCCCTACAAAGTGGGAGGATATCCTTATTGCGAAGCGCCCTACTAGCACACCAAACTGGTCACTGGCACACGTCTATTATGCAGCACAATTCAGGATCGGATACGACCTTTCGGTAGCAAGTCGGCTGCAATCCAAAGGAACTTTCTCCCACGCACACTAAGGTTGTGGAATGAACTACCTGGAGAGGTTTTCCCAGGAGAGTAATAATATGCTTGTACAAATTCACACAGCGGCAACTAGCCTCAAAACTATCTATTGTTGAATGAAATGGGTGTTAGATAACTGATAAACAACTTATATACGTTTTTAAGTACATACTTATTATACATACTACACCCAGACCCGTAACAGAAATTATAATGCATCATTTTAATTGCTGCTCGGCCGGGAATCGAACCCGGGATCTCTGCGTGGCAGATCATGTTAACCAACTGAACCATTCAGGTCACTAATACAACATAGAGTTCTTCGAGAAAGTAGTGAAAAGGTTTTTACGGGGTCGGCAACGCGTGGGTGATGTCCCTGGTATTGCAAACGTCCATAGGCTGCGGTGATTGCTTACGATCAGGCAGGCCGTAAGCTTGTTTGCCACCTTAGCTGTATAAAAAAAATCCCATTTACAAATCATAATGTTTGACTGCATCAATCAGGTGTAGTTTAATAGATGGTAGGACTCTGTCAAGCCTGAGGAGTCCGCCTGGAGGAGTACCACTGTACCACCAATGTTTGCATTGTTGTGTTCCGGTTTAAAGGAGGTAGCCAGCTCAATTACAGGCATGAGGCATTTCACCTTAGTCCTGACAGTGACAACGCAGCTGCGGTTTTACATTTTGTTAACTGCAACCCAAATGTACAAATTGTAGATGTTATGGGCGACAGTTACCACTTACCATCAAGTGGGCTGTCTGCTCGTTTGTCACAGAGTAGAATAAAAAAAAAAATTACGTATTACACACATAAGGTGACGTGTAGCCGGCTACGAAAATTGAATTTTCTTCTCCATTCTGTAGCTTTACTACTCCGTAGCTAGCTACAAGTTTTAGCTACGGAATGGGACGAAAGGGTGACGTCACCCCTTCTTAAATTCCGAACGAAAATAGAGAGGTGTTACACTAGTTACGTGTATCTGTAGCTCTGTGTATAGGAAGAGGTGTGTATCTGTCTTTAGCACCGTAGCTCCCAAACGGATGGACAGATTTCGATGCGTTTCTGTATTTGAAAGCCAGTGGCCCTAGCACAAGTGTGTCCGCGTCAAAACTCGCGCCGCGACAGAGCGTTTGTCTCTTTCTCTCAGTACTAAGACGAAAGAGATAGCAATACCTATGTCGCGCTTTTTCTCGCTTATCGCGCGCGAGAGCAACTTGTACTAAGCCTACAGTTCAGTTTAAAATCGGTTTAGTAGATTATTTGGCGTTATAACGATGTTTTTCCGTTAGTTAGGTTTCAATTAATTGTAGTAGGCACCTATAATTTAAGGATTTGTTTATACGTAACGGCTAACAAACGGTAGGGACTCGTAGAGTCCGCATAGCCACTGCTAAACAACCGGACAGAAAACGCTCAGTCTACCTTCTCTAAGCGGTGACTACGCGGGCGCGACACGGCGACTAGGCGGACACGACGCGGTAGCAGATAATTCGCTTAAGTAAAACGTCGCGTTTTTAAGCTATCGCGCAATGAAATGAGGAGTTTTCCAATAGGTATCTAAAGCCTTCCTAACCACTCACTGGATGGCGCCCCGACAATTTTGGTAATTGATAATCGCTTGAAATAGGTTCTTAGCAAACAGGATATAAACACTGGGTACGTTGTATTGGATAATATTGTATTTGTCAATAGTTTTCAATCATTTTAGAGGTTGTAATAATAATGAAACATAGTGCTAACTTCTATACATATTTCTTTTTACACTTCGTTCAACCTTTAACAGTTATGTTTATATTATTAAACATTTTATTTTTAAGTTTAGTATTAGTTGGCTGCATGAAATCACTGCCACCATCATAAAGATTATAAAAAGATTACCAAAATTGTAGGAGCGCCATCTATTGATGCTTTTTGAAACCAACTCTATACCTACTGGAAAACTCCTCATTGTCGCACAACTGAACGTTCGCTCTTTGAAGCTTTCGCGGCATTGATTTTTCGCACAAATGAACCATCGCCCATTCAAGCTTTCGGGCAATCGTCTTCGCGCTATCGTTATTCGTGCTTTCGGCATTCGCACCCGTGTATTACTCCACGGTAGCTGCGCGGTGTCTATCCGCAGCGCGTTTGCTGACAGATAATAAAGTAAGTTTACTGTCGTTAGCATAGAAACCTAAATTGCTTAAGCAAAGACAAACCGTGCCGAAATCGCGTGCGAATCGTTGTATAGGCTCTAACCAGGTACTTTTTGTATGTAATAGGGCAGACAAATAGGCATGTTTCAAATACAGGCATAGAACAATAAGCAGGCAGGAGTTATTCCTGCTAACACTAGAAATACGAACATTTGTAAGGGGGACCTCCTTCCCCCACAAATCTCTCGATCGGTCAATGTTAACTATTTATTTTAACACTTTTATCTTTGTTTTGGACAAGTTAATTAAAAATAATAATAGTAAATTATGAGTGCGTATGATAAGTAGGATATTATGGTATGCAAGTATTTTAAAGCAAAAGCTACGTAGCTTTACGTCGACCAGTGTACTGTTAGGTGTATAGTAGGTAGGTGTATTTTAAGTATAATAAGTTTATTTAGAAATATAGTGCATATTTTCTACTGCTTCCCCGTTTATTGCTTTTCTCCACACCCGGTAGATAGGTAGGAGATATATCTTACAGAGACAAGCGCACCTTTGTAAACGACCTCTTGTTTTAATTGTTTTTAACTTGTTAAACAAACAAGCTTAAATAAATAAACATATAAAAAGAATATTTCGATAATTTTTTTTTATGTTATACGGCAGACAAACAGGCAAGCGGGCCACCTAATGGAAAGTGGTCACCGCCGCCTATGGACATCAGCAACACCAGGGGAGTCACCAATGCGTTGCCCGCCTCTGAAGAGACCTCTAATACACCTCTTGAACGATCCCATGTCATAGTCCAAAGAAAACAGTGTGGCGTACGTACGTACGTACATACGGCGTAAATGCAAAGCCTCCATTATTAGGCGGATACTTCCAGCGGATTTCTGACGAAAAAGGTTTTTTGTTTTGTTACATTCATTCGAGGTTTATATGAGGCTTTTATGGATAGTATTACGTGTGACTTATAAGGGGTCCGACTCATATTCCGAGGTAGAGCTCGTCTAGTCTAAAATGACGCGCCGAAAGTCAGATGGCTGTCGCTCCACTGTAATCAGCTGATCTGCCAAATCTTTAACCATGGTCAAGGCGCACCTCGGGCGCTCCACCATAACCAGGATATCGACGCTGGGATTACTATTATAGTTGCGCTCATTGTAGAGCTCGGCTAGTCTAAAATGACGCGCCCCACTACTTAGTTAGTTGATTTTGATGTGTGAGTGCAATTATTGATAACGACACTTCATCTGTGTGGGAGGTGGTGGGAACGTCGACTGCGACGCGTGCTCCTACGTTGGTGTATCACCGGCAACTGAATGACCAATTACAACGGCATTTGTATATGTATTGCTTCCATATTTTAAACTTGCTTGTGTGCGTTAATGCGATAGTGGGGCGCGTCATTTTACATTAGACGAGCTCTACTATGCTTTGTTGTTTATCTAGGTATACATAGTATAAAACAAAGTCGCTTCCCGCCGTCTGTCCCTATGTATCTATGTACGCTTAGATCCTTTAAGCTACGCAACGGATTTTAATGCGATTTTCAACAATAGATAGAGTGATTCAAGAGGAAGGTTTATAAGCAAGGCAAAATGGGTAGGCAGGCGTAAAGTAGGTGTACGCGAATGAAGTCGCGTTGGGTCTACTATCATTTATTAGTTTATATTATTACACAGACTCCGTATTCGTAAATCATCTCGTGTGTAGTAACGGTACCTACGTAACAATTGCATTTAAACGCATGTTTTAACGAGACTGTATATATCGAGACGTTTTTACACATGTTTTTTTTCCTTTTTGTTTACAAGGCGCACGCGTATTTTTATAGGAAAGAAACAATGCGTCAATGGGAACAATACAACACTATTGTAACGAAGAATGAATGAAAGGAAGCAAATCTATTTCATCAACATCATCAGTATGTCCCGGATATCAATATCTTGGCGGTATGTCCCGGTTGAGCTCTCCCGAGCAAGGGCCCGGGCTCCGTCTTCCTACTCCTCTTGGTCCACTTCGCTTGGTCTTCGGCGTTTAAGTAAATCTATTTGTATGTTTGAAATATGGTCCACGAGATATTATACAATGAGTACCTATGTCTAACAAGTTTTGCTAATATTTTAAGGGTATGCTCCGGGTTTCCTACCGCGTACCTTTGTTGACGAGTAGCCCGATATTTCGACGCAGTTGCATGCATCATGGTCACGGGACGACTCCCACCCACGAGGGTCATGGGACGGGGCCATAAAATGTGTGATAATAACCGCGATAGTTTAACATTATAATTTTTGATAAGTTACTTTTTTAGTAGCTTTAGATACCACATGGATAACAGTGAAGAAATTTTCACGATTTCTCTGTGTGCGCTAGAACTTTGATGTTTTGGCATAAACGATGACGTCATTCGACACTCGGGAAGCCTTATTAACGTACTAATAAAGCACATATCTCATTGCGCTTGACATTGCCTTCAAACCTTTATAACTTCAGCATTTTAAAATAGATTACAAAAATGCTTTCACTGGGTTTCAATGCTATGAAAATTCATTCACATTTTATTGACATACCTATAGGATTCTACCACATGTGATGACCTCATATAGCAAGGAACCCCGCCTGCAAGGAATGGTGGAGGACCCAATGTTGATATCTGACTGACATATTAATCTGTTATCAATTAATTTTTCATTTAATTGTGCATTGAGCCCGGCTTGCACCAAATTCTTAACCACCTTTAAGAATGACGTTCAAAGTTTTTTGTACGAGGTTTTTTGTTTAAGTATTAGCTAAATGCGTATAATAATTTAGTGCAAGACCCTTTAAATAATAAATAAATAAATAATCGTGGACAAATTCACACAGCGCCATCTAGCCCCAAAGTAAGCAAAGCTTGTGTTATGGGTGCTAGATAACTGATAAACTACTTATATACTTTTTTTTAAATACATACTAATTATACAAAGAACACCCAGACCCGTAACAGAAATTAAAATTCATCAATAGGTATACAACATTTCTCATTTAGAGCTTAGAAAGGAGGTCCGGATAGCTCAGCCCATATGACCAATAATTTTGAACGAGGTCATTGGAAAGGATTTTTCATTCCCTACAACTTTTACTATTTGGACTTACTTAAGGTTTCATTATATTTGGGTAGTAATCTATCTATCTATATTAGCCCGAATCATCCCACTGCTGGGCAAAGGCCTCCCCCCGATTCCTCCACTCTTCACGATCAAGTGCCAATGTCTGCCAGTCACTATCGAAGGCCCGCAGCTCATCTGTCCACCTTTTCTAAATAAAATTTATTAAAAAACAACAACTTAATAAAAATGAAAACTTAATTATCTGATTCAATTAAATTAACCTACAACCATAATTTTAAAATATATATGTACAGCTATCCCCTTTAAGAGCGTCGGTGGCCGAGCGGTTAGAGTATGCAACTCGTAAGCCAGAGGTCCCGGGTTCGAATCCCGCTCCGGCCATGTACCTATGACTGTTTTCTGAGTTATGTACATTAGTTGATACTAACCGATGCTCTTACGGTGAGGGAAAACATCGTGATGAAACCTGCATATTCAGGCGACTGGATGTGTAACCATGATCCAATCTGGTCAGGTTTCCCTGGTAGCAGGGTCATGGAGGTCAGATGGCAGTCGCTCCACTGTAATTACCTGATCTGTCGAATCCTGAATCACGGTCAAGGCGGACCCCGGGCCCTCGTGCGCGAGAGCACAACCGGGACATTAACGCCAAGATGATTATTTTTATTTTTTTACAGCTATCCCCTAGATCGCTGCCACTGTCAGGGTCCATAGTGCTCGGTTGGCAATTTGCTGCAACTTCATTTTGTATTGGAAAATGCGCACCCAGAAATTTTCTTATTCCATAACTTTATTTCCACAGCGATTAGAGTCGCAAATATACATATAACTATTAGGTATTGTTTAGGTTTTGTTGTGTAAATAAATTGGTTTTTGGAAGCTTTATTCTAAATATAAAGCAACCGTTTTTTTGCTATGTCTACCTATATGACATATTTATTAAATCAGCGCTGCAGCACTTGCTGTAGCTAATGCTGAGCTGAGGTCTTTTTTTTGACATCGCATTGGTCCATGATTTATTGTATTTGTGTGTGTTGTACCTACTTTGTTTTAGTTTAGTATTGAAGTGTTCTAAAATTAATATGTGAACGCTTACGAATGTTTGTCAAAATGAATCATGTCTTCTATGTCTATGTTTCCTTATATGCTGGTAGTTTCCCGAAAAGGTAACTTAAAAAATAGACATCGCTGCCATTGTATTCAAGTGGATGTCCTTGGGTACCATGGACTTTCGTGTCATAGTAACGCCAGCCATATGTCACGCCATGCAAATCTCGATGACGTCATCCGCCGTGCCCTTGCCATAGTTAGACACTGCCCTAACTGGCAACGGTCGTACGACCATGGTGACGCGACGGACGGTTTTGAGGTCTCGTATTGGTCGAGCGGACCCGTCGTACGACCAAGCAAGACCGTTTTCAATTAGGACAGCGCCTAAACGTGCCAGCTGTGTTGGAACCCAACAGGCTGGCCCGGGACGATGGGAAGAGGCTGCATGGCATACAGACTGAATTTTTAGCTACCATTTAAAATGACCTCCTTATTGTATTGAATGCTAGAACTATGAGGAGGTCAACTTGTATCTCTGGTTCTACCGAACCGAATGATTGATGAAACATGGCTTAGCCCCCAGTGAAAACCCTATCAAAATCCGTTCAGCCGTTTTTGCGTGATTTTGCGCATAAACAGACAAACAGACAAAAAAAACTATTTAGCCATACACCCTATCCCGACTATATTTTCTGAAATACCTTCAGGTTTCTAATAGTAGAGACTATGTAAGGATAAGGAAGAAATATAATACTTATTAAGTACTTACAAAATACGAAAAATTTGGAAAACAAAGCTACAATTAAACTAACAAGTACCTGCTTAACGAAACAATAATTATTTTACTACCAGATGAATGAAAGCGATGTTCACTTTTAATCTAAATCCAGGGGTTCTCAAACTATGGGTCGCAACGCCCTGGGGGGGCGATATTCGCGCTGTAATATCTCAACAATTACTCTAGTCGAAAAACTGTATTAAAACGTCACTGAAATTGATCTTTGACAAAATATGACTGTCGAAGATGGTTGAGAAAATATTTTTTGGCGGCAATAGACATTTTAATGTCTAATTAACGGAGATGTGTCTAGAAAAAATTACAAATTCAAGTGAATTTATTTAATATTGTGTATGGGTTAGTATCAGCTACAACTGACGGTTGGTTGGCGGAGCACCTTTTACTAGTACAGAAAAGAGAGCTCATATTCTCTGTTCATTCAAATTAATGTCTGTTAGAGCACACACAGAGATCTTCTATTGACGACCTGAGTGGTTCAGTTGCTCAATAGACGTCTGCCACGCAGACGTCCCAGATTCGACTACCGGCCGGGCGAAAATTGAAATAGTAGATTTTAATTTCTTTCACGGGTCTGGGTGTTATATGTTTAATAAGAAGGTATTTCAAAATAAATAAATAGTCTGTCAGTTCTATGGCACCCATAACACAAGCTATGCTTATTTTGGCGCTGTGTGAATTAGCCGAGCACATTTATTATTTATTATCCTTTTAGAAGATCCTCTTTGAAGAGAAGTAGGGCATAGCAGGGTATCCCGTTCGAATTGGAGCCGCCCGACTGGGGAAGTACCTCCACCTTACAGAATACCGCAGCTAAACAATACTCTTTTAAATAGTGTTGTGTTTCTGCCGGTGTTTAAGGTTTCCAGAGCTCCATGGGGTGGGGATTTGGGGAACCGTGGCTTTGGCAGTGGAGGGGCATTTGTCTTTTTGCTGCCAGAGCAACGTGTTATAGAGGTGGGCAACGCATTGGCGGTACTCTTGGTGTTGCTAATGTCTATAGGCAGTGGTGACCACTTTCCAGCAGGTGGCCCGCTTGCCTGTTTGCCTACAGTATGACATAAAAAAAAATAAGTGCGTCGTAAAAAAATTATATTGTCGTGGTTTGGAAAAGGATGGGAACCCCTGACCTGTGACAAGAATCTCAATATTCGTGTTCGATGATAGTAAAACAATGTCGTAAAACCTTAACCCATGTACCTGATGTTGATAATAAAATTACTATTACGTTATTTGAGGGTTTGACGTAGAAATAACCTACCTGACAGAAAAAGTCAGATAACCCCCAACCAAGTTTACTTAAACTCAAATATTTTCTAAACTACTGCACCGATTTTAATGAAACAAAGCTAAGATGTATCGCGATTAAACTGGCTTTCAAATGAAGAATACCGCATTCAAATCGGTTCATCCGTTCGGGAGCTACGATGCCACAGACTGGCACACAGATTACATACATACATTGCGTAACAAATTTAAAGAAAATAATATACTCACTGTAACTAGTATTTATATCCTAGAAATAAGTCTCTTCATAAAGTCAAACCACAACATATTCCTTAGAAATACCAGCAGATTACTCAGACCGAGCTATGAATATAATATAGTTATACCCCAAACTAATAATAATTTATTCCTTAAAAGCACATACGTGAGTGGTATTAAAACTTTTAATCATTTACCTTATGAAATAAAAAAGTTGGATGGCATCAAATTTAAATCAACGCTTAAAGATTGGCTGTTACAAAAGTCATTCTACAGTCTATCTGAATTCTATAATTATAGAAATGATACCTATATTGTTCATTTAAAAAAAATGTTAGGCTTTGTTTTAAATTTAGGTTATTATTATGTTAAATCTTCTACGTGCTTTTAAAAGTGTTAAAATGGCAGCTACTTGTCTGTTTTAGTCATAGCGTATTTATAATAGGTAGTATACTATCATCTAGAATATTGTAGGTACGTCCGAAATGGACAACACTGTACTTAATAAGAAATTATTGTCAGTGTCCTACAATAAAAGATTTCTATTCTATACACAGATCCATAAATACACACATCAAACTTCAAACACTCCTTTTTTCTTTGTGGGTTTAAAACGAGAATATATGTATGTGAAGCTAGGAAGTTACTGGGGGGTGATTCTCGCGCTGTGAGATCTCAAATTTGACATTCTCTCTAATCAAAAAACTGTATTGAAACGTCACAGAAATTGATCTTTGACAATATACGACTGTCGAAGATAGGTGAGAAAATATCAATGTGTGTGCAATGGACATGTCAATTAACATTTCAGTGGACATTTCAATGTGAATTAATTGGTGATATGTGGTTATAGAAAATTGGAATTCGAGATGTCACAGCGTTAGGCCCCTGTTCGACTTAACTGTGCACCTGGCGCTCTGAGGTCAATCTGACGGTATCGTTAGGAAAACAAATTTTGTTTTCCTCTTACTTGATTTTTACGATTTTTTTTTAATGTCAATATGTGAAGTTGATGTGAAGTTTGTCGTAATAATAAATAATAACAATATTGGACAAAAAAATAGGAGATTTATGCGGGTCGCATATCCTGGGTCGCATGTACAAGGTGCACAGTTACGTCGAACGGTTTGTAGGTCAGGACAGGGCAAAGTGGAGATCCATAGGCTCTGAGGCCTCATGTGGGACAAAGCCGTGAAGTTTTATGTATGTAAAAAATTAAAAAAATTAAATGCTTGGGCAAAATCACACAGCGCCATCTAGCCCCAAAGTAGGCAAAGCTTGAGTTATGGGTGGCAGATAACTGATAAACTTCTTATATAATTTTCTTTTTAAAAACATACTTATTATACATAGTGTACCCAGACCCGTAACAGAAATTACAATTTAACATTTCTGCTCGGCCGGGAATCGAACCCGGGACCTCTGCGTGGCGACCGGCATAATCAACTGAACCACTCAGGTCGTCAAATGTATGTATTCGCTTGCAGAACATACGGTTTATAAGAAAACACAGAAGTAGTTTTAAGATGTATTAGAAATCCAAAAATGCGACTGTCTCATTACAAGTTGTGATGCGAAGTGGTTCAAAACGACGGTGCTTAACAAAATGCTTAACCTATATTTAATACGTAGAGTTTGCTCTAACGGAACTTATAGGCGCTCTCGTGAGCTGTGAGCGGCAACAGTATAATCTGTTCACACTGACTTATTTGGTGAAGGAAATTATGTATTTAAATGGATAATGTGCAGCAGTATTCGTTGAAACTCACATTCTATGTGTTTCTTGTATAATACTCGACATCTATACACAATATACGTAGCGTGATTGCTACGGCAAGTCGTGATTTTGAGCATTGTTTGTTCACCAAATAAGACAAGTCAGTTCAAACAGATTATATGGACTAGCTTACCACCCGCGGCTCCGCCCGCGTGGCCTATCATCATCATCACAGCCCGTAACAGTCCACTGCAGGACTTAGGGCCTCTCCCACGAAAGGGGAAGCTATTGCCATAATCTTCAAGCTTGGCAGGCGGGTTGGAGATCGCAGTGTGGCCTATACGTGATGAATGTTCAGGCGTTTCGGCCTGGCCAGGTTTTGGCCCGCGTGCCAAAACGACCGATGCTTAAAATTTGGGCCCGCAGTTAAAATTGTCTTTAAAAATGGTTTTAGGACAATTATGGAAAAAACATTTTAAATAAAATGCTTACCATCAGGCCGCAAGCTTGTTTACCACCTTAGTGGTATAAAAAATTTTGCTGCGGGCCAAACGCCTGAGGAAGAATAATACATTATAAAATCAGGTGTTTCGGCCCGCGGGCCCAATACTAGACCGGTTCGAAAGTCCTGAATGCACGTTATATCGCATAAGTGAGGGTGGGGAGGCCCGGAGGGAGAGACAAAAAAGTAGCACTTATTTATACGCGTACTTCTAGACCCTAACTTAACTACCTTTCAATTCAATTCAGTTCATTTATTTTGATAAACATAAATTTACACGTGGTAGGACTCTGTCAAGCCTGAGGAGTCCGCCTGAGTGAGTACTACCGCCTTATCTATTTCTGCAACAATACAAGCATTGTTGTGTTCAGTTTTAAAGGATAAGGTAGCCAGTAAACTTACGGGCTTAAGGCATTTCATCTTAGTCCTCACAGTGACAACGCACCTGCGGTTCTACATTTTCGTTAGCTGCTACCTAAATGTAAGAATTGTAGATGTTATGGGCGACAGTTACCACTTAACATCAGGTGGACTGTCTGTTCCTTTGTCACCAAGTAGAAAAAAAACTAACTACCTACCAAATTTCATCCAAATCCGTTTGATGCTGAAGAGGTGACATACGTACACACACAAACACAAACTTTCGCGTTTAATAATATCAGTAGGATTAATTAGGTTTAAGCACTTTAGATAGATTTAAAAAATTTTAAGCACTTTGAAAGGAATGAGTAGGAAAGCGGACCCTGGCAGAGGCCGGGATAAGCGCTTAGACGATGATTGCTTATAAAATATTTCAATATCAATCACTTACAATAACAAGGAACACATAATATGAGCAAAAGTGGCCTTATCCAGGCAAGCTTTACAGAAATTGAGACAGGAATTTTTCAGTAGGTAGTGTTCAGCCACAGGATATACAAGAATGCCTTACTTGCAAGGGGATTCCCATTTTAATTTTTTTATTATGTTATACCGCAGACAAACAGGCAAGCATGCTACGTGATTGTGCGTGGTCACCGCCGCCCATGGACAACAGCAACACCAGGGGCGCTACCGATGCATTGCCCGCCACTAAGGAGATCTCTAATATACCTCTTGAACAATCCCATGTCAGAGTCCAAAGGAAACAGTGTGGCTCGTTCCACATTCGAATCGTAGGAGCGAGAAATTTCCTTTCGAATCTTCGCGTGGACACCACTAGATCTACGTAATGAGGATGAGTTACTAGATGAGGTATTGGTTTACTAGAATTATTCCAACGAAGGATCCTATTGAATGAAATCGGTTTTGTAGTTTTTGGAAACCCTGGGAACGCTTTCTAAAACACTACGTTTGACACGAAAGAAAATTCTATCCTAAGTAGATACAGTACCATTTCTACGACATGTCAGTTCTCTCTATATGCGAGTTCTATCCAAATGAGTGAATGTATCTTGAATATGGAAGTATCTAAGAGAGGTAGGGCATAGCGGGGTATCTCGTTCGAATTGGAGCCGCCCGACTGGGGAAGTACCTTACAGAATATCGCAGCTAAATAATATTCTTTTAAATAGTTTTGTGTTTCTGCCGGTGAGTAAGGTTTCCAGTGCTCCATGGGGTGGGGATTTGGGGAACCGTGGCTTTGGCAGTGGAGTGGCATTTGCTTTTTGCTGCTAGAGCAACGTGTTATAGAGGTGGGAAACACATTAGCGATACTCTTGGTGTTGCTAATGTCTATAGGCAGTGGTGACCACTTTCCATCAGGTGGCCCGCTTGCCTGTTTGCCTACCGTATGATATTAAAAAAAAAAAAAAACTGTACGTAAATTACATCATATTGTTCCAATTAGAAAAATAATTATTATCGACAACAATAATTAATTGATAGTCCCTCGACAACATTACAATATTGTCTCGACCACACCCGACTCTTCTCATGAGCAATGCACAAGACAGGGAGGTAATTATTTAGTTTTACGGTAATGAAAGTATCACCATTTTTATATAGACCTGATGGTAAATGGCAACTGTCGCCCATAACATCTAAGATTCTTACATTTAGGTTGCAGCTAACAAAAATGCAAACCCGCAGGTACGTTGTAACTGTGATGACTAAGATCTTTCGGGCACTCGGCCCTCAGGAACCCATCGTCTCCACCCCAAATGGCGCAAATAAGTAGCCCTGGCCGAGGGATCCATATTTGCCCCGTTCGAGGTCTTCTACCGCTGATGCTGCCGCGCCGGCACTGGCAGAGGTAGCCCTAAGGTGGGAGGAAGCCAGGGTATCTACGCAGATCGCATCCTGGCACCTTTACGGTTATTATCAATGGCCTTAAACATATATTATAGATTATTCAAACAGCGTCACTGTTAATGGTACGGCACCTTCCCTGATGGCTCTAGAGGCCAACACGGGAAAGGCAGATTCGGTCACACAGTAAACAGACAATAATTCGCCCTGGATACGGTATTTACGGTTATACGGAGTAAATATTTTTTTCTACCGATAAGGCAAACAAGCTTACGGCCTGCCTGATGGTAAGCAGTCACCGCAGCCTATGGATGGACGTTTGCAATGCCAGTAAGTATTAGTAGTTTGCAATAATATTATTTTGATAGTTTTACGAGTGGCCATAAAATGTAGGCTTATGTCATTTTTGACGTTTAGTGCAGTCTACATATCTAGTTAATGACTTATCTGACTGTATTAGTCCCGTTATTTATGTCCTTACTTATGTAAGTATTTAATTTACTATTTCTCCTACCAAATTTTCTTCTTAATCTCACTTTTCTACTCGTAATTGAAAATGATCAACTAAAACCGGAATTGCTTGGCAACCGACATCTGAACAGTCGCGATTTGCGAAAAATCAAAAGTTAATTTGCTTAAACGAGATATTGCAAGGCGCATGCCTGGAGCCCATTCAGGAACAAGCCAAGAGGGAGAGGGCACAATGCGTTAGAGCGGGACCGCGATAGGACCCCCGAAAGTAAGGGAAACCCACTCCAGGAGTGATAAGTAGGTATCAGAGCTGCACATGTCCCACGCAATTTTATTATGTCATCCTTCCATCCATACGTGACATAATGCTATGCACCAATCACAGCTGCGCTACTACCGGCGACAATTACAAACGATGAACATTATGAATGAATTCGAATTCGAATCACAGGTTTGAAAATTTCAAAATTTAATTCCTCTCTTTTTTTACATAAACTTTTTAATGAAGGCGCTGGCCGCAAATCGTGGCGCAGCGGTGACACGTCACCGAGTTACCGACTAACTACATTAAGAAATTTTAGGTCACTAGGGAATACCGATCTAGCACTTAGGATTAATAGTAGGCGTGCCAATGGATTTAGTACTCACGTGATAGCCCGTAGCGACTTCGTCTCGAAACGCCGTCCAGAACACAAACTAAGCAACATAACAACACATAACCGGAGTGCGGAGGTTTCAAACGAAAAAATTAGATAATTTCTTTCACCCAGTTTGCTGCGGCACAGGTTAGGAACGGGCGTTCTATTTTTGAACCGGCGTGAGCGCGATGGATATCAGTCGTCACTATGCGGTGTGTTTTGTTTTTCTCTAATTCGCTTTTGCGGCCTGTGTTTTCGGAACTGTTTGGTGGAAAAAAAATCAATTGAGATTCGCTTAGGCAGTGGCCATTTTGAGAAGTGGATACGGCCGGGTTCGCTCGATGTACGCATGCGTGGAACGGACCAACGAGTGGGAAGTGCGCGCGGCTGCCTAGCGGAGTACGAATCTAGTACGCTGTTCGTGGCAGCCCACGGAACTGTCGTCTCCTTGTCAATAGATGCAAGTTTTTGTGCCAGTGGCGCCTCCTCAGTGTTTAAAGGAATTTATAGGTTTATTTTTTCGAAACATTTTGCGCGCGAATTTGCTCCTCTGTGGTTCGTATTTTGTACTTAGAGATTAACTATTTGCTCTGTGGTTGTTTCAAGTAAAGTGCCCTCCACTTTGTTGTAATATAAATTGAAATATATTATGAAAATGTAGATATTGGAACAATACAAGTTACATCGAAAGATTCGAAAGTAATATACAATGCACGGTTCTACTGATTATTTTTTATTAAAAACACGCTTGTAGAGTCATACAGATGACACATAATAGAGCAAGTGCTGCTCGTACAGCGTTATTTTTCTCGTTTTTTAATTTGTATTTTTTCTATTTTATTTTCCTTTAAAATAAACTTTCGGTATGAAATTTAAACCTTTTATTAGAAACAGATTAAAAAAGTTTGAATATTAGTGCATTTTTCGCCACCATAGAGTCGTACTATTTAGGTAGAGCATAAAGAAAAAAAATTATCTACAGAAGCAGAGAGAACATACCGAGTTTCAATTCGAGACAAAATGTCACACATCTCTAAAACACACACACTAAAGCAAATGCAGGGACGGAACAAGGCAGCCCATCTGCAATGTTATATTTTGCTACGAATTTCCACTCGTATACAAATCTGACTTGTGAGTATATTTCGCTCCGGGTGATTTTGTCATTTTTTAAACTCGTCCTTATAATTTCATATTGACATTATAATAAAAGGTAAGGTGTCTAGTGAATCAACCCACGCCCTGATACCTACCACCGTCTTTTTGATATCTCGATCCTACATACCGTGAATCGGCAGTGCTTATTTTTTCATGAAGGAGGGTTTTGAGGATTTTTACCGGTATAAATGTTTATTTGTTGTCTCATAACTTCTAAACTAAGTAGGTACCTACTTACTTATCGTTAGAAGTATCTTCATTATCCACAGGTTGGCCTGTGACTTCACAATAAATTGGTACATTAATATATTAAACAGGCAGCATATTCTTTATTTTTAGTAAAAATTCATATAATGATGATACACCAGGACTGAAGGGACTTGCATCTACTTATTATCTTGTTCTTCAAAATGTTTACAACGCAACACTTCCAATTTGCAACCCTGACATCGCCATGTCTGGACTTTAGGAAACCTAGAAAAACAAATAAATGTAAGTTGTTTCATAAAGTGTCAGAACATAAAAAATGTCATTTAGGTACATTTTTGGTATGAAACCCTAATTTATACATATTAAATTAAGGACCGCTATTTACAAGATTTGAGTAAGTATTAAAATTTTATCAATTTATACTTAATCCGACCCTGTTAGCATAAAAAGATTTTCGATCACCGAAATATTGCTCAATTTGCCAATAATTTTAAATATATCATTAATGGCATGTTGTTTTAAGGTAAAGCATTTCAATTATTGCAAATTCACACTATTACGATGTATATTTTTGTCACAAATTCCTAAAATTGATTCCCGATCGCCGCGACCACGAATGAAATTACTTACCGATGAAAAGATAATCCAGGTGTATTTCCATAATTTGCGCTTTCACATTAATTTGCACTAAATGACACCGCCTTTTAAACGGTTTGATTTAAATTTTATTAAGAAATTATAAAATTTACACCGATGTTTCAAAAGAAACGTCAGGTCCTTGTTAGCTTGAGAAGCATGTCGAACGTTCAAAACATTGCGCGCGTCATTTTCTCAGAGCTTTCTCAGAGCGAAAAACGGGATAGCAAGATTCATAATCATTGTAGAGAGAGCGAACAGGGAATATTTGTGATTTGTGTTTAGTCTGGTATGTCTGTGAGGTAGAGCTATTTCTTGTTAAACAAATTCTTTAAAATTAAATTGACGCAACCTGATTATAAACTTTATACCGATTCTTACTTATTCTCCTTTTTTTCATACTTACGCTGTTTAGTGATTTGGTATATATTTTTTTTATCATTGAATGTTTATTTATTTTTTCATTCAACGAGACAACGTGGCCATCTTTCTGGGAACCATACCGGGGGGGGGGGGGGAGTGAGGGCGTCGGTAGCCGGTCGGTTGGGTAGTATCCAACTCGTAAGCGAGAGTTGGATTCGAATCCCACTGCGGCCCATGACTCATTTCTGAGTTATATACAGTCCCGGTTGTGCCCCCTTGTTCTCTAGAGCACAACCTTTATTGCCAAGATGATGTATTTATACCGTTTAAGAGCGTCGGTGGCCGAGCGGTTAGAGTATCCGACTCGTGAGCCAGAGGTCCCGGGTTCGAATCCCGCTCCGGCCATGTACCATTAACTATTTTCTGAGTTATGTACATTAGTTGAATACTAACCGATGCTCTTACGGTGAGGGAAAACATCGTGATGGCACCTGCACATTCAGGTGACTGGATGTGTAACCATGATCCAATCTGGTCAGGTTTCCCTGGTAGGATGTAGTAGGTCATGGCGGTCAGATGACAGTCGCTTCACTGTAATTACCTGACCTGCCAAATCCTGGATCATGGTCAAGGCGGACCCCGGGCCCACTTGCGCGAGAGCACAACCGGACATTAACGCCAAGATGTTTTTTTTAATGTATTTGTACCGTTTACCATCAGGTGGGCTGTCTGCTTGCTTGTCACTGAGTAGCAGAAAAAAATCGAATTTGTCCTGGTTGCCTCACGTCAATGAGGTCAGCAGAAAAATGTATTTCTCATTTCAATCAATCAAAGGCCTCCAACGTTTCTTACCTCTGAACACCAATATCTCACTTGTTCAAACACTTCTTCTTTCTCTCCTTGATTACGCAGATTCCTGCTATTTAGATGAGAGCTTTAAGCCGTGTGGTATCCGGCAGAGTAGAATAGCACCAACCCCTTACACTCGTGGGTGTCGTACAAGGCGACTAATGTTTTCGAGCCAACAGATCTAGAGTCTCTATAGACTGGAAAATGGGCATCAGCGTTTTCCATTGTTGTATTTAAACACTGCAATCTCCAACCCGCCTGCCGAGCGTGGATTATGGCAATAATCTTCCTTTTCGTGGGAGAAGCCCTAAGTTCTGCAGCAGTTAAACAAATTAGAGCGTTTGCGAAGTTTATGCATACTATTCATCTTTGGTTTGCGAAAATATGACCATGTTTCTAGCTATAAATCTCTGATCGAATGACTATCCGCCTGCGTAGGAATATATAATATAATAATATATAATAATTTTTATTTCTTAAATCAACATTTGTAGTGGGTACATCAGGTTGAACACTCCCAGTAGACAAGTATTATTTGTCTGTGTTGGGATAGTTCGCTCCTCCTTAACGCTGTCTTACATTTCTTTTACGTGATTCAGAATGTATACAAATATACTCGTATCCTATCCACCCTCAATAATATCCTCTACAACCCATCTGCTCCACATATCTCCGTGAACGGTGGCATGGCTGCCGAGTCGCCCTTTTCTGTGGACTTAAGTATAATATAGGTTTGTATATACTTAGTCTGGCTATAAATTCTGTTACAATTAAAAATATTCAAAATATTACATTTGAATTTGGAATCTGTCATTTTTAAATGATTTTTCATTGTCTTTTCTTATTTTGGCGCCAATACATCGTACAATATTTTGCGATATTAAAATGGAGTGGGGTGATAAAGAGAACCGAATCGCTGTGATTGCATTACATAAAGTAGGTGTGGAGCCAAATGCAATTTTTAAAACTCTCCATACGCTTGGTATTAGTCAAATGTTTGTGTACCGGGCTATTAATAGGTACAATGTGACCTCCTCTGTTTGTGACAGAAAAAGATCTGGCCGTCCACGTAGTGTTCGTACGAAAAAGGTGGTCAAAGCAGTAAGGGAAAGAATTCGAAGATCCTAGAATCCTATCCGAAAGCAAAATATTTTATCTCGGGAGATGAAGATAGCACCTAGAACCATGTCTCGTATTTTAAATGATGACTTAGGACTTGCAGCCTATAAGAGACGTACTGATCATTTCTTAACTGATTATTTAAAAAAGAATAGGGTGGTAAAATCGAAACAACTACTGAAGCGGTACGCAAATGGAGGTCCCTTTTTACAATTGAGCAACATTTTAACTAACAAAATGACCGTATTTATGCTCAAAGCTCTAAGAAAGCTTCCCAATTAGTCGACAGAGTGCAACGTGGGCATTATCCGACTTCAGTGATGGTTTGGTGGGGTGTTAGCTATGATGGAGTGACTGAGCCATACTTTTGTGAAAAAGGTATCAAAACATCAACACAAGTGTATCCAGATACAATTCTTGAGATGGTAGTTAGGCCCCTTAACAACACCATGTTCAATAACCAAGAATGGTCCTAACAGCAAGACTCGGCGCCAGGTCACAAACCTCGGTCCACGCAGTCTTGGTTAGAATTGAACGTTTCCGACTTCGTCAGAGCTGAAGACTGGCCGTCGTCTAGTCCCGATCTTAATCCGCTGGATTATGATTTATGGTCAGTTTTAGAGAGTACGGCTTGCTCTAAACGCCATGATAATTTGGAGTCCCTAAAACAATCCATACGATTGGCAGTGAAGAATTTTCCCATGGAAAGAGTGCGTGCTTCTATTGATAACTGGCCTCAACGTTTAAAGGACTGTATTGCAGCCAATGGAGACCACTTCGAATAAGCTTTTTATATTTTAAATTGTTTTATATTTACGTATTAAACTAACACATTGTAAAAGTAATAAATGTTATTTGCAATAGAAAAATATTTGTTTTCTTTATTACAATATTTATGGCAGGACTAGGTATAATGTCGGGCGCGGTCATTGTCGAGCACTGACCAGCTCTGTCTGGTATTATGGGACACGGTCCGGCCGTTGACAATTTGTACCTCTCTAGTTCCGGAGACAAAAACGATTTCAAATCAACCACGTTGTAGCGACATTACGTCAACAATACTCATATTCCAAGTACACGAACACCAGGTTGGCAAGCATCACACAGCGCCATTTTGCCCGAAAGTAAGCAAAGCTTGTGGTATGGGTGTTAGATAACTGATAAAAATAAAAATAAATTTTTAAATACATACTTATTATACATACTACATAACAGAAATTAAAATTCATCATGAAGTACGTAAATGAAGTTTTTTCTTCATACTAATTTCAACGTAAACTCAAACGAGATAGTAAAGTAAAATCGAAGCAAGACTTACACTCAGCCCCCTGTTCTATCAAATAAAACAATAAATAAAATTCCGAAGGCCTGCTGGAAGAGATTTCTTTTAGAAATAAGTAGCGCCTGTTGTGCCATTTATTATTTTGCCTGTTATTCACTATGTATTTCCTGTGCGCAATAAACTGTTAAATAAAATACATTATACTATCTTCCCATAAGCAAGGTACCTACATCAGTCAAATCGTGACGTAGAACTGTTTGTCATGCAAAAACTTTACATCACTTCGGTAATTCGTATTACTAATTCTGTTACTAATACCTATCGTATTAAATAAGGATAATATTTTATATTGTGACCATCAAGCTAGATTTTCTGGAAACCAGCGTTATAATTGGCTGCTGCCTTTATCTATATAAATAATAACCTAACTACCTGAAGAGGTCTTCCCTGGAGAGTACAACATGGAGTTCTTCAAAAAAGGGGTGAAAGGTTTTTACGGGGTCGGCAACGCGTGAGTTAGGTCTGGTATTCCAAACATCCATAGGCTGCGGTGACTGCTTACGATCAGACGTTCCGTTAGCTTGTTTGCCACCATATTGGTATACAATAAAAATACGCAGACGGTGATACATGCATCCGACGCGTACTGAAGCCCGGGGACCCAACACGTCGACGACGCGTCGGATACAAGTCGCACGCAACTGACATGCAACTTGACACTGACATGACGCTGCATAATGTCTGTCCAGTCTAACTGATTTGGTTAAATTATATAGATTTTTTTTTATATACGGGAGGATTAACGGGATAATTTGCAGCAGTATTCGTTGAAATTCTCATTCAATGTGTTCCTTATACAATTCAAAGCATCTATACACAGTGTAACACAATGGACGTGTGGTGTCCGGCAGAGTAAAATAGCACCAACCCGTTACACTCGTGGGTGTCGTACAAGGCGACAAATGTTATAGAGATAAAAGATCTAGAGTCCCCGTAGGCTGGAAAATGGACAGCAGCGTTTTCTATTGTTATACTTATAAGACTGCGATCTCCAACCCGCCTGCCAAGCGCGAAGATTATGGCAAAAGCCTCCCTTTTCGTGGGAGAGGCCCTAAGTCTTGCAGTGGACTATTATGGGCTATGATGATGATGATGATACACAGTGTACGTAGCGTGATTAATACGATAAGTCGTTATTTTGGGTATTGTTTGCTCCCCGAATAAGGCAAGTTACTCTGGACAGGTCATACGTGTCTCCTAGGGATGTTCCAATTTTTGTTTAATTTAAGCTAGAAACTAGAAAGCAGTTGGGACCCTTGGGGTCTACAAATTTCGGATCCTGATCAATTAAATATTATAATTTACATTTTATTTATTACTCTTACAGAAGAAAAATTACGTATATGATATGGTACGTGTTGCGTCATGTATGAGTTGCCTCTTACTATAGTTTTCTAACACTAGTGTTATAAAAATAAGGCAAACCTTAACGAACAACTTCACTGATATTTGACGATGAATTGTAATATTTTAACAGCTGATCCGACTTGCAATTGTTTTACTGCTGTATTTAAATTGATGAAATCTTGAATCTACTTGATTGTTAATAAATAAACAATAAACTGTCAATCTTGACATTTGTGACTGGTGCTTCCATTCTGCAGAAAATCAATATATTTAATCTCAATCAATAAGTAAAAAAGCACGTGTAACGTTACATCTCGTTCCTTATTATTCTGGTGACCAAAGATTATCATTCAACACTAGCTTTGTCCGTTACTTTACTTGCTTAAAATTTGGTTATTACGTTCCGGACCCGTGTCACAGGAACCGTATGGAACTTTGGAATGTAGCGACATCTATCGCTCCAGCAGGCAACTCAACGATACTCACATTACGAGTACAAGGTTGGCAAGCATCCGCATATAGATGGCGCTAACCGTCCTACATTGCGCTAGAGAAATGTGCTAACTTCCACGGCATATATACAACTTCCGACGATCAACTGTCGGACCCTTGGTCCCCTGGTCACAACCAAGGAATAAATAGTGCATCCCAATGAGCAGTTTTCCAATAGGTATCTAAAGCATTCCTAACCACTCCCTAGATGGCGCCCCGACAATTTTGGTAATTGATAATCGCTTGAAATAGGTTCTTAGCAAAGATGATATAAACACTGGGTACGTTGTATTGGATAATATTGTATTTATCAATAGTTTTTAACCCTTTAGAGGTTGTAATAAATTATTACCGACAAAACAAACATCAATTTGACTAAGTCAATTCGTTTCATGGACACTAGGATCAAAAATGGACGCAATATAAATCACAGATAATATGAAAGGTTTGTATTAAAAAACATTTCGTTGAACCTTTTGGTAAAAAATTACCAAAATTGTAGGAGCGCCATCTATTGAAGCTTTTTGAAACCAATTTATAATACCTACTGGAAAACTCCTCATTTCATCCAAAATGTGTCGTCCTTAGCAAGTTAGATGTACAACGCCCTTAGCATAATATTCAGAGTTTCCTTTTACGTGACATTTATGGTCACCCTACTTGTCACTCACGATAACTCAGTCGTACAAAGGAAGAGCTATAGGAAGCTTATTATTAAATATTAAGGGGTCTATTGAAAATTTAATTATTTCTCCAATGAAGTATGTGACACGCCTAATTATTACCATGTTCTCCACCGCGCATATGTTGTGTTGTGTATTTGTGTTGTTGTTGTGTTTCAATTTTACTCAGGCAGGTCAGTGTCCTTATTTTCGTAATATTTAAAAATGATAATTTATTAACTAAATTTTATTTGTATTTGACATTTATCTATATTTGATAAAACTATTCCATTCCATTTTCAATCATAATATTAAATGATATTTAATGAATAATAATTTTAAGAACATACCTAAAATAAGTATTACCATTATTGTAATATACATTTTAATTTCTTTGTTTGACATTCGTAAGTGCTATATATAGCTTAAACTGAATAAATTATTTTGACTATTGACTAAAAAAATTCATCATGGCGTTAATGTCCCGGTTGTGCTCTCGCGAACGAGGGCCCGGCGTCCGCCTTGACCATGATCCAAGATTTGGCAGATCAGGTAATTACAGTGGAGCGACTGCCGTCTGACCTCCGTGACCCTGCTACCAGGGGAACCTGACCAGATTGGATCATGGTTACACATTTAGTCACCTGAATGTGCAGGTTCCATCACGATGTTTTTCCTCACCGTTAGAGCATCGGTTAGCATTCAACTAATGTGCACATGGCCACAGTGGGATTCGAATCCAGTACCTTTCCGTAACCACTCGCCCACCGACTATTAACTATTAAAGGACGTAGAAACCAAAGGGACGCATGCAAAATTCTAAAACATTTCTAGTCGAACTTCACTGCGACGATCAGCTTACCCCTTGTCAGGTATCCATTGGCAACTGATTAGCATTTTCTTCTACCTGAAATGGAAATATGCTGGTCACTGACAGCTTTAGATTTTTTTTTATGTAATACGTCAGACAAATAGTCATGCGAGCCACCTGATGGAAAGTGGTCGCAGCCGCCTATGGACATCAGCAACACCAGGGGTGCTACCAATGCGTTGCCCGCCTCTCAAGATACCTCGAATATACCTCATGAAGGATCCCATGTCATAGTCCAAAGGAAACACTGCGGCTGGGAGCTCATTCTACAGAGTACAGTCATCCTGTGTAAGGAACAGTGTATTGTTTTTCAACAAAGTAACTGAGGATATTCAGAAACTTCCCTTCGATAAGTTTAAATTAAATAATAGTAGTTTATGCAACATATAAAAGAGGGTATTAAAACATGAGTATCTATTTATATGATAATAGTTTGACACGAGTGTTTTAATACCTAATTATATGCAGTTGCATACACTACTTTATTTATGCTCATATTTTTATGTTAAAATATCGTACCTATAATTTTCTCAACTTTGCTGGAAGTAAGCTGCGAGTCAGTTCTGTTGTATCTACGCGTCACAGATATCAAGCGGCGGGAAATTCTCGTCACTACTTTCACATTTATCTATTTATTTGCTTCAAACAAGAAAAAACATTCACAAACACAACTAACATCGATTAGAAAAGAATATTCTGTTTAGCGGGAAAATAATTACTTAGAAATATAGACAGGAAAATTTAAATTTTGAATTATTAAGAATATTCTGTTCAGCGGGAAAATAATTATTCACAAATATAAACAGGACAATTTGAATTTTGAATTTGTTAAAGACATTTTCAGGTATTCAGCCTACATTTGACCGTGTCCGGGCGCCCGACAAGAATTTAAAAAATATAAGTGTTGCATAATGATTAAAAAGTTATTTTACGCAACGAAAAGTAATTTTTTAAAATTTTATGGACTGGCGTAAATAAAGTGTCTCCTTAAACGACTGTTTTCGAAAATTTAATTGTAACATTACGATACGAGTGTAGATAAAGTTGTCTTACGTTACAGCTGTAATGAAATTAGTATGGGAAATGCTGTATCGAAAAGTAATTTTTTAAAATTTTATGGACTGGCGTGAAAAAAGTGTATCCTTAAACGTCTGTTTTTGAATAGTACGATACGAGTGTAGATAAAGCATATTATTTTATAAAAAAATAAATGAATGACCAAAGACCATGGGTATGAAATAATTCATAATGATTTTTTATTATTTATTAGATTTTTGATATTGTTCTTATCATTATATGGCATATGTAAGCCATGTATGCCATGTTATTATTCGTAAATTCTGACATTATTTACCACAACCATTAATTTTCTATTGACATTACATACTCACACAGACTTCAAACAAATGTCTGTCTCTAAATAATGAATGAAGCATGCAAATGGCCGCCATTTTATAAATATGTGAGGTCTCTTGATATTATTATTGTGATATATAATAAGACCACGCTAAGTCCAAATCCCAAGATGAGTGAATCTAATAAAGAAATTAGATACATTTTCAAATTTTACTACAAAAAAGGTAAAAATGCAAAGCAAGCCGCGAAAAAAATTTGCAATGTTTATGGACCTAATGCAGTGTCTGTGAGAGTAGCACAAATTTGGTTTAAGCGTTTTCAATCCGGAAATTTTGAATTCAAAGATGCACGTCGCTCTGGTCGCCCTGTTACGAATAAAATGGATGCTATTTTTGAAAAAGTGGAGCAAGATCAGTGGCATATCAGTAGTTACGACGTAGCTGAAGAACTGGGACCACAAAACAGTTTTGGCGCATTTGAAAAAGAATGGGTACACAAAAAAGCTCAAATATTTGGGTACCTCACGAGTTCTCTGAAAGAAACCGTGTACTCATTTATGATTCTTTATTACGACGTAATGAAACCGAACCATTTTTAAAGAAATTGATAACTGGTGATGAAAAGTGGATCACGTACGACAAGAACGTGCGAAAAAGGTCATGGTCAAAGGCCGGTCAGGCTTCACAGACTGTGGCGAAACCCGGGTTAACTCGCAACAAGGTGATGCTGTGTGTGTGGTGGGATTGGAAGGGCATTATTCATTATGAGCTGTTACCACCAGGCAGGACCATCGATTCAGAACTCTACTGCGAACAACTGAAAAGATTAAAGTAAGAAGTTGAGAATAAGCGGCCGGAATTAATCAACAGAAGGGGTGTGGTTTTTCATCATGATAACGCTAGACCTCACATATCTTTAACCATTCAGCAAAAATTAAGAGAGTTTGGCTGGGAGGTGTTAATGCATCCGCCGTATAGTCCTGACCTTGCACCTTCAGATTTCCACCTGTTTCGGTCTCTTCAGAATTCTTTAGGCAGTGTCAGGTTAACATCACGAGAGGACTGCCAAAACTACTTGACGCAGTTTTTTGATCAGAAGCCCCAAAATTTCTATAGCAATGGGATCATGTCCCTACCTATAAGATGGCAAAAAGTTATCGAACAAAATGGTACCTACAGACTTTAGTTAAATGTAAATAAACTATATTAAAAGGACGCCATAACTTCAAACCAATCTTATCTGGCCCCGAGTCTACAAATAAAATATTTACAAACCATAGTAAATCAACTAAAACTACCACTAAAAAGTCAATCAATCAATCAATTTTTTTATGAAATGGCAACGGGTCGTTCAACAGCTTGCCAACCATTATTGCCAGTGTCAAAGTGCAAGGAGAACACACTGAAAAAGTTTGACTGGTTTGAGAGGAAAAAAAAAGAATACTCAACATTGCATTACCCATCTGTGGCATTGTCTGATGCCAAGAAAAATATATAATTTGGATAACATGCAAATTATGCTGTGGTGTAGAGTAATGTCATCCACATCCGGTGGCCACATAGAGAAAATATTTACTAACGTAATAGAGCAGCCATCACAAACAAAAATATTGTACCAACCTGTCACGTGCGGGAGGTGCGGGGGAGGCTGCTAAGTCATAGAATGACCGATGAAATGTTATCATTTTCTTTATTTTTGGCCCTCGAATGGTTCGTACAGTTTTTAATGCACAACATGGCGTTTTTTTGAATATCCAAGCCACTGTCAGATTGGTCCGCGTCGCGCAATGTCTCAGAACTGACTGCGGCCACTGTTGTCCATGGACCGCAAAGCGTGGTTCAAAGAAAATACTTGCGGTGTCTCCTCTATTACTTTAGTTAATATTTTCTCTATGTGTGGTGTACAGTAATGTCATCCACATCCGGTGGCCACAATGGTCCGGGTATTCTTAAACTTTCAATCAGTCGTTACCAGGTGCTTACCGCGATAGGTTGACGAGCAGAAATAGAGGTGACGAATTAATGTGCATCGCCTTACTGCTTGGCGCGAAGAAAGAAGATAGAAATGATAGCAATCATCGAGATTAACATTTCGGGTGACAGCTGTCAAACTTAAAAGTGCTATCTCTCAGAAACCATTCGTCCTAGAACACTAATTTCTAAAGATAAATGATAGTACTCGTCGAGATCTACATTTCGAGAGTACGTCGAGAGTACTCTCAAAATGTAGTTCTTGTCTTTAAAGCAACTGTGTTCTAGGACCTTCAGTTTCCGAGTAGCAGGATAGTAACCTTGGACTGGACCCTGGTCAAGCCCCAGGCTAAAAGAGCCAATCCTTGACCCGGGTCAAATTCGGGTATTCATTCATTCATGTATGCACGGCTGATATTGCCTACCCGCATTTTTTTCTCCTCCTCATCCAACATTCCAACTTTACATAAACATATACATTTACCTCTTGCCATGCAAAATCATTAGGATCACGGTTGTATTATATCCTTGATAATCCTTGTTTTTCATTCCAACATGGGAATTGTTGCACTGCCAAAATAATTTACTCAGAGTCAACCATAGAGTTATTTCCCAGGTATACTAATATGTCCGATGATAACAGATCCGCCCGGATCGGCCTAGCCCGGAATGCTATCGGGCTATATATGCCGGATATAAGAAGATTATATGCAAACCTCGCTCTTTCTGACCGGTTTGAACGTTTTGACCGGATACACTCTCCGGGCGTCTTCGGGATCCTTCTGACCGGTCGATCTGTCTATAAGTGTGTGACGGCTAGTACATTTTCTATGAAAATATGACCTTCAAGTTGCAACAGTTGCCCTGCCCGGCGATGACCGCAAGGTCTGTACCCGGCCTTAGGCGTGGATTATATCAAGCGTCAGCGACGCAGGTTGCGTTGTGCTGTCAACTCAAATTGTATGAATCCCTAATGCGCGCGCCGACACAGGTCGGCCCCGACATCGGCACGCGCATACAATTATGTAAAAAATTGTCTAAAAAACGAATAGACTTAACTCTTAAGAGAGGTAGGGCATAGCGGGGTTTCCCGTTTGAATTGGAGCCGCTCGACTTGGGAAGTACCTCCACCTTGCAGAATACCGCAGTTAAACAATACTCTTTTAAATAGTATTGTGTTTCTGTTTCTTTACAATCAAGTGTCTTCATACTTTATCCTCCAAATAATGGTACCTTTTTCTAACCTTAAACGAACAGTAGAATGTAGGTGAATTTCATAAAAACAATATCTATTTAGCTAGAAAAGATAAAACTTAATAGGTTCCGCTCGTAAAACAGATGACGAAATTTAAGGAGTAATTAATTATAATTTTCATGTCACTTACTCCGTGACTCAATATTTTTAAATAAATAGTGCCATAACTAATATTACGACCGGCTGAATTAGGAAGAGAATAGACGCAGCGATTAGGTCAGGCAGGAAACTGCTGTACCAACAGTAGGCCTAGGTAGTTAACCTGCAGCATTTGCTTAAATTAAGCTTCATCTTATCGCAACTTCTTAATTATATATTATACTACCATTTTGTTATCTGAAGCTAATTACCTTCCATCCCTACCCGGTAATATTTCCTACGTGAAAAAAATTAACAACTGAGTCTAAATTTCATCATTTCATCTTGGATCGATAACCTAATTAACCTCGTTTTCCCCGTTATCCACACTGTGAATTTCTGCACTAGAGGTCAGAGTGATAAGGCATCGGTATGAGTAAAGCTACGTTTACACTGAGCTCTACAGAGCCAATGAATATCTAAAATACTGAATTGTAAGTTCTACATATCTGATATAATTTAAGAATATTCCAGTGAAATAAAAACGGTTGTTTTACTAAAATATTATTTAATATTTAACAATGTTATTTACAACATTTAACACAGATCTTATCAAATGAGGATAAATACAACTTTATTACTAACAAAATGTAAACTCTGCTTAACATTTCGTAGTTACTACTTCGCACTAGAGGTCAGAGTGATAAGACATCGGTACTTTACTACTTCGCACTCGTCGAGATCGAACGTATCGTTGTGTATTAATAAATAAATTGATTTAAATTCCTCTTCAGAATGCGTAACGCTTTTGTGTTCAGTCTTTTAATGTTAAGTGTAACAAGTGAACATAGGATAAGGAGTACGGAAAGCAATTCCTCTGACGAAGAAATGGTAAGTAATACCTGATAACAACATTGTAATTGAACGGAACAAATCAAGTTGATTAAACTTTAGTTTTCTTCGGACGACAGGATGGTACCGCACTACATGATCCTATTTGGTGGTTCGTAAGATATCCGTCAGAAGAGCTTTGGCTCAGTGAGCTGGGAACAGAGTATCCGCGGATCAATATGTTCGGAGAAGAAGTACCAAATTCCCTCCAGGTAGGTTTCGCTGAGATACTTGTGAAGCTTATGCTTCTGTCATGGCGTTAATCTTCTGTTCTCTTGTTCTAGTTCATACTACTTGGTAGACTGGAGGATGTCATATTGGTCTGAGTCGATTGCCCACAGCGATTGCTCAGAGAGCTCTTAGAGATGTGGGAGCGAATATCTCAGAGGAGTGCCATACGATATTTAAACAACGTAAGGCAAAATTCTGGATCTGCCCGGTTCTATCTGAACCAATTACATATTTGGAAATAGGCGGTTTGCTGATGAGCGGCCTTTGGAGGTGTGCAATCTCAGCCGTCTCTTTTCTAATGACCATATTTAGAAACATCGTCCCAGTACTGATTTCTCAGGTTAATTTCCTAAACTAAGTCCTTTCGGAGATCACGGTCTAATTCAACGTAGTTTAATTGTAATTAATATTATAAAAATACGACTGGACACTTTGTTAGTTGTATATTTATATATATATATATATATATATATATATATATATATATATATATATAGTATATACTTAGTAAGCTTAGGTCCGTTCACAACGCTTGCGTGGCATTGTACTGAGTTAAATAAATGTTCTTTATTCAAAAATAATTAATTAATAAAACTGAAATGTTTCAATCTTATCTTTTTTTTTTTATCTAAGTTTTTTCTTTTAATTGAGTGACCGCTATGAGGCGTGCACTTTTGGATTTTCCAAACTTTTTTGATATTTCAGCCATTTGCGATATTTTCATAGTAAATAGCGTTCTCATGGAGTCAATGTGCGCATGCGTTCCTATCAATTTACAATTAACTCAACGAACCGTATGAGGTCGTTCCAATCGCCGAAGAATCTATTACTATCAGCGGGAAAATTGAAATATTTGTTTTATAATGAACTTTTAAATCAACGAGACTTATTTTTGCATTTCAGTGCTCAGAGAAACCCTGCTGCCCCTACTACAACGTTTTAGGATTCTACGTCGGGACAGTCCACTGCTTCCAGTTCGGAGTTAAAGTTTGCAGAAGAGAGCGAGCAAATTTTGAAGTCGAAAATATTCCCAGCGGTTAGGGAATATTTTCGACTTCTAGATCAATTGAATAGCACAAATCATCAAGAGATGAGTAATAGGTATTGGTCGTCTTTGACAACGCCACCGCCTACCCCGCAAACAACTCGCCGGCAAACAATTCGCCGGTCAAGTCTTACATTGAGATTCGGACGATAGACATCTTTAGTGATAAGTATCTTATTTAATCAATCATGGCTCTGAAGTATTGTAAACCTTGTTTTTATCATCTCAATTAATCAGAGCGATTATTGTTATTAGGCTTGAAATAAAATTTACCAAATTTATAAATTGTTGTTTTTGTCCATAATCAAAAATGCGAGTACAAAAGTAATGAACTCTTGAGTTAAGTATAATTTGATTTTGGTACAGACAAAATTGATTCATCGAAATGAAATGAAACAATATTCCATTGATTCAATTTTGGAATTATCTTCTGTATTTATCGAAAAAAAATGATGCGCATGACCCTTTAAAATCCATTCATCATCATCATCATCATCATCAGCCAGAAGACGCCCACTGCTGGGCATAGGCCTCCCCCAGAGATCTCCACAAAGACCGGTCCTGTGCTTTCCGCATCCAGCTGGTACCTGCGATCCTTACCAGGTCGTCGGTCCACCTTGTAGGAGGCCTACCCACGCTGCGTCTACCGGTACGTGGTCGCCACTCGAGAACTTTACTGCCCCATCGGCCATCTGTTCTTCGAGCTATGTGCCCTGCCCACTGCCACTTCAGTCTGGCAATCCTTAGAGCTATGTCGGTGACCTTGGTTCGCTTGCGGATCTCCTCATTTCTAACTCGATCGCGCAAAGAAACTCCGAGCATAGCTCTTTCCATTGCCCTTTGGGTAACAGTGAGCTTTCTTATAAGGCCCATAGTGAGTGGCCACGTTTCAGCTCCGTAAGTCATCACTGGCAACACACATTGGTCAAAGACCTTCGTCTTGAGACACTGCGGTAATTGGGACGAAAATATGTGGCGTAGCTTCCCGAACGCTGCCCAACCGAGTTGGATTCGTCGATTGACCTCTTTTCTCGAAATTGGACCTACCTAGCCGGACTATTTGTCCTAGGTGTGTATAGTCGTCAACAACTTGAAGTGGAGTGCCTCCAACTGTCACTGGAGTAGGCACAACATGGACATTCGACATAATTTTCGTCTTGTCCATGTTCATTTTAAGACCTACTTGTTGAGAGGCACTACAGAGGTCATCGAGCATTTTGCCCAAGTCTTCCAGGGTTTCAGCCATGACTACGATATCGTCAGCAAATCTGAGGTGCGTGAGGTACTCGCCGTTAATATTGATGTCAAGTCCGTCCCAGTCCAGAAGCCTAAAGATATCCTCCAGTGCAGCGGTAAACAACTTCGGAGATATGACATCACCTTGTCTAACACCTCGCTGCAGCTGAATAGGTTCTGTGGTCTTGTCCTGGAGACGAACTGACATAGTGGCGTTTTTGTACAAACACTTCAATGCTTCGATATATCGATAGTCAATTTGGCACCGCTGTAGAGACTGGAGCACCGCCCAAGTTTCGATCGAATCGAAGGCTTTCTCATAGTCCACAAACGCCAAGCATAATGGCCGGTTATACTCTTCGGTCTTCTGTACAACCTGCCGCAGCGTATGTATGTGGTCTATGGTACTAAAACCTTTTCGGAATCCGGCTTGTTCGGGAGGCTGGAAGTCATCAAACCTGCGTGCGAGACGATTCGTAATGACTCTCGAAAACAGCTTATAGACATGGGTCAGCAGCGATATTGGTCTGAAGTTCTTCAAGAGAGCCTTATCACCTTTCTTGAAGAACAATATCACTATGCTTCTGTGCCATGCTTCCGGCGTTTTGCCCTCGAGGATGACGGAATTGAACAGCTTCTGAAGGGTCTTAAGCACAGGTTTGCCACCAGCTTTCAGAAGCTCAGCCGTAATTCCATCATCACCCGGCGCCTTGTTGTTCTTAAGCTGTTTGAGAGCCATACTAATCTCGTACAGGCTGATGTCCGGGATATCTTCGGTGTAGTGTCGGGTCAACTTGGCTCTGGGGTCTTTTGCCATACTGGTAACAGGTGCCCGTGTTGTCGTGTATAACTGTCCATAGAACCTCTCGACTTCCCTCAAAACCTCGGACTTGGTCGAAACAACTCTGCCGTCATCCGTTTTCAGTCTCGTCAACTGGCTCTGTCCAATCGACAGATCTCTCGCAAAGACTTTAGAGCCTTTGTTCCGCTCTATCGCCGCCTCAATATTGGTAGTATTGAAGCGGCGTATGTCGCGAGTCAGAGACTTGGAGATCTGTCGATTAAGTCGCCTAAATTGAGAGACATCATCAGGGGATTGCAGAGTCATTCCGCGTCTTTCTTCGATGAGTTTGAGGGTATCGTCGGAGATTTTGTTTGTTCTGTTTGTACGGCAGGCCTTATAAAACTTTGACCCAACCGTATAGATAGACAGTTTCCACGAACCTGTTATTATAGTCGTCCACGTCGACGCACTCTCCTAGGCACTCGAAGCGATTTTGTAATTCGAGTTGAAAGCTCTCGGGGTTTTGGATTTGGATGGGTACAGGCCGGAGCGTGGACCTCATCAATCTCGATCTTTCCAGCTGGGGATTAATATTCAATGTGCCTCTTACCAAGCGGTGATCACTGCCAATTTTAACGCTATTGATCACCGAGACATCATTGAATATATGACGTTTCGTAGATAGGATGCAGTCAATCTCATTTTTTGTGACACCATCGGGACTAACCCACGTCCATCTGCGATGATCCGGCTTCCTGAAAAATGAGTTCATCATAAAGAGTCCCTCCTTCTCCATAAAGCCGGCCAGCATCTGGCCACGGGCGTTCCGACTTCCAATTCCAAATTGCCCCACTCTCAACTCGTCTCCGCCTCGTTTGCCCAGTTTCGCGTTGAAATCCCCCATGACAACGGTATAATGTGTCTTGGAGGTATGCATGGCTGTAGAAATATCCTCATACATAGCCTCCAATTCATCGTCGGAGTGAGTCGAAGTCGGTGCGTAGACCTGTATGACCTTCAACGAATACCGCTTGGTAATTCTGAGTATAAGGTACGCTACCCTAGACGACACACTCTCGATTTTGACGATGTTGTTCACGAGGGATTTGTGGACGAGGAACCCGACACCACCTAGGGACAGTTGGTCGCCCTCCCGGATGTAAAGCAGATTTCCGGACTTTAGGGTTATCGAGTCCTCCTGTTCAGAGTCACTCTGTTTATTATATTTTTTATACATATGGCTGCCTAAGATGTCAATTTTCCAGATGTGCCAGTAAAAATACTTTTGATTTATAATTAAACGAATAATAATTGAGTTGTGGTTTTATAATCAGTTACTCGCAATTAAGTAACGATTCTATTAAAATAAAAATCAAGCAAATTAGTTGTGTTTTTCGAAAGTTATCGAGATTACTAGTACACTGTTTCATGCGATCTTTACAAGATTTTTTCAGAAAAATTGATTTTTATATAAATTGCAGGGTTAATCGGCTATATATTGTTGGAAAAAATGATCATAGATGCTTTTTCTTTATTTCAGTATGCAAGTCGACTTACTATAACCACGAATAATCAATTTATTTCATTATAAACTCTAACGAATCCGAGATTTCGATTTTTAGGCGAGAGTAGAGCATACCTACGCTAGCGCTTAAGGCATACAATAGTGGTCCCTTTGATTGTTCTAAGTTTGTATTAATAAATAACCATTTCTTGGAGGAGTATCATTTGTAAACTATTCCATGACATGGAAGCTCCAACCGTTGACATGGTACCTAACAGATATGTTGATGATCACTCAGCTGCTACGTGTTATCAAAACACTCGTGGTCTTCTTGAATGGAAAGCTCTTGAGTAAATTGGTTTTCAATTAGCGATAGTGATACTTGAGACATTTCAATCAAAGCGTGCCAATTGATAGGACTTTGATCAGGCCTTTTCAATCGATTTTTTGCTACTTCTAATCATTTCTTTCTGATATCACAAGTTTTCCTATTTACATATTCAATAGTTAAACACAGAACCATGAGATTACCCATCAATCAAAGAATCAATTATGAGGTAGTGGGTAGGTGTTACCTAGGGTACGAACATGCAGGAAGGTACTGTTGAAATAGGTTTCACTTACTGGTCGCGACAGCTGTTGCAGGACATGTAAACACCCAAATATTCTTTGGGATTTGGTATGATCCTCTTGTCATGTTCCTTCCGTAGCCATGGTTGGTCATGATGGTAGCGTAATTGGGCAGTGACACTATTCACGTGGATCCTTGCCCCTTCAACTTTCTTAGTTACTGTTTCGCAAGAGATGTTTTGCTTGAGAATCACTTCCAAAACGTCGGGTGTGTAGTAGTTGAACCATTCTTTTGGAACCAGACAAACGTGCTTAGACATTTTGATGCAACCTATCTAATTGCAAGTGAGTGACTGACGGCGAGCCAGTGAGTTCGATTCCTTATAAACCTACAATGGTCATCGAGATAATTGATCCACAATCAAGTTTGATTGAAGTGTTTGAACCGAAGTTAACGTTTTATGATTGCTATATAGTGATTTTTAGTATGAACTACAACTAGTTATGTTGTACCCTCACCCTTATCTAAAACCTAGATGTATTGACAGCAAGGATTTTGGCTGCAACAAATAAAGCTTCGTAACATAGTCTTACAGTCTTACCATGGATGGTCGCTGAAGAATAAACAGAAAGTTATCACTTACGATTTAGTTGTTTTTATACACGGCATAAAGACTTCGGTGTATTTCTGGGGGCTAGGTTTTCGTCGAGCGTCTCTTTCATTTTTTAACCATATTTGGTTGCCATGTATGCGAAGTATGGCACGTGTATTATCAATCTGAATCCGTGCTCCTTCTATCGTCTATCAAAGCAGGAAAAGTAACAGTTATTATAAATACTACTTACCCATTTCTTTTGGCTTATCAGCTTCTGTTGGTATCAGATTCTCATAATTGCGAAATTAATCCGGAAGAAAGACATGATCGAACAAAGCAGAGACAACCCTAGTAGGCGTTAAGCCAATCAAAAAGGGTGAAACAATCAATCGAAGGAGACTCCGAGCACAGGTCACAATTGAACTCATTGCTGTCAATTAGTCTGCAAATAGTATGACAGATTGCTATGATAAATGTGGCCATGATTCGATTGGATTCGTTGAATGCAATTGTGGAGCAGCTGGCACTTCTTTTTATCTTACTTTGGAAATAGTTAGTATCATTCTTAAGAAAAATGTTATGTATTGTGAATTTTCATAGGGTTTTAATGGGTAATTTATTGAGTGTTACAATAGAATCTATGGTCTATAAATCTATAAATCAATAGCTTTTTTCGTAATGAATTAAACTAGTGATCAACTCTCTAGTGAATAATCCAAGTCCCAACTTTTGACCTCGGTACTCTACCTAGTAGCGCTTTCTGGGCACCATTCCGGAGCGCAGCGGTGTAGATGACACTTTCATTTCAGAATAAATAGCGCCATATTATTCAAAAATAATAATTAAACATCTTCATAATTTAGTGAATAAATAGGAACATACATAATCTTCGTCACATTACAAATAACAACATATTATAAACAAGCATTGCTGTAGGTTTTTCGCTTGAATCTAATCTAACACTTTTTCTTTAAGGTCAGCAAATGCAAAAGTCTACCCCGAAAACTGGTGATACAAATTGCAGGCGGTGCATTAAATTTACAATAAAAAGCGTAATGCTTACATACTTTATTACAAATAGAATTCGACCTGACTGTTAGTTACCTGTTATTCACGTACCGAAATTCAAAATATGAATGAAGAACAAAAAAAACAACAACAACATAGCAAAATCAAAATCAAAAATCAAAATCAAAATCAAAATTTCTTTATTGATTAGGACAATAAATATCTCTTTCAATCGTCAAAAATGAGGGGGATAGGAAAGTAGGAAGGAAACACACAGTGACACGCTGACCGCCCTATGACCGTAGATAAACGTATCCCTCGCCAACCGAACCGTGCTCGACAATGCCAGGCAGAGCCGGAACGCTATATTATATTATATAGGTATGTCTAGTATAATTAAGAAAAAACCACCTAAAACTACAGCAAGAGTAAGCCAGTCCACCAAGGCAGCACCCGTTCACGAGTATAACGCAGGGCCCAGCCATCGTCCAATTCAACCATATTTGAGGGAAAAGAGCGACCCGGCCCCCACGCCACCGCCAGACAGACTTTTAAGTGAGCGTGCATCACACATGCTGTATGTGGTAGGTAGTCGCTACCACCCTACTCTATCCTATCCCTTCCCTATCGCTACCTTACCCCTACCCTATCCTACCATTGCCTTAACCCTACCCTACCACTACCTTACCCCTACCCTACCACTATCTTACCCCGACCCTACCACTACCTTACCCCTACCCTACCACTATCTTACCCCGACCCTACCACTATCTTACCCCTACCCAACCCTATACTACCTTACCTCTATCTTACTCCAACCCTACCCTACCCTACCCCTACTCTAACTACTACCCTACCCCTACCCTAGCGCAGACAGGAGACACCATGTGTGGGAGAGGAAGGAAAATTAACGCCGCTTCCAAGGTGGTTCTCCGTGGGGAAAAGAAACGGCAAGAAACCCACAGAGCCTACGTTAATTCTTTTTTTTTTTTAAACATGTCTTATGTACTAATACATTATTTGTCCTATATACTATCTTAAAAGTAAATACCTGTATAGAACAGCAGTTCAGTCCCATGGACTTTTGTCATTTACATATTCAGATATACTATAATAACTTTTTTGACATAATTTGTTTTTTATAGCGACTTTAAATTTATTCAATGGTAAATTCTGAATATCTGTTGGAACCTTATTATAAAAGCGTACACATTGACCCATAAATGATTTGTGGACTTTGGCTAGACGGCAAGCACCAGCAACAAGCTTATCTTTATTTCTCGTATTAATATTATGAACATCACTATTCTTCTTAAATAAGTGTAAATTTTTATGAACATACATTAAGTTCTCATATATATATTGTGACGGCATTGTCATTATATCAATATTCCTGAATATATCTCTTAGTGAAGTTCTAGGTCTCAATCGATAAATCGCGCGAATAGCCCTTTTCTGCAATACAAATACATTGTGCCAGTCGGCAGCGTGTCCCCACAGCAGTATGCCATAGGCCATAATACTGTGGAAATAACTAAAGTAAACTAATCTTGCAGTAGCCTCGTCAGAAATACCCCGTATTTTCTTTACAGCATATGCTGCAGAACTTAGCCGTTTCGCCAATTTATCAATGTGAGGACCCCATTGCAATTTATTATCCAGAGTAAAGCCTAAAAATACTGTAGAATCAACAAGATTCAAATTTTCGCCTTTTATTTGTACATTAGTGGGCACTGATCTAACATTTGGCAAAGAGAATTTTATACATTTTGTTTTCTTGCCATTCAGTAATAAATTATTAACCGTAAACCAGTTTACCACTTCTGCAATAGCCTTGTTCACGTCTTCATATGTTAATTGTTGTCTTTTTACTTTAAACACTAAAGATGTATCGTCCGCGAACAAGACAATTTCATGGGTATCTTTTACAAAGTACGGTAAGTCATTTACATAAACAAGAAACAAAAAACGGGCCCAAAATAGATCCCTGGGGGACACCCATAGAGACAACAGACCCCATAGATCTCTCTCCGTTTACATCAACTTTTTGAATTCTATGACTCAAGTATGAATTTAGCAAGTTTAGGGCCAAGTCTTTTATTCCATAATGTTGTAATTTCCTGACCAAAATATCATGATTAACGCAATCAAAGGCTTTGGATAAATCACAGAAAACCCCCAAGGCATCACGGGATTCCTCCCAGGCCCCAAAGATATGTTTAATAAGTTCAACACCTGCATCAGCTGTTGAACGACCGCGAGTAAAACCGAATTGTTTATGATGCAATAGGTTACCTCCATAAAAATGAGCTTTTAGTTGATTTAATATGATTTTCTCAAATATTTTACTTAGAGCCGGTAAAATTGAAACTGGTCTAAAATTTGTAGGATCCGTTGTATTACCAGTTTTCAACAATGGAATAACTTTACTGTGCTTCATCAGGTCAGGAAATTCACCATTATCAACACAATTATTAAATATATTCGCTAAGTGGACAGCAATAACATCAATTACAGAGCTAATAATTTTTACTGACATACCATCAATGTCGGCAGTTGCTTTCATTTTTATAGTTTTAAAAGCCTTAACTATATCTTGAGGTGTTGCATGCTCGAACTTAAAATCGATGACACTCTCGGGTACATTTTGTTTTAACAAGGATTCAGCGAGAGCAGGAGACGAATTTAAGGATTTCGTAGTTGACACTGGAATGTCTGTAAAAAATTTATTGAATGCCTCCGCAACTTCAGAGTTTTTGGTAACAACATTATCATTTATCTTTAAACTGTACTTAGTATCGCGATTTGTTACTTTTCCAGTTTCACTATTTATTATCTGCCATGTGGATTTTACTACATCTGTGCTATTTTTTAGTTTGTGTTTAACGAAATTCGATTTAGCTGTATCACAAACGCGTTTAAATAACTTCGAATAATGTTTAACATACTCAGCAAATTCTACGCTATTATTATACGCCCGTTCTGCATAGAGCTCATATAATTTATTTCTACTCTTATGTATTCCTGCTGTCGCCCAATCGCTAAACATAAGTTTGCTGTTTACTGACTTCACCTTTGGTTTGAATATACTATTACTTTCAGTTTTTGTCATGTGTAAAACTGAATTATAATATTCATTTGTATCATCAAAATACTTTAAATTAGATGATTTCTCTATAATGTTATTTCTAAAACTGTTTAGACGGTTGTTGTTAATTGGTACAAATTTAATAGTATTTTTTGTTTCTTTCCTCATATTAACATTAAACACAGCTAATTGACCACAATGATCGGATTGTAATTTGTTTATTACAGACTGGCTACATGCCTGGATATCACAAAAAATGTTGTCTAGACAAGTTGATGTAGTACTTGTTATTCTAGTAGGCTCTAAAAATAAGTTGATTAGATTATGACACTTAAATAATGATATTAGCCTACCAGTATATTTACAAGATACGTCTAATAAATCTATATTAAAATCTCCACAAACAACAATATTTTTATTACAATTGCTAACTTTAATAAGGGCTTCATCCATAATTTTCTCGAACATATCAAATGATGAAGCCGGAGGTCTGTATACGCTCATTACAATAAGTCGCTCAAGTTCTATACAGGCAATTTCAGCAGATCGTTCAACAGACAGCTTGACAATATCAGTGCGTTCCTTGCATTTTAGGCAATTACGAGCAAGTATTAGGGAACCTCCATGAATTGCCTGCCCTCTTGTGAACGAACTTGCAAGTTTATGGTTGTTAAAGCCAAATATGAGCTGGTGATCTTTTAACCAATGTTCAGTAATGCAAAAAATATCAACATTCTCACCGTCTCAGTCTCACAGCAAAACGTACTGAAATACCAATTTCAATCAAGTACCTACTACCAATCTTTCAATTGGGTCTTGTACCTTGTCTAAACTAAATTGTAACTTTTATATGTGTACTCTGTTGGTATATTAAATAAATAAATAATTCAATCATCACAGTCCATAAGTCCAATAACAGTCCACTGCAGGACTTAGGGCCTCTCCCACGAAAGGGAAGGTTATTGGTTGTTATCTCCACGCTTGGCAAGCTGGTTGGAGATCGCAGTGTTATATTAAAACAATGGAAAAAGCTGCTGCCCATTTTCCAGCCAACGGGGACTCTTGATCATTTGTCTCGAAAACAATAGTCGCCTTGTGCGACACCTACAAGTTTAAGGGGTTAGTGCTATCCTACTCTTTCGGACACCATATGGCCAGTACCTACAGTGATCACTCGCAATAGTAAAAAAATAATTTAAGTCTTTTAAAAAGTATTTAGAAAATGTATTCCAAGAGCTTTTTTGAAGGAAGGTTTGTTGGAGCTTCGTCTGATATCATTCCTAACAGATTTGCTGACCTTAAAGAAAAAGTGTTAGATTAGATTCAAGCGAAAATCCTACAGCAATGCTTGTTTATAATATGTTGTTATTTGTAATGTGACGAAAATTATGTATGTTCCTATTTATTCACTAAATTATGAAGATGTTTAATTTGTCTGCCGTATAACATTTAAAAAGTTAACTTTATTAATAAATCAATGGTTCAACAAGAAATCTCTAATTTTATTATTTCACTGCCGCATCTGATCCTCGCCCACGTTTAATGGGGAGTATCTATTGCCGTACATTAGTAATAACTTAAATCATCTTGGCGTTAATGTTCCGGTTGTGCTCTCGAGCACAAGGGCCCAGGGTCCGCCTTGACCATGATCCAGGATTTGGCGATCACGTAATTACAGTGGAGCGACTGCCATCTGACTTCCGTGACCCTACTACCGGGGGAACCTGGCCTGATTGGATTATTGCTACAAATTCAGTTGCCTGAATTTGCAGGTTTCATCACGATATTTTCCCTCACCGTAAGAGCATCGGTTACAATTCAACTTCATAACTCAGAAAAGAGTCACTGGTACATGGCTGCAACGGGATTCGACCCCGGCACCTCTCACTTACGAGTCGGATACTCAATCGCCCAGCCACCGACGCTCTTTCCGCACCGATCTCTACAAATAAATAATAAAAACCATTTTACTTATAGATAACGAAGGAGGCTCGGAAAATCCATTGAACATTGAGTTCCTAATTTCCGAGGGGATGATATGCGAGAATGTTAACAAGAATCAAGTGAAGGTGCAGGAGGGTAGCAACTTCCTACTGGTAGCCAAATCCAAGATTGGAACTATAACAGGTCCTGCGTAAGTACACTTTTGCTGTTTGGCTTAAAAAATATCACGCAGAATAGAGGCACAATCCGCCGGAATATAAAAGCGGCAAACATCGCTGGCTTATAATCTGGCTCATCATAACCGTCCACTGCAGGACTTAGAGCCTCTCCCACGAAAGGGGAGGTTATTGCCATAATTGCACGCTTGGCAGGCGGGTTGGAGATCGTAGTGTATAAATATAACAATGGAAAACGCTGCTGCCCATTTTCCAGTCTACGGAGAATTTGTTGAGTAAATCCGGTAAATCCGATTACAAAGAAACTTTGTAAATGTATATAGTCCTTCTAATCGTATCCGACGACAGCGACTCCTTGTAGACTTGAAAGTATGCTGCTAGATGTTCTAATCCTGGTCCAGGTTATGAAAGGCTCTGATGTGACAGGCAAAACCGAATTTTGTCTTGAAGGTATAATTTTGTAGGTATAATCAGACAACATTTGGCTCGAACTCCACTCATGCAGTGCAGTGCACTGCGTGGCGCCCCGCGCGGGGCCACGTCGCGGTGACAACAAAGAAAACCGTGGTGTTATTCTGGCTTTTTAAGGTAGGCAACGTTCGCCCGTGAGACTTACGAGATTGTGTGTTAGGCAATGTTTGCACAAGAGCTTTTTCGACGCTTTTACGTGCGTTATTTTTAAACGACTCGCATAATTATTGACCATAATAATATGTCTTCTCGACTGTGTTTTCACCAGCGGGCGTAAAAAAGTGACAGCAGATATTTTTAATCTACCGACTCAATTGCAACAAAGGGAAACGTACAAAAAGGATATCATTCATTTTGGACTAAAATAATAATAGTTCCGGCCAAAAATTAATTATACCATTTTCGTGAGCGATCGTTTCGAAGTTACTCAAGTTTTAAGTTTTAGATCTCGACGAGTACCAGCATTTTTTTTAGAAACTTGTGTTCTAGTCAAAACACGCACATTGCGCCGCGCCGCGCGCTACACAGTGGGTTATTTCGCCACCTGTACCTGTACTTGCATACAAACTGCTCGGCGTACAACAAGTTTTGCCACAGCGTGCAGTACGCCGCGCGGCGCACCTCTTCAATGTGTCTCAGCGCTAAACTAACTGGTGGGTGCCATTTTATTGTGATAACTACCCTCATAAAATTAGACCTGGTTAAAGAGGCGCAATTGACGACAATAGAAAAGGGGAGCTTTTAAACACTTAAAAAAAAATTGGTATTTTATTTTCATTTAAACTTACTCTACTTCCTAAATCAAGTAAAAATTTTGATATGTTATGAATAAGTAAAAATATTTGCGCAAAAATATACTTGCGAAAGAAACACAAATTTAGATAAGGACCCAATACTTACATCTGGTGATCCGCTTGCCTAATTGCTACCGTACAGAAATCAACTAAGAATGACGCAAACAAAGTTCTATCACGTTGGGTAACAACGTGAGGTTATCTAAATATCCTTATCGTATTGTTTATCCCGCACCGTCTACTGTTTTCGATATTTTTTTTGTCACGGTTGACTGGTAGATAAGGCTACTTTAGCTTTAAGTCCGCCAATGTACCTTTAGTGCATAAAGATTTAATAAATAAATAAATATGCAATTTCGCTTCAACAGTAAGATCAAGTTCATAATCCTTTTGGAGGGCCAAAAAAACAATAAAAATTAGCAAAATAACAATGACTAGAGCCACCCTAGCCATTGTTGCCCTATCCATAATAGACAACAATATAAAACACAGTCAGAATTCTCAAAACGAAATATGTTCACTGTACAAGGCTTTAGGTTCTGGCTGATAAGAAGGCAAAGGTACAACTATATGTTTCATATTAGAGAAAAATTCATGTCAAATGTCATATGTGTGGTGAAGAAAACAACAGACTTTTAGAAAAGATAGATCGTGCTCTCTTTTCGATTTGGACAAAATTAAGTTAGTTACACAGAAATGATCGCTGAAAAATAACGCGACTTTCTGGTTTGGTTGCTGTATTATGTTTTCCTACGATTTTGCCTGTATAAATAAAACAGTATGTCTGAGTAACATGTTAACAGTTCCTAACGAAGAGAACAGTAAGTAGTACGGTTTTAGTTAATATATTGTATTATTTACTGGGAATGTCATATAACTAACAAATAGTGCAGTAAGTGGATTACATACCTAACTTTATAAGGTATTACACAGATTTCCACACAGTCGTCAAAATATCGAGCGCAACTTTTAAACGGCTTTTACTGTACTCTTTCTTATGACGGCAGAATTGTAAACTATCGGCAAAAATACTTACACAAACATGTATTACACAGCCATGAGGCATTCCATCTTAGTCCTCACAGCGACAACGCACCTGCGGTTCTGTATTTTTGTTACTTGAAACCTAAATGTAGGATTCGTAGATGTTATGGGCGACAGTTACCACTAAGGTAGCAAACAAGCTTACGGCATGCCTGATTGGAAGCACTTACCATTAAGTGGGCTGTCGTTAAAGTAGTAGCATTAAAAAAAAGACTAATATCAGAACACCGATGTTTAGAGCGTTCGGTGGCCGGCTACCGGGACGAAATCGTCGAAAGAGTTGTAAAGTAACATATTTACTGCTTTTCGAAGTATTCTCCATTACATTTTAAACACTTTGTCATTCGGTAAACTATTTTTGGAAACATAAGGACCATTGGTAAAATCTTTGGTGTTTTGGAAAATAAACAAATCGCATGGGTCACTAACTCTACCTTTCCAGAAGGCGGAAATGACTTTGTCTTTTTCAACAGAAGCATTGTCATGTTGCAACTTTTTTAAAGACACTGGGCAAACAAATGATGGTGTACCACTCAGCGTTAACTGTCTTTTGTTCTTCTAGTCAAATCAAATCAACATTTCTTTATTCAGTAGGACATTAAATATATCTTTCAATCGTCAAAAAGTAGGAAGGAAACACATAGGGACATGTTGGCCGCCCCCATGGCCGCAGCACATCCACCCTACGCCGACAACGGCCGGACCGTGTCCGACAATACCAGACAGAGCCAGTCAGTGCCCGACAATACCATGCAGAGCCGGACCGCTTCTAGTGAGGTAGTGCAGACAGGACCAGTCCGGGATAAAAAATCCGCAATAATTTTTTTGCCTACATTTGGTATCGCCTTCGAACACCCATACAGAAGACTGTTGCATGTAACAGTATATCCATGTTTCATCTCCTGTCACAAAGTCATACATTTGAACGTCCGTGATCATACTTTACCAACATTTTTTCCACGGCCAAGCATGGAGATTATGACAAAACCTCTCCTCTGGGAGAGGCCCTTAGTCCTGCAGTGGACTGTTATGGGCTGTGATGATGATACAAACTACACCCACACCCGTTACAGAAATTAAAATTCATCATTTCCGGCAGGTAATTGAACCCGTAACGGTTGACCGTGTTGTGTCCGGCAGAGTAGAATAGCACCAACCCCTTACACTCATGGGTGTCGTACAAGGCGACTAATGTTTTCGAGACTAATAATCAAGAGTCTACGTAGGCTGGAAAATGGGCAGCTGCATTTTCCATTGTTATATTTAAATACTGCGATCTCCAACCCGCCTGCCAAGCGTGGAGATTATGGCAATAACCTCCCCTTTCGTGGGAGAGGCCCTAAGTCCTGCAGTGGACTGTTACGGGCTGTGATGATGAATCGAACCCGGGTCCTCTGCGTAGCGACCGGCATGTTAACCAACTGAACCACTCAAGTCTAATAACACTTTATTACACATTTAAAAGAATACGATGTGTACTTAAAAAGCAGCAGGCGGCTTAGACCTTAACGAGTAGTAAACTCGTTGCGGTGCTGAAGTTCGATAAGCCTCAAAGTACGAAATGGTCACCCATCATTTATCGGGATCAGCGTGGGTAGGCCTCCCACAAGGTCCCGTCGACCTAGTAAAGTTCGCAGGTACCAGCTGGATGCGGAAAGCACAGGGCCGGCCTTTGTGGAGATCTCTGGGGGGAAGACTATGCCCAGCAGTGGGCGTCTTCTGGCTGATATGATGATGATGATGATGATGAACAAAATGTAATTCCTTTTTCCTTTTTCAGATGCCACGTCAATGGTTATTCCATCCAATTTGGCCAATCCACCATATCCACAAAAGACAAACGTATAGTTACAGTAAGATTTCAAAAACCTATATCACTCATAGCTCATAGATTATAATTTATGCTTTGTTGTGATAGACTCATTTATTTATATCAACTAACATAAAAACTAAATACCTATGTGCAATAAAAAGAAATTAACTAACATAAAATATGTAAAATTTTGGGCCGCGTGGAAGCGTACGTTACCTAAGATGCTGGCAGCATTACCTCTCTGAATAGCAATGCTTATGAGGAGTTTTCCAGTAGGTATTGTCAGTTGGTTTCAAAAAGCATCAATAGATGGCGCTCCTACAATACAGGTACTATTTTGTAATCTGTATGATTTTGGCAGTGATATCATGCAGCCATCTAATACTAAACCTAAAAATAAAATGTTTATTAATATAAACATAACTTTGAAAGGTTGAACGAAATTTACAAAGACATATTTTTATGAATAGGCTCTATGTTTCATTTTATCACAACCTCTAAAATGGTTGAAAACTATTGATAAATACAATATTATCTAATACAACGTACCCAGTGTTTATGTCCCCTTTGCTAAGTCGGGGCGCCATCTAGTGAGTGGTTAGGAATGCTTTAGATACCTATTGGAAAACTCCTCATTACCAAAATTGTCGGGGCGCCACCTAGCGAGCTGTTAGGAATGCTTTAGATACCTATTGGAAAACAGCTCATTACCAACATTGTCGGGCCGCCATCTAGTGAGTGGTTAAGAATGCTTTAGATACCTATTGGAAAACTCCTCATTCTCTGCGCGAGGAAGCTGCCAGCTCTTCGATTACCTGCGGTGTACCACCAAGCTCTTCGATTACCTGCGGTGTCGACCAATTTCTTGGAAAGTACTCTGTACAAAGAGAGCGCCCCGGGGCCCCATGGACCCAGGGTCCCCACACCAAATGCAACAAATAGTGGTATTGATGTGCTATAAAGAAATACTTAATCAGTGATTTTGTTAAAGGGAAAAGTCATAGAATCCACGCGAACGAAGTCGCTGGCACCAGCTAGTTAACCGAATAAAAGCTTCTGCTGTCCATATTTTCCTCATTGGTTGTCAAATCATGTTGAATATTTGAAATGTTTGAACATTCTTCTCTAACGCTTCCATGCTCAGCAGCCAGACAGTCATGGTCGTTATCATCAGCCTATAGGTACGTCTGCTGGAGGTGAGCGAAAATGTGTTGAGCGAATCGGCGCTCTATCGGGCCAAAGTGCATCCACCATACCACATTTGCCATGCCGCAGCTGTTCCAAAAACACAGAACTTTACTTAGGGGCCGTTCATAAAATACGTCACGCTAAAATCAGCTTTTTCTGACCCCCTCTCCCCCATTGTCACGCTGTGTCACACTTTCTGTGACCCCTCTCGAAATATTTCGTCACAAAAACTAAGCCCCGCCCCCCCCCCCCCCTGAATATGGTAAATTTTAATTAATAGTGCACAAATTTTGAGAATTTAAATATTTATTTAGTTTTTATAAAAAATTTAAATAAAGTAATAAATATCTTTTATAACGAATAAGTCCATGGCCAGCGCTCATATCGAGAAATAAACAAAAATGAATATATATCAAGTTACAATTTATTATTATAAAACTGTATACGTTTGAAAGTCTATATATTTACTAAATATAAAATAAATGACTTTCTATTATGATGAAAATTTAAAAATAAAAATAGTCAAAAAAAAATACTTATTGAAAATATTTTAATGAACAGCGAACGTCACGTTGCCATACACCCCCCGTCCCCCCTTGTCACACTCAGCAAGAGTCCCCCCCCCCCCTTGTGTGCGAACGTATTTTATGAACGGCCCCTTACTTAACTTAACTTTTTTTATACTACTCTGTGCCAACCGAGCAGACAGCCCACCTGATCGTAAGCGGTAACTGGCGCCCATAACATCTACGATTCATGCATTTAGGTTGCAGGCAACAAATGCAGAACCGCAGGTGCGTTGTCACTGTGAGGACTAAGATGAAAGGCCTCATGCCCATAATTTCGCTGGCTACAATAACAATCAACTAAACAATTTCCAATGGTTATAAAATATCGTGGAAAAACATCATCCATAAAGTACCAATAAGAGAAAGTGCAGAACTGACAAGTATTTTGTTTAAAGGAAAGCTTCAATCTGAATTTATTTTTACCTCAGCCACGCTGTACGATATTTAGTTGAAGTTTGAGAGCAAGAAAAACTAGATTTTCAGGTTCCAAGAATAACTCTAAGGATTGGCGAAAAGCTTAACTGTCCAGAGTAGTGCATGCTGTCCAAATTGCTACAAAATTTATATGCTATCATGCCGCGCCTATTCACTTTCAGACACACATGGAAAAGCGTCTTGCCGGTGAATGGAAATGTGAGCTACGTGTTCAAGACAAACCGGTCTATTGTTCTGTCACAGTGGAAATGTTGGAGAGAGAGAAAGAAGATCCGCGTGGTACGTACAATACTACCCAAAGAAATTTGACATGGAAGCATAGGAATAAGAGCCGTTGGAGCCGACTCACAAGTGAAGTCACAATCTGTTTTGTTTCCTCTTTAATGGTGCATATAACGTGTCGTTTATTTACGTGTATTTTTTTCTACCACCAAGGTGTCAAACAAGCTTACGGCCTGCCTGATGGTAAGCACTGTTGTTCTTCCTATTTGCAAAACCATCTGCAGTAATGTAACTACACAGTTAACGCAATAAAGTTTATTCTATTCTATTCTATAGTCATCGCAGCCTACGGACGTTTGCAATACCAGGGACATCACCCATGCGTTACCGATCCCGTAAAAACCTTTTAACCCCTTTCTTGAAGAACTCTTGGCGTTAATGATCCGGTTGTGATCTCACGCACGAGGACCCGGAGTCCGCCTTGATGATCCAGGATTTGGCAGATCAGGTAATTACAGTGGATCGACTATCATTTGACCTCCGTGACCCTACTACCAGGGATGTGAAGTACCTAACTATTAGGCTAAATTACCCAACCTTTCATTAATATTGAAAAATATATTGATAGAGAGAACAATAATTATTTTTATACAATTATGTTCGACTGGAGGCAAATTACGTCACATAGTTATTTATCTGCTATTACAGGGAAAATTAAACCACAATATATGGTGAATTATCCAAACATTCAACTATAACACAAATAAATTAGTGAATATCCTCAGTGGCTAATGACGAGAGTAACCGTCAAACCCAATCTGGGGAAAACAATGCAGTCACCTACTTAGACAATACTTGACTATTTTAATATTTAACTATTACAACAATAACACATGTAGTCGACAGTAATGTTTAACCAAAATACTTCTATCTAACATTATGTTATTGAGAAATATGTGGCACTGCAATGAGCAGTTTTCCAATAGGCATCTAAAGCATTCCTAACCACTCACTAGATGGCGGCCCGACAATTTTGGTAATTGATAATCGCTTGAAATAGGTTCTTAGCAAACAGGACATAAACACTGGGTACGTTGTATTGGATAATATTGTGTTTGTCAATAGTTTTTAACCATTTTAGAGGTTGTAATAATAATGAAACATAGAGCCTATTCATAAAAATATTTTATTTATTTATTTATTAAAGCTTTATGCACAAAAGTACAGTATATGTCTTTGTACATTTCGTTCAACTTTTAAGTATTAGTTGGCTGCATGAAATCACTGCCATCATCATACAGATTATAAAAAGATTACCAAAATTGTAGGAGCGCCATCTATTGATGCTTTTTGAAACCAATTATCAATACCTACTGGAAAACTCCTCATTATAATATAACACAGCAGCAATTAAAGAATATACAACAGAATTGTGCACACATGCTGAGTGGGTATCATTGACGCTGGCCGCCGCGGCACCGACAGTGGCATGGGAGGCTACGCATTGTTTCAGATGTTTAATTACTACTGTTTCCTTCTGTAACTGTTATTGTGTCGCGGTGTGCTATGTGTAATCAATGTCTTTTCTTTCTTTCATTCTTCTTTCTGATGCTTCAAAATGTGGTTCGCGGTTGTGTTTTTGCTACTTTTTTGTAAATCTCAAACAGGTTTTATGTACCACTAACGGTGGCAAACAATCTTACGACCCGCCTAATGGTCACCAGTCACCGCATCCTATGGCCGTTGCAATACCAGGGGCATCACCCACGAGTTGCCGATCCCGTAAAAACCTTTTCACCCCTTCTTGAAGAACTCAATGCTCTTATTAATAGATGGGTACTCCAAACCGTTCAATCTACTGTAACGTTTCGCTACAATGATAACAAATAGTAGGCTTTTCCTTGAAAGTACAACTCTGAGTTCTTCATCATCATGCATGCACGCATGTCACTCTTAACGACGTCCAGCCATCGCTCCTTGGGCCGGCCTCTCCTTCCCGTGCCTGGTGGGGGCGGCATGGCCAGACATCTATTCCCCACATAATTTGCCGGTCTGCGCAAGACGTGGCCATACTATCGAAGGCGACACTCCTGTAGCTTATCTGCGATGTCACGGACACGAAGGCTACCGCGGATGTGGGCGCTCCGCACGCGATCTTCGCGGGAAACCCCACACATCCACCGCAGCATCTTCATTTCCGTGGCTCGCAACTCCTGCTTGTACGCCAAGTCTCGCTGCCGTATAAGAGAACAGGTCTAATAATGGACTTGTAGACCTGTCCCTTCAGTTTCATCGGCATCTTGGGGTCACAAATGACAGCCGTCACCTCCCGCCATTTTGCCCAAGCCGCGGATATTCGGGCTTTGACGTCGCTGTCTATTTATCTTCAGACCACTGTTCTCAAGCGACTCCTTCCACTTTTCCACCCGTTGGACAAGACGCCCCTTGTCAGAGTCTGTCAACGCGATATCGTCAGCATACATGAGTAGCCACGGAGGTACCTCATGATAGTCTCGGATGCCGTCTGACAGTACGTCTAATATCAAGTTGAACAGAAGTGGGCTGAGCACAGAGCCCTGGTGTACCCCAACAGTAATCGGGAAAGGGTTAGTATCGCTAACAGCAGTCCTAACTATGGAATCGGAATCGCGGTACATGTCTCGGATTATGTCAATATAGGCCTCAGGTACTTGGACCGCAACGCCCACCAGATCATCTTACGAGGGACACAGTCAAAGGCCTTCTGCATGTCCAGAAACAGGAAATACAGGGGCGTGTTCCTTGATCTGTATCCCTCCATGAGAGTTCTTAGGGCAAATACGGGGTCCATGGTCCCACAACCCGGCCGAAACCCATACTGACAATCCGAGATTGTACACTCCCGTCGGATTCGAGAGTCCACAATGCGTTCGAAGAGCTTCATAGTGTGAGACATCACCTTTATACCGCGGTAGTTGGTGCACTCCCGCACTGAACCCTTACCTTTAAAGACTGGGGTAATTATACTCAGCCTCCATTGGTTTGGTATCTTCCCGGTGAGGAGAATGCGTTTATAAAGATCGGTAAGGATGCTTACACCACGAGAGCCCATCGATTTCCACGCCTCAATAGGGACTTCATCAGGTCCGACGACTTTCCGATTCTTCATACGGCGAAGAGCCGCCTCGACTTCTTCAGGCGTTATCGATGGCACGAGTCCTTGATTCGGAGGGAGGTCCGGTGGATGCACCTCTTTATGCTGCTTATTCAGTAGCTCGTGGAAATACGAGCGCCATCTCTCCTTTACCGCGCGGTCGTCGCATAACAGGTTACCTTGAGGGTCATTTACACAGCGACAAATGGAAATATCCTGTGCCGCTTTGACCCTCGATCGTGCCAACTTGTAGATGAGTTTCTGTACCTCAGACGATTCCAACTTTTCCAGTCTTGTCTGGCTCTGGCTACCGCTCGTTTAGTGGCACGTTTGGCATCCCTGTATGCAGCGTGACCTAAGATCGTTGACAGCAGCGGCAAACTCATGGGACTTGGTTCCTTCAAGCAGCCACCACCGGGTTTCACGACGGCACTGCTCCCGGTATTTGCCTCGGGGCTTCACGCGCAGGTCCATCACAAGGACCCGATGTTGGGCAGTGAGACTCTCTCCGGGTATGACTTTACAGGTGGCCAATTTGCTTATTTTGTCTCTCCGAGTGAGAAAGTAATCAATCTGGGTAGCGCTCCTCCCACTCTTGTAGGTGATCAGATGCTCGGATTTCTTTTGGAAAAAGGTGTTCACAACGGCCAGATCGGCAGCCATACACTTCCGGAGAATTTCTTCCCCTTCAGCATTACGGCTCCCAAAACCAAAACCGCCATGAACACGGCCAAACTCCTCACACTTCTCACACACATGACCGTTCAGATCGCCACCCACAACAATACCCTGCGACAACGGGACGTTACGTAGTACTCCCCCGATTTGCTCCCAAAACAACGCCTTGTCCGCGTCGCTGCAACCGACCTGTGGAGCGTTGGCGCTTACCAAATTGGTCACGACCCCTTCGATAAGTACTCCCACAACCATAATGCGGTCGCTTACACGCTTCACGTCCAAGACGCAGTCCCGAAACTCTTCAGAGAGCACCATCCCCACTCCGTTATCCCCACTCGGAGAGCCAGCGTATATTAGCTTGTAGCCGTTCCCGATATTACGGGACCTGTTGCCTCTCCACCTGGTCTCCTGCAGAAACGCCACTGCCACCTTACGCCTGGCGAGTACATTGGCCAGCTCACGAGCACGCCCGGTCAGCGTGCCAAGGTTCCAGCTAGTAAAGCGGACTTGTCTTTGGGCTAGCTTCTTTAACCGGGTCCACACTTGGCCCGGTAGCCCTAACCCATTTAACACAGAGGTAGGGCGATTCCTCTGTGCGTCGTTTTGCGGCGACGCCCTATCTATGTCGGGTTTCCGTGCTTGCCTTTCCATATTTTTTTGGTGTTTGGCTTTTTATGTGCGGCGACTACCATCCGACCCACACAACCCGTTAAGGAAAAGCCGGTTTGCCAGAGCCTCGTCCGTCTGTCAGCAGGGGGACCGCGGGCAGGTGAGGTTGGCTTGGGCCCATAAGATGGTGTTTGGGCCTCATACCCATACAACATGGAGTTCTTCAAGAAAGGGGTGAAAAGGTTTTCACGGAGTCGGAAACCGGGAGCGTGGGTGATGCTCCTGGTATTGCAAACGTCCATAAGCTGCGGTGACAGCTTACCATCAGGCAAGCCGTAAGCTTGTTTGACAACTTCGAGGTGTAAAAAATATGGTTGAGTCCCTGTTCTTTAATAGGTTGTCTGCTTTCTTTTTCTTCCTACACTGATTTTAATTTAAGACGTAATTTTGTCTTTTTAACGGATTCTCTTCTGCCAGAAAGTTTCCACAGGCTTCTTTCAGATTGTTTTTAAATGCTTATCAAAGGTTAGCTAGAAGAAATTCCGTTGTGCGATAAGCTCGTCTTGGCACTATAAACTGTTGTTTTTTGTGTGTATTCAGTGTAATGTTTTGTGCAATAAAGAGATTACAAACAAATAAACTTAGTACACAATTTTTAATGTATCCACATTTTTCATGAATGCTAATCCATGTATTTTTATTTAGTTTTTTTATGCTACTCAGTGACAAGCGAGCAGACAGCCGTCCTGATGGTAAGTGGTAACTGTCGCCCAAAACATCTACGACTCTTACATTTAGGTTACAGGTAACAAAAATGCAAAACCGTAGGTGCGTTGTCACTGTCAAGAAGAAATAAATGACTCATGCCCGTAATTTCGCTGGCTACCTTATCCTTTAAACCGGAACACAACAGTGCAAGCATTGTGGCTCAGCGTCAGAAAAAGATACAGCAGTTGTACTCACCCTCGCCCGGGCGAGTACCACCGCCTTTTCAGGCTTGACAGAGTCCTACCACCTGATATTTTATTTTTAATTAAATTAAATTGCAGACGCTGCCACCAACGACAACAAAAAAGAACCTGAAGTCAAAATACTTTTTGATGCCAAAGACGATCCATGCAAATTAGACAAAGTCACATTGACTAACGGCGAGGAATTTGTTCTAGAAGTTAGAGGGCATCACTATTCCAATGCAAGGTAAAAATATTTTGTGTTTTATACCACTAAGGTGGCAAACAAGCTTACGGCCTGCCTGATGGAAAGCAGTCACTCTCAATCCCTTAATCTTAGCGTCAATATCTGGGTTGTGTAGAGGGGAGAGTCCGAGGTCCGCTTTGATATGATTTGATTCATGTATTAATTAATGAAAATTACATTATACTACACAATTCATATAAGCAATCAACTGAGACTTCGTCATAAAATAAATAATAACAATTAAAATGAAATGACCCAGGATATGGCAGAGGTAATTACAGTAGAGCAATTGTTATCTGACCACCGTGACCCTGATAACAGGGAACCTGGCCATATTGTATCATAGTTACACATTCAATCGCCTGAATGTGCGGTGTTATCGCGATGTTTCCCTCACCGAAAGAGCATCGGTTAGAATTCAACTAATGTACATAACTCAGTAAAGAGTTATTGGTACATGGCAGCAGCGGGATTCGAACCCGGTATCTCTCGCTAGTCGGATTCCCCAACCGCTCGGCCACCGAGGCTCTCTAGATACTTATTATAAGCACATATAACAGCGAAACCCGTAACAGAAATTCAAATTCATCATTTCAATTTCTGCCCGGCCGAGAATCGAACCCAGGACCTCTGCATGGCGGACCATGTTAACCATCTAAACCACTGGTTGTCAGATCGTTCGGTAGTATATCAGAAAGAGACCATACAAAAAAATGTTCTTCTTCATCTTCTTATCGAGTCGATGGACTTAACTCCCCCTTACACTTTGTTCGCCCAGTATTCGGCGACGCATACAACATTTGGACTGGCCTCGAACAAGTCCTCCATTGTGCAAGTTTTAGGACACGCCGAGCATGAGACGGGGTGGTCCATGGTTTGCGGAGATACGCCACAGTCACGGGGAGAATTTTCTTTTACAAATCCCCACTAGAAAAGGGTCTCTTTGCATCGACCTACCATACAAACCAATAAAACGTTAAATTTAACCATATAATAAACGTTGCGATATCCAGCAGACGACTCGTTTAAAGTGGCATACTCAAATCTTATTTCAGATGTACAAAAGGGGACCTCAATAAAACCTTGATTTTATCCAACGACACCTTCAATTTGCAACCCAATAATACAGTGACAAGGGTGAGTATTGAATCCATGCAAACAAGAACATCAGAAAACTATCCGATAAGAAATATGACAATGTTCTTGTTCCGGGCTCGATCGAGTACGTAACAAGCACATCCGTGGCAGCCTTGGCGTGAGATATCGCAGACAAGATCGAGAAGGCTCGCCTGCACTGGTATGGTCACGTGTTACATAAGCCTCAGGGATACGTGGGAAATAAGTGCCTGAACCTGCCGGAATCAGGAAACCTTCGTGGTCGACTGAAGAAGCGATGGATTGACATCGCTGAGTCGGATCCGAGAGCCAACGGCCTACGACGCGAGGTTGCCGAAGACCGAGCGAAGTGGAGAAGAATGAGCAGGAAAGCGGACCCTGGCAGAGACCGAGATAAGCGCTAGGACGATGATGATGATGGTGTTCCGAGATGACAATACACGTAGTCATCATTATCATCACATCATCACAGACCATAACAGTCCACTGCAGGACTTCGGGCCTCTCCCACGAAAGGGGAGGTCATTGCCATAATCTCCACGCTTGGCAGGCGGGTTGGAGATCGCAGTGCAGTTGATGTAAATCTACCCAGAAAGATGCTGCCCACCTTTCGGATTTGTCCCTTAGTCGCCTCTTACGACACCCACGGGAAGAGATGGAGTGGTGCTTTTCTTTGGGGTGGCGGCACCACACACGCTGATACACGTAGTAGTCAGCAGTAAATAATCCAGATCGACTAGATTGGGCTTCACATTTACATACACGCGTGCGAGAGCCGGTATGTGGTGTGTTGTGTTGGACGTCAGAGTAGAAAAGCCTCAACTCTTTACACTCGTGGGTGTCAGAGGCAAAAGATCTAGAATCTCTGTGGGCAGGAAAATGGGCAGCAGCGTTTTCCATTGTAATATTTATAACACTGCGATTTTCAACGAGCCTGCCAAGCTTGGAGATTATGGCAATAGCTATTTATGGGAGAGGCCCTAAGTCCTGCAGTGGACTGTTGTGGGCTGTGATGATGTGTGACAGAGGCAATGCTCTACGAAACCGAGGTAGCCGATGTGTAATATGTAAAGGCTCGTAAAATAAACTTGAAAACTTCAGATCTTAAAATTATCATCATCAAATCAGCCGCAAGACGCCCATTTCTGGGCATAGGCCTCCCCCAGAGATCTCTACAAAGGCCGGTCCTGTGCCTTCAGCATCTAGCTGGCACCTGCGATCTTTACCAGGTCGTCGGTCCATCTAGTGGGAGGCCTACCCACGCTGCGTCTTCCGTACGTGGTCGCCACTCGAGATGATATTGTCCTTACAGGTGGTGATCGAAGCCAAGATGAAAATGAATGGAACCTGGTCCTGTTTGTTCAGCGAGTGGTCAAAAAGAAATGTCAGGTGTTATGCAACAATCATCGTTACGGAAAAGGAAAATGACAGCAGCAAAGATAAGACAAATGAACATAATGATTTAAACAAAACACAACAAAAGAAAAATGGAAGCAGCAAAGTAAATGGTCAGTAAGTTTGTTAACCACTTATTATTCCTTCATTAAAAAGCAATAGTTTTTCTGTGTTTCTCTTAATAGGGGATTTTCAGACATCTACTTTAAAATGCAAAAATTCCTCACTAGATGGCGCTACTTAGACATGATTCTCAAGTATTTACTTTTGTAAACAAAGTACGCGGAAAGGTGTTTCGAGAAAAGATAGGTAGAGCTCGTCTAATTTAAAATGACGCGCCCCACTATCGCATTAACGCACACAAGCAAGTTTAAAATATAGACGCAATACATATACAAATGCCGTTGTAATTGGTCATTCAGTTGCCGGTGAAATTCAAACGTAGGAGCACGCGCCGTTCATTGGCTCCCACACAGATGAAGTGTCGTTATCATTATTTGCACTCACACATCGAAATCAACTAACTAAGTAGTGGGGCGCGTCATCTTAGACTAGACGAGCTCTACTAAGTTTGAGAAGAAAGCACAAAATGTGTACATTTTAAACATCTAAAAAATATAACGGTCTCATATAGATTTGCTTTTAAGAATCGTGTCTAGTCGACGCCATTTATTACAGTTATTAGAACGATTTTTTAATTATTTTTTTCTATAAATTAGCCGCGAACATGTTTTTTTTAGTACCACCCAGTAATATACGAGTAAGTTGTGGACTATTACGCCCAAAATGATAAAATTAACCTTTGTACCTTTTAATGAATGAAAGAAAGATAAGATATTTACTACACAAATTAATTCATATTTAATTAGTTATTATTAATTATTTTATGCTTTAAGAGGCACACGGACCTGCAACCTAAGGAATAATTATAAAAATAAGAATAAAGACATTTATTGCCACAAGACATCACGACACGACAAAAAATAAACAAATTTAGAAATAATATTTTATTTTATTTTTTATTTTTTATTAAATAATTTAATTTCAATTTTAATGCGAGCGAATCAAGTGCCAGCCTTCAAGATACCTGTAGACATTAATTTTTCGATTTTTCTGAATGGCTTTTCGACCTATTCGCGATTCTCTACAATATGGTTTCCGTACAACCGTTAGAGAGTGTCGGTGGCCGTTCGGTTGAGCATCTAACTCGTGAGCGAGATAAACCGGGTTCGAAACCCGCTGCGACCATCTACCAATGAGTCTTTTCAGAGTTATGTACATTAGTTGAATTCTAACCGATGCTGTTACGGTGAGGGAAAACACCGTGATGAAACCTGCAAATTCAAAAAACTGGTGTTGTAAACATGTTCCAATCTGGTCAGGTTCCCCTGTAGCCGTATTCACAATTATTCGAAACCGTTTCCGAACGATTCGACACGAAATTCGTGTAAAATCAACAAATTCCTCATACACATTTTACAACCTGCGTGGTTTAGTTGGTTAACATGCCGTCTGCCACGCAGAGGTCACGAGTTCGATTCCCGGCCGAGTAGAAATTCAAATATTGAATTCTAATTTATTTTACGTGTTATATGTATAATAAGTATGTATTTAAAAGTATACAGGGTGTCCTTACGCTCTGGACAAAGCCGAATACTACTAGTTGAGTAGGGTATTTAAAACTGTAAAGTATCATAACAATCAATCCAGCATTTAACGAAAAATCAACGATTTTAAATTTATCACCTAGGAGCAGCCTGTATGCAGTTGCATGGTCTAGAAAGTATCCTTAATTCTTTTGAATTGTATTAAAACTCCACACCAGATGACAGCTTAAATTAAATAAAAATAATTGTATTGTAATTTGACAATAATTTGAAGTGTGACATAACATGTCATGAATGTCAATAATTAATTCTAGATCAATTCATTCGTGTTGTCGTGATACAGTATGTTGTAATTGTTGCCTATTAAGTTACAATTTAATTTGTTAGAAAAAATTGTTTTATGGTTTTTTGTCTAATTAACGAAATCCCTATTTTATTATGCTGCTGTGTAGCAATCTTAAACAGGGTTTCATTATTTGCCCAGAGGCTAAGGTCCCACGGGCCTGTATAAGTAGTTTATCAGTTATCTAGCATCCATAACACATGCTTTGCTTACTTTGTGGCTAGATAGCGCTGAATGAATTGTCCAAGCATATTTATTTATTCAACAGATTCCATATTCCACACAATCACAATTTTACACGATCGCATTTCTTCCATTCAACACATGCCTGTGGACCTTACTTATCTTTCACCATATTTTTTTAAAGGTATGTTCCGGGTTTCCTACCGCGTACCTTTGTTGACGAGTAGCCCGATATTTCGACACAGTTGCATGCATCATGGTCACGGGACGACAACGAAATATCGGGCTACTCGTAAACAAAGGTAGAGCTCGTCTAGTCTAAGATGACGCGCCCCACTACTTAGTTAGTTGATTTCGATGTGTGAGTGCAAATATTAATAACGACACTTCATCTGTGTGGGAGCCAATGAACGGCGCGTGCTCCGACGTTTGAATCTTACCGGCAACTGAATGACCAATTACAACGGCATTTGTATATGTATTGCGTCCATATTTTAAACTTGCTTGTGTGCGTTAATGCGATAGTGGGGCGCGTCATTTTAAATTAGACGAGCTCTACGCGGTAGGAAACCCGGAACTAACCTTTAAAATGTGTGATAATAACCGCGATAGTTTAAAACATTATGTTATCATCATCATCGTCCTAGCGCTTATCCCGACCCGCTTTCCTACTCCTTCTCAACTTCGCCTTCGACTTTAAAACATTTTGTTATATTTGTTTTATCTTTGGGTTTCCCAATTTTACAGAAACGAGTGAACCGATCCCAGTTTGGGGCATCATAGCTATTGCTGTAGTCGGGTGTGCATTGTTAATAGCCCAGTCGTTGGTCATCCTGCACTTGGTGATCAAAAGGAGGAAAGGTGAGTAACACTTAAAACATTTTAAGGGTATGTTCCGGGTTTCCTACCGCGTACTTTTGTTGGCGAGTAGCGCGATATCTCGACGCAGTTGCATGCATCATGGTCGCGGGACGACAAATATCGGGCGGTAACAAAGGTACGAGGTAGGAAACCCGGAACATACCCTTAAAATGTGTGATAATAACCGCGATAGTTTAAAACATTATGTTAACAGTTATTTATTTATTATTATATGTATATTTGTGGATATAGGTCATGCTCATGATTTCATTTGTATTATGTAAGTTGTAAATATTGTAATTCTGACTAATAAAGTGATTTAAAGTTTGTTATTTAACATTGTTGACAAGATAAAACATACACGTTGTCTCTCAGAAGTATTAGACATAACAGGCACTACTTATCTCTAAAGAGAAATCTCTTCCAGCAGGCCTACCAGAGAGAGATGTCATAATATTTTTTTTTTTTATAACAAACAAGTCGGGCATTTGACCGCCATCTCACCTGTTGGTAAGTGACGATGCGGCCGAAGATGAAGCATGCCCGTCTTGGAACAGCCTATTCACTCTAGCCTTAAAGGCATCCAGATTATATTGATCAGGGAACACACCCGCAGGCAAAGCGTTCCATTCCTTAGCCGTACGCATTATAAAGGTCGAGCCAAAGCGGTTCGTGCGGATGGCTGGAAGATCCACGACATAAGGATGAAGCGCTCGCCCGGATCGCGTTTCCCGATGGCGGAAAGGGGCCGGCGGAATGAGGTCGTGCAGCTGCTTCGCACACTCTCCGAAATGTAATCTGTAGAAGACCGACAGACGCGCAACCCTACGCCGATGTTCGAGGCTCTGCAGCCTAGCCTTAATCAACCGCGGGTCACAAATTATCTTCTTTGCACGTTTTTCCACCGAATCCAAAGCCGCCAGTTGATATTTAGCTGATCCATCCCAGAGGTGGCAGCAGTACTCCATGCAGGACCGCACTTGTGCTTGATATAACTGAAGCAACTGCCTAGAAGTGAAGTACCGCCTAACCTTCGAGAGGATACCAAGTTTTTTTGCTGCAGTCTTTGCCTTGGATTCGATGTACTGACCGAAGTTGAGATTTGAAGATAACTCAACACCAAGAAGCTGTAGGTTGTCGGTAATTTCCACAGGAACATCCCGAAAAGTTGGAGTAAGATGGAATGGACTCCTTTTGGCGGAAAACAAACACGCCTGAGTTTTGGTTGCGTTGAACGCCACCAGATTGGCATCGCCCCAATCAGAAACTGCCTTGAGAGCTATGTCCAAACGATCAACCATGGCCTCTCGACAAGACTGAATATCGTCCCTGCTGGCTTTTGCCTCTGACAGATATCTATCCGTTACCGTGCTGTCATCTGCATACCCAAAGGTACCTGGTACAAGCAGATTGTTAATATGCAGCAGGAATAAAGTCGCGGACAGTACAGATCCCTGAGGAACTCCCGCGTCGATAGCCTGGAGATTAGACGAGTAGCCATCGATAACTACACGGATTGAACGTTCACTCAAAAAATCTGATATCCAGGTGCAAAAGCCAACAGGAATACCAAATGAAGGAAGCTTGCTTAGAAGGCAAGCATGCCAAACCCTGTCAAAGGCCTTAGAAATATCAAGAGACACAGCAATGGCCTCGCCATGTCTCTCAATGGCCTCACTCCATAATTGTGTGGCATACACCAGAAGGTCCCCAGTAGACCGACCACGGCGGAATCCGTACTGGTGATCGCTGAGGAGATCGTTACCTTCAAGATGCGCAAGGAGTTTATTGTTCAGCGCACGTTCCATAATCTTACAGAGTATGGAAGTGACCGAAATAGGGCGGTAATTGGAAGGGTCGGCACGGCTGCCTTTTTTTGGCACGGGCTGCACATTGGCAAGCTTCCACGACTTAGGTACAATACCAGTCTCAAGTGAGAGGCGATACAGGCGCGTGAGAACAGGAGACAGCTCGGGGGCACAACTACGCAGGACTATTGCCGGTATACCATCTGGTCCACTAGCCTTGTTCACGTCCAGACTCCGCAGGATTTTCAATATCTCTCTCTGATGTATTCGCACTTCTGCCATAGCGTAGTCAGCACGGGGTGAGATAGGTGGTGTTTTTCCTGCAGTATCCAAACGCGAATTCGCCGCGAAAAGAGAAACAAGCAAATTTGCTTTCTCTTCAGCAGCATGGGCCAATGTTCCGTCTGGTTTTAGCAACGGAGGCAACGAAGACTGGCTGAAATTTGATTCGACCGCTTTTGCCAAAGACCAAAACGCCTTACTCCCAGGAGGGTAAGAGGCCAGTTTGGCGCCAATCCGGCTTATGTGATCGAATCGAGCCCTGCGTAGCGTCCTTTTGCAAGACTTGGCGGCGAGGTTAAAGGCTCTCTTCAGTTTGCGAGTATCCGGAGACATATGCGCTCGAGCCTCAGCCCAGGCAGAGTATGCCGCCCGCTTCAGCACTTCAGCGCGACTACACTCAGCACTAAACCATGGACGAGACCTGCCGTTCATCGCTACGTCAGAATACGGAATAAAGTACTCCATACCCTGCCGTATAACCGCGGTAACGGCTTCGGCACAATTCGACGGATCGCCCGAAGAGAAGCATGCCTCCCGCCAAGGATAGGACGAAAAGAAGTGGCGCATCTCATCCCAATCTGCTGACTTGTATCGCCACACCCGTCGGGGGTTGCATGGGGTTTGCTCGGGTGGGGAATAAACGGATACAGATTTCACCAGACAGTGATCGGATGTACCCAGCGGTGCAGAAACCGATACTGAGTGCCTGTCCGGATCAGTTGTCAGCAGAAGGTCTAAGCAATTGGCGGTATGGGAGTCAACATCAGGTACCCTCGTGGCACAGCTTATCAGCTGGGTGAGATCTAGCGACAGAGCTAGTTTACGTGCCTCTCTCCCAGCATGATCCGTCATCTGGTATGGGAAAAGCCACTCTTGGTGGTGGGCATTGAAATCCCCCAGAATGACTAACTGCGCCGCGGGGTAACGTTCCCTCGCTTCATCCGCCACTTCTACGAGATGGTCACATAAGCGAGTCGTCTCCTGATCCCCGCTGTAATAGACGCCGATAAGACGTGCACAATACAACCAAAAATAAATATATTATACATACATCATCATCGTCCTAGCGTTTATCCCGGACTGTGCCAGGGTCCGCTTTCCTACTCATTCTCCTCCAATTCTTTTTTTTTTTTTTTTTCTACGGTTGGCAAACGGGCAAGCGGGCAACCTGATGGAAAGTGGTCACCACTGCCTATAGACACTAGCAACACCAAGAGCATCGCCAATGCGCTGCCCACCTCTATAACACGTTGCTCTGGCAGCAAAAAGGCAAATGCCACTCCACCGCCAAAGCCACGGTTCCCCAAATCCCCACCCCATGGAGCACCGAAAACCTTACTCACCGGCAGAAACACAATATTATTTAAAAGAGTATTATTTAGCTGCGATATTCTGTAAAGTAGAGGTACTCCTCCAATTCGAACGAGATACCCCGCTATGCCCTACCTCTTCTTCCTCCGCCCGGTCTTCGGCATCTTCTCGTCGTAAACCATTGGCTCTCGCATCCGACTCAGCAATGTCAATCGATCGCTTCTTATTCAAAATAATATACAAATACACCTATATATACCTACGTACATATTATACGTATCAATTACTTACAATAACTATGTCTAAATTTATACATACACAATTATAAATATACTAAAGGTACTATAACACATTCATAAACATAACGAGTGCAGAAGAGAGTTCCACAGTCTTGGAGCATGAACAGTGAAGGAGTAGGAAAAGAAATCGGAATGGTGGATAGGTTGCTCACTAAGCTGTTCACTATAGATGTAATGCTTAGAACTAACTCGATTAGATTGGTTTCTAAACTAAATAAAGGAAAAAGCATCTCAATTGGTCTAATACTGTCAGGAGCTACTACTTAGTTTTCTATTTTGTGCTACTACGCCGTATAGTAGTTTATGCAACTAATTATATGCAGTTGCATACACAACTTTATTGCAGACTTACTTCCAGCAAAGTTGAGAAAATTATAGGTACGATATTTTGTAGGTGTAGATAAAGTAGTGTATGCAACTGCATATAATTAGGTATTATATGACAGTGTATAAACTACTATTTAATTTGACAGACTGGCGTGAAAAAAGTTTATCCTTAAACGACTGTTTTCGAATATGTATATAATATAATATAGTAAGCAGAACAAAGGGCAGTCTTATCACTAGAGTGATCTCTTCCAGACAACCTTTGTATGGAAAGAAACAAAATATTTTAGCTACTGACAGGTAGTGTAGGTACATTAAATTTTTACAATAGTTAACAATGAAAACATAAAAAAATCACAAAGAAAACACAAAAACTTGTACATTAGCTGATCACTGACCGATGCTGTTACGGTGAGGGAAAACATCGTGATGAAACCTGCACATTCAGGCGACTGAGTGTGTAACCATGATCGAATCTAGTCAGGTTCCCCCGTTAACAGGGTTATGGAGGTCAGACGGCAGTCGCTCCACTGTAATTATCCGATCTGCCAAACCCTGGATCATGATCAGGTCGGATCCCGGGACCTTAACGATGTATGTGTATGTATTTCTTGATTACGTTCCTATTGATTTCAGCTAGAGCACCGAACTCCTTACAAGCTATATCGGCGGGTGGGGACTGCGTACTGAATCGTAACACGCGTGAGTGTAATTCCCATACTTTATCAAATGGTAGGACTCTATGAAGCCTGAGAAGTCCGCCTGGATGAGTACGACCGCCTTATCTATTTCTGACGCCAAGCAACAATGCTTGCATTGTTGTTCCGGTTTGAAGGATAAGATAGCCAGAGCAAGCGCAGGCACGAGGCGTACCAACATAGTCCTCGCAATTTAAAAAATTAAAGGACCCCGCAAATGTGGTTTCAGTTAATTTTGATGAAATTTTGATATTTTATAGAATTAAGTGTCCTGATTAAAGGTTCCTTTGGGTGCAACCACTGTTTCCGATGTAGCGACATATATCGCTCCAATAGGGAAACTGAACGATACTCACATTACGAGTACACGAACACAAGGTTGCAGTCCTACATAGATGGCGCTTCCCGTCGTACATCGCGCTAGAGAAATGTGCCAACTTCCACGGCATATATACAACTTCCGACGTTTGGACCCTTCGTCCCCTGGTCACAACACCCGGCCAGGTGGGTAATTACCCTTTTCTTCATTTTCATTTGCCAACATTGGCGGCTATCTTATCCCGCACCGCCAAATCCGAGTCCGTTTCCGAGATACGACCGGTTTTGTAAAATCCATACCATAATAATCCCTTCACCCCCTGTCTCTCTGTCACCCCTTGGCAGCAAACTAAAAAAAACAAATATGTATATAAGGGATCTGAACTATCTAGGCGAGATTAGTGCAACCTAAATAGACTACGCACGGGCCATGGCCTTTGTGCCTCCTACAAACACCGCTGTGGATGTAGTGTATCCCCCCAGTGTCCCTGCGGTTCCCCAGTTCAGTCGATGTGGCACATACTATTGGATTTCCCAAACAAGTTACCCTGGCCCACCGGAGGACCTGATCACCCTTAGTGATGAAGCAATTAAATAGCTGACTTCGCTTAATTTAAATTTGTAGTATTTTTTTTCATACGGTAGGCAAACAGGCAAGCGGGCCACCTGATGGAAAGTGGTCACCACTGTCTATAGTCATTAGCAACACTAAGAGTATCGCCAATGCGTTGCCCACCTCTATAAAACGGTCCTCTGGTAGCAAAAGTCAAATGCCCCTCCACTGCCAAAGCCACGTTTCCCCAAATCCCCCTTCCATAGAGCACTGGAGACCTTACTCACCGGCAGAAACACAATACTATTTAAAAGAGTATTGTTTAGCTGCGGTATTCTGTAAGGTGGAGGTACTTCCCCAGTCGGGCGGCTCCAATTCGAACGGGATATCCCGCTATGCCCTTCCTCTATTAAAAAAGTAGTTGAATGTGTTTTTCGTAGGTATTTTGTATTTTTGCCATACGAATAAATGAATATAACCCCTTTCCAGCCCGCTACAGTCTACTCCCATGGCAACGGAAGCGGATTGAACGGCCAGCGGAGATGCACGACTACGAGACCGTGGAATACCCACCCGTTATGCCGACAGATGAGGATCAACCTATTTATGAAGGTAAACTCGATCTTGCCTTATCGCCCGAAGGTTGAGATTCAGTTGTACATAACCTGGGATCTACCCGTCTGGTATCCGGCAGAGTAGAATAGCACTAACCCCTTACATTCGTGGGTGTCGTACAAGGCGACTAATGTTTTCGAGGCTAAAGATCTAGAGTCTCCATATACTGGAAAATGGACAACAGCATTTTCCATTGTTATATTGATAACAATGCGATCTCCAACTCGTCTGCCAAGCGTGGAGATCATTTTTTTTAATGTTATCCGGCAGACAAACAGGAATGCGCAATAACCTCCCCTTTTGTGGGAGAGGCCCTAAGTCCTGCAGTGGACTGATATGGGATGTGATGATGAATCTGGGACCTGAGTTAACATCCCAGTCTGTCAAACAGAGGTCGGTTCGATTCCCCGCCAGGCGGAAAATGAAATAATGAATTTTAATTTCTGTTACGGGTCTAGGTGTTATATGTGTAGCAGCCATCTGGTTTAATTAGCCATTTAATTAGAAGACTAGTCCGTTAATTAAACGCAGGTATTCAATTGAATGGCTAAAGGACAACTAGCCAATTAGTTGAATGTAACGTGCATCTACTTGGCTGAACGTTATTTAGCTATTTTGTTAATAGAATGTTTGGTTTGAGTGACCATTCGTAAATTATATGATAACTTTACTTAAGATAAAAAAAATACGAATTAATAAATATAATTTTTATTTAGAAACGAAAATATTAGTGGCAACAAATTCAATTAGTAATTGCATTGCGAGTACCTATAAAATTTATAGTATTTACCACAATAATGACTTTAAACTTATACTTATTAACTATTTGCAACAATGTAGTACAGGAAGAATGCACTTTCTTATTTTATAATATTAAATATAAAATGGCACGAAACTTTCTTAGACATATGTTTCTAATTATAAGTATGAAAAGAAATGAACAAATTAAGTTATCCTTATTCTTACTTAAAAACATCAAGGTAACACTTTAAATTTAGTTAAAACGATAAAAATACAAAAACATTGCTTGCTGTGCTAGCTGTCTGACGCCATATTTGTTTTAATGACTACCAGTACTGCAGTGGATAAAATTTGAACTAAATTTAAATCACCTGCCTGATTTTACGTCAGCCGTCTTCAAAGGGCTGGCTTACAATAAGCCAACTTTATTATTAACAGTTAAACGTTAGCGTTGATTGCTCTACCATCTATCGGCCTAGGCATTCAACTGAATGCCGGCGTTTAATTAACAGGCTAGCTTGCTCATTAAATGGCTGATTTAACCTGCTGGCTGCGACATATGTATTCTGAGTATGTATTTAAAAAACATTTATGTAGTTCATCAGTTTTCTGGCACCCATAACACACGCTTTGATTTCTTTGGCGCTAGATGGCGCTGTGAATTGTCCGAGCACGTATATTGATATTTATTTTTAAAGCAACAAGGGCGATTTTCCCTAAGCTTGTAATGATATTCTGACCGTTAATAGTCTCAATGATAGTATGGTTTAAGGACCGAACGAGACTAGGTTTACGTTTGGGTTATGGGCTTCTTTTTCCGCACTTGAACTCAAATTAGGTCCTTTGTACGTAGTTTAATCATGCTAATTTAGCCAGCCCAGCTCCCCCCAGAAGTCCAGCAGTCTCTTCGGACGCTCGCAGATCTCTCGGAGGGACCCCGTTCCTAAAGTGACATTTTCCCTTTAGTCCAGGACCACATGGGCCGCTGTTTCTATGTCTAAGGTGTAAAATCGAATTAAAGATAAAAAATGTAAATAAATGGCTTGCCACTACAAAACAATAACGGTAGATTATTTAAAATCATTGAAATATTGTTTAAAATTATTACACTCTTAATTAATTAAATGTTGTGTAAATGTTTAAAAAAGTTTTACTGAATTAAATAAGGTACAATGTTCTTTTTGTCTCGCTGTTTCAATAAAATATGAGTAGTTTTCATTTATGCTACTGGTAATTCAAAAAAATTAAATTATTGTAATGGTATGAAGTTCTAAACATTTGGTAACTCGTTGTTACTGTATATTATTGCAAAGGCTTGAAAAGTGAGGGATTGACCGAAGCCGAGACATATATACCTACTGCTTTTCTCAAAATACTACAACTTAAAATAATACTAATTAAATTGATGATTTATTAAATTGCAACCGGTTGCAATTACTTGAAAAAAAATACTCCATTCTTGTTTTTGGTTACTGTTTATCGGAATTAGTGCATGTGTTTCCTACGCAACTCGGCATTCTTAGATTGTAAAGTAAAGACCATTCGATACGTGGCCAAAACGTCACAGAGGACGCTTACGCTCCAATGAAGTGGTGTCATTGCCTTTGTACAATGAACCGGTCCATCTGTAGAAGTCTTTGGACACAGGCTGTATTTTTTGTCTAGGCCGAGGCCGAAAATGTAAGCATTTTCTTATATGGGTAAAATATTATTTGGTACCAGTATTCGTAGACAGTGACCTACAGTGAACACACGTTTCTATAGTTAATTTTTGTTTATTTTCACGTAGTATGATCGATATTAAGATTTCAAATGCATGCGGAAAGAGATGTACATCAACGAATAATTTCACGTTGGCCACGAGATTGTGTGATCTACCTCCATTACATTATTTTCTTTGGAGATATGTCAAGTCACTTTTATACACCGATACACTAGAGAAGATCGAACACAACATTCGGTTAGAGTTACTCATCATCATCATATCAGCCGAAAGACGCCCACTGCTGGGCATAGGCCCCCAGAGATCTCTGGAAAGTTTTACCTCGATATTTCAACACAGTTGCATGCGTCATGCTCACGAGTAAACTGATGCTGCTGTGTGAAGCCGCTCCTAAGGATAGGCGTAATCGGTCCACCCTCTTTCTTGATTAATTTAGAAGAACGTCATGTTCGTTGCAAGTCATTTTCTAGGTTAGTCATCTTCTCAAAAGGTCAATTTAAGTAAGTTAAGTAATACAATTTTATTCCACTCAGACACACGAGGGACGTCATTGCATATCCATAACATTCCTAGTATGCTCTTCATTTTACAGATGGTGATGCAATGATACAAGACCCTCGCCAATGTTTCAATCCATTGCCACGTAAGTAACAGCATAAAGTTGAATATACTACGGGTAGTAAAAGGTACTACGGGTAGGAGTAAGATAGTAGTAGGGTAGGGGTAAGGTAGTGGGAGATACGGTAGGGGTAAGCTAGGGGTAGGGTAGGGATAGAATAGAGTAGGGTGGGAGCGGCTACCTATCACATGCAGCATGTGTAAAGCACGCTCACTCAAAAGTCTGTCTGGCGGTGGCGTGGGGACCGGGTCGCTCTTTTTCCTCAAATATGGTTGAATTGGACGACGGCTGGGCCCTGCTTTATACTCGTGAACGAATGCTGCCTTGGTGGACTGGCTTACTTTTGCTGTAGTTTTAGGTGGTTTTTCATAATTATACTAGACATATCTATATAATATATCGAGCGCGGTCCGGCTCTGCTTGGCATTGTCGGGCACGGTCCGGTCGTGACTGGCGTGGGGTGGGTTTGCTGCGGCCATGGGGAGGCCAGCGTGTCACTGTGTGCTTCCTTCCTACTTTCCTACCCCCCTCCTTTTTGACGATTGAAAGAGATATTTAATGTCCTAATCAATAAATTAATTTTGAATTTTGAAAACTTAATGATAAACAGCATATCGACCCAAAACTAGTATAAGATGAGCTACCGTCTCTCAGATGCGCATAGCAACGGTAGCTCCTTTTATATTGGATTTGTGTAGGTTTGTGCTGTCCTGTATATGTTAGTATATACTCGTACATACTCAGCATATATGGGAAATACACGTGGACCTTCCACATGGACGAATTCGCGGTAAAAACTAGTGTTAGGTTCCTCACCTAGGAAATTAGCGTTTTGTACGGCGAAACAACTTCGGTATATTTAAGACAAGAGTGAATATACATGTAGGTATTAGATAGACATATATTTTCAACCGTAGCGAGCGGCCCACAGAAAAGACGCAGACACGTCGCAGACGCGGCGCCCGTTCAATTCACTTTCATATAAAATGTATAGAAACGTCGCGACGCAAAACATACGGCAAAGACAGGGCGCGGACAGGGCGCGGACGCGTCGCAGACACGACTTAAAACATACAGGGCGGACGGGGCACGGGCGCGCCGCGGACGATACAGTGGGTGCGCGCGGGGCGCGGGAGCCGGGCCTCGCCCGCAGCGCTTGCTGTCCTTGTCTTGCCTACGCTCTTGACTGGTCCGCGACGGCGCCACGTCCGTGCCCCGTCCTTTCTGTATGTTTTAAGTCGAGTCTGCGACGCGTCCGCGCCCTGTCCGCGACGTGTCTGCGTCTTATCTATGTGGCCGTTCGCGAGAGCATCTGCACTTAACAAGGTAATGCGCTTAGGTATTATATTTGACTAAATTCAGTCGTATTTTTCTCTATAAAAATGAATGGTGTGAAATTGTCAATTGTCAATTTAGATGTTTAAGGTTGCCTGGAAGAAATCGCTTTAAGCGATAAGGCCGCCGGTTGCTTTTATTTGTTTATTTTTTCCTATGTTTTTGTTTTATTCTATGTATAAGCAATAAAGAATTTTTCATTCATTCATTCATTCAGAATCTTGGAGCTCCAGCCCGGATAAGACTCCTACGATGTCCAGGCCGCTGCCGCTGCCCCCGAGACACCTGGACCACCTGGGGCTCGAGACTAGGGCCGCGTTCCGTGAGAACCATCGAAGGAGGTGCAGGGTCCGATCAGGTAGTATTTGATAATCATCCTACTATCCTCATCCCCATCACCGTATCAGCTGAAAGACGCCCACTGCTGGGCATAGACCTCCCCCAGAGATCTCCACGGCGGCCGGTCCCGTGCCTTCCGCATCCAGCTGGCACCTGCGATCGTTACCAGGTCGTCGGTCCACCTTGCGGGAGGCCTACCCACGCTGTGTCTGCTACGTGGTCGCCTTTCGAGAACTTTACTGCCTCATCGGCCATCTGTCCTACTATCCTATCCTACTAATATTACAAGGGTAATTATTAACCGGGCGAATAAATAATATATGAATGACTTATACATTGTTTAGTTAGTTTAGTTACTGAAGTAGAAATTTGTTTGCTATCGAATTAATACACTGATCGTTCTCAATAACTCGTAACACTAATTCGTATTTTGAAGTCGCCATTTTCAATGGCGCTGTGTGAATGGTCCAAGCATTTATTTATTTATTTATTCACAGGATCAGTGGATCAACTTGAACTACTGAGAAATGAAATTGGGACATGTAAGTTTGTCTACTGCCAAATAACCTACCAAAAACCAGTATAAGATAAGCTAGCCTCTCTATACACGAGCATAGTAATGTAAGCTTCTTCCTTGAAATTCCTTGCCACAGCTGCAAGGCTTCCTTTGGACTATGACATGGGATCGTTGAAGAGGCATATATTAGAGGTCTCTTCAAAAGCGGGCAACGCATTGGTAGCGCCCCTGGTGTTGCTGATGCCCATAGGCGACGGCGATAACTTTCCATCAGGTGGCCCGCATGCCTGTTTGTCTGCCGTATTGCATAAAATATGCTGTCTTCTGTAACACCAACAACTCTGCAGGGGCAGAGACACGAGAAAAAAAAAGTAGGTTAACTCCCAGACCTTAGGCGCACTCGGTACGTTTGCTAATTATTGTGTGCCTACCTAGATTTATAATTTAACCTTTCTTAAGCCTTTATTACATTTGAGTGAATTCGGTAGCTTAAATTCAGAAGCAAAAATCGTAAAAGCAAATTAATGTGAAATGTATTGCTCATAGAATAAGGTCCATTTTTGTATCACTTATATTATGTTATGCGTCGCTCCGCTTTTCAAATGTCGTGATACAAAAATGGACCTTATTTTATAAGAAAATACATTCCACTTTGATTTGTACTCAGGCTTTTTGAATTTAGTCAAATATAATAAGCGCATTAGTTCTTTTAAAGCAAAACATATGGTAAAAATCTATTGAAATAAACGTATAAATATTCCTTTTACTGTTAGTTTTCTGGAATATTTATTCCCGTTGTCCCCCATTTTTTAATTCGGGGGACAACGAAGCTAAAATTCCTGTTGTCCCCCGTTCGGGGGATAGCATTCGGGGGACAACTGGAATGATTCGTATATTTAAACTATATAGACATTACTTACAAACTCACCTTTCGTACTGAGGCCGAGGTATAAAAATAACGATAATTCTGTATCTTTTTTCTTGCTGTTCAAACAACCATCATCATCACAGCCCGTAACAGCCCACTGCAGTACTAAGGGCCTCTCCCACGAAAGGGGAGGTTATCGCCATAATATCCACACTCGGCAGGCGAGTTGGATATCGCAATGTTATAAATATAACAATGGAAAACGTTGCTGCCCATTTTCCAGTCAATAGAGACTCTGGATCTTTTGCCTCGAAAACATTAGTCGCCTTGTACGACACTCACCCTACGGTTCGACATTACATCTATGATTGTTGAAATAAATTTAGACAACTGAGGGCTTACCATGAGCTCTTATAGCAGAACCTAAACAGAACAGCACTGCTTAGAACGACACAGCGCTATACAATACAATACAAAAACATTTATTTCTCGCAAAAAGGCATCAGATTACATTGTTATTTAGATACTTCATAAATTGTACATAGCATTCGAATCCTTATTGAAAGCTGGAGTCTGTAATAGATTAATAAAAACCTGTGTTACAGATCTCCAGGCTCCCAACCTTATGTTTCGCTCACAAATAAATATTTTAGTTGATTTTAGGCGTTATTGTAGTTGTATATACGTGTGATATAAGCTTGTCTAAGCAGGGCAGTTCTGTTTGGGTCCTGCTGTAAGAGCTCATTGTAACCCTGAAACTAATTCAACCAACAACTTTAGGTGGCAACGCTATGGTGAGTGAGCTGCAAGGCAAATTCTTCACGAAAAAACCAGGTAGATATAACAATTTACAAATTATGAACTCCAAATACGCATAATGATTTTTACCTATCGCGGTTATTATCACACATTTTAAGGATATGTTCCGGGTCACCAGTGACTCATTCTCTAAAACCAGAAGTAGGTCGAAATAAGACTAAAAATGTTAGTGATACGGTCAGTGTAGTGTGCCGCGACTTAAAAGTGAGTTCGAGTTCTGATAGTAGCAGACAACTTTTGCGAAAGCGGCTAGATCGGCTTCGGCCGCTTTATCGCTAACCAATACCGTCCGGCACTCGCAGCTCTCCAGTCGTCCCGTGACCATGATACATGCAACTGCGTCGAAATATCGGGCTACTCCTCAACAAAGGTACGCGGAAGGAAACCCGGAGCATACCCTTAAAATGTATAACTCCAAATAGGCTTGATTTTTCGATTTCTTTGACAATCGCTTTTCTTCCTATTCGCGATTCTACACAATATAGATTCCAGATAACTGCTATTGATCACATGGAATATTCCACACAGTCTCATATTAGTAATGGTATATTAACACTGCATAGACTATTCAGAAACGTTTCTACTTCACAGCACCCCTGGTACCACCAAAACCGAAAAGCTTTAAAAGTGTAAAATCGCCACACGAATCTACAAAATGGCCGCCAACTGTCAAATCGCCTCCAAGCATTAACACAAGACTACCATTACCAGAAGAAGCATTCAAGAGCCTACCACGACGTGTGTTACCCGTGAGCCCATCACTACCACACACACAACTGTTACCCAAAGATAACATACGAGATTCAGAATCTGGCAAGCCAATAAACTCGCCACCGATAACGCGGAAGATGTTCACCCCAAGTTCCCCAAGAATGCCAATAAAAACTCCGGCTAACATATCTCAAAGCACTGCAAATAAGACACAGTCGCCCGAATCACATCCGATGCCCGCAACATTCACCAAACTCCTTCCCGTAAATACGTCGACAAAAATCGCTCCACCAACTCTACCAAAGCTTAAACCAAAGGTACCCGAGAAATCGGTTACAACACAACTTTCACCCAAAAATCAAGCACCCATCGCAGCCAACGCGTTTGCATCAATTGTTGAAGAACTGCGGGAAAAGAAGAAAATAAAGGAGATAAAATCAAGAGTACCACCGCCTTCAAGTACCCAGATTGGTCTGGATAGTACTAGATCGGGTCCAAGCCAGCCAATTATGAACCAATCGGGTAACTATCAGCTAAATTTAAAATTTAAGCATAACGTAATATTGTCAATCACTTTTTGCATCAATCGTTTATAGTGCCGCAAACTTTTCTGATCCGGTGATGAGCGGCGCTGATTTTGTCATTGACATGTCAGTTCAAATACATTTCAAAATAAAGTGCCGTCTTTTTTATTCAGTCTCAAGTTTTGACCACTGGGTCAGATAGGTTTGTAGCGCTGTACAATTAGAAATGTCATACAGTGAAACGAGTAAAACGACATAGTTATATCGTTGTCTTGGCCATCATCTCATCATCTTGGCGTCAATATCGTGGGTGTGCTCTCGCGCGAGGGCACAGATCCGAGGGCAAGATCTCTTGACCATGATCCAGAGTTTGGCAGATCATGTAATAGCAGTAGAGCGACTGTCGTTTGACCTCTGTGACTGCACCTCTAAATGTGACAGTTTACTATGAGACAGCTGCTATAGCATTAGTGCGCTTGTCCATAAATCCTGTGGGTGAGGGAGTCCGTTTTTGTATGTGTGCAAAAACCATCCTATAGGACACTAGTGAACCTGTAGTCGTGTATGATGTAACACAAAATGCATAGCTACCATAATTTAACAAGAAAGCGCGGCTCTAGCATTCCTAGCAAAAAGAGCCGTGTGAAGTACGACCGCTATAATAGCATTAGTGCGTATCTAACACAGAGCAAAAAAATGTACCCGTACCAGTCTACACACATAAAATAGCAAAACCAAAATATTAAATTATTTTATCAATAAATAAACTGATTCGTTTGTTTACAAATGTGTCTTTGGCAACCAAATTGATCGTCAAGGTGACGTTTGTCACGCATTTTACCCAAAAGGGCCGCTCTACTCAGTCACGAAGGCAGCTAACTTTCTCATCTTTTTGGTGTCCAAGGACGAACGCAAAAACAAATGTTATAGCATTTCTGTCCGCGAACGTGTTAACTTATGGATGGTCTCGGACAATAATGCTCCTTCCTTTAGAAAACTAAAGGTTTACCCGTGTGCTGAACTTTGACATGTTTCCACAGGTACATCGACAAAACCGACTTTGACAGAAGACAACTCAGGTAACTACATTCAAAACTAATTGATATTGAAAATTAATTTATTATTTTTATTTTATGTCATACGGTAGGCAAACAAGCAAGCGGGCCAATGGCTGGGAAAGTGGCCACCACTGCCTATAGGCATTAGCAACACCAATAGTATCGCCAATGCGTTGCCCACCTCTATAAAACGTTGCTCTGGCAGCAAAAAGGCAATTGCCCCTCCACTGCCAAAGCCACGGTTCCCGAAATCCCCACCCCATGGAGCACTGGAGACCTTACTCACCGGCAGAAACACAATACTATTTAAAAGAGTATTGTTTAACTGCGGAATTCTGTAAGGTGGAAATAATAATCATCATCGTCCTAGCGCTTAACCTGGCCTCTGCCAGGGTCCGCTTTCCTAATCTTTCTCCTCCACTTCGCCTGGTCTTCGGCATCCTCGCGTCGTAAGCCGTTGGCTCTCGCATCCGACTCAGCGAAGTTAATGTCCCGGTTGTGCTCTTGCGCAAGAGGGCCCGGGATCCGCCTTGACCATGATCCAAGATTTGGTAGATCAGGCAATTACAGTAAAGCGACTGCCGTCTGACCTCCTTTTCCCTGTTGACAGAGGAACCTAACCAGATTGGATCATGGTTACACATTCAGTTGCCTGAAATGTGTAACGTTGCATCACGATGTTTTCCCTCACCGTATGAGCATCGGTTAGTATTCAACTAATGTACATAACTCAGAAAAGAGTCATAGGTACATGTCCGCAGCGGAATTCGAACTCGGTACCTCTAGCTAACGAGTCGGATACTCAACCGCCCGGCCACCGACGCTCAAAACTTGTAAAAGTACGGCAACTGAATTTGTAACCATGATCCAATCTGGTTAGGTTTCCCTGGTTGCAGGGTCACGGTTGTCCACTCCACTGTAATTACTTGATCGCCAAATCCTGGATCATGGTCAAGACAGACCCTGGGCCCTCGTACTCGAGAGCACAACTGGGACATTAACGCCGAGATGATGATTACCAACTTTTAAAACTTTGTACTTACAGTCTCAAACTAAGACTTTTAAACACTGCAATCACCAACCACCACGGCAAGTTTGAATATTACAGTAAAACCCTCCACTGCTGTGGAGGAGGTTCAATCTAACAGTAGATTCTTTCTTGATGATTGATAATTAATAATTTGTCTTGAATTTTGCTGCTACCCACAGAGCAAAAAAAATTGCCAGACTACCATGAAGGTAGAGCTCGTCTAATTTAAAATGACGCGCCCCACTATCGCATTAACGTACACAAGCAAGTTTAAAATATGGACGCAATACATATACAAATGCCGTTGTAATTGGTCATTCAGTTGCCGGTAAGATTCAAACGTCGGAGCACGCGCCGTTCATTGGCTCCCACACAGATGAAGTGTCGTTATAAATATTTGCACTCACACATCGAAATCAACTAACTAAGTAGTGGGGCGCGTCATCTTAGACTAGACGAGCTCTAACTATCTTTCCAATCTTTTTACTGCTACCCCACCTGTGGGACAGAGGCGCAAGCTTTATGTATGTATGTATATCTTTAATTTTTTTCACAGATTACGAGTCCGTTGGAAATTCCGATGACGAATATTGGGAGTACGCAGAACTACCGAAGAATTTATATAGTAATGTGAACTTTGCTTCTAGCTAGAAACCACCTGTGACCTCTCTGTATCCAATGACAGCGTCGCTGATATTGAATTTAGTATTGCCGCCAAAGCTGTATGGCTAGATCTCTTTGCCTTTCCTTCAATTGGCTCACTTAAGGCGCTGCTTTACGGTTGCAAACCCAAGGTGCCAAGCAGCGGTATCTCCAATTGAACGGCGCCATTTTGATCCCACCCTGTGGAATGACGTCACAGAATTCGTACCGCCAAACTCAGTATCGGTCAGAATGAACAAAATGAATGCCTGAAAAGAATATAATGAAAGTATATAGTAACGATCCGTTTGATTTTGAAATATCGTAATTTTAAATTGAATAAAATGCTAGAATAATGTCCTTAATATGATATTTTCAAATTATTTTCGGTTTTTTGTTAGTTTGAGTGCATAATATTGCATACTGCTATGTTAAATTTATTTATGAAACGAGATCAAATAACAACTTAAAAGCATGAAAATTGTGTTAGTAGAACAGAACATAAAATTCGCTCCTACGTTAGAGTAAAACCAACTTCATGTCGTGTAAAATCGTACATTTCAGTTCATTTTACGGGATAGGCTCAATTATAGTAGAGCCTATTCAAATTTGATGTTGTGACGCCATTCTACTCTATTGATTCAAGATGGCGACGTTCTATCGGAGAGCGGCGGTGCAACCCCTTGGGTTCCGAACCGTGTAGCAGCCCCTTTTTGATAGAGTCGATGCCAGATAAGATTGCTTTGAGGTTATGGCGTCCTTGTAATCATTATTTATATCGCTTATTGTGAGTTGTTCTTGTTGGCTGTCTGTCAAATTTAGTTCCTTTATCATCCGCAAGTAATGTTATCTGCACAACGGTCTAGCCCCAGTTATGGTCACGGGGTCAGATTAGTTTGTAGCGCTATATTAGCTTCTAAACTTCTATTAGTCACTGTATTTTTTATATAAGTTTAAAATTGATATAACTTTAAAATTTAAATCTTGATTTTATTGTTTAAGTATCTGTAGGTAGTGCTACCAGGGGAACCTGACCAGCGGGGCTATTGGCTAACTCAGTTGACAACTGTATTTGACACTAGATAATTCTCCACCACGTCATCTACGTTAAAAATTGGCAATAGCGTCTACCAAATTAGAGTAGTGTCAGATTTTTTTATGTCAAATTCAGTTGTCCACTGAGATAGCCGATAGGCTCTCAGATTGAATCATGGTTGCCTTGAATTCATAGAATGCGAATTGAATTCAGTTGCCTGAATGTGCAGGTTTCATCACGATATTTCCACCCGATGTGCAGATTCCCGCCAAAATTTAAGGTCACTAAATTATATGATACACATGCCCCCGTCAAAAAAGTTAAGTTAAAACATGCCCCTGCGCCATGGATAACACAGGACATCAAGGATTTGATGGCGAAACGTGATAGTGCCAAACGTCGGTATAATAAATGCCCCTCAGACCGTAACCTAGACCGTTATAAATACCTTAGGAACTCTTGTGGTCGTCTTTGTAGAGATGCCAGGAGGAGACATATCCACAATTCCATCGCTGGATCATCCCCCGCGAAGACATGGACGTTTCTGAGGTCACTGGGGATAGGCAAATCTTCAGACTCCTCCGGGTGCTCTGTTGACCCTAATGCGTTAAATAATCACTTCTCCACACCACCGGTGACCTTGGAAGCTAGTGTCAAGACTCGCACTGTGGGACAGCTCGATGACCAGCCACGCCCTCTCTGCTCACCTTTTTCCTTCACGACTGTTGCTGAGGAGGACGTTCGAAAGCATATTCTCTCTATTTCGTCAACTGCTGTGGGCAATGATGACATTTCCTCCCGTATGATCTCCATCTTGCTCCCACAACTCTTACCCGTACTCTGCCATATCTTCAACCACTCCTTGGTAATGAGTTGCTTCCCGTCGGCTTGGAAGTGTGCTAATGTTATCCCACTACCTAAAATCTCCAATCCTACATCCTTCTCCAGTTTCCGTCCCATATCTCTATTACCTTACCTTTCCAAAGTCCTTGAGCACATTGTCCACAGTCAGCTCTCTACGTTTCTTACATCTAATTGTCTGCTTTCCCCTTTTCAATCCGGGTTCCGAACTGGTCACAGTACTGTAACAGCGCTGCTAAAAGTTACTGACGATATTCGTCTTGCAATGGAGGATAAGTCTCTTACCGTTTTGACATTACTGGATTTTAGCAGCGCTTTTAATTCCGTTGACTTTGATGTCCTTCTCGCTGTTCTTCGCTCCCTCAACGTCTCTCCTCCTGCAATAGAGTGGTTCGAGTCGTACCTCCGTGGTCGTTCCCAGCGGATCCACCATGATGAGGTCTCCTCAGACTGGTGCGAGCTCGTCGGCGGGGTACCGCAGGGTGGTGTTCTCTCGCCACTCCTCTTCTCCATATTCATAAATACCGTCACTCCTGTCATCTCTTCAAATTTCCACCTGTATGCTGACGACCTACAGATTTACCGGCATTTCAAAATCGCTGATGTTACAGATGCTTTCGCCCAAATCAATGCCGATCTTGAACGCATATCTGCCTGGGCTAAGGCCTTTGGGCTTCTAGTGAATCCCAAGAAATCTCAGGCTTTAGTGATAGGGAGCCCAAACATGTACAGACGACTTGGTTCTGATAATTATATCCCTTAGGTGATTTATGATGGGACGCCTATACAGTGCAGTAAATTCGCTAAAAACCTTGGAGTGATTCTTGAATCGAATCTATCCTGGCTCCCTCACGTCAATGAGGTCAGCAAGAAGATACATTTTTCGCTTCACTCGCTTAAACGTCTCAAAAACTTTTTACCACTAAAAACCAAAATCACCCTTGTACAAACTCTCCTTCTTCCTATTCTTGACTACGCGGACTGTTGCTATCTGGATGCCACAGAAGAGCTTTTAAACAAACTGGAGCGTCTCCAAAATGTATGCATTAGGTTCATTTTCGGCTTACGCAAATATGATCACATCTCCTCTTTCCGAACACAGCTCAAATGGCTACCAATACGTTACCGCAGGAATGCTCATATCCTTTCAACCCTCTTTAATATCCTGCACAATCCTTCTGCTCCTTCATATCTCCGTAAACTCTTTCACTTCTCCCGAGACCAAGACAAACCCTCTCGCTCTAATGTTAAATCGTTATTGGCCATCCCTATCCATCACTCCAATTTCTTTTCCTATTCCTTTACTGTTCATGCTGCGAGACTTTGGAACTCTCTTCCACATAAGGTGCGGGACAGTCCGTCACTACAGACTTTTAAAAAACGTGTCAAGGACCATTATCTATCTCTGTCTAGTTGTACATAGATATGTATGTATAGTATTGTATTATTATTATAAATTTATATTATATTTATTATATTTTATTTGAGAAGATAAGTATGTTTAAGTATTTTAGTATGTATTCTATATCGCGCACGTCGATCTGCTTTACTTATCTCATCTCTCTTCTGTAGGCCTGCTGGAAGAAATTTCTTTTAGAAATAAGTAGTGCCTGTTGTGTCGTCTATATGTATGATGTTTCTCTATGTATTTTACTGTGTGCAATAAAATGTTAAATAAATAAATAAATAAATAAAGGTTCAAAATAAAAAAAAATGTTAAATAAAATAAATACCTAACTATATTTTATAACACAGACTATAATATTTTCAGTTACATAACTGATGACTTAAATTTAATTTTTAACATCAAATTGTTATATGTTTAAATCGGAGTCTATAATGTTTGTTTGAATGAATAAATGAATGTGTGACTTTGAAGGTAGCTAGATTTTAATTATACCATGTTCCCCCGCGAACCACATTAAATTCGGGATCAATGAGCAGTTGTCCAATAGGTATCTAAAGCATTCCTAACCACTCACTAGATGGCGCCCCGACAATTTTGGTAACTGATAATCGCTTGAAATAGGTTCTTAGCAAACAGGATATAAACACTGGGTACGTTGTATTGGATAATATTGTATTTGTCCATAGTTTTCAACCATTTAAGAGGTTGTTATAATAATGGAACATAGTGCCAACTTCTATAAATATTTCTTTTTACATTTCGTTCAACCTTTAACAGTTATGTTTATATTAATAAACATTTTATTTTTAAGTTTAGTATTAGTTGGCTGCATGACATCACTGCCACGATCACACAGATTAAAAAAAAATTACCAAAATTGTAGGAGCGCCATCTATTGATGCTTTTTGAAACCAACTGACAATACCTACTGGAAAACTCCTCATTGTAATTACAACACTGCAAAACAATATAATCTATTTATTATCAGTATATTTTTTGGTAAAGATTCACAAATATCCTTACGAACTTTCGCGGTTATAATATTAGGATCTAAAGTTTTTATAAGAAACCCTTAATTTCACTGACTTCAATATTCCACGGATTTCAAAGGTTACCAATCCGACTAGTCGTCCCGCGACCATGAGGCATGCAAATGCGTCGAAATATCGGGCTACTCGTCAACAAAGGTACGCGGTAGGAAACCCGGAACATACCTTTATAATGTGTGATAATAACACATACAAAACACACGCCTGTCAATATGGCGACTTTCCCCTATATCGTGGACGTCCACAATAATATCGTAACGTTACAAATTATAAAAGCGCCCAATGAATCATCATCATCATCACAGCCCGTAACAGTCCACTGCAGGACTACGGGCCTCTCCCACGAAAGGGGAGGTTATTTCCATAATCTCCACGCTTGGCAGGCGGGTTGGAGATCGCAGTGTTTAAATATAACAATGGAAAACGCTGCTGCCCATTTTCCAGACTATGGAGACTCTTGATCTTTTGCCTCGAAAACATTAGTCGCCTCGTCCGACACCCACGAGTGTAAGGGGTTGGTGCTATTCTGCACTGCCGGACACCACAAGGCCATGTGAATGCACACGGCCCAATGAATAAATAATAATATTTAAAAAACATACCTAAAAAAAGTTATCACCATTATTGTAATGTATATTTTATTTTCTTTGTTTGACATTCATAAATGTCAAACAAAGAAAATAAGCTGAATAAATGATTTTGACTATTGACTATTGCATGAGTCATTTTAATCTTGTCAACAATATAATATATTGGCTTGAACCAGGGATACAATCATATATGATTGTATCCCTCTATGATATTCGAGACGTCTTCATTCCACTGACCCAATGATGTAAATTACAATAAAACTAAATTTTTAATAGGGGTTCGATTTCCATTCTAAATTTCTCACACAATTGTTTGGGTGTTCATTAGTGTTTGGTAATTGTTTTATTGTTTATACTCTAAGAGCGGTTCGAGCCAAATTCTTAAACGAATTTTCAGTACATATATTATCGGGTTTGTTACCACGGTTAGTATTGTTTTTACCTCGATATTTCGACGCAGTTGCATGCGTCATGGTCACGAGTTGACACTAGCGTGATGTAGGACGGTCAGCGCCATCTACGTGACGATGCCTGCCAACTTGTGTTCGTGCACTCGTAATGTGAGTATTGTTGAGTTCGTTCGAGCGATAGATGTCGCTATACTATGTGTATAGAATGATTTCAAATTCATGATACCAAGACGTACCCCATGATAACAAACAAATTTTATCATAGCACCAACTCCGAAATCGCGAAAAAAAATCAGCTGTTTCATACAAAATTGAAAATTAATTGCCGTTTTCACTAAACTTAGGAATCGACTAAGTTATTTTTTATCTCAATTTGGACGTTGCTGATTAGGTAAAAACTAGTTAAGTTGATTAATGTAATCTGGATGCCTTCAAGGCTAGACTGAATAGGCTGTCCCAAGAATTGCTGCATCTTCGGCCGCATCGTCACTTACCAACAGGTGAGATGGCAGTCAAAAACCCCTTTTGTCTAATATATAAAAAATCGAGTGAAAACGGCCATAATTCCGCCAAAATGTATGAAACTTCAATTTCAGAATTAATGGTATAGTAAAAGTTATTGTTAAGTTGTTATACGGGCACATGCATACGGCACTCCTTTGTAACACGAGTTTGAAGTCACCTGTAAAACACATAAAAAAGCCAATGCCATGCCCGAAATCACTTCATATCCTCCTCAGTGAGCTGGATTGTCTTAGTATCTTTCACCAGCTCTTGCATCCTATGTATATCCTTGAGGGACACCTCGGCAGTGCCTCGCGGCATGGGCTGTGGCTGCGACGGGTCCGGTTTCCAGCCTAGGAAGTTGATGATCTGGAAGGTGGCTGGGATCCCTCGGACGCCGCGCTCTGGGAGCTCCTGTGGTCAGGAGGAGTTGGTTTTTAGCTGTTCTCTTTGCTGTAAGGCGAGTTGGCGCCATTGGCGAGTAAGATCTGCTAACTGTCAAAATAACGCCGTTCGATTGGCTGACATCCAACTGCCAATTTTGAACGTTTGATTCTGACCAATAGAAAGATATTGGACATAGAGCATAGGTGAAGCCTCGACCTATAGATAATGTACACTATCAATCTGTCACAACTCTATACAAATGATTCAATGTCATACAAAAAGATGACCAAGGCCACCAAATTTGACAATAGCAGTGGTTATGGAGGGGTATTTGACAACTAATAGCCGTCCCTTTCACACACTTTATATGCAACATTAAAAAAAGAAACAAATATAGATTGCGACTTCAGCTGTGGTATGCCCAATTTTTTTGAACCAATAACCTTATTTTGACACGTCGGTATTTTGACAACGGACCTTAGTCGCCAGTGGCGCCATCTAGTGGGACTTCGAAATCGCGTTAGCCCTCATTCCACGGGGCGACTCACAAGCGACGCGTAGCAGACTGGTATCCAACCGCACCGCAACGAGCGTGCTCATACGGGGCGACTGTCGATGACATGTTTGGTACCAGTGGTACTGACATGCAACTTGACACTGACATGACACGACACCGCATTGGCGTATCCTAGTGATATCCCGGCTTTTAGCCAGCTATTTTATTTTATATAATTCTCTGCACGGTGCGTACTTAATCTGGATTCTAACACTGTACTAAATTTGACTGTTTATACCACGCTAGTGGCGAGTCAAAACCGGAGGTTTGAACGAAGCGTACACTTGCCACTTGCAAAGCAACTAGGTTTACACCACTGTACTTATACACTGTTCCTGTCAACTTCGCTAAAACGTAAATCGGGCTTAAAATACACAACAAAATCATCATCAGCAAAGAATCATCATCCGCGATCGCACCACCCGCCGTGGGCTGGGTACTTATCCCCACTACGTAGACCCTCTGTTGGTCACGGCGCGAAGATTCGAAAGAACGTTTCTCGCTCGTACGATTCGGATGTGGAATGAGCTCAGCCACAGTGTCCTTTGAACTGTGACATGGGATCGTTCAAGAGCTATATTAGAGGTCTCTTCAGAGGCGGGCAACGCATTGGTAACTCCCCTGATGATGCTGATGTCCATAAACGGCGGTGACCCTTTTCCATCAGGTGGCCCACTTACCTGTTTGTCTGCCGTATAACATAAAAAAACCACGTCTCACCTTCCCATACATCTCGTCATAAATTGCTGCTGCCGCGAACTGGACATCCTTGCTGATCCTCAGCGGGCGGTTGTGGGCGGCGTTGCCTTCGCCCAGGGCTCGGAGGTCTCGAGCCACGTCCCAGAAGGTGGGGTACCACACCGTCAGGGAATCCACGTCCACTGTCTGAAGGGTGAAGCCCGCTCTGTGGACATTATATATTCACATCATATCAGCCATAAGACGTACAGTGCTGGGCATATATCAATGCGTCCTATCTGAAAAAAGACGCCCACTGCTAGGCATCCACTGCTGGGCATAGGTCTCTGCAGGGAGCAGCCCGCTCTGTGGACATGAATTCATCAGACTGTGGCATATCTCCGCAAACCATGGACCACCTGGTTTCATGCTCGGCGTGTCCTAAAACTTGTACAATGGAGGACTTGTTCGAGGTCAGTTCGAACGCTGTATGCGTCGCCGAATACTGGGCGAATAAAGTGTAAGTCAGAGTTTGTCCATCGACTCGATAAGAAGAAGAAGAAGCCGGAAGACGCCAAGTACTGGGCATGTATCAATGCGTCATATAAGCCGGAAGACGCCCAGCTGGGCATAGGTCTCTGTAGGGTGAAGCCCGCTCTGTGGACATGATATATTCATCATATCAATGCGCCATATCAACCAGAAGACGCCAACTGCTGGGCATCCACTGCTGGGCATAGGTCTATGCAGAGTGAAGCTTACTCTGTGGACATGATTATTCGCCCACTGCTGGGCATAGGCCTCCCCAAGAGACTTCCACAAAGGCCGGTCCTGTGCCTTCCGCATCCAGCAGGCACCTGCGATCTTTACCAGGTCGTCGGTCCACCTTGTCATTAATTTCTTCTGGATATTTACTCTTGAAACCTCATGCCACCTCTCCCCTACATCGTGGACGTCCACGATAATATCGTCACGTTACAAATTATAAAAGCGCCCATTTAAACACAGTTTAATACACTCCATGCCAACAAACTCCTGTAGTACAAACAAAGTAGTGCGTGGTGTTTCAGTTATATCTATGTATTTATTCGTTGTGTGCAATAAATAGTTAAATAAATAAACGAATAAATGCGTGAATAAATGTATGAATAAATAAATAAATAAACATTTAAACTCACGCAGTCAACAGTCCGCCTATATCGCGCACCCTAGAGAAGGGCGAGACATGCGCAGCGACCCCGCCGCGGCGCTCCGCCCCCGCCAGCTGCAGCGACTGCCGGAGCTCCAGCAGCGTGTCGCCGCCGAACACGCACGCTAGCAACACCTGGGGGTGCCACCATCATCATCATAGCCCATAACAGTCTGAAGCGACATATATCGCTCCAATAGGGAAACTCAACAATACTCACATTACGAGTACACGAACACAAGGTTGGCAAGCATCCGCACATAGATGGCGCTGACCGTCCTACATCGCGCTAGCGAAATATGCCAACTTCCGCGGCATATATACAACTTCCGACGATCAACCGTTGGACCCTTGGTCCCCTGGTTACAACACCCGGCCAGGTGGGTAATCACTCTTTTCCACCTTCTCCATCTTCTCTTTCTACTATCTACCTTACTTACATCTACCTTATCTCTTTAACCACCAATAGACCACTGCAGGACTAAGGACCTCTCCCACGAAAGGGGAGTTCATTGCCATAATCTCCACGCTTGGCAGGCGGGTTGGAGATCGTAGTGTTATAAATATGACAATGGAAAACGATGCTGCCCATTTTCCAGCCTACGAACCCTGTAAAGCCTACCGGAGTTCCAGCAGCGTGTCGCCGCCGAACACGCACGCTAGCAACACCATACACACATTCATACAAAAAACCCCCATGCCTACGTGGCGGTCATTACAGACGACACAACTCTAAACAAAAAACTCTCAGGGTATATGATAGAATTAAAACACTTTTTTACACAAGCTCCGCCAGCTGTAACGCCGCGTTCCAGCAGCGTGTCGCCGAACACGCAGGCTAGCTCATTTTGAAAATAATTTAAATTATGTTTTATATAGCTGTTGGGATTCCAATGAATAAACTCTCTGGCTCACCCCGTCAGGCTTCAGACAATGCATGATCCGATCGAAGCACCCCGGCAAATCGTTCACCCAATGCAACGCCAGCGATGAGACAACCAAGTCAACGCTGTTTTCTGGAAACTGAAAAGATAAAGAAACATAATGTCATAATCATGGGCAAAGCCAGCATAGCATACGAACCGAAGTGCAAAATAATAAGGAAAAAAAGATACGCTACGCTCGTTCATTGTATAATTTAGGTTTATTGATTACGAACATTTAGGATTGTAGAGATAAAATGCAAAATTTCCGAGCTCACTAACTCTCGGCCTCTGTCTATATGACATACCCATAGGTTTTTTTTGCGCTTGCCTTCCCCCGCCCTACACAGAATCCTGGCTACGCCCTTGACCATAATGTATTTTCGATAAGGGTAAAATACAGCACGTAACCTATTTAGAACAGAACAGAACCTAACATAAAAACATTGAAGAACATCCTTCGAACTGGATTCAGATTTAAGACCCCGCGGGAGGCCAAGGAAGCGATGTATTGACGTAGCCGAGTCAGATGGGAGAGCCAATGAGGCCTACCGCGTAAGGATGCTGAAGACCGGGCGAAATGGAGGAAGAAAAGTAGGAAAGCGTACACTGGCATAAGCCTGGGATAGGTGCTAAGATGATGATGATTCTTCAAACGGATTACAGCAACAATAGTTTTTTGGTGGCAGAAATTACAACATAATGTTTTAAACTATCGTGGTTATTATCACACATTCCAAAGGCATGTTCCAGGTGTCTGTACTCGATAAATTATTATTAGTATAAATAATTTCTGTGTAAGCACGTCGGTCGCATAGTACGCTCGTCGAGCTCTATTATGGGTCAGTCTGAAAACCAACGCTGTTATAGCATTATGCTGAGGCTGGTCCAATTTGGTCCGATGACGCATCGACCTGCTTCTTTACTGTTAAAAAAAATCATCTTAGCGTTAATGTCCCGGTTGTGCTCTCGAGGACGAGAGCCCGGGGTCCACCTTGACCAAACCTTGCAGGTTTCATCACGATGTTTTCCCTTATCGTAAGAGCATCGGTTAGAATTCAACTAATGTACATAACTCAGAAAAGAGTCATTGGTACATGGCCGCAGCGGGATTCGAACTCGGTACCTCTCGCTTACGAGTCGAATGAATGCTCAGCCGCCCGGCCACCGACGCTCTTACCTGCGTCTTTATGGTACTTGTACTTATTCTGTTAGTTTTAAGTTTTTTAAACGTGTTATTGGACCAAATATATATACGTCTATGTCTATAAAGGTACGCGGTAGGAAACCTAGAACATACCTTTAAAATGTGAGAAATAACAATAAACTCACATCAATATTCTCTTCATCCAGCACTCGCTTCTCCCACAAAACACCGTCACCAATGATGGCTTTATCCAGATGTGTCTGTGAGGTGTCGCACAATGTCACCTTCTCAACACTGTCGGGCAGGAAATGCCTGGAGACATACCCACGGCTGGCACCTGAAGATGTAGATGAAATGGGTGTAGTTCAGCGTACTTCACTAGGTGGCGCTGCTTATACAGGATTCTCAATATTGAATTCGGTAACAAAAGTTAATTTTAAAAATGTTTCGTGAAAAGATACTTACGTCCAGTTTCTGAAACGCTTGTCAATGTTAACCATCGATTAAAACTCTTTCCGTCTCTGTCTACAACTCACCGTAGATAAGGATGGTGAATTTAAATTGATGATTAACAATAGATTAACGTACAACAAACTGGCCGTTAGTCTTAGTAGCTTTTCTGGGAAGAAAGAGCAAAATGTCAACATATGCATAAATTAAACGTCTCGTTCTGATTTATTTTTGAGAATCGTGTCAAATCAGTGCCATCTATTACGATTATTTAAACTATTTTTTTCTTTTTAATTGACTCTCGCGAAAAATGACCCATTTTATGTTATGGACCAAGTAATTAATCCGGGCATTATTTATAGTTCCCGGGCAATATGAATAATGACAAGTAAAATCAGGCAATGTAACTAATACTAATTTAAAGTCCATTATTTATCACATTGCCTGGTCATTATGAATACTTCAACGTAACTGTTGGACAAACTGATAATTAAGATAGATTAGATTAGCACTGGTTGCACTCCAAATTGCTGGCTTAGATTAGGTTAGGTTTGTAGCCATCAAAAGCCGAGCGAGCGAAGCAAGCACGGATCTACTTGCTTTTGACTTCGCTTTAGTGAAGTAGAATAACCCGAAAATGTATTAAATAAACATATACTAACGGAAATGATTATTACGGCGAATGATAGGTATTACGCGTTTCTAAACAATATGCTAAAAATCTACACCTTTACCTGTGGTGCTTTTGGTCGAAAGGTATCAATTATTTATTTTTTGTAAATATATCGAAAACAGTGCGCACTACGGGAATATGGTTCATTACTAAAAGCCAATATTCTTCACAAATTTTCATACAATTCCCTGAGAAAGGGTATTTTGCATAGCGTCACAACCGAGCGTGTGTCGCTCGTAAACAGTTGGGAATTCGAAAAAGCGTGTGGAGCAAAATTTTTTGAGAATTTCATAAGACTTGTAGAACGCACTGTTTTCGAGATTTTTTATATTAGTCTAGACAGGCATTTAACCTCACCTTGGTAAGTGGCGCTGCGGCCGAAAATGGAGCATGCCTGTCTAGGAACAGCCTATTCACTCTAGCCTTGATGGCGATCAGGGAACACACTCGCAGGCAACGTGTTCCATTCCTTAGCCGTACGCATTATTAAGGTTGAAGCAAATCGGCTAGTGCGGATAGCTCGAAGGTCCACGAAATAAAGATAAAGAATTCGCCCGGATCTACCGATAGGAGAAAGAGGCCATCGGAATGAGGTCGTGCAACTGCTTCGCAACCTTTCCGAAATGCAACCTGTAGAAGACGAGAGACGCACAACCCTACTTTTCGAGATATTTACGAAAAATAAAAAAATAAGACTTTTCAGGCCCGCTCACACCAAAAGCACCAAAGGAACAGGTGTACACTTTTAGTATGTTAATTAGAAGCATATTTCCTACCATTTGCAGCAATAATCATTTCTGTTGCAATTAGTTCCACCTCTAAAACTATTTATACTGCACTTCTTCACCTCTCGCAACCTAACATATTTTCTATTCATGTTTAGGAAATGAAATTCCCCGGAAAAATGTATAATAAAATTTATTTTACACATTTCGTGTCAATTTTAGGCAATATTTACATTTTCTAGGAATTATATATAATGATGGATTACATCAACCACCACCAAGGATGTCGAAGACCGAATGAGATGGGCCTGGAGTAGCAGGAAGGCGGACCCTGGTCTAATCACATTGGGCATTATTCATACTGCCTGGGCATTATAAATAATGCCCTATTATTCACATTGACCATAACATTAATATACAAGACCATATTTTTGCAAATTGGATGGCCTCTCAGGAACTTCACTCAAATTAAGTGCTAGAGGTTGGTGATAAATAACATCACTAGTATTGGTGGCTTGTTAGTACCAACCTGTCACGTGCGGGAGGTGCGGGGGGAGGCTGCTAAGTCATAGAATGACCGATGAAATGTTATCATTTTCTTTATTTTTGGCCCTCGAATGGTTCGTACAGTTTTTAATGTACAAGATGGGGTTTTTTTTAATATCCAAGCCACTGTCAGATTGGTCCTCGTCGCTCAATGTCTCAGAACTGACTGCGGCCACTGTTGTCCTTGGACCGCAAAGCGTTGTTCAAAGAAAATACTTGCAGTGTCTCCTCTATTATGTTAGTAAATATTTTCTCTATGTTATTATAGTGTGTCCTAGTGTTATAATGTGATTTTGTAACAGTTCCTCTGTGAAAAGTCTGTGATACTACCGTGATGTTATTTAGCACTGAGTGAAGTATGTGACAGGCTGCATTATTAGCAAAAGAATCAGGTAATATTTATGATATTTACACAAAAACAATTTATTATAGATTAAAACTAATTTATAAAGAGGAAACATTATGTATTTGTATGTGTACGTACAACACAAACAGGAGGGTAATCTCTGAAATCAATAAACCAATTTCGAAAATTCTTTCATCAACAGCAAGCTACCTACTGAAATCTGAGAGTCATATGGTCTTTTGATTCCTGAAAAATTATAGGATCCAATAAACCGCAGGGTACGGCTCAATATAAAACTATGTCCGGCGTATAGTTAAGTATATGGGGTATATATGCTTAAGTAACTCACCAAGCTCGACAGCGTTTTTAAAAGTCCTTTTTATGTCTAAAACTCTATCGGCAGTACGCCAGCCGACCTCTTCTTTCACGTACTCACTTAGGTGATAGTTCTCATCCAAAGCTGATCTTTCCCTCTGTAACGCTTTAACTTTTCTATCAAAAACGTTCATTGTGTGATACACAGAACTGGCAGTCTTCTTTTTAGTGCTACTCGAGCTATTTCTAACAAAAACATTGTTAAAATTACGTAAACTATTTACGTCTATAGAAACCGATGTTATACTACCAATCGGAGGCCTACGCTGAAAAAACGTACACGGAAACATTTTTGTGGATATCTGACAGCGATATTCTCTTTTATTACATTATATTAAGCTCAAACTCTAAGGATGTTTAATTTAGGAATTGTAACATTCTAATCCACCATAACAAACAAAGTGAGGTTATGTTTATCAATTTGACATAAACGTTTGACGTTTTGAAATATAAACGGAAGTAGATGCAGATTATTTGTAATGGCAACTTTTAGTTTATCAGCACTCAGCAGTTTTTAAACGAAAGTTTACATGCCATCAGCAAGATAAATTTGATTTATTTACTTACCCTGTCTGTCCTTTAATATTGTATTTATGTAGAGAAGAAACTAAAATTTTAGTTTTTAAATAATTAGGACGCATTTCTAAAACTACTACATATTCCCACAAAACTAAGGTACGCATTGTTTTCCCTAAGTAACTTAGAAAAAGGAACATAACCTGTTACATTTTGAATTTGTTTACACTATTCTTTCTAAGTACTTAACTTGCTTGAATAGTCAAATACAGTAGATTTACTGCTAAATATGGTAATTCCTAGTCTTATTATCTAATTAATATAGCCTAAAGTTTTTAGATAACCTAATATTACTACTCTACTTTGTGAGATAACCTGATGGACTTTAATTTCCCTGAGATAAGAGATAGATCATAGGGTTTTTATTTTATTTCGAAGTGAATTAAAAGTTTTATAATTTGTACTTAAGATTTCTATTTAATTACTTTTTATTAGGTGCAATGCGGACAAAATTAGAATTCGGTAGACAAAATTATTTTATTTTATTTTTCAGATGTGGCCCCTATTGTTTAGATTTTTACGAACAAATGCTCCATACATAACGTTACCGGTGGCAGCAATTGTAGGTGTCATAGGCTATAATTTAGAAAATCTTTTATCAGATAAATACACTCCTTTCAATAGTAAGTATCTACTGACAACATTGGTTGTTGAAAATATTATATTTAGCTTTGTCCTACCTGCCAATAGCTCACCACCACTACCACTACCACTACACCACTATCACTAAATAACTACCATCAACACTACACAATCACTGGTGTTTTGCTCCTCCACGAAGCATCCTCAGGAAACGGTTGACCGTACTGAATTCATTCGTAGTAATTCTTGCTGTACCAAAGGTACTATATCTAGACAAGGATAGTGTTTTTCTTGAACCCTAAAAATCTTTTATTACAATAATTATTATTACCATCATAATTTTTTTAAAGACCTAAATACTGTCTTATTTTTCAGAATCAGTAGCAGATCAAAGAGTGGACAGAATGATAGACGATGAAGGTCTTAAAGATCCAACAAAAGTGGAGAAATTAAAATATAAAGAAAATGTTTTAGGGAAAAATGTATCACCATCGCTACAAAAATAATCTAGTCATTTAGCATAATTAGGTGTCTAAATGTGATCAATTTGATTAATTGTTGCTATAACAAGTTGTTAGTCTTCGTTTATTGTGGTTTTATCTTCATGTTGAAATGTTGCAGATATTCAGAACTATTCCGATTTAAAAAGCACAATACCTATTTTAAAGATGTAAATACATAAGATTATTACCAAAAAATTTGTGTATTTACTTCTGAACTTTAATCCTCCTACTGTTTTTTTACAAATGAAATATATTTTTATATATTTGTTACGCGACAGACAAACAGACAAGTGGGCCACTTAATGGAGGAAGCGACTCCAGGGGACCAATGCGTTGCCCACTTCTAAAGAGACCTCTAATATACCCCTTGAACCCCATTTCATAGTGCAAAGGCAACACTGGCTGACATATTCGAATTGTACGAGCGAAAAACGTTCTTTCGAACTTTCGCGTGGACACCAGCAGAGGGTTTACGAAGTTGAGATAAGTACCCAACCCACGGCAGTGCGATGGCGAATTGTCCTGTAAGCACCAGATCAAAAAGTTTCTCAAAACATTCCCCATGTACAACCGGGTACACCCACAGAGAGCCAAAGTCCCTTGGAAGGGACAGTGTTTCTAATTTAAATGTTAGTGTGGTATCGTTGACAGTTCATATGGCGCGCCGCTGCTGTACGGATGATGATCATCATCATCATCATCATCATCACAGCATCCATGAGAGGGGGCAACGGATACCAGAGGATTAAGCAGGTCGGCAGTTTCGACAGTCCAAAGATGGGAGCAATAGCCACAGGCGCTACCCAGGGGTAAAGTATCGTTTGGACCTGTTTAGCAGTCGAAGCTTGTAATTTGTGCTAACTAAACAATGGGTTGATTGCCAGGCTCTAAGTTAGGCTGTTAGAAGGGTGCATGGCTCGCGTACCGGCTTTTATGGAGATCTCTCGGGAAGGCCTATGCCCAGCAATGGGCGTCTTTCGGCTGATATGATGATGGATGACGAGTGTGTTGAAGTGACTTTGTGAAGTCAAATATTTTTATGACAATGAGTTTATCGACCTTGGTATTTGATTTCTTAATTTCATCTTCATGATGAAATTCGTGTCCTGAGAAAAATCGTGTTGAGTGTCCACCACACAGACGGATCACAGATCGCAAACAGTAATCGCCTGTAGGCAGGGCCGGCTCTCCCATAGGTGCAGGAGGTGTGGCGCACCCGGGCGCTGAACTTCAGGGGGTTCCATAGGCGGCGGCCCCTGAGGCCTGCGCCTTAGACCCCGGCGCCTGTGGTAGCCGATATCGCCTTGCGGTGCGGTGGGCGTAAGGCGCCCGCCCCCACAAGCGGCTTCTTAAAAATATAATTAATTTTGTCGTATTCATAAGTTTATTACATTAACTGTGTTGAGCCCCGCTCTTTTAGCCAGAATTCGTAAAATTCCGAGCTCGCTACTCTCGCAAACTTTTTTACACTGCTCAATCCGGATTTTAAAAAATAACGAGCCGACCTAGCTGTGCTCGCTCAGTCATTGGTTTATGTTACATTTATCATGTTTATCCCAGCTCCATTCAAAATTTAAAAAATTTCGAACTCGCTGCTCCCGTTAATTTTTTTCTTTACTCAAACTACTGCCGCGCTTGAGGAATCCGAATATTTAGAGCTAATAAACAAATAATTCAGAGCTCGCTGCGCTCGCTCTTTCATTGGCTTGTTGCTTTTGCTATGTTCGCCCCAGCTCTTGAGAATTTTTTGTTTTCGCTTTCGAGATCACTGCGGTTGCTATTCATCACGCTCACGCCGCGTGTTCCATCCGAGCTATAATACTACCAAAAATTTTAACGCGATCATTCATTAGTTTATCTAACTTTTATTATTTTTACCCCAGCTCTTTTGAGGCAAAATTCGTAAACTTTCAAAGCCGCAACGTTAGTTCATTTTTAATTATAGGTACACATCCCCGCGCCGCGTAGCGTATAGGTTTCTTGCAGTCCTCTTGTAGCATTCCTGTAATTCTGGCTATGTCTATGCAAAACCAAAGCTATGTATTTTATTCTTATTAATCTCCCCCTCAAATGAAACAAGAAACTACTTTTTTGTGTTCTATGGATACCCTAATAAAAAAGGGCACCAGGGTATTATTTGCACCCGGGCGTAACATGGACTAGAGCCGGCGCAGCCTGATGGCGTACCATTTTTACCTGAAGAGGTCTGGAACCCTAAAAAACCAAGATAAAGTAATACGTCGTGTTCTTTATTAAAGAAACGAGAACATCAACCCCCCATGGAGGAAAACATTTAAAGCAGCTTCCATTAATGATTCCATACAACTTGTGCGAATAACAAAAATAAGCATATCCGCTTTTATTATTTCACTATGGCAACAATTACGGTGTCAAAAATTAAAAAGTAATGCGCTGTCAATAACCGCTTGAAAAAAAACCAATGCGCGCTTCTCTTTTGGAATTTATGGTACAGTAACAAGGCTGCTTTTGTGTTTCCCAACTAATTTGTTTCAAAATTTCGTTGGGTTGTTGGGTATTCGCAAAACAACAACGCGCGTAGCGTTTCCATCGCTACGGGCGCGGGTTTCCTCAACGTTTGTGGTTCATATGTGCGGATTTGATAACAATCGTGATCAATATGCGGGGTTCAACAATGCGTCCATAGCGTCTCTTGCAAATGGAGCCGAAATCCGGCATAGGCAGTCAGAATCACTGGGTGAACAGCGTAATGGAAGCAGCCGGCAGCGACAATAACGACGCTAGGCTTGTTAAACGCGAAAAGATGGCTGAGAACTTCAACAGTGGCGAGAGTTTCGATAAGCAGCAGGAGATGCGGTACCGCTGTGACGACTGCAACCTCACGTTCGAGGGGATGCAGTACCTGATACTGCACAAGAAGTTCCATGGGAACGATAAGGACACCCCTCCACTTGAGCCCGAAACTTCGGAGAAACCAGTTAAAGAAGGTCCGAAGAAGCGCCGTAAGTTCAAATGCGATCAATGTGACGTTAAGGTCAACTCTCAGTACCACCTAGACATCCATAGGAGCAAACATGAGGGCGCGGCTTGCAAGAAATTCATCTGCGAGGTCTGTGACCGCAGCTTTGTGGCTGCACAGTTCCTCAAAAGCCATATGCAAACTCACTCTCTAACGTCCACCATTAACTGCGAGATCTGCAGCAAAAGCTTTACCGGCCAAGCGTACCTCAAACTCCACATGCAGCTACACAATGACATAAAAAAGTTCAAATGCGGCAAGTGTGACGAAATGTTCCCGACGAAGAACTGTCTTAAAATACACATGAAGAAACACACGAAGGTGAAAAATTTCAAATGTGATTACTGTCAGAAACTGTTTGTGTCTAAAATCACTATGGAAAAGCATCGGCAGACTCACGAGGGGCAGCCGGTAGATTGTCTCGTGAAATGCACTCAATGCGACAGAACAATGCATTCTACTTTACTTCGCACTCACATGGCGAGGGCTCATCCTGCGAATATTGATGATGATGTCAAAAGACCGTTCAAATGTTCGACGTGTGGTAAGAGCTTCATCGTCAGAATCAACCTGAACCTGCATATTAGAGTGTGCCACCCCGATTTAGCGGAACCAGAAGATGAAGAGGAAGAAGTGATGACGGACAACTCTTAGTCTTTAGTCTAGTTAAGCTTTAACATAGTTTACTTGCAAGCGTATTAATTATGAATATTATACTTTTTTATGCTATTCTTGTTTTTCAATACCCTAATTCCTCCCAGGTAATATTATTTGTTGCAGTGGTTCAGGCAGCTACAGCTTCATTGCCATAGAATTTTATACAAAGCAGTAAGTACTCATGAAGATATTATGTACAGGCATACATAATAAAACAAGGTGTTTTTTTTACATGACAGGTATTTGACTGCCATCTCACCTGATGTTAAGTGCAGATGCAGTCTACGTTCATAGTAAAGATTACTAAAGCGAAAGAGGATGGTTTAAATAACAACGAACAAAAATTTTATTATAATTTATATGCATTAGTTTTATTTTTTGTTCTAACTGGAAGCCATCAAATATCTAGTTAATATTTTTATTGATGTTTCTGATTTATTGGTATAATATTATTCTTCATACACAGGAATAGTTGGTTTGTCATTACAAAAGATGTCTTCCAGACAATTTCGGAGACTGTACTTTGGCAACCAAATAACTATCAAATAAATAAAATTTAAATCATGCTGAATTTACTTTTGTTCTTGCTTAGTATCTTGAGTTTCTTCTTGTTTACTTTCTGGATTTTCTTCTTGGCCTTCTGGCTTTTCTTCAGAATTCTCCTTCGCTTCCTCGGCATTCTTGGCTGCCTGTCGGGCCTCTTCCTCCGCCGCTTTCTGTGAATCAAAACAGAAAGCTGATAACTGGAATAGCAAGGTAAGTATAGAAATCTTCAGTTGTGGCTCTATGGCCCTAAGAGGTTCGTATTGGCTTTTACGTGTTGAGTCGAGCGACATACGAATAGTAGTAATACGAACGATATAATATAGACTGAGGGCGCCGTATGTTATCCTACGACATCGAGTACAACAAAAATTTCACTTTGTTGTAATACTAGACGTTTATTCATCATCACAGCCCGTAACAGTCCACTGCAGGACTTAGGGCCTATCCCACAAAAGGGGAGGTTATTGCCATAATCTCCACGCTTGGCAGGCGGGTTGGAGATCGCAGTGTTTAAATATAACAATGGAAAATGCTGCTGCCCATTTTCCAGACTACGGAGACTCTTGATCTTTTGCCTCGAAAACATTAGTCGCCATGTACGACACCCATGAGTGTAAGGGGTTGGTGCTATTCTACTCTGCCGGACACCGCACGGCCAAAGACGTTTATTAGACTCACAAAACGTTAGTCTCCCCGTTTTTTACAAAAGTTTCTTAGTGACCCTTACTTCGATTCAGTATACCTAAGAAGCGATGGATTGACACCGCCGAGTCGGATGCGAGATTCAACGACTTACGACACGAGGACGCCGAAGACCGTTCCAAGTGGAGGAGAAAGAATAAGGAATGCGGAACCTAGCAGAAGCCGGAATGGACCCTAGGATGTGATAAAACAAATCGTCTTAACGTTAATATCGCTGTTGTGCTCTAGAGTGCGAGGGCCCGGAGTATGCCTTAATCAGGTAATTACAGTAGAGCAACTGCTGGCTGACATCATGGTTACACATTCAGTCTAAATAATGTGGATGACGTGAAGATGCTAATGAAATACCATCATCCTGTGCGGTTCCAAAGGAGCTTTCTCCCACGCACACTAAGGTTGTGGAATGAAATACCTGGAGAGTACAAGATGGAGTTCTTCAAGAAAATTTTACGGGGTCAGCAGCGCGTGGGTGATGCCCCTGGTATTGCAAACGTCCATAGGCTGCGGTGACTGCTTACCATTAGGCGGGCCGTAAGCTTGTTTGCCGCCTTAGTGTTATAAAAAACGTCGATTACTCACAGCCTTCCTCACATCCTCATCTTTCTTCTGCTGCAGCTGTCTGCTCAGCTCCCTGTTGATTTCCAGATCTTGCACTATCTTCGGGCTCAGGGGATCGAACACAGTCACTGGAACTGCGGACTTGTCGGACGCGGCGTCCAGATACTTCATGTATCTGCCGGTAATGAGTTCGTACCGGGTTTGTGAGACCTGCGTTTGCCTTGTTCGCATTGCCATTTTGTCGGCTGAAACATGAAAGTAGGTAGGTTTTGTATACAGATCTGGGACAATCGAGCTACATCAAACATCCAGCCCACTGACTTCAGCCTCCTCTATAGTGGAGGGCTTTGCCCAAATCTCCACACTTGGCAAGCGGATTGATTATCTATATATTGAAATAGGTATAGATAGACAGTGCCGCTACTCATTTTCTGGTGTCCGGAGGTAGACTCTGTCTCAAAAGAACGACGACTTAGGAAATTATAAGAAAGATTGTAATCAACAAGTACCTAAGCACCCTCATTTTGAATAATGAAGACGTCCATCTTTTAGTTACTATTTTGTCTAAAATCTAATAAGAGGTCTACCTCCATGACATTAGTCGCTTTTTACGACTCCTGTCAGTGATTGGAGTTGGTAACCCTATTCTGCTTCACACAACGCGGCGGACCTAGTTATTTTCAAAAATTTTTAAGTTGCTCTACTAAATATGTTTGTAGTATCCACCGCGTATGTCGTATGTGGTTTGCGCACCACAATTGATGTAGAAAGCTCATTGGTGTTTTGTATTACAGGAAAGGGTGACGTCGTTGATGTCTTTTGCATGGCCGAATAAGAAGAGCTCGTTGATTTCTTTTGGCAGAATAGGCAGAGAACAGTAGCCGTATTCACAGTGATTCGAAATTCTTTTTAACACTGCGATGTGCAACCCGCCCGCCAAGCGTGTAGGTTGTTGCAATGCCCTCCTTTGACGAGGAGGCCCAGCAGTAGACTGTTATGGAGTTACGGGGATGGTATTAATGTTAGTCTTAAAGTCTTGATAACTATAATAATTGCCTCGAATTAAAAAGTCAGCTAATTGAATGGTTATCATGCTACGCTTCAGTGGTAAATGTAGAAAGTATTGTCAAGTCATCTCTCATAAATTACTCTTGGTAAGAGAAATTAGGTGAACAAACAAAGTTATCGACTATGTTGTTTACTTCTAAAGATAAACGCCTTATACAATAGCGTGAGCAAATATTTTGCTCGGGTTATTGCTGATATAATACTAAAGTAGAATTCAATCGTCATATACATAGAGTCAGTCAAGAATCGTTCACAAATAGACTGATGTGAACAGTAGAATCTGACTAGATGGAGTTCAATGAAATGTATCTTTAGGGTTCAAGCACAGAAATCTAAATCTAAATAAATTTAGATTTCTGTGATTTCAAGCTCGGTTTATTCGTACAAATGCAAAATTTTAGCAAAATTGAAATACTAGAAACGCAACCAACAGACTGGACTGGACTCTTGGACTGTAAGGGCGCCGTAGGTTATCCTACGTCATCGAGTACAAGAAAAATTCCACTTTGTAGCGATTGTAGACAATTAGGAGACCCACGGAACGTTGGTCTGCCCGAGCACAACCTCGCTTTTCAGCCACATTAAAGTCACTTTTCTCGTTTCTGAAAAGCGAAACTGCTAAGAGAATTTGAGGCAGTCCATTCTTTTTTACTTCTAGAACCCACACAAGGGGATATGTAAGTACTATCACTAAATAAAATTTTAATAATACCTGACACAAATAAAATTTTGTGTCATGTTGTGCAGACCAATGTTTTGTAGGTCTCCTAAACGTCTGCTATCGCTATAAAGTGGAACTTTTCTTATTTGTAGCGATAATACTCGATGACTCGTAGGTTAACATACGGCGCCTGACTGACTATCTAGAGGTAAGTAGGTAGTTTAGTTTAGTTTACTCATCAACCATTGAAAATTAAATGTACATCATATAGCATTAATTGTAAGTTAATTCACAATTATATTGTCGACGACAACATAAATTAACACGATAGATGTATAAATATCAATGTCATCATAAATATATGCGTTTATAATCACCAATATTCTTTCGAGTCAACATAATTGCTTGAAATTCTATCTTTACCACTTCTTATTATTTAAGTACCTACCTAAAGTGAGGGAACATGTCTACACTGTACGAAGGCGTAGCCGTGGGCAGAAACTAGTCGAATGCGTTTTCAGATTTACTGAAAGCTATATCCTACTAAAATCCCTAACTAAGGAATGAAACACGTTGCATGCGAGTGTGCTCTGTGACCATCATAATCTGGACGCCTTCATGGATAGAGTTAATAGGCTGTTTCTAGACAAGCATGTTCCATCTTCGGCCTTAGTTAGCCTCCAAAATATAAAAATCACTATGCGACTATCATCTGCCCCTCTCAACCAGTTAGGGAGAAGCCGGTTCGCCAGAGCCTCGTCCGTCTGCCAGCAGGGGGACCGCTTGAAGGAGAGGTTATACTCTTATGCTTCGACCTAGAGCAGGGATGAGCAAACTGCGGCTTACGGGCCGGAGATGGCCCGGGGCCGGAAATGGTCGAAAAACTGATATCCGGCCCGCGCCTAACTTATGTCGCATAAGTTTCAAATGTGTACTTTTAATTACCAATATTTTCATTTAAATAACGAAATCTAGTTAGCCAAATATTCCAAAACGTACCCCTCCTAGGATTTCGTTAGAAAGTTTGCACGCAAAGGCAAAAGTTTGCCCGTCCCTGACCTAGAGGATAGTCAGTCAGTAGGGGGCGTATAATTCCCCCCAATAAAAATGTAATGGAAGGAAATAAATGACAATGAACATACCTGTGTCTGAGTCCACGTCACGGGCTTGAATATAAAAATGATGGAACTACCCAACCACGATATCTGTTTTAAATTGAAAACGATAATACATTGGCATTGGTAAATTGGTCGCTCAATTTATAAGGCAGGGGCGCTAAACATTTGGAATCCCTTCGTCTTATTTCACGTTTAAAATAGAATAAAATAAAATTTATTGCGTAAACTGTAGGGGTCTGTGTTTCAGTTGAACATATTTTTATTTTTAACCCCCGGCACAGAAAGAGGGGTGTTATGAGGCTTGACGTATGTACAGAAGACATAATATCGTCCTACCCAAAACCAGAAATGAGCTAATATTGCATTGGGCATTGGTATAGTTTTCGAGAAATCGCCGAATTTTTTTGTCGATAGATTATTTTTTGTCGTGCATCCTGTCTATTTACCTTGACCATGATCTAAGATTAGGCAGATTAGGTCATTAACAGTGGAACCTGATCAGTGGGGCTATTGGCTAACTCAGTGGGCAACTGAATGTGACATTTGATAATTCTACATTACGTCATCTACGTTGGCTACTGGCTATAGCGAATACCAAATTAGAGTAGTGTGGTATTATAAAATATCGAACTCAATTATCCACTGAGATAGCCAAAAGTCCCGCAGATTAGATCATATTTACACATTCTGTCACCTGATTGTGCAGGTTTCATCACGATGTTTTTCCTCACGGTCAGCAGTTCCACCAGTAGTATTGAGACAGAAGTGAAGCCTGGATTCAGTCTGTGATTTAGTTTATCAGAAGTCTGCAACAATCCACTGTTGGACTTTAGCCTCCTCTACAGTGATGCAAGGTTTTGCCATAATCTCCACTGTTAGCGGGTTGCGAGATCGTAGTGGTGAAAATACACAACAAAAATTACTGATATCCAGTCTACATGCTGTATTCTTTCTTATCCTTCCTTATTATAAAATAAAATCACTTTGCGCATCTGTCAGTCTTTATATCGGTTATCTCTTGGTTATTATATCGACTTTGATACGGGTTTTACCATCGGTTAGAGTACTACTTCCGGCAGAATTGATCAGTTAAATACATGTATATTTTAGTGATGAAGCCGAAAAACCGGAGTGGTTCGTTTTTTTTTATGCTATACGGCAGACAAACAGGCAAGCGGGCCACCTGATGGTGCGTGGTCACCGCCGCCTATGGACTTCAACAACACCAGGGGAGTCACCAATGCGTTGCCCGCCTCTGAAGAGACCTCTAATATACTTCGCTGTTACTTACAAAAGGTTTACCACATCTGCGGGTCAAATGTCAGCTAATTAATTAAAGATTTAAAAATGTACTTTAGCCCTGGATTATCATTGAAACAATGAATAGACAAATATGCATTTCCTAGTAGGTAAACAAAAACGTGCGTAACATACATACGAACGAGGTTTATCACCTCAGCTCCCAATGGCAACGTCCTTTTTGTTCTTTACTGCCTAGGGAGCCATACGGTCAATCCGTCTACCTGATGGAAAGCGGCCACCATCGACCAGGACATCTGCAACCTAATGGGGACCGCATGCGGTGCCGGCCTTTGAGGTACCTGTAGACATGCCCTTTGAAGAACCCCATGTTGTAGTGCAGAGAACAGACTTCGGGAGGCACATTCCACATCTTGCACGTGCGAGGGTAAAGGCTCGTTGTGCCCGTACGTTACTTGATTGCCAGGCATCTAGATGCAGATGTGACTAAAGTCTATCCCATAGTCAAAGGGCTCTTTGGTAACAACGGGAATAACTTGTGCTTTTAGATTTGAAGTTTAAACTTGGGTCGGCAACGCGTTGGTGATGCCCCTGGTATTTCAAACGTCCATAGACTGCGGTGACTGCTGACCATCAGGCAGGCCGTAAGCTTGTTTGCCTCCTTGGTGGTATAAAAAAAAAATTGAAACACAGATTTGAAGTTTGAACATTGTTGTCAGTACTTGTGTACTACTGGGATACCTCTATCATGCATATATTCATGCTTCTATATGTTAACTGTACTGTAGCAAGACAGTACACTTCTCCACACTGTCTAAAGGTTATCACGACCTCATCAACCTATAATCGAGATCGACAGTATCGACCTCATTCCGCCGGCCCCTTTCCGTAATCGGGAAACGCGATCCGGGCGAACTCTTCATCTTTATGTCGTGGATCTTCCAGCTATCCGCATAAGCCGCTTTGGTTCAACCTTTATAATGCGTACGGCTAAGGAATGGAACACGTTGCCTGCGAGTGTATTCCCTGATCATTATAATCTGGACGCCTTTAAGGCTAGAGTGAATAGGCTGTTCCTAGGTGGACAGGCATGCTCCATCTTCGGCCGCATCGTCACTTACTACTAGGTGAGATGGCGGTCAAATGCCTTGCTAAGAGGAAGAATAATTATAAATTCGCTTTCCTAGTCTGTCTGGTCATCTTAATGTCTTGACAACGATCCAGGATTTGGCAGATCAGGTAATTACGGTGAAGCGAATGCCAGTGTTCTATCTAGATTATTTATAAAGTAAAACCTGCCTGCTCTAGCTATTAACATAAAATGAGGAATTCTTTATACTGTTTTGTAACTGTTGTCATCGAAAATTAGAAACGGACCATTTTATTTTGGACTTAACCCTTTGAAAGCTCAGTTCAAAATTAAAGTCAAGTACGAAGGTCAGTAAATTAAGTAAATAGCTAGTTTTAATTTTTTTAAACATTTTATTTGTGTACAACATAAAAAAGAATGTTTTTTTAAGGTTATGTAGACCTGATTTAAAAATTTTTTTAGTAAGTGTTTTTTTATTTCATCGTCTATTTATAGGTATGTTTATCATGTCTTTAAATTATAAATGTCTACAATTAATGTACTATAGCATCAAATAAATTAAATATCTCTATGTAGAGTTTTCATTTTTTCAAAAAGGCAAGGGAGCTACCCCTAACGCCGTGCGTGGAACTGAACGCAAATCCACCCCTCGTGTAATGACTCACTCGTTGCATCGCACCCCTTCGCGAAAACCGCCGAACGGGCCCGAACAATCCCGAGCGACGCGCGTACACTACCCCGTACGAAAAACATTTTCTATCCAACTAAAATATTATGTAACGTGAAAAGAATTCATTAGTAAAATTAATAGACACAACCAGCATGCCGGATAAAATACCCAGTGTTCCAAAGTGCGTGTACGATAAAGGACTTGGTGGAAAACAAGTGTGGTGTTACATCGGTGTATATTGATTTTCCGTGACGTGCGATGAACGGTGTACGCCGAGTATCTCGATGTTATTCTTAGATGCAGTGTTTTAAAATTATTTATACAACTAACGCGAGATTGATAAGCCGTAAATAACCTAACCTACTTACTTTTTTGCGATACCCAGCAAAAAATTTGACATTATTTTTTTTCTTAATTTCTGTGGCTCGATCGACGTGTACATTCTATTTCTATGCCCACTAATTAATTTCCCACTCACGTATTTGTTTAAATTTGAATTTCGAACTTAACCCTTTTCCCGGCCAGTTCAAAATTGCGCTCGAAAACCTGCAACACTAACGAGGTAGCCATATTTGTGTGATAAACAAATAAAAAATTAAACGAAATAAACATCCCTCAAGAGATGAGGGAAGTACCACAAATCTTTACGAGACTAAAAAACGAATGAAGCTCGTTATATTGATTGTCCAAGACCAATGGTTATATTTCTTTACTTAGGGATCTATAGACACTTCTGTGTATTTTGTAATTGAGCCAACATCGGCTATTATAGAATTGAGCATTCAGTAATTTAGCTACTGTAGCGAAATTGCTACAAAGCTATTAAATAAATAAGTAATTTCGGACTCCTTGTTTCATGGGTCAATGACTTATCCATTTTCAATATGTTCTAGATAAGATAGGTCTGCCACGACGTCGTTTCCAAGTAATAAAAACAAAAAATTTATTTCTTTTTAAAACATTTTGCTATACTACTTATTGGTCAATAAACAATAATAGTAACTTTAGACCTGTAACACGAATGGCTTGACCATAATAATGAAAACGTGGAGTAACTTCGCTAATATTCCGATGAATAATGACAAATAAGTATCTAGACTTGAGATTTGAGACCTATAGGACGCTAGGTGTATCCCATGCTGTGGTGTGACCCATCTCCTAAAACATTGTCAACGCGTGCGTGTCAACGTAAGCAGTTTTCGAAGATTGGGCACTTACTCTCATCTCCTCGAGATGTAGAGTCACTCTACAATACGATTTTTATCACTAGATATTTTTTGTCTACCCAGAGGACTCTGTTATATTAAGTATCACTTTGCCTTCTAGTGTCGACGTAAGATCGGCTACGTTAACTATATACATTTCGTTCGTACAGTTCAGTGTTCACCCAGGCCCAGGATTCTAGTTTCGGCATATAACTTGCCCCGCTCACCAGTTCTTAGGATTAATTCTAATCTCACATTTTGAAATTACTTTCCTTGCTTTCAATTTGTCTTTTTCAATGTGATGACACCTAGCAATGGAGTCCTGTCTATGATAAAATATTCCTTGAGAATAAACGTCTATACAATTTCGTATTTACCGAAGTGAAGTAAAAATATTGGTACAGAAGGCAGCACATCAACCTGCCCACCACCAGTATAAAATGAACTGGCATCGCTGGATGCGGATACACAGTACACACACACCAGAGACGGTCCAAAGTCTAAACAGGATAGGTTGAAGCGCTGCCTTCTGTACCTATTGGACTCATAAATCCACTCCCCTTCCACCACAACCTGTTAGTTATGAGAGCTCCCCCAATAAGCGTCAATGCACCTCGGCTTGCCGCATCCAGCATCTACCTGCAGGATCTGCAGGCTTTCGCAAAACCCTACTCCATCTGGCCGGAGGGCATCCTACCACACTTGCCGAGTCGCGGTCTCCACTCAATAACTCCTTTTACCCCAGTGGCTGTCGGCCTTCGGCGGATATGGCCAGCCCACTGCCACTTCTAAAAACTAATATCTGCGCGCTTGGAGATCCTTTAAGAGGTTTATTAGAGGTCTCCTTAGAGGCCGACAAGGCTTAGCACCCCTGGTTTTGCTGATGTCCAAAGGCGGTGGTGACCACGCACCATCATGTGCCGCATGCCTGTTTGTCTGCCGTATTACATAAAAAAAGGAAAAAATGTCGGTTATTTTTGTTCACGAAACGGCTTTCCCAAAAAAGTTAATCAGAAGTTGAACCCTCAAAATCGTTATAATATAGCTATCTGATAAGTTAAATGGAAACACTTTTAGCTTCGATTAGAGTTTAAATCTATTTATAATTAAAGATAAATGAAACACAATGTACCTATTTGCTACGTATGACAGCCGCCCCGGCAGAGAGAGCGTAGATCGTTTTCAGTAGGCAAGTTCAACCGTATAAACATTGCATGTATAATTGTGTCAGGCGTTTGCAGTCATCGAAGTATTCCTTCACTTTCACTAGGTAGGTACACAGCAAACCAAACCGGTGATTACTACGCACTGCACTGCAATCGATTGGAGTTTGTAAAAATACAGATATACCTATGTCTTATCAAGTTCATGTTGGCGTTGTACCTATATATAACTTGTCTGAATACGAAATAGGTACTGTTCTACTATAGTAAGTAATTAGGTTGTGTTCCTAGTCATTCGATAACTTACCCTTTAATAGAAAAGTCTGCCTGGGTACCAGTGCCACCGCCTTTTTCATTACTGCCCCCAAACAACAATGATGGTAAGATAATTCTCAACCTACCTATCTGGTGCTAAGAGCTAAGATCCTGACACACCCCAGATTCATACAAAGGTTCCAGATTCATTTAACGTACTCATATCACGTGTATTGTTTAGTTTAGGAGTGTGCTCTATCGTTTTTTAAAGATTTCAAAAGAACGAAATGTCAGTCAAGTCCGTAGGCCACCTGCCATACGTATGCCATCTTCATACGCACAAAGTACCAAATTCCTCCCAAAGCCCATCTCCTAAATGTAACTCCTTTCTCATACGAAGAGATAATCTTCTAAACTAACATCCGTATTCAGAAATGTTTGTATGAGGTCTCATAGTGTGTGTGAACGCACAGGGTTCCAACCATGTTCCAACCAAAGAGTTGCCTGTGAGTGTGTTCCCTGATCACTATAATCTGTAGCCGTATTAACAATGATTCGAAACCGTTTCCGAACGATTCGACACGAAATTCGTGAGCGGCGAATCCGTGTCGATCGATTCTAAAACTGTTATTCAGAATCCCGATAGATTCCACGGAAACTCTACTCTCTATAACATATGAAAATTTAATCAAAATTAGCTGAAATCACATTTTCCTAAGAACTTTTGCGGGGTCCTTTGTCGATTCCGTATCTGAATCCGATTTCCAAACCATTGTGAATACGGCTACTGGACGCCTTCAAGGCTAGAGTGAATAGGTTTAAATGCCTGGATACTCTAAAAGGAAAAAGAAAACATGCTAGGTATAGTAACTTCATGGTTCCAATTAACAATATTTCGCTCGGCACTTTGCATCCGTCAAAGTGAACTAAATTGACCAATAATGGAGCCGTATTGAAGGCAGTGCTTTCACGTAGCAGACCAGCATTGTGAGAACTCTTAGTAATGCTACTCTATTTGGACAAGTATTGTTTGAGACTGTATGCGAGGGTGTATACCGTGGACCAGTGGCCCTAGCACAAGTGTGTCCGCGACAAGGCTCGCGCCGCGAGAGAGCGTTTGTCTCTTTCTCTCAATACTAAGACGAAAGAGATAGCAATACTTATGTCGCGCTTTTTCTCGCTTATCGCGCGCGAGAGCAACTTGTGCTAGGCCTACTGGCGCGACTGCGTTCGCGTACAGCTACTTTACCCTACCTGCCTCTCCTTCTTTCTTTTTTACCACACAAGTAGCAATCAAGCTTACGGCCTGCCTGATGGTAAGCAGTCACCGCAGCCTATGGACGTTTCAGGGGCATCACCGTATAAACCTTCCTCTTGAATCACTCTATCTGTTGTTGAAATCCGCATTAAAATCCGTTGCGTAGTTTAAAAGATCTAAGCGTACATAGATACGTAGGAACAGACAACGGGGAGCAACTTTGATTTATACTATGTATATTATTAATTTCATTTTTTATAGATATAGATTATTCATTCAAACTTTCAAAAGGCATTGCACAGCGACTTGGCGTCAAGATATTATGCTGATAAGCATATTAATGCCAACTTTTACCTCGCATTAACTAACTGGCGTCCAGCCAACTGTCTACCCTATCTGACACGATTCTTGAACAATACATTACGAGGCTGTATAAGAAAATGCCTTAAGCTGTAACGGGCACTAGATGTATTTTATTTACTTAAAAAAAACAGAGTCAATTACAGGTTGCCACCGATAGAAATTGGATAAATTTTAAGAGAGGTAGGGCATAGCGGGGTATCCCGTTCGAATTGGAGCCGCCCGACTGGGGAAGTACCTCCACCTTACAGAATACCGCAGCTGAACAATATTTAAATAGTATTGTGTTTCTGCCGGTGAGTAAGGTTTCCAGTTCTCCATGGGGTGGGAATTTGGGGAACCGTGGCTTTGCCAGTGAAGTGAAGTGCCAGAAAGCCTTTTTGCTGCCAGAGTTACGTGTTGTAGAGGTGGGCAACCCATTGGCGATACTCTCGGTGTCACTAATGTCTATAGGCAGTGGTGACCACTTTCAATCAGGTGGCCCGCTTGCCTGTTTGCCTACCGTATGACATAAAATAAAAAAAATCTAATACATACTTAACTAAAAATTAAGCATACTGCCGACATTTTGTAAAACAAATACAAATAACTATATTGAAAAAATCAAATTAATACATAATTATTATGTTGTTACACGTTCCACATCAACTAGTGTTACAGATAAATGGAAAGATTATTATGGCCTCCACATTAGGCCTGTATCGTGGGGACAGATTGTATCTAAGGATTAATCTATGTTTAAGTAAAACTATACTGTGGGTGGCTACATAACAATTTCATTGTGATAGTAAAACGAAAACATTTATGAAATGGCTCTGGGCTCGTGTGCCACGGTCTGTAGCCCCTGACCCGATTGCCCGGCTCGGGAAATGGCGCGAACGGTCCTGTATTTTTTTTAATAATAGGCACTTACTTCTAACAGCATTGGGAGGCAGCCTCGGGTGTTTTCTTTTTTAATTTTAGGAACTCTTTTGTTTGGGGTCGGCAACGCGTGGGTGGTGCCCCTGGTATTGCAAATGGCCATAGGCTGCGGTGACTGCTTACCATCAGGCGGGCCGTAAGCTTGTGGCAAACAAGTTGTTTGCCACATTAGTGGTAAAAAAGGTATTTGTATAGTCTTGGGTTGGCGCGAGAATGAGGTTAGGTAGATACCTACCTACATTTTTACTCAAAAAATAAGACAGAATAACGAATTTTCAACGTTTTTCGCCGCACTAGAAAGGCACAAGACAATACTACTCTCCCGGAGAAATGTTTCTGCAAGAGATTCTATTACATATTTCGTTGTTCCTACTACCGACAAACTTTTCATTAGATCTATCTAAAAGTCGTAAACGTATTCCAAATAATCCAACTTATCCAACACAATTACAATTTCCAGGAGAAACTTGTGAGAACAAATTATAAATTTACTCTTTTCAAAGTGCCAACTAGCGCAGAAGAAGCGCGCGGTCGACCGCGTCGCGGACTCTTGAAATGAAATTGAATGGTACTATCCTTTTTGACAAAACCAACATACAATCAGAAACTAGAGTGAGGGCCACGAGACTTTGCGTCCGGCTTAAAGTGGAACTAAAATTGACTGACAATGTCGACTTTAGCCCCAGTACACAAAACAATCAGTCAGCGCCATCACCTGTCACCAAAGTTTCGTGGCCCTCAGTCCTGCCATAACTACGATCCTGATTTGCTCTCTCTTGTGACTCTGATGTCTAAGAAGATATAGGCTTTATAGACATTTAAGCCGATTGAGACTTCTATGACTTGCCCTTTTCTTGGAGATCACTTCTAATACATATTTTATTCAGAAAAACCACCGACTCGGGTATTCCAAGTTGCGACTGATACCTTTCGGCGCTGTCCCAATTGGTAACGGTTGTACGACAATGGCCGTGCGACGGGCGGTTTTGAGGCCTCCTATTGGTCGGGCGACGATCGTTGCCAATAACGACAGCGCCTTCCTTAGATATCAATGTTATAAAAATAGTTATTTAATCATTAATTATACACCTTGGTGATCGAGCACAGAAATTATAGAAAAACAAAGATGTCTTAAAAAACAAAAAAATTACCTAAAGAATTATTCGCGTCAGAATTACAGATAGTGTCCCACAGCCTTAAGCCATGAAGACCGTCCATTAGAAAGACATGACGTTAACCTATAGTTTAGTTATTGTGTCAGAGAGACGTATCGTGCGCTGTTGAGGTCACAATGACCGCGATATCTGCGTGGACGTGGGGTTGAGGCTGAAGATGGAAAGTGGAGGGGCCACGTCGGCCACGGAGGCCTACCAGTATGTGGGGCCTTTCAGACTGGAGAAGACCCTGGGAAAAGGGCAAACAGGTAACGTATTTTCTATTTTACTTCATTATAATAATCATCTTAGATGGCGTGCCTTTGTCCGTGATAGGATGATGGGGGAGAGCATGCGTTTATTTTGGTGTTAATGTCCGGGGTCCGCCTTGACCAAGATCCAGGATTTGGCAGATCAGGTAATTACAATGGAGCGACTGCCATCTGATCTCCGTGACCCTGTTATGAGAGGAACCTGGCCGGCGGGGCTATCGACGATCACAGTGGACAACTGATTTTGATAACAAAATCCTGCACTACTCTAATTTAGTATTCGCTATGGCCAGTGGCCAACGAAGATGACGTAGTGTAGAATTACTTAATGTCAAATTCAGTTGCCAACTAAGTTAGTCAATAGCTCCGCTGATTGGATCATGGTTTATTCAGTTGCCTGAATGTGCATGTTTCCTCACGATGCACATAACTCTGAAAAAGTCATTGGTATATGCCGGCACTGGGGATCGAACCCTGTACCTCTCGCTTACGAGTCGGACCCGCTAGCATTTAGACCACCGACGTAAACAGAAGAGATTTGAGCTCTCCTATTTTGTTTTTTATGATACGTAATTGCTCCGCATGTAATATTGTACCACTTTTATTGCAAATAAAGACTATGAAGTATGTATTTTAGTGTAATTTCACAATGAAAAAGCAACCTTGTAACTATGTGCAATATGGGCGACAGTTCTGGTTCAGACATATCTCCTTGTTTACGTCATAAAGCCATAAAACGTCAACACCTGTGCTCCTTTTTATTTAGTTACATGGAAGCTAGCTATTCCAGTCAATGCTAAAATTGTCGAAACACAAGTAAGAAGAATTTTAAAATCATCGCTGGCCCATCTTATACTAAACGGGCGAGCGCTTCATCCTTATGTCGTGGATCTTCCAACTATCCGCACGAGCCGCTTTGGCTCGACTTTTATAATGCGTACGGCTAAGGAGTGGAATGCGTTGCCTGCGAGTGTGTTCCCTGATCAATATAATCTGGATGCCTTCAAGGCCAGAGTGAATAGGCTGTTCCTAGACAGGCATGCTCCATCATCGGCCGCATCGTCACTTACCACCAGGTGAGGTGGCGGTCAAATGCCTAGCTAGTAAAGTAATAAAAAAAAACTAAATACCAGATGTCTGGCATCTAACTAATGTACGGGAATCACGAGCCTTTTTACCACGCAAGATGTGGAATGAGCTCCCTCCCGAAGTTATTCCTCTGCACTGCAACATGGGGTTCTTCAAAAGGAATATCTACAGGCACCGCATTAGCTCCCCTTAGATTGCAGATGACCTGGACGACGGCAGCCACATTCCATCAGATGGACTGTCCATCCGTGTGTCTGCCAAGGCAACAAAAAGATAGTTGAATGACAAAACGGCCTTGCCTTCCAGACGGCCTACGCGGCTGACCGGCACCTTTTGCTAACTTTTTCCTAATCTTAATGCTGTCGCTTAGATATTTTTATGTAGGTTTTTTGCTTATACGTTTGAGTTTAGTAACTTAGTTAACTACGGTCTTTGATATTTCTATTCCCTAAATTAATGAGCAAGTAAATTAAATAAAGTTCAATCATAAAAAAAAATGTTGATCAGTTTCTGTGGTCAAATTGGATAGAGGTATTAGTTGTACAGTGCGCTCGCTAAGCATGAGGAAATTCGTATATTGATCTGTTTGTCTCGAGTTGTAATCTACTTGTAATCGAATCACAATCGAATTGTAAGATCTAAAAATAGTGGACTGAGGCCCTGCCTAAAAGTACCAACTCCAAATACCTAGATGATTCAAAGTTCGCGACACTCAATTTTGATTACCCGTCCCTCCTGTACAGCTAAAGTTTTCCCCAATCGGACTCTGTCTTTGAATAGAACTTCGCTGCTTCAGAATTACAGCGATTTGAAAATGGATAGTAATTATCTGTAGAGCGCGCGCGAGCTCATGTCCATCCACCCGACAGTCTAACTCGAACGGACTATACATTGTTATCTCACTCGCTCCAACCGCAACCGAGTGAGATGGCGATGCATCGAGCTTTCAATAATTGCTACTCGAATTATTTAAGCGGTCGTGCCCGGTGGACATGAACTCGCTTGCGCACATCATCATCATCGTTGTCATTCACTGCCCTCCTAGGCCTCCTCTAGAAATCGCCACAAATGCCGTGCCCTGTGCCGTCCGCATCCAGCTTGTAACTGCGATCTTTACCAGGTCGTCGGTCCACCTTGTGGGCCTACCCACGCTGCGTCTTCCGGTACGTGGTCGCCACTTGAGAACTTTCCTGTCCCATCGGCCATTTGTTCTGCGAGCTATGTGCCCTGCCCACTGCCACTTCAGCCTGGCAATCCTTAGGGCTATATCGGTGACCTTGGTTCGCTAGCGGATCTCCTCATTTCTTATTCTATCGCGCTGTACTACTATATTCATTGGGTATTTGTCGCTCACTGATTCAACGGGATCCTTTATTTAACCAAAATATTACAATTTTAATAAGGTATATTTTCCATTGGAATATAAATACGACTACAGAACGTTTTATAACATCCTACCTCCATGTGAAATAATATTGACGATACGGAAAGGGCAATGATGAAAGAAAGCGTTTGCAATAATATTACCCAAGGTATCAAAATGTTGCAGGTAGAGGTAGTGGTAGGGTGTGGTAGGGTAGGAGTAGGGTAGGGCAGGGTAGGGAAAGGACGCCACGCCAACGAAGTCGAGCTGGGACTGGGACAAAAACAACTGGAGCGATTTCAAAAATTCTTGCACAAGTAGAATGCTACATTATCACTGAGTAACATAGGCTACTTTTTATCCCAGGAATATAATAGGTTCCCACGAGAATATTGACTGTTTACAGACATCCGAAGTGCGCGTGGTTAAAAGCCGCTGAGTACGGCTAGTAACTATTCGATTCGATACGACAATTCATAACAAACTAAAATATAAAAATACAAATCTTTTCTCTTTATAATATAGTATAGATACAAATAATACGTAAATTTTGATGATTTCGGTTTTTATTTAGGTTTTTAATTTAAGCTTACACATAAATAACGGAAAATAATTAACTTCGCAAAAAATACCAGTCTTCCTTGATTTACTAGCGTATAAATAAATGACTTTGAATGTCTCTAACCAATTTTCCATTGATGTAAAGTAAACAAATAGTAAAAATATAAAAAAAAAATTAATATTAGTACTTAGTTATTTACTTACAAAAACGTTTTTTTGGTAGACAGTTAAATTACACTACTTATATAAATGTGGATCAGTCAGGGTAATAGGTATGTTCAGAATTTTTCTGTGCGCAAATCTTTTTTGGCATGAAATTGGTGGCAGGGTTCCGAATTTTTCCAAAGGAAAAACCTTTTTTGGTTTGAACTTGGTATTTTTTTTGTGGTCAGTTAAACACTATCCATAAATAACTCGACATCATAACTATAACTTGAAATATTGATTGAATCAATTCCGTTCCTTCATATTGTTATGTCCCGGTACCTCTGCACCCTTTTCTTGAAGTCCTGCTGATCCATGAACGCTTGCATCAGGGCGTTGGTCACGAATGGGTCTGAGAAAAAAAAAATGTCAGGAAAAAAAAATCAACCTCCAATAAAACGAAAAAAAATTTAGTTTCTTTTAAATAATTTGATACTACAATATACAAAAAATAACACAATTAAAACGAATTAAATTATTAATAATTTAATTATTGGATATATGTATAGGTGTTAAACAAATTTTATAGCGTCCTACCTCTACCCTACCCCTACACCTACTCTACCCTACCCAACCCCTACCCACCCCTTTTTTTCTTGCCTAAACCTTCCTCTTGAATCACTCTATCTATTGTCGAAAACCGCATTAAAATCCGTTGCGCAGTTAAAAAGATATAAGCGTACATAGAAATACATTAGGCACAGACGGTGGGAAGCGACTTTGTTTTATAGTATGTATAGATAGATATAGAAGTACCCAAATGTTCCTAGAACCAATATAAATGAAAGAAAGAAACAAAGAAAAAAACACCAAAGAAAATACATTTAAAAATAGTCTCCCTTGCCACTGTCGGTGCCGCGGCGGCCAGCGTAATTGGTACCCACTCAGCATGTGCAATGAAGCGCAAGATGCGACTCTCAGCGCTCAAACGAAAAGGAGGTCATAAGCTTGTTTGCCATCTTAGTGGTACAAAGAAAGAAAAGGTTCAAACTTTATGAACAAGGACATTTGGGCTCCTAATACGGGGTTCACATATGCACTTAAGATGTAAGGGAACGCTTAAACATTGGTGAAAAGGTGAACTCTAAATTCATTAAAGTGCTTACCTACCTACTTATATACGTACAATAATGGCGTCCTTCAGTTTAGGCGGGTGAAAAGTGAAAAGCGCGGGAAAATAGGCAAGGACAAGCTAGGCAAAGGGGCCACCCCTCACACAGCCATGTACTCACTAGGGACGACCCTGAGGTCAGCAACAGAGCCAGTGAGCCTCTTTCAATTTAAGTTACAGAAAACTTAAACAATAGAATTGACGTAGTAATGTGTGATGTAGATAAGTGAAATAAATTAAAAAGGACAAGAATTGTTACGATTAATTATAGATATGTGCGAGAGTTCAAATAGAAAGTGTGATTAATTTGACATTCAGTGCATTGTTTGTTTAACTTTTTATTTATTTATTTAACCATTTATTGTGCACAAAGACAGTTACAATAATATGAACATAAAGATAACAATCACAAAAGGTACAGCTTATTTCTGAAAAGAAATGTGTTTTATGTATCTTTATTTGAAATACAGTTCATGTGAATATAACCTAACTGACAGAAAAAGCCCCCAAGTTTACTTTGGATTATACTGAACCGATTTTAATGAAACAAAGCTCAGAACCATCTCGATTAACAAAGCTAAAAATGAAATTGGCTTTCAAATACAGATAACCGCATCCAAATCGGTTCATCCTTTTGGGAGATAGCTCCCAGGATCCCACTAATTGACACACACTTCCACACACACATACGTCGAACTTAATTCACCTCTTTTTTCATCAGGGGTTAAAATGGACAAAAAGTGTTACACATTTGGTGCCGATTTTAAAGAAATAAAGCTAAAAACCATCTCTATTAAACTGGCTTTCAAATAGAGAAAACCGCATCCAAATCGGTCCATCCGTTCGGTAGCCACAGACAGACACACAGATACTTATAACACAGGTTAAAAAATGCATTTCCACAAATCTTCCACGTCCGCCCGTGCGCGGGAAAACCAACATCGTGTAGTTTAACTACAGACCTCTAAATAATACAAGAGTTGCAGCCGTACCGCCGATAGCACACCGCCATTTTGATGCAATGAGGAGTTTTCCAGTAGGTATTGTCAATTGGTTTCAAAACACATCAATAGATGGCGCTCCTACAATTTTGGTAATTTTTTACCAAAAAGTTCAACGAAATGTATTTTAATATAAACCTTTCATATTTTTATTGCGTCCATCATAGGATTAAGATCCTAGTGTCCATGAAACGAATTGACTCAGTCAAATTGATATTTGTTTTGTTTGTAATAATTTATTACAACCTCTAAAATGATTGAAAACTATTGATAAATACAATATTATCCATACACGTGATCCTCTTTGCTAAGAACCTATTTCAAGGGATTATCAATTACCAGAATTGTCGGGGCGCCATCTTGGAACTGCTCATTATGTGTGGGCCAATCGCAGCAAGCCACGGCCAGATCTGTCTTGCAGCGATTGGTTTAAACTCAATTGCATCAAAATGGCGGCGTACAGTCGGAGATCGTCGGTACCACTGCTGTATTATTAGAGGTTAGTGTGTTCAACCAAAAATGACAACGGATAGGCATAGGCACCACCGCCCACACAGCCATGTACTCACTAAGTTCAACAGCCGACTTCTCCGCGGCTTGGCGCTGGGGTGGCGACAGCGACACCCACGGCGGCACCGCCTGCAGGGCGGCCGTGTGCTCTTGCACTTGGGAGAAGACCGATGTCAGCAGCAGGGCTATCAGGCTGTGGGCAGACGGTTTAGTTAAGAGTTTATTGACACAAGAAACTTGAAAATACAGCTCCTACACTTGTGAGAGGACCGGGGTCAGCAGCAGGGCTAGCACGCTGCAGGGAATCAGTTTAGTTAAGAGTTGAATGACGCAAAATGACACATGAAACTTGAAAATACAGCTCCTTTCCTCCAGGGAGAGGACCGATATCAGCAGCAAGGCTAGTTGGCTGCAGGGAAACAGTGTACTTAGAATTTTATTGACGCAAAATGACACATGAAACTTGAAAATACAGCTCATGCACTTGGGAGAGAAAAGGGGTCAGCAGCAGGGCTAGCAGGCTGCGGGGAAATGGGGCTTTTAATAAAGTTTATAACACTTCGTCCAAATTTAAATTTAAATAAGTAGGTGTTTAGAAGAAGAAAAGAAGAAGAGGTGGCGATCTCTGGTGTCGGAGGCCAAGATTCACTTTGGGTCGCTGAGCCAGCGCAGTAAGGAATTTTAGTTTCAGAATTCAGCCAATTCAGAAAATTGGAAAATTGTGTGGTAGAAATGGATAGACTCCTCTAGTATAAGAGAGTCCTACTTCCATTTAGATACAAGATCATCATCATCATCATATCAGCCAGAAGACGCCCACTGCTGGGCATAGGCCTCCCCCAGAGATCTCCGCAAACCCGGCCCTGTGCTTTCCGCATCCAGCTAGTACCTGCGATCTTTACCAGGTCGTCGGTCCAGTTTGTGGGAGATACAAGATCGTGAGACAGCAATTCGGCAAGCATAGTGTAAGGCCCACCGAAAAGCGAGAGGCCGAGGAAATGGTGCAATGGCGTTCAAATGTGGGCGGGTGGGTGTAGGTCTGAATTTTTTATACGGAAGGAAAATGTCGCATCTTCAAGGTGAAAATCGATACATCGATACTCAGACCACGGGTGCTACAAGACGTCAAAGATAGTTCTTCTTTATGTCTAGCCTATGTGATATAATATACTACAAATTTACATATGATATAAGCGCAAAGTATCCAAACATTTTTGCGATCATTAATATTTTATTTTCGGTACGAACGGTTCAATATTTTGATCAATGATGCTGATTTTCGCTATTTTTGAACCGTTCGCTTTCGATGTTGCCGAAAATCAAAATTGAAAATCTAACGAACGGCTTTTAACTTTGATTTTCGGCCTGAAAAGTTCAACATTTTTTAAATCACATTGGCAACGACTGAGGTACGGTTCAAAAATAGATAATATTAGCATCGAAATTACCATACCGAAAACCAAAACTGAAATTCGCCTCGAGGCGAGCGATTCAAAATACGCCCCAGTAACATAATTCACTCACCAGCTGAACTTTATCACCATATTGTTTCGACCTAAATAAACACCTAATTATATATGAAGAGCTCTAAATATGACCTAGCTAGTACTTCAATTAAATAATATCCACGATATTTCCGAACAGATATTCGTAATTTTCAAAATACATTGACACCCAGTATCTACGACTCACTGTCTCTTTGTGAGATGCAACTGAAAACTGAAACGTCGATCGACTTTGTCAACTAATTCTTTCAGGGAATCGGTGTAGTTGTATCGTATGAATGGATGGCTCTTCTGTTGGGTACTTATATGTGTCTATACAGAGCTGCTACTAACAAATTTATTTGCAACAATCCGTATACGTATTGTCGATGATCCCATACAAACAAGTAAGTAACCACTGGCTAGCCGAAGGGACTTTGGCTCTCTGTGTGTGTTCTATCGGCTGTACAATGGGTAGTGTTCCGAGGAACTTTTCAATCTGGTGCCCGCAGCACAATTCCGCCATCGCACCACCCGCCGCGGGCTGGGTACTCATCCCCACTACGTAAACCCTCTGGTGGTCACCACGCGAAGGTTCGAAAACGTTTCTCGTTTTCCTTTTAGTGTTTTAAGATACCTTATTCGACTCGTAAGCGAGAGGTCCCAGGTTCGAAGCTCACCGCTGCCAAGTACCAATGACTTTTTGCGTGTATATTAGTTGAATACTAACCGATGCTCTTAGGCTCGATGTCCACTCATGCAGTGCAGTGCACTGCGCGGCGCACCGCGCGGTGCCACGTCACGGTGACAACAAAGAAAACGATGGTGTTATTCTGGTTTTTCAAGTTAGGCCACGTTCGCACGAGAGCTTTTTCGACGCTTTTACGTGCGAATCTGCCGACTCAAATGCAACGAAGGGAAACTTACAAAAAGGATATCAAACATTTTGGACTAAAATAATAGAGGCCAAAAAATAATTATACAATTTTCAGAGAGACCTTTTTTCTATTTTCTACCGTTTTCGAGGGCGATCGTTTCGAAGTTATTCAAATTTTTAGCTTGACAGCTGCTGCTGTCACCCAAAATGTAGATCTTGATGAGCACTATCATTTTTCTTTAGGAACTAATGTTCTAGGAGCGATCGTTTAAAAGTTATTACAGTTTTAAATTTGACAGCTGCCATCCAAAATGTAGATCTCTACGAGTACCAGCATTTCTTTTTAGAAACTAGTGTTCTAGAACCAACCATGCCTTATTTATTAAATAATAAATAAATATTTATTCAGGATGAACTGAGAAGAAAATGACGACAGGAAAAAAAGTTGACAGATATATGTGTGTGAACTGTGTCACATAAGGAGGGAAGATTCGAACTGTTGGTAAAAAGAAACAGTCAGATGTGACGTCTCATGTTGACATCTGCTGACATTGAAAAACGTGGACAAAATTCATACAGAACTGACATTCTTCATGCAGTGCGCCGCGCGGCGCGCTGCACAGTGGGGCATTTCGCCATCTGTCAATGTACTTGCATACAAATTGCTCGGCGTGTAACAAGTTTTGCCAAAACGTGCAGTACGCCGCGCGGCGCACTTCATCAGTGTGTCTTCACGCTTACAATGAGGGAAAAATCGTGATGAAACCTGCACATTCAGGTGACGCAGACGCTACGCGGTGGTTACGCCGACGCTACCCAGTGCAGATATGCGAAGGCTACTTTACGCGGTCATTACGCTGTCGCTACGCGGTGTCTACACGGCCGCTACGCAGTGGTTACGCCGACGCTACCCAGACGCTACGCAGCGTCTACGCAGACGCTACGCGGTGGCTACTCGGCCGCTTCTGTCTGTCTTTTACCCTTTTAGGACTAAACTACTGCACCGATTTTGATGAAATTCTATATATATCTAAGGTGTAAGTACAATAGTCCACGAGGGCGAAAACTTAGTCTTCCATAAATTGATAAGCTATGTACTGTTAGATAGGAAATAATAATAATATGCTGGACAATTCAATCAGCGCCATCTAGCTCCAAAGTAAGCAACGCTTGTCTTATCTGTGCCAAAAACTGATAAACTACTTACATATTTTTTAATACATACTTATGATACATACATTATAAAACCCAGACCAGTAACAACAATTAAAATTCATCATATAAATTTCTGCTCGGCTGGGAATTGAACCTGGCACTCATACGTCTCAGACCGCAATGTTAACCAACTGAACCACTCAGGTCATCACAAAGAAAGTGCACTTATTGTTAAAATATACATTATATATTTTACTCACTCATTTATAGTCATCATTTGCCTGGCCTTATTCCATTCATCTCCGTGTGGTGTCCGGCAGAGTAGAATAGCACCCTTACACTCGTGGGTGTCGTACAAGGCGACTAATGTTATTGAGGCAAAAGATAGCTCCAGAGGCATGAAATATAGAAAATGGGCAGCAGCGTTATACATGGTTATGTTTATAGCACTGCGAGATCCAACCCACCTACCAAGCGTGGAGATTATGGCAATAACCTCCCCTTTCTTGGGAGAGGCCCTAAGTCCTGGAATGGACTATTAATATCTGTGATAATGAAAATTCCATTCATTTGGGGTCGGCACAGTAGGATTACTTTCTCCATTCATCCCCATTAATAGTACATACTAATATCTATTCTATAGGTGAGGTCAGATGGTAGTCGCTTCACTGTAATAACCTGTCGCCAAATCCTGGTTTTCTATAGTTCTATCTCTCCACTACATGATGAAGTAAACGTGGCGACGTCATTGTTAGACAGTCAAACTTGCTTTAATTTCCCGCAAGTTACTCGAATCACTGCTGAAAACCAGCAAGTCGGAAATTAAACTGCCACGCCAGGCTGCTGGCAGCTGTGATATTTAGAGGCAAAATATTATGAGCTTGCTCTATTTAAATGACATTTGGAATGATGTGAGTTACCTACTGTTTGGGATTACGTGTCTGTTACGTAAAGTGTCTGCTCGAAAATGGATTTTCAGACAAAACAAAAATAAAATAGAAATTTCGGATTTAATCTTGTTTTTGGCCTAATAGGAAGCCATAAACGAAAATGATTTAGATATTAAAAATGTTAATACGTCCGCTGTACACTGAAATTACACATACAAAGTTATGTGAATTTCCCACGATAATTCACGGACTCCTGATTTTCTGGTGCAATTCTTGGCTTATGAAATACGCTGATAACATCGTAACTGGTGAGCAAGCTCAAGCTCAGGACTTTGAGGTTAATATTGAAACTGAAGTGAATAACCACGAAAGTTTTTTAAGGTTATGCGGTGCATCTGCTGAAAAGTGGTCAGTGCTGCCTATAGACATCAGCAACGCCAGGGGTGTCGCCAATGCTTTGCCCACCTCAGTAACACGTTGCTCTGGCAGCAAAAAGACAAATGCCTCTCCACTGCCAAAGCCACGGTTCCCCAAATCCCCACCCCATGGAGGACTGGAGACCTTACTCACCGGCAGAAACACACTATTTGCCTGTGGTTATAGCAGCTCTGTATTGTACTTCCGAAGAAATCTGTGGGTTGTGACACTAACCCAGTGTTTGCCCCAGTGCGGTCTCAGGTTACCTTTAACAAGAACTGTAAAGCTGTCCGTGTGTTTATGAGTCAATGTTCTTATATCCTTCCTTATTTTTTTTTATACCACTAAGGTGGCAAACACCGCAGCCTATGGACGTTTGCAATAATTGCAAATTCTAATATCTGGGTAGAGTAGCGACCCGAGTAGCGCAGTGGTTACTGGGGAAAATCAAATGCTGGGAGTCCGGGTTCGGTTTCCGAAGCTCGATGGAAATCATACGCAATCGTAGGCGCTGTCCTAATTGGCAACGGTCGAGTGACCATGGTCGTATGGCGGACGTCGCCCAACCAATAGGAGACCTCAAAACCGCCCGTCGCACAACCGTTGCTAATTAGGACAGCGCCTCAGGGTAGTGTATGTTAGGGGTAGGGTAGGGGTAGAGTATGGTAGAGCAGAGGTGTAGGGTAGGGGTAAGAAGCTACTACTAAGACGGTAATTACGCCCACAAGTAAGTATTACCTAATCAATGGACATTTTCTTTTATTTTACAATTACTAGCATGGGTTTTCTCAGCATTTCTGTACTATAATATGCATGTATTATACATTTAAACCTTTAGAAATAAATTCATTAACGGATGGTGGAAACCGCATCAAAAATCGGTGCGTTATTCAGGAGGAATTAACGAAAAAATACATACAGACCGACAGACTGACGCAAATACCAACTTAAATTTTAACTATGTATAGAGCCTGCATTAAAGATTAATTTTAATAAAAGAGTCTAGTGGCAGCGTGCTTGCGAGACCGATAACGAAGTGTTAAAATGAGAACATACAAACCATTTCAAATTTGTTATGTAACAACCACATAACTATTACATAATTAATATTCTGCCTTCCATAATCACATCCGTCGCTCACCCGAGGCTAACGTTAGATTAGAATCACATCATCACAGCCCATAACAGTCCACTGCAGGACTTAGGGCCTCTCCCACAAAAAGGAAGGTTATTGCCATAATCTCCACGCTTGGCAGGCGGGTTGGAGATCGCAGTGTTCTAATATAACAACGGAAAATGCTGCTGCCCGTTTTCCAGTCTACGGAGGCGCTTAGATCTTATGCCTCGAAAACATTAGTCGCCATGTACGACACCCGCGAGTGTAAGGGGTTGGTGCTATTCTACTCTGCCGGACACCACACGGCTGAATTAGAATGCCATCCCTTATTAAACACAGCGCAAGCAATGGCTGAAGGGTTCCCCTTGCTAGCGTCATCTATGGCGCTAAGCCCGAACTATTATGGTTTTGTCTATAATAGTTTTGCTAACACAAGGTTAGGCAACGTTCGCAGAGTCCGGGAACTGGATGGGTGACCGTTTCGCACTTTGAGGCTAGTCGAACTCCAGCACCGCAACGAGCTTGCCACTCATGGGTGTGTCTCCTAATGCCGTTGGCTCGGCGAGGTTGGCCAAGGTCTTGCGCTGGGAACCCTGAGAATGGTTGAACAGTCTCGAGAGCGATTGGCTTCCCGTGACTGTATACACGTAATTTTACGATAAATATAATATTTGGCCGTGTGGTGTCCGGCAGAGTAGAATAGCACCAACCCCTTACACTCGTGGGTGTCGTACAAGATAGATAGATAGATATACTCTTTATTGCAAACAAAATAACAAAAAAGAAAATTTAGCAGGTCTTTTCAAACATTCAAACAAGGTGACTAATGTTTTTGATAGATCTAGACACCGTAGGCCGGAAAATGGGTAGCGATTTCCATTGTTATATTTACAACACTGCGATCTCCAACGCGCCTGCCAAGCGAGAAGATATGGCAATAGCCCCTCTTTTCGTGGGGCCTAAGTCCTACAGTTGACTGTTATGGGCTGTGATGATAATGTTTATATCTAATTTGATCTTATCACTCAAAATATCCTTACGTTTTGGATCTTCCAACCTTTATAATGCTTATACGGCTAAGGAATGGAACGCGTTGCCTGCAAGTGTGTTCCCTGATCATTATATTCTAGACGCCTTCAAGGCTGTGATTAGGCTGTTCCTTGACAGGGATGCTCCATCTTCGGCCGAATCGTTACTCACCACCAGGTGAGATGACGGTCAAATACCTGGCAAGTCTAACTATAAAAAACTTACATTAATAAAACAGCATAGCGAGGAATCCCGTTCGAATCCCACCTTACAGAATACCGTAGCTAAACAATACTATTTCAAATAATATTGTGTCTCTGCCGGTGAGCAAGGTCTCCAGTGCTCCATGGGGTGGGGATTTGGGGAACCATGGCTTTGGTAGTGGAGAGGCATTTGCCTTGTCGCTGCCAGAGCAACGTGTTATGGGGGTGGGCAACGCATTGGCGATACTTCTGGTGTTGCTAATGTCTATAGGCAGTGGTGACAATTTTCCATCAGGTGGCCCACTTGCCTGTTTGCCTACCGTAGGACATAAAAAAAGGTTTATTTCGGCAACTTAACATCGGTTACAATATTCAGTATCTATGGAATCTCTTTTTAAGCATGGCTTTGCTTGTATCAAGAGATTCCGCTCTTCCTTAGTCAAAAATATTCTTTTGGCGAGGCAGGTCATTTTCTGAGCTGGTCTTCTCAAAAGGTAAATTTCGAGGGACATCATAATGATAATCAAAAAATCGTTATTGTTTTTACTGTGTTTTACATGTATTTGTCATTCGTCCAGTATCAGTACAGTATCTGTATGAATATCTGTCTCATACAGATGTGCAATAGGTATATTACACTAAAAGAACAATAACAATGACTTGTAGCAATTACTTATTTAAATTATAATTATAAAATTCTTGAAGTGAATAAAAGGTTTTACTAATTAGCCATGTATGCAGCCCATTATTAAATGTAACGCCTTTTAAGGATTTTAGGTCACTCGGCAGTTTATTATTAATTCCTGGTTTAGAAATATTAATAAATGATGATTATATATAATTATTTATTTAATTTCCCGCCATCTCGGTTCCAGGGCTGGTGAAGCTGGGCGTGCACTGCGTCACCGGGAAGAAGGTCGCCATCAAGATCATCAACCGGGAGAAGCTCAGCGAATCCGTGCTCATGAAGGTACTTGCTTTGCTTCTTTGTGTGCCTCCACCACATAAATACCACAAAATAAAAAAAATATAGGTTATTACACTGCAAACCTGGCCGGCGCTAACGAAGCACGTTCGCGAACTCCACGCCAACGAAATGAAAATACTGGTATTAAACAAAGAATAAGGTTCATTTTTGTATCGCGCTATTTGCATACGTAACAATACGGCAGAGTAGAATAGTGTCAATCCCTTACACTCGTAGGTGTCATACGAGGCGACTAATGTTTTCGAGGGAAAATATCTAGAGTTCTAGAGTGTCCGCAGGCTGGAAAATGGGCAGCAGTGTTTTCCATTGTTATATTTATAACCATAGCAGTGCGATCTCCTGCCAAGCGTGAAGATTATGGTAATAACCTCCCCTTTCGTGGGAGAGGCCCTAATCCTAAGTGGTTATATTTAACTAAATAGAAAAGTTTATAACAATTCTCATGTATTTTTTCATGTAATAATGCAAGTATGCCGTGTGGTGACCGGTAGAGTAGAATAGCACCAACCCCTTACACTCATGGGTGTCGTACAAGGCGACTAATGTTTAGAGACAAAAGATCTAGAGTCTCCGTAAACTGGAAAATGGGCAGCAGCGTTTTCCATTGTTATGTTTGCAACACTGCGATCTCCAACTCGCCTGCCAAGCGTGGAGATTATGACAATAACCTCCCCTTTTGTGGGAGAGGCCCAAAGTCCTGCAGTGGACTGTTATGGGCTGTGATGATGATGAATGCAAGTAATTGACCGGGACATCAAGACACGCTATTGGAAAACCATTTGACATTAACTTGTTATTGATATGGTGCTCCTCACAAGAGCAGAAGACTGTAAACATAAATTTGCGACTGTAAATCTGTCACTTTATACAAAACACAGATTGTGGTATACGCCAACATAACATCATCATATCAGCCGAAGGCACCGTACTGTCCTAACTGGCAACGATCGTACGACGTGCGGTTTGACAATTAGGACATAGCTCTCCCAAAATGTCCTACCTACAAAAGCCGGCCTTTGTAAAACACACAGGCCCTCTATGCCGTCTGCATCCAGCTGGTACCAGCTATCCAGCAACTCGAAAACCTTCCTGCCCGGTAGTGGTGACCACTTTCCGTCAGGCCGCTTTTTACATGGTCGGCAACGCGTGGGTGATGAACCTGGTATTCCAAACGTCCATAGGCTGCGGTGACTGCTTACCATCAGGCAGGCCGCAAAGCATGTTTGCCACCTTAGTGGTATAAAAAAAAATGACCGCTTACTTGTTGGTATTTAAAAAAATATAATGTTTTTCTTTTTGTTTACTGCCCAGGTGGAGAGGGAAATAGCCATCATGAAGCTAATAGAACACCCGCACGTGCTTGGGCTCTCCGACGTCTATGAGAATAAGAAGTATTTGTAAGTATGAAACGCTTTTTAAGGGTATGTTCCGGGTTTCCTACCACGTACCTTTGTTGACGAACCCGGAACACACCCTTAAAATGTGTGATAATAACCGCGATCGTTTAAAACATTATGTTATGAAACGCTTAAACCTAAGTCAGTCGGACTCGCTATGATACAGGGCTAGTTTTGAACCTCTCGCCTCGAGTCCAACGATTTTCAATATTTATTTGCGGCATGAAAATATTCGATATTTTTTAAATGACATTGGCAACACCGAAAGAGAACGGTTCAAAAATAGGTGAACTCATCATCATGCATCATAATATTGATTTTTCATGCGGAAAATCAAAATTGAAAACAAGAAAAAAGAAAATAAGCATTCTTTTTGAGTAAGGACCCCTCTTAATTTTTTAGCAATTATATTTTTAGTAAGAAAGTATTTATTGTTCTATCGGCAATATATACTAACTAATACATAGTCTGTGAAAATTTCAAGTATGTACCTACCTACTATCTTTCCGGAACGGTCAGGTACTGATACAAACCTGTGGCAGCCGTAAAACAAACAACAGAGCCTTACGAATAGTTCCTTTCTTACCCTACGAGTCCATACCCGCTAACACAAAAAATGGAATTCAAAACACCTACACACGCCGCAGTAATTACATACAATTAGATTAAATGAAACCTCCTACTGACCGACTAATTTTACTTCCGGCAGCGACAACCTACATGTCGTCTAGCGACGTCTGTCTAGAAGACAACTATAATAGTTCTAAAATTCATACAAACGACCGTCATGAGTCATCGTCATCAGACTGATTGTTACATGCAAAGTGTGAGTCCCGAGGTTGTTGACGTGGGCCAAGATGACCGATTCCACTAAACTTAGGCATCGCATCAGTTACCGCCTAAATTACTTAAAAATAGTGGGCCTGCAACTTCGTTTGCGTGGCGTCCTATGGTCTGTTTAAACTGACTTGTCTTATTTGGTGAACAAACAATGCCCAAAATCACGACTTGCCATATCAATCACGCTACGTATATTGTGTATAGATGTCGAGAATTATACAAGAAACACATAGAATGTGAATTTCAACTAATACTGCTGCACATTTCCCATTTAAATACATAATTTCCTTAATAAAATAAGACAAGTCAGTTTGGACTGATTATACCCTACCCATACCCCTAGAAATTATGCGCGAACATGCAACATTTTGATACCAATTCTTTTTTCCTAGGAATCCTTTATTTTTTTAAATAAAAATATGCCTCTGTTACTCGCTGATAATGTAGCTTTCTATGGGTGAAAGAATTTAAAATCGTTTAATTCGTTTTAGAGTTTATCTATTACAAACAAACCGACAAGCAATCAAATCTGTTCTCTTTATAATATTATAGGTATTCCTAGCAAGGAAAGTATTGCACCAACACCTTAAGTGAAAGCTAAACACACAAAATCACTCTTTAACTTTATGACACCAATTTTGTGACCCCTAAATGCTTAGGAAGTCGCCTAAATTTATTGCATTCGGACATAAAGATTCGCAATTTACGACACCCATAAAATGTGGGCACTTATTCGTTAGATTATTATTCTAATATTCATTAAGTATCAATGAGATTGGGCTTATCAAGTTAGCTGAATACACCCCGAATAACTTAACCGGATAGCTCCCGACCAAGTTTACTTAAACTCAAATATTATCTAAACCACTGAACAGATTTTAATGAAACAAAGCTAGGAACCATCTCTATTTAACTGGCTTTCAAATATAGAAAACCGCATCCAAATCGGTCCTATGTCTGCCACGCAAGAGGTCTCGGGCTCGATTCCCGGCCGGGCAGAAATTGAAATGATGAATTTTAATTTCTGTTACGGGTCTGGGTGTTCTATGTATAATAATTATAAATAAATAAATAAATAATCGTGGACAAATTCACACAGCGCCATCTAGCCCCAAAGTAAGCAAACTTGTGTTACGGGTGCTAGGTAACTGATAAACTACTTATATACTTTTAAATACTTAGAACACCTAGACCCGTAACAGAAATTAAAATTCATCATTTCAATTTCTGCCCGGCCGGGAATCGAACCTGGGATCTCTTGCGTGGCAGACCGGCATGTTGACCACTGAACCACCCAGGTCGTTATGTATTTAAAAGTATTTAAGTAGTATATCAGTTATCTAGCACCCATAGTTTGTACTTTGCTTAGTTTGGGGCTAGATGGCGTGTGAATTTGTCCACGAATATATTTATTTATTATCATGGAGCTGGTCTGATGGTGGAGTCGAAAGTGGTTATAGAAACTAACAAAATGATAAGCTTATCGTGTTTGGGCTCTTTGGAATGTTCTTGATGAGAAGATACTATACCGGCTGATAAAAGCTTGTTATAAAAACATAGTTTTCATTTGAGAACTTATTTCGTCGGGGTTGAAATAAAGTAGATATTCTGTGACTGAATATCCTAATGTACTGTTTCCAGATATTTGGTGCTAGAACACGTGAGTGGTGGGGAACTCTTCGATTACCTAGTGAAGAAGGGGCGGCTTACGCCCAAGGAGGCACGCAGGTTCTTCCGGCAGATCATCTCCGCATTGGACTTCTGTCATAGCCACTCGATTTGGTAAGGGAAAGAATATATATTATTTTATACTATGCAGTGATAAATGAGCAGACAGCCCACCTGATGGTAAGCGGTAACTGTCGGCCATAAGAACTAGGATTCATGCGTTTAGGTTACAGGTAACAAAAACGCCGTTGACCGGGTGGTGTCCGGCAGAGTAGAATAGCACCAACACCTTACACGCATGGGTGTCGTACAAGTCGACTAAATTTTTAGAGGCAAAAGATCAAGAGTCTTCGTAGGCTGGAAAATTGGCAGCAGCATTTTCCATTGTTATATTTAAACACTGCGATCTCCAATCCGCCTGTCAAGCGTGGAGATTATGGCAATAACCTCCCCTTTCGTGGGAAAGGCCCTAAGTACTGCAGTGGACTGTTACGGACTGTGATGATGATGATGATAACAAAATCGCAGAACCGCAGGTGTGTTGTCACTGTGAGGACTAAGACGCAATGCGTCATGCCTGTAATTACGCTAGCTACCTTATCCTTCAAACCGCAACACAACAACTACCTACTACGCTCCCCGATAAAAATAAACATGGCGACAATATCCCGGTTGCGCTCTCGCGCGCCCAGGGTCCGCCTTGACCACAATACAAAACTTAGCCCCCCCAATATCATCTTATCTTTCCCTCTCCAGCCATCGAGACCTGAAGCCCGAGAACCTCCTACTAGACGAGCGGAACAACATAAAAATCGCGGACTTCGGCATGGCGTCGCTGCAGCCGGCCGGCTCCATGCTGGAGACCAGCTGCGGGAGCCCGCACTACGCCTGCCCGGAGGTGATACGGGTGAGTGCACAGGGTTCAGGGAATTCGGCATATATTCATAAATAAAGCTCACGAATGTGGGATTGGCGAATAAACGCACGTTCGAGGTCCCCCTGCTGACAGACAGACGAGGCTTAGAGCCCTATTTTTGAACCGCTCGCATCGAATCGAACGCTTGCATGCGTTGTCTCTTTCACATTCGTAGTAAGTTGCTAGAGATAGAAAAGACAGGTATTAAAGGCGAGCGCTCGTTTGGTTGCGAGCGGTTCAGAAATAGGACCCCTAGGCTATATGACGATCGGTTTTGAATTTTGATCTTCGAAATGAAAAGTACAAAATTAAAACCGATCGGACACGAGGCGAGAGGTTCGAGAAATAGGACTCTAGGTGAATGGGCTCTTCCTGGGTTGTGCTGCTTAGTTGGTAACAGAAACACACACACCTAAAAAGCCAAAACACTACAATAAGAATGAAAAGGTGGTGGGTACGCATCCGTCGCCGTATGACGCCGCAGACCGGGCAAAGCGGATCCTGCTAGAAGCCACAAAGAGCCAAATAGTAGAAATAAAAGTACCGAATACATATTTTTTTAATATCATTAATTGTATTTCTTCCACACAATCTAACTACCAGTTAACATTGTACTACAGTAAAAGTTTATTACAATAATAGTGGAAACGCAGAAAATCTACATCTTAACAAGTAAATATCTATAAAACTAAATTGTTATACCAAAGACCTCATTTAATAATATAATTTAACACAATTAAATTAATTAAGTACAAGTTTGTGTATTTGCTACGAAAAAGTGGCAATAGGGTACACCATTCTAAGTTTTTTTTAAAACAACTATGGTGGCAAACAAGCTTACGGCCTGCCTGATGGTAAGCAGCCACCGCAGCCTATGGCCGTTTGCAATACCAGGGGCATCACCCACGCGTTGCCGACCCTGTAAAAAACTTTTCACCCCTTTCTTGAAGAACTTCACATGTACATGGTGTGTATTATTTCTACAAGTCTTAAAGCTACCACATTACTATGGAAGCCATAATTTGAATAGGAAGAAGATATACCACATAGAAGATGGAACATAAATATTTAAATAGTGATGGCAAAATTTACCTTCAGAACAGCAACGAGGTATGATCAAATAAACATGGCTAAGTATAGGTTCTACAACAGTGCATCGATTTGTATCATTACGAGCAATTGGGTCAGAATTGCAAGAATACAGTGTTCATATAAACCTTTTAATATTAATTAGATTAGACTGTAGGTACAATACTATTTGCCACTTTTCCATAGAACTTAAACAACAACACTAGAAATAGTAGAAATTAATGAATTCAAATGTCAGATCCCAAAAATTGCATAATATTAAAGGTTATTCTTAAAAAAAAGTAACTAAGAAATAGGCTAAACATGGATCACACATCACAGTCAATAATATTTACTCTCCAATTAAAATCAAATTCGCATGGAAAGTTGGGATAATGTCTAGCTAATACATATGTAAATTATTATCATACAATACAAATGTCATCGTTCTAATCAACATTTGAGCAGCCATAGTACGCATTTTTGCAATTATACATACTAAAAATTAACAGATTGTAATCATATTAACTAATATAAATTGAAAAAAGATTGCATTGGGCTCAATGGTTGCAATTTTCCATAATCAAAATCATTGTGAAACATGAGACGGTACTGAACAAGTTCTGCTGTAAACGACAACCTAATATAAAATCCAGTACATCAATCATCATCCACCCGCTGTTTCTTACTCGTGTTTGAAGGCGTTTGTGGTGGAGAGCAGCCCGTATCTCGTCTCTTGCCAGAATGACGCGCGCAAGTAGTGTTCGAATTCCTAGCGGTGTTCGATTCTCGAGTCGGAGAGAATTGTTTCAACATCTCTACGTCGTTGAAGATAATCTGAGCGCCTCCACCACTCGTTGGCAACACGTCCCCTTTGTAAACCTTGGTCTCCAATTCTCCATCAGTATCCTGCTCTTGAGATATCAGACAATACTTGGACGTTTTAGAATTAGCGATGTCTTTCACACTAGTCAACTTGTTCACAATCTTGCTGTGAGCAATGCTTGGCTTCATGACCGTGCCCATAGGCACAATTTTGTTCGGAGCATGCTCCACCCAACCCTTCCCATCAGCTGACAACGACCTTCGGTGTCTTGGGTTTGATACGGCTATTCCTCGCCGTGAAGAGGGGGTTTCGTTAGTCTGACGAGTGTGGCAACTGAAGGGGGTCAACAGGTGTGCTGGCAAGGCTCTTGGAGTGGATCCTGGCGTGTAGTCCCTAGCGCTGGTCTGAGCCCCAATTTCAGTCCTCGCAATATCCCCATTGTCACCTCTCTCTACGTGCAGAGCATTCGCTATTATCCGCAAACGATTCTCCTTCTCTTCCACCACATTTCTAAGCCTCTCCTTCTCCGAGTTGATCTCTTTGGCTTTCTCGTGTTCTGCAGCAATTTTGTGATTGTATTTCCGCTCGAGAATTTTCTTTTGCTTGTCTTTGTCCATTCGATTCTGGTTTAGCATGAGATCTTTCTCTTGCAGTTCTCTCTTCAGAGATGCTGTATAGTCTGTCATCTCAGCCAGCTTCCGCTGATGACTCAGTGAGACGGTTTCTGTGGCTGTCAAGCGTTCCTCAAGAGCTCTCACTCGGCGCTCGGAGGATGACAGTTGCGCCCTCAATGATGCGTTCTCACCGCGTACTTCGAGCGACTCCCTTTCAAGTTCTAAAAGAGCAGATCTAAACCGTTCATCCTTCATGGCCACACTACGTTTCAAAGTCTCCCGTCGACTAATCCTCATCTCCAAATGCGCCATGAGTTCCTTCACTATGTGCGCCGCCTGGGAACTATTCATTTCAATGCTCGGGAAATCTGGACCAAGACTGTAAACCAATCCCAAATCAAGGTCTAAATCCCTAGCTTCTGGTCGAGCCAAGTTATCTCTTGCTGTATTGATGAGCCTGTTCGCCTTACGTCTACCAGACACGAGACCTATGGATTCAGCAATGTTGTGAATCTGAGGCTTTGTCACCTCAACCTCTGCAGCCATCTCCGCAAACCTCATGACTTGGAGAGTCTCATCATAATCTTCTGCTCTTGGATTTGCACATACAATCATTCGGATCTGACCTTCACCTTCAAAGAAGTTCTTAAACATGTGAGTGATTTTGGACTCACGATATGGAACAATATTGTTTGCCCCATTCACTTGGTTTTCCCGTAAATATTCAAGGCAAGTCCGCAACGTCATTAGTGACTTGTTTATGTTGCCTGCTTCTCGAAGTCTTTGCCCAGTATTTTTGGTACGATTTGTCCTCTCGCTGCCTGCTAAATCTACCAAACTGAGTTGGCTGATTGACAAGAATTTTTTGTTCGGTATCACAGCTTCACCCATCTCGTCCACTGGTGCCTGCACCAGTCTTATTGTGAACACCGAATGGCTACGGCTTGACTCTGCATTCAGAGTCGTGTGAGCCATTCGTTTTCTCTTCAAACCTAGGTAGAATGCATCAAATGCATCCTCGGCAGACTTTATTTCCACTTCAGTCACGCCATGTACATACATGTTGTGTGCAGCGTCTTCCCTTATTATTTTAACTGGTAAATTCCTCGTAACAGGGGGGCCGTCTTCGAGCAAATCGAACACACTGTTATTATAAATTTCCACATATGTGACAAAGACAGCGTACTGGTTATCCTCATTAATGCCTTCAACTTTAGTAATATCACTGTTTGACATAGCTAAATCTGGGTTGGAATTGTTTTTCCTGCCAGTTTTGAACTTGTGCAACTCCTGTTGGCGTTCCAGCATGGCCTCTGCCTCGGATTGAATGTCGAACATGTTCATTTTGTCGGGTTTGAAGACGTATTTGTGGGCTTGATAGTCGTTTATAGTTTTGAAGATAATGTTTAAACACCTAGGTAAAATGCCACAGTTGGAAGGCTCTCCGGTCATTGTGAACGTTTTCCCGCTGCCCGTGACGCCGTATGTGAACATGAGGCCATTTTTACCTTTGATCAAGCCCTCTACTAGCGGCAGAGCTACTTTGTCGAACACTTCTTGCTGCGATGTCTCCGGCGGGAAAACCTCTTTGAAAGTGTACTTCATGGTTCTAGTCACTTCATTCCTATAGCTCAACGCCGTCGGTGGAGGCGTGAACAACACAACAGAAGGCGATATGATCTTCATACAAGATATATCATTTTCCCTCTGCATGGGTCGTAACCGACAGTAAACATGAACCGGGTCTTTCTCGCCCATGTTCAAATTCTGTCTACTTCTAGCCGGCGTTCGTATTTCGTTTAGTCTCTGTTTCGATTTTGCGGACTTCATTTTGGTTAATTACACGTAAACACTTCACAAAATATTGCTTTCGCCACTGTTTTAACAAAATAACTTCTCAACGGTTCACGAAATCAAAGCAACGGTCATTGGAAATTCGTTCGAAATAACATTGCAGCGCAATAAAATTCTAAATTCACTATAGTGTCGTTCGTCTCTTTCTTACATATGTTGTGATGTATGTAGCCATTTCATGAAACGATATTTTGGATTTGCCGTATAATATTCGTGTTTGTGACATTTTCAATGTTGCCACATCTATGATTTATTTACCTTGTTACCACAAAACTGGTGGTAAACGACATACCTACTGAAAAATTATGATTTTTCATAAATTGAAATCATGATTTAGTCGACATCGACATATTTATTTTTTCTAAAATCTTATTTTCACTAGCTACTGACCACATTAATAAAACAGTATTGAATTTTGATCCAAATCATTGTATTGTTTAAATCGTGATTTAAATCATTAGGTAGCTCGCTTGCTAGTTTGTTTGTCTACCGGTTCACAAAAAAGGTTTAACTTGAATAATGAAGTATAAAAGTTTCTACTTGTATGTATGTACAGTACATCAATAAAGAAATCGAGAATGTAGGTCATTTCTGTAATAAAAATATTTTCCCTATTTAAAGGGAAATCTCTCCACGTATTTATTTTTTATGTTGCCTTTATGTTACACAAGGCTACCAACATTAAGCGCGCTCCACATGTGGACACTAGTGGACAGTAGTGGACAGTTCCGCGGGAACACGAGAATGTAGAGGTAGTATTCGTGTAGTCCCGTGCATATTTGGCATATCTCGCCTATTTCATACACTAAGTAGAGATAGTTTGTTGTCGTCTCGATGCGATCGATTTTATATTATAATTCCAAGCGCTTTTTCCCGTAACAGGTTCGGAGTACACTTGACCATGATCCAGGATATTAGTAGATCAAGTAATTACAGTAGAGAAGCTGCCATCACCTCTGTGACCCTGTATACAGTAGATTACCGATATTACACCGATGAATCGATAAAATGTCGCGCGTTTTGACACCACCACATCCCTAATAGGCGAGAATGTAGAGGATCGACCAACAGTTTCGCCGGAAGTTTCGGCGAACATGTGGAGCGCGCAGTGGTGGTGTCAAAACGCGCGACATTTTATCGATTCATCAGTGTAATATCGGTAATCTACTGTAAACAGGGTCACAGAGGTGATGGCAGCTGCTCTACTGTAATTACTTGATCTACTAATATCCTGGATCATGGTCAAGTGTACCCCGAACCTGTTACGGGAAAAAGCGCTAGAAATATAAATATAAAATCGATCGAATCGAGACGACAACAAACTATCTCTACTTAGTCTATGAAATAGGCGAGACATGCCAAATATGCACGGGACTACACGAATACTCCCTCTACATACTCGTGTTCCCGCGGAACTGTCCACATGTGGAGCGCGCTTAAAGCGCGCTCCACATGTTCGCCGAAACTTCCGGCGAAACTTTTGCCGGGATTTTCGTCGATCCTCTACATTCTCGCCTATTAGGGATGTGGTGGTGTTAAAACGCGCGACATTTTATCGATTCATCAGTGTAATATCGGTAATCTACTGCAAACAGGGTCACAGAGGCGATGGCAGCTTCTCTACCGTAATTACTTGATCTACTAATATCCTGGATCATGGTCAAGTGTACCCCGAACCTGTTACGGGAAAAAGCGCTAGAAATATAAATATAAAATCGATCGAATTGAGACGACAACAAACTATCTCTACTTAGTCTATGAAATAGGCGAGACATGCCAAACATGCACGGGACTACACGAATACTCCCTCTACATGCTCGTGTTCCCGCGGAACTGTCCACATGTGGAGCGCGCTTAAGTGTCAAAAGTTTCATTTTACGCAATATCTTTTAATATTTTTATTTTACAATATCTTGTATATTATGGTAGTTATTGCATTTTCAGACTCTAGTTATACATAAAAATAGTCATGATAATAAAATTATAAGTAATTCAGCATCAAATGGTAAATTATCTCGACTACACTAAAAAACAGGATTATAACATTTTCGTATAACGGAACGCACGACAACATCGTGTTTGTTTCGCACGGTACTTGCCATACAGAGAATAATCGACTGAATAAGATGATTTGCAAATTCCTTTGCAATATTTTTTTTCTCTCTAGTAAATGACCAGTGACATAAATTGATCACCGTAAGATACAATTTAAAAAAAATTGTTTGTAAACAAACAAAAGTTTGTGTTGCGCCAGTTTAAATTTTATTTTCTTCGATTACCTATTTATATTTTATTTTTTCCTCGACAGGGTGAGAAATACGATGGCCGTAGAGCAGACGTGTGGTCGTGTGGCGTTATCCTGTACGCTCTGCTGGTTGGAGCGCTACCTTTTGATGATGATAACCTTCGTCAACTACTTGAAAAGGTGAGCGAGTGACTGCGATAAATCAAACTTAAATAAGTTTGATACGAAGTAATTTAGAATAACTGAGGACGATTATCACTACTGAAATGTTTATTCAACATTTCCATAATATTTCAGGGTGTCTCTCTGAATTTGGCCTTTGCCTGCCTAAACCTGGGATGTTTTTTTTTTCAGGTGAAACGAGGAGTGTTCCATGTACCACACTTCGTACCGCCAGACTGTCAGCAGCTTTTACGCGGCATGATCGAAGTTAATCCAGAGAAGAGGATGACGGTATGAGAAATGTTTTATTAAATAAATTTAAAATTAAAGTTGTAGTGTAAACATACCATTCCCTAATTTGTATATTCGAAAAGGATAAACTGGCCCATAGGCTATGTTGTTGTAATAAAGAACTTACCTAAACATCATCTCATTAATCAATTACTTCAATTATTGTTTTTCTCATACTTATGTTTCTAATAGGATGTTTTCCTTGTATTATGTTCAAAAAGGTTGAATAAAACAATCTTCAACCAAAAGTCCACATTTTTAACTGGTAACAGTAAAGAAAGATAAATCAGAAAGGTATAAGAGTTGGCTAAGAGCCCTGTGCGACCTGACCTTTAGATATTGTCTCAATAAATTCATTGTTTTAATAAAAACTTTATCGCTCAGATGATTACAAAATATGATTCATTCAATAGCTCGCAAACATATACATGATATTAGAGTAGGCATACACATAGTAAAGCCTAATGTGGCATGGAGAGACATATAGAAAAAAAAAAAAAAAAAAAAATATTCGTGGACAAATTCACACAGCGCCATCTAGCCCCAAACTAAGCAAAGCTTGTACTATGGGTGCTAGATAACTGATATACTACTTAAATACTTTTTAAATACATACATATTATACATAGAACACCCAGACCCGTAACAGAAATTAAAATTCATCATTTCAATTTCTGCCCGGCCGGGAATCGAACCCGGGACCTCTTGCGTGGCAGACCGGCATGTTGACCATTGAACCACTCAGTTCAACTATGATAATAATGACTGCGAGATGTGACTTTTCGACTGGATAGTAGTTTTTAACTTTGTTGGTGGCATGCTAGTTCCTGTTTACACTATGTCGTATTATTGCTACAAGTAATTTGCCCTTTTTCCATTGAAACATATAACATAATCATCTTGGCGTCAACATCTTGGTTGAGATCTCGCGAGGGCCCGGGGTCCGCCTTGACTATGGTCTAAGATTTCGCATGTCAGGTAGAGTGACTGCCGTCTGACCTCCTTGACCCTGGGACTGACCAGATTGGATCATGGTTACACATTCATTTTAAACTTATTTAATGTACACACTCTCCGAACTGCAACCTATAGAAGACCAACTTTGGGGCAATCGTCTTCGCGCTATCGTTATTCGTGCTTTCGACATTCGCACCCGTGTATTACTCCCAAGACCAACAGACAAGCAACCCTATGCTGATGCTGGAGGCTCTGCAGCTTAGCTTCAATCAATTGTGGGTCACAAATTATCTTCTTTGGACATTCGTATTTCTCTGTCTTCTCACACCAACCACCATCTCCCCAGCTGTCCGAGATCACCCGCCACGGCTGGGTGACGGCCGGCGGGCGCGGCGAGCTCGAGCAGGAGCTGCCCATGATGGAGGTGGTGCAGACCCGCGTGCTGCCCAGCGCGGACGCGGTCGACCCGGACGTGTTGCAGGTGGGCTGGGGTCCGGGGACTGGGGTTCCTGGGGACGTGCTGCAGGTGGATTGGGGTTGCAGGACTCGCTAAAGGACGTGCTGCCGGTGAGTTGGGGTCCAGGGCTGCTGGAGTTCTCAACCGGAGCTGTCTAAGATCACCCGGTATGTGTTGTAGGTGGGTTGGGGGTCCATGGGGTTGCAGGGCTCGCTAAGGGACGTGCTGCCGCTGGGTTAGGGTCCAGGGTTGCTGGGGTTGCCATCCCCCCAACTGTCTAAGAGCACCCGCCAGTTAATCGCTGTTTTAGGTGGGTTGGTGCCATGATTGCAGGGTTTCTAGGGCTCTAGGTGTCATCGAATGCATTACAAAAAACAAGCAGTTTGTGAGCAAGATGCCCGAAAATGTAGAGATAATTCCGAAATCTGATGAATATCCGATATTTATCACGATTATCAAAGAAAATATTTATTTCGAATATTTGGAACCCTGGGGAGTAATAATAACAAAATTTCAAAATGTTTTAAAAACACTTAGAAACTTTTGTAAACATAAGGAAAGTTGTTGAAACATTGATGAAAACTGGTGTTTGAGCACCCTAAGGTTCATACAGCTCAAATTGGCATAGCGAATGTGCCCGATTGCGCTTAACTTTAGGCGACGCCTTTGTCGATTTTAAATATTCCTAAGAAGTAAAAGCACTGAACTCGCTATAACGACGTCTAAATGCTAAAGAATATTTATTTAATTTACCAACAGATTTTCAATTTTTAATACACTAAAATATTAAATTAAAGATCTTTAACATTAAAATGTAAATCCAATAAGAGGCAAACTTACAATCTCAAACTTAACAACTAAACAATGATATTGTTAGTGTAAACTGCAATAAGATGTACTTTATATATTATACAAATATTTTTTTATTGTAATAGAGAACAGTGTACTATGTCTACATAATTTTCGGAGTTATACAATTTGTTATGTACAATCTATATACTATTTCATTACTAGGTAATAACATTTTAACATTAAGTGCGAAAGGTCTAAAATTAAGTACTCTGGCAATGCGTATAGGTACCGAGAAAGACACCATGTTTAACGAGTTTGGACAGTCGATTAACCCCCTTACAATTACTATTATTTATTAATAAATATCTACTCAAGAGTCGCCTAAGTTAAGTGCAATCGGGCAAGACACTTGTTGCTAATTGAGAAGACAGCTACTCTAAAATAAAATAATAATTTTAGTAATTTACTTGTCTGACGTATTATAATATTTTTCCGCAGGCAATCTGCAGTCTAGGGTGTTTCAAACAGCGTGACAAGCTGATACAAGAACTCCTTAGTCCACAGTGAGTATCATTTTGAGTTTAACATAAACTTATTAAGTTCATCAGCTTATTACTCCTAAGTGTCAATGACTTCTCCACCAGCCGATAGGTCATTGACATTGTCATTTTAGACTACTTTTTTACATTAATTGAATTCTCGTGCTAATCATGATGATACAGACCTACGCTACAAGGATCTTTTGGTACGTGGCCGAAATCAGAACTAACGCTGTCATCTTGTACTTTACATAGCGACACTTTTATCGTTGTCGATGTTTGACAAACACGGTCTTATCCAAGTGCCAAAAGATCCTTTTAGGGCTATTTGTTAACTATCCCTGATTTTTAATTCAATGGAATTCTGATATTTGTTGATATGGATATCGACGACTGTATATTGAATACAATACTGGATATTGATTGTTTTATTTGGATATCGATTATTATATATAAGTTTGAAAATTCATTTTACGTGCGGTTATTTATAATTTTATCTGAAATTATGTACACTTGTACGAAGTGACATCTGTCAGAATTCTACAGAATGGAATAATGGCGATTACTACATTTTGGAATCGCAAACACCCTCATCCCAAACACTCTACCTTCCCTTACAGCCACAACACGGAGAAGGTGATATACTTCCTGCTACTGGAGCGCAAGAGGCGGAGGCCCGCGAGAGACGACGAGCCGCGGCCCGGAGCCCCAGCGGCTCCCGACCCGCCAAGGAAGCGGCTCGACACGTGCCGAGTGGCCGGGGTGAGATAACCGGGGTTAAGCAACCGATGAGGGGATGGGTGACCGCGATAACAAAAGTTAAGCAACCGATGGGTGGTTGCGTGACCGTTTTGTACTTGGACGAGCCGCGGCTCGACACTACCGATACCCGACTTGGACGACAGCACCAAGTGATCTCGAAATTTTTGACATTCTGGTGTGACGAGATTAAATAATAAAATGAAGCCTGCGAACAATTAATGAACGAGCGCAGCGAACTCGAATTTTTGGAGTTATTTTGACGGAGCGGACCTAAGTCTGCCCAAGTCTGAAATTCTCTATTGGATAATTTTTTTCCCCCAGCCTGGCAGAGTTGACTGGAATAATGAATTTTGATTTTCGGCGTGAAAAATTCAATATTTTTAAATCACATTGGCAACACCGAAAGAGTACGGTTCAAAAATTGAGAAAATCAGCATTTTCATGCCTAAAATCAATATTGAACGTTCGAATCGAGGCAAGCGATTCAAAAATAGAGCCCTTGGTCTGTTTTCTATGATGCTGTATATTTTCAGGTGAACGGACAGTCAGCACACTTCGGCCAAATAAGCGAAGGCTCACCCATCACTCCTAGGAGATCACAGTTCAGGTACGTGGAAATCATCAGCTCTGTAAGATCTGATGCATACTCCACTCTTCATTTATTTATTTCATTTATTTTCGTGTTTCATAGACCCATAGGTCGAACGAATCGAACGAATTGTGCAAGGTCCATGACGTTGATTTATTTAATACAAAGTGCGAGTCGCTGAGGAGGCGGCTGACTCGGTCATTCTTCGATGATTCTATAAGCAGTGCATGAAATGGAATAATATGAATGTATAATGTTACTTATTCTAGCTACATAGTAAGAAACTTGCATTGGTACAACATTGTTCATTTAATTCTTATGTTGTTTTTCTGTAATATGTGTTTGATTGATTGCTTTACTATATTTTTGTCTGTGGTTTAATTGGCTTAACTGTATCTACTCATAGTATGTAATGTGTTTTATAAGCTGTTGGTACTCCAATAAATAAATAGCTGATACACTATATCAATACAAGTTATAAAGACATTGAAGTAATACAAAAATACAATTATTACAATAATTGTTAAGTGGTAGGTAGAGCTCGTCTAATCTAAAATGACGCGCCCCACTATCGCATTAACGCACACAAGCAAGTTCAAAATATGGACGCAACACATATACAAATGCCGTTGTAATTGGTCATTCAGTTGCCGGTGAGATTCAAACGTAGGAGCACGCGTCGTTCATTGGCTCCCACACAGATGAAGTGTCGTTATCAATATTTGCACTCACACATCGAAATCAACTAAGTAGTGGGGCGCGTCATTTTAGACTAGACGAGCTCTACCGTGCAAGAGCACAAGTCATGAATTACATTGAAATACCCTGGGGGAAACTATTGGAAGGACTCCTTTATCGTCCGAATGTACACAGAAAAGTCGGTAGAGAGCACCCGAAAATGACATATTCTGATTAAATAAATTCCTTCAAATCCGTCCAAATAAATACCTTCTTCAAAAATGACAGAGCAGGAGTACCCTCAAATGTATGAAAAGATGTATGAATATGTAAGAGGCGTGGAATTTTGTGGTATATTTATTTATTTCTCTTCAACCACAGATCGTCGTCCAGCCGTCGCACGGAAGGCCGTAGTTCGCCCCAACTGCCTTCCAGTCCGCCGAGTGAGTAGTCCAACTTAAGTTAATATTTTTTAATTTATTTTGTACCACAAGGATGGCCAGTGCACTTTAAGGCATTTGATCTTCTACAATATTTCAATATTTAATGCATCATAACATTACAACCACTGTAATTATAAACTTAAAACTAAGAATTACAATTTGACATAAAAGTTTTAAGTCCTCACAGTGACAACGCACCTCCGGTTCTGCAGTTACCATCGTCCAATGAGGAAAGAATCTCCGTTTAAGAGGACAGGGCTTAATCTCAAATAATGCGTGTACAGTATCACAAACTTATCTGACCTGCGGGGCTATTGTATAACTCAGTTGGCAACTGAATTTGACTAGTGTTGCTGGTATCCATAGGCGGTGGTGACCACGCACCATCAGATGCTGTTTGTCTGTTTGTCTGCCGTATAACATGAAAAATAATTGTCCCACAGCCGGGCACACGCCACATCGGGTGTCGTCGCTCGGTGGGACGCCCGCCACGCCGGGATCGCCTCTCGGTAAGCGAAGCACAACACACAAAATACACACACAACAACAAGAATAAACGCTTTAACACTTTCGCTGCAGCCGAAACAATTGGGTCGAAATATAATTGCAAGGGAAAATCGACCGTGTTGCTTTGTGACGCGCAACCGAACTTCACTCTTATTGGTCGAGTTTACATGCAAAATTACGTACTCATTACTGAAACGACACAGGCAGGCACAGGCACAGGCACAGGCAGGACAGGCAGGCAAAGATTTATAATTGATTTTTTTTTGCCGATATTGAGGGCTTCTGTGTGTGAGGTATATAAATATCCACTTGCTCGATCTTCAAATTTCATAACTATTAACAATAATATAATCAGAAATCTGAAATTATTTATTGTTAAACTGTGTAGGTACATTGTTAGTGGTATAAAGTGACTTACAGCAGAATTGATAATAGTATACCCAAAGTTTGGTTTACAATATCAAATTATAATTTTACGTTTACAATTTTGCAATTTACATAAATTTAATTACTAATGTCGTAATAATATATGACATAATTTCAATGTCACTGTAATTAATAGTGTCATCATAATATTCAAATAATGTCAATAATTGAAATACTCTATTTAACACTTTGTGTTGCCACTTCATGATGGAACTCCATTATTATGAATTAAATCACTTTTTGTACACTAGGCAATTGCCTGAAGATGAGTAATTCGAAACCGGTTGCAATTTAATCTAATTGTATAATAAAGTGAGACTATTGTACAGGCAATTGCCTGAAGATGAGTAATTCGAAACCGGTTGCAATTTAATAAAATTGTATAATAAAGTGAGACTATTGTACAGGCAATTGCCTGAAGATGAGTAATTCGAAACCGGTTGCAATTTAATCTAATTGTATAATAAAGTGAGACTATTGTACAGGCAATTGCCTGAAGATGAGTAATTCGAAACCGGTTGCAATTTAATAAAATTGTATAATAAAGTGGAACTAGTGTACAAAAAGTAATTTAATTCAATTTAAATACTAATTTAAATAAAATACTCTCTCAATTAACCATGTCTTCAATGTGTATTTTGTCCATCGCAGCGTCGCCGTCGGTCCGGGAGCACCACCACCAAAGAGCCAACTCCACGGGGCCCACCATCAGCCTCAATATCAGTCAGTATTACATATTATTATAAGAAATCAATTTAAAATCTGTGTTTACTATAAATATGGGAAAATATTTTTGTAAAGATTTTGGAACTCAATTTTGAAGCGTCACAGAGGCGCCCTATATTTGCAACCGCTCGCATCCACGCGAGTTTTATTTTATGTTGGACCCTAAACTACCAAACTATATGAAAACCCCATTAAAATCCGTTCCATTTTTTTTTTTCATACAGTAGGTAAACAGGCAAGCGGGTCACCTGCTGAAAAGTGGTCACCACTACCTATAGACATTAGCAACACCAAGAGTATCGCCAATGCGTTGCCCACCTCGATAACACGTTGCTCTGGCTGCAGAAAGACAAATGCCCCTCCACTGCCAAAGCCACGGTTCCGCAAACCCCCACCCCATGGAGGTTTCCAACCTTACTCACCGGCAGAAACACAACACTATTTAAAAGAGTATTGTTTAGCTGCGGTATTCTGTAAGGTGGAGGTGCTTCCCCAGTCGGGCGGCTCCAATTCGAACGGGATACCCCGCTATGCCCTACCTCTCTTTATGGTTATAAATCAGGTTTTCCAGAGCTACAGATAGCCCTTTGTGCAGGGGATGCCTAGTAGACAAAGAAACAGCGGCCCATGTGGCCCTGGAGTGTGAGGGACTAAAGGACCACAGGGTGAAAGTCGCATTAGAAACGGGGTCCCTCCCAGAGATCTGCGAGCGTCCGAAGAGACTGCTGGACTTCTGCGGAGAGCTGGTCTAGCTAACTACTTAGAAGGGACCAAGTTTGAGTTCAATTGCGGAAAAAGGAGCCAATTAACCTAAACCTTCTTCATCGCCCTAAATTATTTTTTTGTAAATATATTCAATGTCCGCCGTGTGGTGTCCGGCAGAGCAGAATAGCACCAACCCCTTACACACAAGGCCCCTAATGTTTTCGAGGCAAAAGATCAAGAGTCTCCGTAGTCTGGAAAATGGGCAGCAGCGTTTTCCATTGTTATATTTAAACACTGCGATCTCCAACCCGCCTGCCAAGCTTGGAGATTATGGCTATAATCTCCCCTTTCGTGAGAGAGGCCCTAAGTCCTGCAGTGGACTGTTACGGGCTGTGATGATGATATTCAATGTACAGACACCCCTTTTCTGTTTTATTGTATGTATTAATCGTCTGTCCGCAGGCGGGGAACCTGGAGAGGCAGTGATCATCATCAACGAGGCGCCCGCGCCGCAGCGCCCGCACAGCCCCAGCCACAGCCATCGCGGTGAGTCCCACATACACACATATACACAGATACTACTCATCACGCATTTTCCAAAAGTCCTGCACGGCTAGCTCAAGTGTGCTCGCGACGCATCTCGCACCGTGAAAGAGATTGATAGATAGATAGATTATTTATTGGCTTACACAAGAATGATTAAAAAGTATAATAATAATAATAATAATTTACAGGTACGGACCCTCTAACACGCCCAAAACTCCCCAGACTAAGGGTTAATAAAAAACTGAACGGACTTTTGCGAGTTTTCAATGCCGTTATTCTACCGAAACTCATCTCCAAAGATTCGGATTTAACACAGATACACACACTTATATATTGTAGTGCATTAGTCATAAGCCAAGAAATGGGTTACGAAGTTAAACGAAATATCACTGAAGGCCGCAGACACAGAGAACATTTCGGAAAACCTACGTGGAAAACAAGATTAGAAAGGGATATTGAAATATTGAGAAAAAACATAGGTAGGCTAACACAATACATAAAAGGTAATAGGTCAAGAAAAGTTACAGATACAGTAGAGTCAGTATTTAGAAACACCAAAATCCATTCCACTCATGAGCCAGCAAACAATAGACCACAAGAGTACTTAGACACGCTGAAACAAAAGCTTGCCTTAAAATCACATCGATTAGGGAGATATAATAAAGCTCTACAGAGAAAAACTAATAATAATCTATTCAACACAAATGAAAAAGGGTTCTATAGGTCGTTACACAACAGTGGATCGGATAACCAAAACTCAACAGAAATACCAAGTGCGGAGGACCTGAGACATTATTGGGCAGAAATATGGGACAAATCGACAGAATTTAATCGCTCAGCAAAGTGGGTCAGCGATGAGGCTCAACTTTGGGACCATATAGAAGAAATGGTTTTAACAGATGTCACGCAAGATGACATATGTACAGTTACAAGCAAAATGAAAAATTGGAAGGCTGCTGGACTGGGCGGAGTACAAAATTTTTGGCTTAAGCATCTCACGGTGTTCCATAGCAGTCTTGCTAAAGTAGTCACTGAACTGATCCATGGAACAACGCCGCTACCGCCATTTATAACTACTGGAATAACATTAATGCTCCCAAAATCACTTAATACTGCAGATCCATCTCAATACCGGCCTATAACATGTTTACCCACTACCTATAAACTGATCACATCTTGTATAACCAATAAAATTGTTAACCACCTAGAAATGCACAACATTATAGCTGAAGAACAGAAAGGCTGCCGACAGAACCACAGAGGATGTAAGGAACAGCTTATCATAGATTCTACTGTTCTTAAACACACTCACAAACACAATAGAAATCTAAATATTTCTTATATAGATTATAAAAAAGCTTTCGACAGTGTTCCGCATTCTTGGTTGATTCGTGTCCTACAAATATATAAGATTCATCCTTCAATCATAGCTTTCCTGGAACATGCCATGGCTAACTGGAGAACGACACTAACTTTGTCAGTGAAAACTGCAAAGTTAATAACCGAGCAAATCCAAATTAGAAATGGCATCTTCCAGGGAGATTCCGTCAGCCCTTTGTGGTTCTGTATGGCCCTGAACCCTCTCTCACAACTCCTCTCCAAATCTAAACACGGCTATAAACTTACCCGCGACACTTCAATCACTCACCTGATGTACATGGACGACATCAAACTCTATGGAAAAACTGATCATGGCATGAAAGAATTGCTCGAAATAACTGCCGAATTTAGTAAAGACATAAATATGAATTTTGGTTTAGACAAATGTAAAACATTGCATATAAAGAAGGGAAAAATAATTGAAGGCGATTACAATATCAGTGAAGATATCTGTATTACTGCCATGGATAATGATGAAATGTACAAATATTTAGGAATACAACAAACAAAATCGATAAACCACACGCAGATTAAAAAAGATCTTACCTCAGAGTACATTAGGAGAGTTAATAAAGTGTGTAAAAAACAGCTTAATGCCCGCAACTTAACAAAAGCCATAAATACATATGCCACGCCGATACTAACATACTCGTTTGGGATAATAAAATGGACACAAACCGATATAAAGAACCTGGAAATTAAAACTAGAACCACTCTAACAAAACATAAATACTTACACCCGAAGTCAGCAATAGAGAGAATATCCACCAAAAGAGAACTGGGAGGAAGAGGATTCATTGATTTAAACATTCTCTGGCAAAATCAACTGAAAAATTTGAGAGATTTCTTCTATAGCAAAATAAGTAACAGTGTTGTACACCTAGCTACAACTTTAACAGATGATAATTACACGCCTCTTAATCTGAAACATAAAGAAAAAGAATTTATCCCAGTTACCGAGCAAGTTAAAAATAAGCTGAATTCTTGGAGAAGTAAAGAGTTGCATGGTAGACATGTGCACGACCTTGAAAAACCCCATGTAGACCCAATAGCTTCAAATATTTTTTTAAAACAAGGTTATTTGTTTCCGGAAACAGAAGGATTTATTATCGCCATCCAAGACCAAGTAATAAACACAAGAAATTACAAGAAATATATACTGAAAGAAAACATAGAGTCAGACAAATGCAGGAAATGTCTTCAACAACCTGAAACTATACAACATATCACCGGTGCATGCACTTCTCTTCTACAGACTGATTACACCCATCGCCATAATCAAATTGTATATACATCAGAAACTAGCCCTGAAATATCAACTTATAACTGGAAAACCGAAACCGTATTACGAATACACACCCATGCCCGTGCTGGAGAACGCCGACGCTAAAATGTATTACGATCGAGCCATTCTGACTGACCACACTATACATTACAATAGACCAGATATAACCTTACTCAACAAAATAACAAAGACAGCTTATTTAATAGATGTTACCATCCCTAACACTCACAATTTACAAACAGCAATAACAGGAAAAATAAATAAATATACAGAGTTAAAAGAAGAAGTTTTGAGAATATGGAATCTACAGTCAGTGTACATTGTACCCCTGGTGCTCTCCACCACGGGCGTAATACCTAAACATTTACTACATAGTCTAAGCACCCTTGATCTGCCCACAAATTTTTTTCACACGATGCAAAAAGCCGCAATTCTTAATACCTGCCGAATAGTGCGAAAGTTTCTTTCTGATCCAGAAAGTTCAGGATCTTAATTTTTTTGTTCCAGTGATACTTGGTCATTGACCCGTATCATCTGGCTATATTACCCCTTAAAAGGGAGAATTGCATATGATAATAATGTTCTATATTGTAAACAAAAAACTGTTAAATAAAAAAATACCCTACGAAAACCATAACTAGTTATAGGCAAAGGCGGCCTTATCGCTACAAGCGATCTCTACCAGGCAACCTTTGTCTAAAGAGCATTTATTTCCGTCTCTCAATACTAAGAAGAAATAGTTAGCAGAATCTGCGTCGCACCTTTTCTTGGTTGTCGCCCTCGCGCGTACGCTTGTGCTAGCCTTGCAGTTTCTACATCGCCTTATTCCTAGTCCCGTTGCTAGATCGTGCAATCTATCGGAGGAAAAAAAAAATATATTTTATATCCTCTGTTCCGTTCCTTCGTTCGATCCTTCCCGGTAGACTAATTACGTAACTCTGTTGCCAACAATTCTCTGATTTCAATTATTGAAATTGTTATTTATGCAATTACGTAGGATCGATTTAATAGTTTCAGTATGAACTTTTGTTAGCAACTGAACCCATGAAATCGATGATACGGAATAGCAAATTAACAATTTCTATCGTTGTAATCAGATAATTGCCAATTGCTGTAATTTGTGCAATAAAGTTTTTAAATAAATAAATAAATAATTATTGGCAACTGAGTTACATAATTAGCCTACTGATAGCAAGGTTTTCGTTAAGAAAAACCTTTGTTTTGTTTCAAACTGTTTACAACCCCTATCCCAGAGCACTGTCCGAAGTCGAAAAACTAGACACTTTATATTGTATTGCGACTGTTGTATTTGCTCGTTTAATGTTTACAGTAAATGTTGCATAAAGTTTCAATTTGTTTATAAATGTATCCCGACACCAGTGTGCCTTTATATCAAAAAACCGTACCAACAATCCTTTTTCACATTTGTAATGTGCCACAAACTTATATACCAGTAGCCAAAACTTGGCGCTATGTGTCGCCATTTTGAAATGTCATTTTGTTGTCAACAACAGCGCCGCCGTCACCACTACTGGTGACGCTAATTGTGTAACTCTGTTGCCAACAATTCTCTGTTTTCAATTATTGAAATTGTCACTGTTGCGGAGACGTATGATCGATTTAATAATTTCAGTTTATTGCAATGGAACTTTGTTAGCAATTGAACCCATGAAATGAATGACTTCAATCATTGAAATCATAGAATTGTTGGCAACAGAGTTACGTATAATCTGTCCAGATTGACTTGTCTTATTTGGTTATGGAAATTGTGTATTTAAATGGAGAATTTGCAGCAGTATTTATTGAAACGGACATTCTGTATGTTTCTCAAATAATTTAAGATATCTATACACAGTGTGTGTAGCGTGATTGATACGGTAAGACACGGTTTTGGGTATCGTTTGTTCACCAAATAGAGAGCCTCGGTGGCCGAGCGGTTAGGGTATCCGACTCGTAAGCGAGAAGTACCGGGTTCGAATCCCGCTGCGGCCATGTACTAAAGACTTCTGAGTTACATACATTGTTTGAACACTGACCGATGCTCTTACGGTGAGGGAAAACATCGTGATGAAACCTGCACATTCAGGCGACTGAATGTGTAACCATGATCCAATCTGGTCAGGCTCCCCTGGTAGCAGGGTCACAGACGTCAGATAACAGTCGCTCTACTTTAATTACCCGGTCTGCCAAATCCCGGATCATGGTCAAGGCGGACCCCGGGCCCTCGTGCGTGAGAGCACAACCGGGACATTAACACCAAGACGATAATTTTTATTTATTTTTCTTGTTCACCAAATAAGACTGGTCAGTTTGGACAGAGTTTAATTAGCCTAAGGATCCGATAAGTTTGTGGCACTATAGACGGTTTAATCCTAATCCACTATATATGTACCTACCTACTGGACAATGTGTGTTACTACCTAGTACCTGTGCCCCTAGTCCGCGAGCGCTCGTCGCTGCCGGGCGCGGCGGCCGCGCAGCCCGCGCTCTTCGCCAACCTGGCCGCCGTCACCGGTGAGACCATACACACAGACACACACGCATGCACGCATGTATCCTGCGGGTCTAGCCAAGATGTCAAACGTTTCGCGATTCTATTGCGATTGACGATCGGGAGCCCTATTTTTGAATTGGGAGCCTCGATTTGAACAGAGTTTAATTTAGATTTTCGGTTCGATTTTTTGATGCATGATGTTGACAATAAAGCTAATAAATAATTCGCGAAAATCGCGAAAAAAATATTCAGTCAGTTTTTAATCGATGTTTGTGGCTAGAGAAAATGTCGAATTCTAATGTCGACAGCGCGAGATTCGCCCATCACTTTCCTATTGCGTATGTCAAATCCCACATATTTCCATTTTTATTCCACTCTCGATCGCGAAGATAAAATGCATCTTGGCTAGACACCCTGTTTGTCCAAATATAACGTCAAAAAATAAATAGAACTTTTGTTTTTGACGCTACTTTTTATGTTTAAATATATTTTTTATTCATTTTGTGAAAATTCGTGTGAATTTTTACTGTTATTCGCAATAAATCGGGTTTTTGATCATAAACCTAGATGTTTGATAAAGAACCGTAAAAAGACAAAATTGTTACTTACTCTTTACATAAACCTGAGAAAATCTAGGCTTTTGATAAAACCTTGACTAATTTAATTTTACGTTAAAAAGCAATATTAAAAACCTGGACTGGTTTATTTTTTGATATAATCAATGTTGGTTGCTAGTAATTACACACACTATTCATAAAATATACTAGAGCACGGTTGGAAAGAGAAGTTCATAACCTGCCCAATGAATGTATTACCCCTAGTATGTGCCCCTGCAAAAGAAAGGCATATATTTGTGTAATAAGTTCTTCACTACAATGCTCTTCAATAAATGAAAAACTAAGTTAACCATTCTTCATGAAACTTGACTTTCTCAGGTTTATTATATGATTTAGTAATAATTTTGTCTTCTTGCAATTCTATAGCCTTTTCATCAAATTCCCAATTTCATGAAAAATTTGCGACATATACATTGAAGACTATACTTGTTTATCTGCTATCATCACAAACCGCTTTGATTCAACTTTAATAATGAGTGCAGGTTAAGTTGGCTTGGGCCCATAGGAGTTATCTGAATAATAACAAAATATCGTTGTAGGCGTACGCGAACGCAATTTGCCACTCATGATCGAACGATGTCAACTTTAAAAAATTGTCATAAACATTTGATCTATACGAAAATGCCGTAGATCAAACTCGGTCTAAACAGGGTTTGAGTTTTTAGTGCATTGCAACAAAGAACAGCAGTTTATGGGCGAAAAAATCATAAAATGTCCCGAGATTATTATGTCCGAGGACAAACTAATTGCAAACGGAGAGAAGATGGGCAGCTTGGTTTTAAAAGTTGCAAGTGACTTTTCGTGGCGAATATTCTTGAAAAAGCTCTCTCAAAATCAAAGAATCTAATTATCTCGATAATTTAGAACCCTGGATGGTGGTAGGGCCCCCACAATCCCATCCAGTTAGTGGTTATTGTCCCCACTTACGTCCCCTTTGCTCCCCAGCGCCCAGCGGAGCCGGCGGCGCGGGCGGCGCGGCGGCGCCGTGGCGGGCGCGACTGGCCACCATCAAGAACTCCTTCCTCGGTTCCCCGCGGTTCCATCGGCGGAAACTGCAAGGTGGGTGCGTAGGCCCGGGCGGCCCGGGCGGGCGCGACTGGCCACCATCAAGAACTCCTTCCTCGGTTCCCCGCGGTTCCATCGGCGGAAACTGCAAGGTGGGTGCGTAGGCCCGGGCGGCCCGGGCGGGCGCGACTGGCCACCATCAAGAACTCCTTCCTCGGTTCCCCGCGGTTCCATCGGCGGAAACTGCAAGGTGGGTGCGTAGGCCCGGGCGGCCCGGGCGGGCGCGACTGGCCACCATCAAGAACTCCTTCCTCGGTTCCCCGCGGTTCCATCGGCGGAAACTGCAAGGTGGGTGCGTAGGCCCGGGCGGCCCGGGCGGGCGCGACTGGCCACCATCAAGAACTCCTTCCTCGGTTCCCCGCGGTTCCATCGGCGGAAACTGCAAGGTGGGTGCGTAGGCCCGGGCGGCCCGGGCGGGCGCGACTGGCCACCATCAAGAACTCCTTCCTCGGTTCCCCGCGGTTCCATCGGCGGAAACTGCAAGGTGGGTGCGTAGGCCCGGGCGGCCCGGGCGGGCGCGACTGGCCACCATCAAGAACTCCTTCCTCGGTTCCCCGCGGTTCCATCGGCGGAAACTGCAAGGTGGGTGCGTAGGCCCGGGCGGCCCGGGCGGGCGCGACTGGCCACCATCAAGAACTCCTTCCTCGGTTCCCCGCGGTTCCATCGGCGGAAACTGCAAGGTGGGTGCGTAGGCCCGGGCGGCCCGGGTGGGCGCGACTGGCCACCATCATGAATTCCTTCAAGATCCATATTTAAATCCAGATGCTCATGATGATTCAGTGCAGATTTATCAGTGCGTCGATCCACCTTGCGGAAGGCCCACTCACTGTATTCCAAAATCATCATCTATCGGGGCTTAGATACGCCGGGGTCCACTTCTCCATTTCGCCTGGTCTTCAGCATCCTCACATCGCAAGCCATCAGCTCTGACATCCGACTCGGCGATGTCAATCCATCACTCCCTGGATCTCTCGCGGGAACTCTTTCCTGATACCGGCAGGTCTAGACGCCTATTTCCTACGTATCCCTGGGACGTGACCTGCACATTCAGCCCACTAAATGTGTAACCATAATCCCAAGCTGGTCAGGTTACCCTGTTAACACTGTCACGGAGGTCAGACGGCAGTCGCCCCACTGATCTACCAACTCCTGGATCACGTCCAAGTCTGACCCCAGGCCCTCGCGCGCAAACAACCGGGACATTACCGCCAACATCCCCGTTAAATTTTCTCCCATTATCCCCACCAGCATCATCAGAAGAGGTCCAGCTAACGCCGGAGTCCTCGCCGGAGCTGACGAAGCGGTCCTGGTTCGGCTCGCTGCTGCTGTCGGCCGACAAGGAGGAGACGTTCACGGCGTTGGTGAAGGGGAAGCCGCTGGCGACGGTCAAGGCTGATCTTATACACGCGTTTTTGAGTGTGAGTTGTTGAGTTTTATTTATTTTGGACTATCCGACTAAGCCGACGACCTGGTAAAGATTGCAGGTACCAGCTGGTTGCGAAAGGCACAGACCTTTGAATAGATTTCTGGGGGAGGCCTATGCCCAGCAGTGGGCGTCTTTCGGCTGATATGCTGATGATGATGAAGTCTCAAACATAGATTTACGCAGCACGTGACCAAACCATTGCAGACTAGCCTAATGTTTGTTATTCTGATATTACAAACTGGCGGGGTGCCCCGCCTTCGAACCGATGTCCTGTCTCTCTATTATAATATTCATATATTATATAAATTATATACATGAATCTTCTAGAAGAAATTTTCTAAATGATAGTGAAAACCACATTAAAATCCGTTGCATGGTTTAGGAGGAGTAAGTAAATATGTAGAGAGACGCGGAAAGAAATTGTATTTTATGCGACGCGACGGCGGTTTTGATCCATCGCAAATCTCTCTTCAATTGCATTTACTGCTACACGTTTACATATTTGTATTCACCGCCATACGTTTACAGTATTCACCGCCATACGTTTACAGTATTCACCGCCATACGTTTACAGTATTCACCGCCATACGTATAAAAGTTTGTTTTCATTGCGATACGTTTACAAGTTTATTTTCAGCGCCATACGTATACAAGTTTGTTTTCACCGCCATAGGTATACAAGTTTGTTTTCATTGCGATACGTTTACAAGTTTATTTTCAGCGCCATACGTATACAAGTTTGTTTTCACCGCCATAGGTATACAAGTTTGTTTTCATCGCGATACGTTTACATGTTTGTTTTCGTTAAGAAACGTTTACAAGTTTCTTTTCACCACCATACGTTTATAAATTGGTTTTCACCGCCATACGTTTACAAGTTTGTTTTCACCGCCACACTTTTGCAGTATTCACCGCCATACGTTGACAATTGCTTTCTCCACCATACGTTTACAAGTTTGTTTTCACCGCCATACGTCTACAAGTTACAAAGAAGCCATACATACACAAGTTTTTTTGGCCTGAATCATAGACGGCCTCAGTCAACCTCGCTCCAAGCCTAACGAGTGGCGAGCTCATTGCATCCCCATCAGCCTCATACTACGAGACAGTCACCCATCCGCAGTCCATTGCTTAACTTCCGTGATTGGTTTACCACTAAGGACTGTATTATTGTTAACAGATAGCGGAGCTCTCCCACAGCGTGGTGTCGCCGATGTCGTTCCGAGTGGAATACCGTCGGGGCTCGAGCGCGCCCGCCATGTTCCAGAGACACGTGCGCTTCCAGGTAACACCCTCCAGACAGACACACAGACAGTTTCGGACGTCTCTGTCACGTTGTTACCTAAGAAATAAAGTAACAAACATGACATGACTAGACGACCTGAGTGGTTCAATGGTCAACATGCCGGTCTGCCACGCAAGAGGTCCCGGGTTCGATTCCCGGCCGGGCAGAAATTGAAATGATGAATTTTAATTTCTGCTACGGGTCTGGGTGTTCTATGTATAATAAGTATGTAATTAAAAGTATTTCAGTAGTATATCAGTTATCTAGCACCCATAACACAAGCTTTGCTTAGTTTGGGGCTAGATGGCACTGTGTGAATTTGTCCACGAATATTTAAACCAAAAACCATGACATGGCCAAAATACCCGGAATCTAGAGCCGTAAAACCGATGACTAAAAAACAAAATCTGCAAATGGCAGCAAAGTCTCGTGGCCCTCAGTCTAAACATGGGCTAGCCATTTGAGATCGATTCATACACAAAACAAAGCAAAAACTGTTGTGGTGACAATGTTTTGGTTGCTTACCATGAGTTCTTATAGCAGGATATAAATAGAACTGCCCTGCTTAGAACGAGACAAACTTATGTGACACGTATAGCGTTGTCACGTTCTAATACAAGGCAGTTCTGTTTAGGTCCTGCTAGAAGAGCTGGTAAGCCCCCTGACGTAAGTCGTAAAGTTGACATAAGAGTTCAGTACAGCGCCATCTATTTACAATGAGATAAAACTGCAAATACTTTTTTTAATTTGGTTCTTACACTGATCTAAGTATTTACTGTTAAAAAGCACCTACTTAATCACTCTCTGCATGATCTGCTGGTTGACTGTTAGACAAAGCCTCAATGTCTTTAAGTCCGCCAATTTCTGTAATATGTGCAATAAAGTTTTTAAATAAATAAATAGAATAAATTGAACACCTGGTAAAGATCGCAGGTACCAGCTAGATGCGGAAGGCACAGGACCGGCCTTTGTGGAGATCTCTGGGGGAGGCCTATGCCAAGCAGTGGGCGTCTTTCCGCTGATATGATGATGATGATGAAATTTAAAACCTCTCATTGGAGAACAAATCCAATATACAGTATTCCAGGATGGAGTTTTAAAATATAAAATGTCTTCCAGGTGGACATTTCGACGATAACGAAGGCGCCAGGAGAGAACGGGAAAGAGTATCTATATGCTATCACTTTCACACTACTGTCTGGTGAGTAATATAGACATAACTTGTGGACAAAGGTTTTTCTGAAAGACCGGCTGTTTCAACTGGGAATTGAACGACGACCTTTTATTTTTTTATAGTTTTGAGATTTCAATGTTAAGTCATCTCTGCAAATTTCCTTATTTAGAATAATTATGTTAAATTATGTAAAATTATTATGTTGATTAAATAATTGTGTCGGTAATAGCCTCCCCCTCCTGTGGGAGAGGCCCTAAGTCCTGCAGTGGACTGTTACGGGCTGTGATGATCATGGTGATGTACAGAATCTTTGTTTTTTTATTCGTTGGCATGTCAATACCGAAAGCCAACGGTCCAAAAATAAGGAAAAGCAGCGTCACGCATCGAAATATTGAAATTTTGATGTCGGAAATCAAAAATGCTGTTCGATTCGATGGGAACGGTCCAAAAATAGGGCTCTATGACTAAGACCAAACCCCTCCACTCCACTCCACACTCGCGGGTGTCGCACAAGGCGACTAATGTTTTCGAGGCAAAAGCTCCGGAATCTCCGTAGGCTGGAAAAAGGGCAGCAGCGTTATCTATTTCTATATTTACAACACTGCGATCTCCAACCCGCCTCTAGGCGGATCCCGGATCCTTGTGCGCGAGAGCATAACCGGGACATTAACGCCAAGACGATGATCTCCAACCCGCCTGTCAAGCGTGGAGATTATGGCAACCTTAATAGTCGATTTAAACTCTCATGGGAGAGACCCTAATGTACAGGCTCTTGGTAGTTCTGCAGTGTTGTAGATGATATCTTGATATGATGAATAAAACTTGTTATGTAAAGTTATGTAAATCCATTTTATTTGTGTCCTTAATATGTGAGTACACTGTCTGATGGTATGTAGTGAACTGGCTACCGTACGGGCGAAATGCCTATGTCGCATAAATGCTGACACGGAACGATGTGCGGTAATGAGACCGTACAGGGACCCGTATAAAAATAAGGCCTCTGAGCACATATTTCGCTAATACTATGTACACGCTCACCTAACGCCAACAAATGGGTTCGGCATCCGTCCAAACTGCGTTTTGCGCCACGTTTCAAGATCGCCTGTACAACGAACGATCTCCAACCCGCCTGCCGAGCGTGGAGATTATGGCAATAACTTCCCCTTTCGTGGAACACGCCCTAAGTTCTGCAGTGGACTGATATGGGCTGTGATGATGAGGACAAACGAAGGTCCTGGAAACCCATTCGTTGGCGTTCGTTGGGTCGGTCATATCATAAGACCAATCCCTCCCAGGCAACATCCGTCGCTTCCGCCGCGTATGCGAAGTGGTCCAGGCGGCCGTGTGCCGCGCCCCCGGGGCCGCGCGCGCCGCCTCGCGCCGCCCGCCCTCGCCCCGCGCCCAGAGACGGCACATACACCCGCACGGTGAGATATACACACCACACACAACGTCATCGATAGGCAGTACAAACCAACATTGCCATACACACCAACGTTAATGCACGCCGCCATAATATACATACATAGAAACGTTGTTACACACACACCCACCAACATTGATAGGTAGTACACACCAACATTGCTAGGTAGTTTCCACCATAATTGCTAGGTAGTACACACCAACATTGATTGATACACTCCAACGTTATTACACATAATCATTGATAAACATAAAAAACACGAAACCATTGATACCAACCAAAGCTTTTCCCCCCGCGCGCCGAGATATACACTCCATACACAGACACTGGTAGGTAGTTTACACCAACATCGACACATACCAACACCGATTGAGATACGCCACCATAACACACATGGCAACGTTCACAACATCCGTCGCTTCCGGCGCGTATGCGATGTGGTCCAGGCGGCCGTGTGCCGCGCCCCCGGGGCCGCGCGCGCCGAGACGGCACATACACCCGCACGGTGAGATATACACACCACACACACATACCGACATTGATAGATAGTACATACCATAGGACACGCCAACATTGACACATACCAACATTGATTGATACACACCAACGTTGTTACACACCATCATTGATAAACACGAAACCATTGCTCCAACTAACGTTGGCGAAGCTGAGGTATGCCGCCCGCCCTCGCCCCGCGCGCAGAGACGGCACATACACCCGCACGGTGAGATATACACACCACACACACATACCGACATTGATAGATAGTACATACCATAGGACACGCCAACATTGACACATACCAACATTGATTGATACACACCAACGTTGTTACACACCATCATTGATAAACACGAAACCATTGCTCCAACTAACGTTGGCGAAGCTGAGGTATGCCGCCCGCCCTCGCCCCGCGCGCAGAGACGGCACATACACCCGCACGGTGAGATATACACACCACACACACATACCGACATTGATAGATAGTACATACCATAGGACACGCCAACATTGACACATACCAACATTGATTGATACACACCAACGTTGTTACACACCATCATTGATAAACACGAAACCATTGCTCCAACTAACGTTGGCGAAGCTGAGGTATGCCGCCCGCCCTCGCCCCGCGCGCAGAGACGGCACATACACCCGCACGGTGAGATATACACACCACACACACATACCGACATTGATAGATAGTACATACCATAGGACACGCCAACATTGACACATACCAACATTGATTGATACACACCAACGTTGTTACACACCATCATTGATAAACACGAAACCATTGCTCCAACTAACGTTGGCGAAGCTGAGGTATGCCGCCCGCCCTCGCCCCGCGCGCAGAGACGGCACATACACCCGCACGGTGAGATATACATACCACACTCCGACATTGATTGACACACACCAACGTTGTTACACAATCATTAATAAATACCAACGTTTATACTTGATGCACACAACCATTGATACCACCCAACGTTGATACACGCCAACATTGTTACACACCATTATTGATAAACGCCAACGTTATTACGCCCGCACCATTGGTCCAAGCTGCGGTGTCCTGCCGGCCTTCCCCCCATCACACGCATATGGTGTGTAACACACACACTGATACATACCACTATTCGGACTGTATTGATTTTGATTGGTTTGGACTAGTATTGATACACACCAAATTTTCCCACTCGCTCAAAGACGCCACATACCGACACTGCCACATCCCACCATTGGACATGCCAACACACCATCATTGACTAACAAAACATCTTAACATGATCATATGTCCATCCCATAGCCACCGGCGAGATCCCGGACAGTCCGGAGGCGACCCACCAGCAGTCGGACCAGGACAGCGACTCGTCCGTATTCGACGCCGCCAAGAGCCCCACCAGCCACACCAGCATTGACCAGCTCGACCAGGTATGGACCGGCATGGTAGACTGTTCTCTAAAGTTAGCGAACAGACTGTACATATACATAAGCTTTGTTGACTAAATTTAGTAGCCTAAATTCAGAAGCAAAACGCGTGAGAGCAAATCAAAATAGGATATATGACTGCTAAAATAAGGTCTTTTAAAATACGGACCGACACGTAACATAATGTAAATTATACAAAAAATTTACCATATTCTATGAATAATACATTCCACTTTGACTTGCTCTCACGCATTTTGCTTTTAAATTAATCGACTAAAAACTGTAATAGTGCAATAAGCGCATTACTACTGTCACTTAGTAATTACCTGTTATGAAAAAGATATAATTTGTGTGTGTAATTTTTAATACAACTCTGCGTTGCAAAGCAGGGCTTTAAAATCAAAGTTTTGTAGCAAAGTATTGAACGCGTTATTTTGACATTTTCAGAATGGAACGCACCCTCTAGGATCTAGCTCTTCAGTGACGAGCGGTTCAAGCGGATACAAGGTGAATATTTATATTTGTGAATTTCTTTATGCTATTCAGTTAGTGGCGATTGCTCCACTGATAAGAGCGAGTATTTTTTTATGAAGTTGATGGTGATGACTCAGTGGCAAACGAGCAGACAGCCCACCTGATGGTAAGCGGTAACTGAGGCCCATAATTGCATTATGATTTATGCTCTTAGTAAATGTATTAAATAATCCGCTAAATGGCTATATTGTATATAGTAATGATATAAAATAAAGCAGTTAAATCGAAAGAAAATCACAATTCGCCGTTAGATGGCGTTGTTTTGTGTTTCGTTTTTTATTATTAACATGTAGAAATCAATTTCGCGCGCGTGAATGAGCGCTAGTGTCTGAAGGAAGCTTCGGGTTCATCACCTCCGCCAATAAAACAATGTGGTTTTTATTATTTTTGAAAAATATTATGACAAAGTGATCATTTTAAGTTTTAAAATCATTTTCATTTATGTAGCCAATCTTGAACACAATTTCTTAGAGCTTTTAAACCTTCTGCTTCGGCCGAAGGTTGTGGCGATAGCCGATAAATTCAGTTTCGGCCAGAAATTGTCCTTCGATCGGACTCTACTAACGGCCAATCACACTAACATCAAAAACGTCAAATCCTAGAAAGAATCTCTGTCTATCAAAGGTTACATAAAATTCGTATGAATGGAAGGATGTCCGTGGAAGGTTACCTTGATGACCTTATTGACCTTAATGTGTTACTATAGCAATGCGGTCGCGGGCGGCGCGCGGCCGAGCCCGCCTCCGCGTCGCTCGACCACGAGATCATGAGCTGCGGACGGGACCTGCCCGGTGAGTCACACACACATATACACACACTCACACACACACACACAGCACGCATGCACACACGCACGCACACACAGACTTATACATGTAGATAGATAAGTTCTTTATTGCTCACACAAGAATAATTACATTAAAAAGTTCCGACAAAAACCATAACTAGTTGTGGGCAAAGGCGGCCTTATCGCTGCAAGCGATCTCTACCAGGCAACCTTTGTCTGAAGAACCCCTTGAATACACAGGCAAGTCAATAACATGGACTGATACTAGCAAAGTTATACTTATTACATGTACACCTACATGCGAATATACACATATAACAAAACTAAAATATGTATAGACAATACACCTACAAAAACTACATAAAAAAAACATGTAGAGAAAGACATACACACACAGACACACAGAGAGACACACACAGACAGAGAGAGTGAGATAAATAAAACCGCACACACACACACACGGGTGTAGGACATGGGTGCAAAGTCCGATGCCGCGAATCACGATAGCGCGAAGACGATTGCTCGAAACACCACCACCAAAACAGAAATTAAAATAAGACAAGAAATAGAAATGTCATTAAGTATCGAGAAAGCTTGTCGTCACCTCGGCCACTACTGCGCGAGTCATGCTACCATGCATTGTGTTCCTCAAAATTAAATTGTAAAGATATATAATTATGGGGCAGATCCATTTGCCGCGGATGAATGAGCGAATGACAGTGCTCAAAATATGAGCGAGCGAAGCGAGTTTGGAATATTTGAAATTTTGTCAAAATTTTGATCGTTTGTGACAATGATCAGCGGCCCATAACGGTCACAGCTGGTCTTAGCCCCCATCACATTATTGGAAGGTTCATCATAATCATCATATCAGCCGGAAGACGCCCACTGCTGGGCATAGGCTTTCCCCAGAGATCTCCACGGCGGCCGGTCCCGTGCCTTCCGCATCCAGCTGGCACCTGCGATCCTTACCAGGTCGTCGGTCCACCTATTTTATTCATGCAGGTCTCCTTGTCAAGATTCCATTGAAAATCAACGCTGCAGAACTGGCTATAGCTAATACTGAGCTGGGCTCTTTTTGACATCGCATTGGTCCATAATTTATTGCATTTGTGTGTTTGTACCTACTTTGTTTAGCATTGTAGTGTTCTAAAATTACCTTAATATGTAAACGCTTATGGATTTTTGTGATGTCAAAATACTTTATGTCCATGTCTATGTCTACCCACTCAATGGAGTCATAATTTATATTTCTAATATCTCCACAAAAGTAACTAACGAATATAATTCCCCACCCCAGGCACCCACACAAAACGCTCCTCATCCGAATGTCGTGAGGCCACATCGCCCCCGCGTCGAGGCCTAGAGTCCCCCGGAGCCCGCGACGCCCGGGACCTCAGACGGAACAACTCCCTCCGGGACCACCTCGGGGCGAGATCCCGGGCCGCCAGGGGATCCCGGGACGGGGATATGCCGTCCCCGGCCACGTCTCTAGCGTGAGGGGGCTTGGGTCGTCGGAGATCGGACACAGCTGAGTTTCAAGCTGGTCGTGGAAAGGAAGTGAGGAATGAAGGCGTCATCTTGGTGATTGTAAACAGTGTCAGCTGTTTCCAAGATCATCAGAGTATCCAGGGGGTCGGCAGAGCCTTTAGATCGGACACAGCTGAGTTTATCAGCTCAGTCGTCGTCAGACAAACTCCTTCAGCGTGATTGTAAACAGTATCAGCAGTCTTCAAAGTCATCAGAGTATCAGGGGATTGGCGGAGCCTTCAAATCGGACACAGTTGACTTTCTAAGCTGGTGGTAGAAATAAAGACTTCTTCGGCTTGATTGTAAGCAGTGACAGCGGTCTCCAAGGTTATCAGAGCCTTTAGAAGATTGTACAGAGCTCATTTTACGGGCTCCATAATCCAGGGTCATTACATCAGGGATCTCCAGCGTCACTAGAGCCTTTAGATAACAAAATCGCATACCAAGTTATTTACGATAGTGGCTCCTCATAATCCAAGGTCATCAGGGAGAAGCATCTTGCCGAAAAAATAGCTTTTTTCGCATACCTTAAATCTTTTGCGTGAGAGATTCGGCGCCATCGGCTATTCTGTTTAGAGACATTCCATCGTCGGGACTTTAGGATGGTAGAGGCCCTCTGTAATCCAGGGTCACAAGAATATACCAAAATGCCGAGACTTCACTTCAATTCATATCTACTGGAAGTCCAAATTCTCCATAACAAATGCTCTAATGGCCTTACATGAGGCCTATCTTTCATCTACCGATACGTTACAGTTATCCTGACGTATAATATTCATATATATCATCTGTATAATTTACATCGTCACCGTATAAAGAGTCTTGCCCAGTGTACGTTATTTATACATTTATATAAAGACGTCGACAACGTTTGTATAACAATTATACGCGTCATATAACTCCTATACGTCGATTTCTAGATCGTAAATAACGACGTCTTAGTGCTAACACAGGTTGTAAAAGACTTTGTATAGGAAATTACAGTAGCAATGTAGCGAAAATTTATTTATCAAGTTGAGAAGTGTTCATTTGTGCCGAATCAGTTTTCAATAGAAAAGATAATTCACTTTTGAAATGTTTTGTATAGCATCGTTTCGCCGAAGAATATAAAAGTTGCAGATTAAAACACTATTATACACTAGTTCCACTAAATATATTATATTAATATTATATTACAATTAAAAGTTTATTAAATTGATTTAGTTACTTAGTTAGTTTAAGTTTAAGTTTTATTAAACTTTAAATATAATGTAATATAATATATTTAGTAGAACTATAGCATAAAAGTTTTTTAATCTATAATTTAATGGAGTTGTCAACACCAAGTGTCAACTAATATAAAAATAAACATTTTTATATAACATTCGCGACACGCGCTGTATAGTAGCATACAAACTTTATATTGGAATAAAAGTTTTTATCTAAGACACCAAAATGCCGTTTTAACATAATTAAATTCGACACGAATTCGTTCATATTGGCTTGGCATGGCACTTAAAAGAAATCGAGCATTAAAACATGACTGGAGGTATATAACAATTATATAAAGGTTTATAAACGCAGAAGAACATTTTTATACGTAATTAAAAAGAAATATAGTTACATACTTACAGTTTTACGATCGCTATGTAATTCGACAGAATGGCTTCCTAACGACATTTTAATATGAAAGGGCTTACACATCCGTGAGATTCAAAAAGCTCCCGTTATATACTGTGAGGGCGCCGTAGGTATAGCTAGTGTCAAATAAGAAGAGACTTGGCGGGTCACGTGGTTCGACTTGCGCTGCATTCGATTGCCTGCGCGAAATCCCCTCCACTGCCATTTGACAAGTCTCTTCTTTCGGGACGCGGGTTATAATCCTAATGAAAAGTGACTTTAATCTGGATGAAAAGCAAAACTGCCAAGAGATTTATTACTTACAGAATCCACACAAAAGGATTTAGAAGTACTATCGCTACGGAAAGTCGAGATTGGGTCACTATCAAAAAAAATGTTTGTGCCATTTTGTGCACGTTTTCTGGGTCTCCTAAGCGTCTGCTATCGCTACAAAGTGGAATTTTTCTTGTACTCGATGACGTAGGATAACCTACGGCGCCCTCACAGTCTATTAAAAAACGATTGTGATTTGAAATTTGGAATTTTGATGGTTGATTATGACATCAGATTAAATGCATTAGCTAAGACCCACCGCCGATGAAATTTTTGGCGGTAACATAACCTGATTATTGTAAGTAACATTGATATTAGGTGTATAATTTAGTAGGCTTGATATTGGAGCTTTTAAAGTTGACATATTTGGGTTACCCAAATATGTCAACGTTTAAATGTCTAACAATTAGTACTGGTATAGGTGGAAATCGGCCAGTTCTTATAAATATAAAAACTACTTTTGGTATTTCGAGCGAGTGATTTTCCTCGATTCACCAAAAGTATGGGTTTACCCTCCCCGTAGATTGGAGACTGGTTATATTTTTACTGTACACTACGTATCGTGTTATAATGATGGTGGAAAAAGTATATAATTATATTATATAAAAAAAAAATTATGAAACCGGCCATGTATTTTAAAATTGTTAAAAATACGCTATCCATGTACTGAGTATATTTGCTAATGAAATAAATTAGTTTAAGTAAGGCCCGATGGTTTGGTGTGACGCTGTATTTTTGCAAAGAAAATAAGTATGTATAGTATTATTGAAATTTGAAATACCCTTGTACCTACTGCCATGTTTAGATTGCTTGAAAAACTAAATTATTGTGACTTTAAAAAATCTTGGGGTATTTCTTGGTAACACTTCATTAGTTTTGTCTGTCAGACTACTTGTTTCTGAGGACAATAGCTAAATTATGCCTGCGAATAAAAGATGAAACCAGGTTTCTTCCAAGACTTGAATATCCCAAGTTTACTTGTTCTAGACTTTAGTCTGTAAACATTTTATTCCATACAATTTTAACCAAAAAAGATTTTGAACGCCAAAAGTTTTATACAACGCTGTGTATAAGTAATGTATTTATCTAATATAATTATACAATAATTTATTATTGACAACTTATATACCGATTTGGTATTGGCATTAAAATCTAGGTTGGGCAGAATTCATATGGGAATAAAATCTATAGAATGCACACAAATCGTGTAGTGAACGAACACACTCTAAAATCAAAATAACCCAAATATAACTAACAAAATACGGTCAAAGTGAAATAAAGTAGCTACTCTATCAGAAATATAAATTTTGTGAACAATAAAATTTTGCTTTCATATTTTTTTATTAATAGCGAAAGTTCCGAAATAAGATAAAATAATATTTCTAAAATTATTTAATGATAAATCGCAATAAAGTTTTATTTCTAAATCAAAAATTTTGTTTTAAGACAGTTTTTAGAATTTAGATTCTCGACAGTATGACTATTGCTTAAATTCGACTAGAAATTATAAAATCGTAAATAATATACATATACACGCTATGTACAATACAAGACCACACACGAATCATGTGCCTGTGCAATTCCTGAAAGAATTTCAAAGCAATAGCAAGCAATAATAGCAAGCATAGCATATTATTAGAAAGAGAATAAATTAGAGAACTTCATTACATAATTACATATTTATAAAACAAAGTCCCACACCGCGCCTTTTGAATTCGAGTGAAAATTAAGAAAAATAACTTCATTTTTATAATTCAAAGCTCATTTACTTGCATATGGCATGGGTAGACTTTATTTCTCGTTGACTAAACTGTTCTTCTAAACCTAGCTGAGGCTTGTGTTTTTCAGCAGACTTTACGACTTTGAAGGAAAAGTGAAACGTGTACGCAGATACTGGGTATTTATATGACACTACTCGTAAATACAATTTGTTTTGTACTTAATTTTCCTTTCATATCAGCGAGTAAGAAGGGAAAACAATGAATAGGTCGCATAAGTGTCATATAAACGCACAGTACATTAACATTTATATAACTGCTTTCTTATATAAACAATTATGTATAACGGTGTACGCCACGTTCAAAGTATTTCTACTTATGTATAACCATTAGTTTGTTTGTAATTTATTGTTAATTAGTTGTGTTTTTTGTAATTTGTAAATAATTTTAGAATGAGTGGGGTTGGTTTAGTATGTAGAATTTGTATAAGTTTTGTGGATCCGATGTGGACATTGTATTGGACATTATTGTTCAGTCAAATCATGTATATCCAAAATCACTAGTATGATTGTGGTATATATAAAGCATACGCACAGAAGTACTCTTCTATAATATTTAGCTAAATATATACAATTTATGTAAATCAATTTTAATTGTTAATTTCTAAATGGCATGAAGTTCTGTAGTAATTTCCACTTGTATTGATTGCATTTGAATCCATGTTCTATGGCTCGTAAGTTCAGAATTTCTAGTTTTCCAAATACATAATTGTATGTATTTTGTTAAATACATAGAACGGCGGGGATTATTTTTAAATTATATAGTAATTGAGTGACATTTATAAAATATATCGGTGAAATTGTGTGTAACGAATATTTTGCTTATAATTTTTTTTATTATCTTATTTCTTATTAAGTGTAATACTAAGCAAAGTCAGAAAAGATAAAGATTGTATACGATATTTACGATTGTATGTACAGAAGGCAGCACCTCAACCTATCCTGTTTAGAGTTTGGACCGTCTCTAGATTGTACGCATATCCGTAGTGATGCTAGCTAATTTTATACTGGTGGTGGGTAGGTTGATATGCTGCTTTCTGTATTGTTTCATACCAAGCGATCATGTAACATGATGAACAAAGCAGCTTTGTATGAAATGACAGGTGCATAGTCGCTAACTTCTGTTCACAATCTTTATCTCCGCTTTTTGGCTTTGCTATTGGTATACAATTTCTCAAAGAGCACCAACTTAAATACAGTCTAAGCAAGAATTCGTTATTTAACAATTTCACCGATGGAATCAAATCCCCAGTTAGATAGGTAATATGTATAGAGGAATTGTCAAGTGCTTTTTGTATAGGGACGTTTGAAATTATGACGACACCGCCGTCGACTCGCCAATCAAGTGTAAGAAGGCATGATACAATATAAGTAAAGTGATTATCTAAACCACTCTGTCATGGAATCTAATCTTCTTTGTTATAATATGAATATGTGACATCAAGGGCCGTATCGTTACTTACCACCAGGTGAGGTGGCGGTCAAATACAAGGCTAGTCAAATAAAAAGAAATTGATTGGACTTTCTACGTCTATCTGCTTCGCTAACTCCTAAAGCACGCAACGGATTATGATGCGGTTTTCACTGTCATTTAGAGCATTTCTTTCGGAAGATTTGTGGGTATAATACATGCTTATTCTAATAAGTGCGAGCCTGAGCTGGTCGCTAGTTTTAAATGAAGAAATTGATCATACAGCCATTTAGAAAATCATAATTTTCCTGCCCCATTCATTACATCATACGCAAGTAAAATCTTACTTTTTGACTATCAAGTCAATCATAATCCATAATCGATCGAAATAAACTATAATCATATTTATATTTCGTAACTTATCATTGGAAAAATTTAAAAGCGTTGCAATTACATACCTACTTACTTACAACTTGATTTGGCGCGTCGCGCGGTGTTGAGCGAGTGAGACGCATTTTCTTTCTGAGTACCATGGTGGTACCAATATTGCGCGGACATCGTGTGACTTGCTTCGTTAAATAAAGCCATTGAAAACAGAAAAATAAGACATAAACTGTACTCGACTGTGGTCGTTTCATTCCAGTCTCAGATTGCATTAAAAATTTTAAAATGCATATTTTGTATGGAATACTAAACAAAATCAAAAAATATTTATTGATCAAGTACTTAATCATACACAATTGAGCAAGCTGGGGGTAAAATGTGCTATACCACCACCAAAAACAATAATTTACCGTCAAAGGGTGTCAAACGACTCCCAAACTAGTTTCAGTTTCCCCACAGGAATACATATAAAAAAAAAATGTATTTATTTAAAAATTGTACGACAGAAGTAAAACTAAAGGTAAAACAGTGCAGTATACAATCAGTCGTTTACAGTATTTACAAAAACTGTCTACATTTTATCTCATTTCGTTGGCCTCAATTTACGAAGTTGACACTGTATTAGCCATTGAGATGCGTGCCACCAAGTCAGATGCGATTCTTACGTTGTGTTAGTCTAATGTTATTGGTGATTTTACCATGCAAGGTGCATCACTCTGAGGAGTTATGTGTAGTGTCTAGCGCTCACTACACATAACTATGCGTAGTGAGCGCGGATGCGGGATGTAGCGCTCACGTCTGTAGGATGGGAGAAGATGCGGTGACGGGAATTTGATACCTTGTGTATTACTTCAGAATTGATCATGGAGCAATTTTACCAATGGAGAAAACGCGCGGGGGAACGCACTCTACCAACATACATATGCTAGTTCTTAATAATTAAAGAAATAAATGTTTATAACACATGGACGCCACGACCCGATAATTTTAAAAAATCGGTTCGTAAATACTGACACAATTTTTGCGTTCCAAGTGACATTGCTCGTGGGCATAATAGACCCTCCTCAGCATATTGTAATGCGAAGGATTTTTTAGTATAGGTATGCGAAGCTTATAGACGTCGGCCAAATAGCATTGAGCTTTATATCTCCCCCCGCCGCAATGCGTTCAGAACAAAAACGCGCTGATTCTGTCTCGGTGGTTAAATTAGTCCATGTAACGTTCACATAGCCCAGGAACTTATAGACTTAAGCGCCACATCTTTACTTGTACTACGAATAATAATGTTTAGAAAAGTAACTCTCATACACTCGAATGACTTTATTTTATGGGCTAATGCTATATCATGCTATCCCTTTCGAATGTCTAAAGATTTGAAAGTGACATCATGATATTTAAGGAGCCCTTAAAGTGAAGAAGCATTCCAGTATTCAAATGTCAACTGTTTACTAAATTCTCGCACGTGATTGGTCAATTTGAGGATGGCGCTTTGTGGTACTCCAAGCACTATTAGATTTACATGAGTCTATTTGGGACTTTGAGGAGCGGAACACTTTGCCTGCCGATGTTCCCCGATTACTAGTTCGGATAGTTCCATCCTCGGCCGCATTGTTACTTACCATCAGGTGAAGTGGCGAACGAATGCTTGAAAGAGTTATGCTTTTTAGATATGATTATTCGTAGATCCTTACGCAATTTAAATCTAGTCACCATTAAAAGAGTTGTCGATCGTGAGTAGTGATATTATCCAATTAGTAAGTGATATTATTATTTATTTTCCATGTTATAATTTTAGGTGCTAGTTTTTTACGGTTATTTTTATGTTGTCTGTTTGTATTTGTAATTTTTGTACATTTTCATTGTTCATTGCGAGCTTATTTTTGTTAAAACACTTTGTTTCAAGTTATATAAATGAGGTTGGCAAAGTTATATGTGTTATATACGCAATATTATAACACGACTACCTGTCGACCGACTTCAACGCAATCATCATATAATATACCTGACTCATGCATATCACAGAGAATCATTATATATTTTATTTTCTCTGTAAATTCAAATATTATATAACCAATATAAATGTCTATTGTAATTCATTTATCAAGCCAGGTACTAAAAATCATTACCATATTGAAACGCCTTCACAATTGTAAATGTATCATTTAATTTTATAAATCATATATAATATTATATAAATAATATATTTTACATTTACAAAGTTGATAAAAATGTAATTTTGTACGCCATAATACGTTAAGAACACATGTCAATAAACACATTCTACAATTAGTCGTACAATTGTAAATGTCGTACGACCCTGACGTGTTTATATTTCCGTAATTATATAAACATATTACATACTATGTGTTCTTGAATAGATTACTGTAATATACTTATATATTTACTTTAATATACTTATATATTAACTTTCAATTCAACTTGGGGTCTTGGTAAGGAGAAGTGTGTTGCAGTACTAGGCGAGGCTGGGATTAGGGAGAGATTGTGCTGTTTTTTTTTAAGTTCTCGAGACCTAGGTCTCGTGCTGTAAATGAATACGGACTAAGAAACCTATGCTACGCTATGTCTTATCGCTTAAGAACTTACTGGTTAATATTGAAAAAATAAACTACAATAAAAACAATGTGTATCTTTTATTTCGATTTCTGTATCGGGGAGGAAAAAATAATCATCTTGGCGCTAATGCCCCGGTTGTGCTCTCTCGAACGGGGGCCCGGAATTAGCCTTGATCATGATCCAGGATTTGGCAGATCAGATAATTACAGTGGAGCGACTTACATATTCAGGTGAAATGTGTAGGTTTCATCACGATGTTTCCCTCACCGTAAGAGCATAGGTTAGACTGCAACTAATGTACATAACTCAGAAAAGTGTCAGTACTTGGCCGCAGTGGGACTCGAACCCGGTATCTCTCGCTTATGAGTGGGATACCTTAACCACCCGGCCAACGAGGTAAGCAAGGAGTTTTCACTGCCTTTCCTAGTTTTCAGAGGCTTGTCCTGGTTTGGTAAGTGCGTAAGCCAGATATAAACCGTTGCCAAAAAGGGTACCTACCTGTAGACAGGCCTTTTGAAGAACCCCATGATATAGTGCAAAGAACACACACACACACAACACATTTAGAGCATGGATGGAGAAGATCTAGAGTTCCCAAGGTACCTAACCGATTGAAAAGGCAGTTTACGCCACAGCAGGAAAGTTTATGATTCCATACAACTGGTGTATGAAATTGAAATTCCGGCGCAAACTTTCCTGCTGTGTCAATGTACCCGATTTTTTTTTTTTTGCAGTGTAGTATATAGAAGTCCTGTTTTTGAAACGCTTGCCTCGATTTGAACGGTTTTCAATTTTAATTATCGGCATGAAAAACTCGATGTTTTGATGCATGATGCCGACTTTCCGAAAATTGAAAACCGTTCGAATCCAAACGAACGACTCATAAATAGGGCCCAAGGGGCTCTGTTTTTGAACCGCTCTCATCCACGCGTGCGCTACCTATCTCTTTCAGACTCGTGCTAAGTTGCTATAGATAGAAAAAACAGGTATAAGTATGCGTGCGCTCGCGTGGATGTAAGCGATTCAAAATTAGTGCCCCAGATGAGTCGTGCGCACAGCGGTATGGCCGCCGAAATATACCACACGCGTGTGTCAGCTGCGTCCGCGCTGGCGTGACGCGAATGCGCGCCATAGCCGATTGAGTTTGTATGAATCCGCCAGATGAGTCGGCGCGCACTCGCGTAGCGTCAATTTCGTATGGACCGGCCATATGAGTCGTGCGCACTGGCGTAACGTCGATTACGACTCAATTGTTAGAGAGATTAAGCCGGGTCCACACTTGTATCGTCTCCAAATCCAAAATTAGACGTATCGTATCGAGAATTCGTTTCCTAAGTATGGACGCTCAGTTACGCCATTTTGTAAATGTTCGGCATGGACACTAATACGATAGACATAATAAAAATATGATAGTTTAAAAAATATATTATATTGCTCAGGATGTTAACATGCTGCTGATGTCCATAGGTGGCGGTGACCACTTTCCATCAGGTGGCACGCTTGCCTGTTTGTCTGCCGTACCTTTAACATAAAAAAATGCACCCGGAACTGGCGGCGCTAATTTCACATTACTATGCGGAAGTGCTGGCCGGTTGTGGCGTTGGTGACGTCATTCGCGGTGTACGGCGACGTGCAATGCACCGAACAGAATCTATCACAATTTTACGAGTATTATCCACACTGGTTTTTACGGCAGGTGTCGGCCGATTCTGTGGTTAGGATCCCAGGGTGATGAAACGAAATGAGGTGATTTTCACGGAGCAAAAGAAAAACAAAATTTTGTTCGATTTTTAAATATATTTCAGTAATCAAAATATAATAATAGGCTTACATTAATAGTTACAAATCGTATCTTGTGGCCTGACGATTGTTTGACAAATAATAAAAAGCAAAAACATCCTTAACAGATTCCTTATTTTCTATACAAAATTGATTCTTGGTAATGCAAAAAAAAGAAATATTACGTTATCACAAAAAGTATTTTTGCCAAGAAAAAAAATTGGAAAAATATTTACAAGCCGTAAATTACAATTCCCATTAATATCATAGTTTTTTTTACATAAAACGTTAGTGCAATATTCACATGGTGTTGTTTTCCGACTTACCATAAAAATAAATCGTAAAAAATGAAGTAAAGCTTTCTTAAATACTACTTGTGAAATTACAATAACATCATCGTGCTTTCAACGCATTCTTTTTTTTTCAATTTAAACGATTATAAAAATGCTTTTTATTTTTTAATTATTATTTTAAAAAACGGATGTTGCAATTTTAGTAATAACCTCCATATAATAATCTATCACTATTTATTATCTCTGGTTATTCTTTTTTTATATTTAAATTAATACTTCTGTCCTGTACTTTTTATTAAAAATGCGTACACTTATAAAATATTGTTATTCCACTAAGTTATTTACAATAGTCTTTTTGGGCTACATATTTAATAACTTTTCTTTTAAAATAAATAGGTAGGTTGATAGGCAAGCATTAAATTAATCAATTCTCGGCTGGCTTAACTAGTTTATAAAAAAAAACAATCAAGTCAGTAAAAAAAATTGCATCTCAGGAACTCGAGTTCAAGTGAATTATTTACAGTACGTAATTATATTTTTTTTAAATATTATTATTATCTTATAAGTATTTTTATATCACAAATAAAATTCCAAACTATTTTTGTATGAGCAATTATATTTTTTAAACTACTATTGGTCAATATTTTATTTCTGATAGCACTGATTCCGAAGCATAATGGCGAAGTCAATGAAATTAATTATAAAAAAAAAGTAAACCATCTCGTGATAAAATAGAAGCAACTAGACTAACTTTAATAGCGGATACAGAAAATAAATTACCATTTCAAAAACACTGCCCTGTATTTTGATAACGAATCGATTCAACATGGTACGCTTCCGTATCCGTTCTTAAGAAAAGAACATTACATACAAATGGGTAAGAAAATGGACGTCTTTGTAAAAATAAACAGTAAAAAATGCTGAGCATAATTTGTCTACATTAATTCTATCTAATTTTAATACAGTACAAATGTATACTCCAAAGCGTTGCTTTCTATAAATAAGGTTTTATAAGAATTAGATATACATTGTATTGTATGTACAAATAAATTAGGTTGGCCCTGACCACAGATTAATTAGGATTCCCTCCAAAACATCCGTGGCAAAGACACGGACACTGCCTAAGTTTATGCATTTAAAAAATAAAAGTCTTTTTTTTTCATCAATTAATTTTATAAATTACATAAGACAACATTATTTAAAAGTCGCTTTTTCCATTCTACTCATTTATACCATCTGTATTTACATTGATCACTTTACTTCGTTTCTTTTTAACATTGTTTAGTTCCCACCTAACCTAAAATATTTTTTTGATACGCCAGCCATTTTGAAAAAAGTAAAAGTTTCTCTAAAACATTGCACTTCAAAATTCAAAATTCAAAATTCAAGATATGTTAACACTGGAAAAAAATCATACACAAGTTTTAATTTTCATAACAGGTTCATGTTTGACATTTTAAGAGTAAGTAGAATATTTTTACAACATTGACGTTTGGAAATATGCTGGTACAAAAGTTACGTACGCGTAAATTTACAATAAGTTTTACGTATGTTTTACGTAAACAATACCTCAGAATCGCTGGCGTATCTAAAATACCAATAATTACAAATAATTTACATCCTAATACGCTGCCGCAACACAACAAATCTTAGAAAAAAAAAGCCCAGACACATTTTTTGGATAGACACTGGTATCAAAAAAAAATCATAAGAAATTATCCTGCCAAAATGCATTTTATCACAATAAAAGCAACACTAATGTTCCAAATATGCTAAGTATAAAGATTGTTTTGTTTAATTAGGATCAGGTTTTTCAATTATGCGGGCTTAATTATAATAATTATGTAGATGACTTACTTGGTCGGGCAATCAACTAAGTTTTTTATAACTATACAACAGTAGGCTAATAACGTAACTCTTTTGCCAACAATTATCTGATTTCAATGATTGAAATCGTTACTTTTGCGACTATGTATAATCAACTTAATAGTTTTCGTTTATTGCAATAGAACTTTGTTAGCAACGTAACCCATGAAATAGATGATACGGCATCGCAAAAGTAACAATTTCGATCATTGAAATCAGAGAATTGTTGGCAACAGCGTTACATAATAAGCCTACTGGTAACACTGGTTTCGAAACTTTACTTTTGTTTTTGTGCAACCTGGCTTTTATTACTCTGTTTAGTACAATAGTTAATTAATATACTATATGTATAGTACCATAGTATACATAAAGTATTAGTCACTGGTAAATAACTTTCTCAAGAAGTTTTTACTGTTAGTGTGATGTCAGTCTCTGGGTTCACGAATCACGATCACACGGGTAGAGCTTGTCTAAGCTGAAATGACGCGCCCCACTACTTAATTAGTTGATTTCTATGTGTGAGTGCAAATATTAATAACGACACTTCATCTGTGTGGGAGCGTCGACTGCTCCAATCGAACGACGCGTGCTCCTACGTTGAGTCTCACCGGCAACTGATGACAACGGCATTTGTATATGTATTGCGTCCATATTTTAAACTTGCTTGTGTGCGTTAATGCGATAGTGGGGCGCGTCATTTCAGCTTAGACGAGCTCTACAGAGTAATTCCACTTCAGTAAGTAAAAGACTGCGAGGGCGCCGTAGTTATCTTACGTGCAAAACTCCACTTTGTAGCGATAGAAGACGCTTAGGAGACACATTATATCAAAACAAGTGACGTTAATGTGTTGGGTCGATAAAAAACATACAATTTTGTGCCAGTACGGCCAGCACGAGTTGTTGTCTCGCGCGATAAGGGAGAGAAGGCGCGACAAAGATCCTGCTATCTCTTTCGTCTTCGTATTGAGAGAAGGCAACAAACGCTCTCTCACACTTGTGATAGCTGTGCAGGTTGTATACGGGCGGACCAACGTTTTGAGTACTCGATGACGAATGATAAACCTAGGGCGCCCTTACAGTCTGTATGCTATTCTCAGTATATCCGAAGGAATTATCGTCAGTCATGCTATGCACGACTTCAATCCGTGAACAAAAACATGCTGATGCATTCTCCATTGTTAAAATGCTACACGGATTAAAATGACGCCAGACGGATTGCATAAACCTGTGGTAATTTCTGTGGTATAAATAACCCTTACTTATGGTAAAATCACTCGCTCCGTCGACAGTTCGAAAAACGCCTACACTGGATGCACAAGTCGCATAAAAACGAAACAAACCCGACCACAGACTAACTAACCCTCAGCCCGCGCAATTCAAACACCGAACCCTACCACAGAGTAAGCTACGCGCCGCCGCGGCATCATCTGAGCGCTAGCAGTAACGACGCTAGTAGGACCGCGGGCGGAGCCACGCGCGCGGCTATGCTGTTGTATTTGCTACTCTGCTCGCATGTGCCTGGAAGAAAAGGTTTGATGTTAGTAAGATTGCCGATAGATGTCGGAACTCCGACAAAGTTTACATAGTAAAAAACATAGTCGCTTCCCGCCGTCTGTCCCTGGGTATCTATGAAGGAATGTGTGTACATCATCATCATTAACATCATCATCAACATCTTGGCGGCCCCGTGCGGCACGCGAGCCCAATCTAGCCAACCTCGTTTAGTATTAGGCATCCTTGGTGGTGAGCTTATTGGCACGCATATGGGTATCGATGAACGCTTAGATCTTGTAATCTACGTAACGGATTTTAATCTGGTTTTCAACAATAGATAGCGATTCAAGAGCAAGCTTTATAAGCAAGGAAAAAGAGGGGTAGGTAGGAGTGAAGGAGGTGTAGGGTAGGTGTTCGCCGGGGGTATTATCTCTCCGGAAGGTAGGGTGTGTGTAGAAAGGGTAGGGTAAGGGTTGGACGCCAAGCGAATGAAGTCGCACCGGGTCCACTAGTATTTAAATATTTCTTAAAGAACCACGACTTGACTATGACTTTGTTTCGTGCACTAAGGTTGTGTGCGGTCGTCACTTTGGTTATCTGTCGGATTACAGTCTCCTCCACACACATAGAGGGCTTTGCCATGATCTCTGCGCTCGGTAGGCGGAGATCTATGTGTAAAAATACTCGAATCGTCTTTCATTATTTTATTATAGGACTTTTGATTTGTGTAGTTGGCGCCCAAAACATTGGTAAGTCGCTTCACAGACTGTCAATCTTCACACACCACCAAATATATTTTTCTGCTCTCTGGCCCCAATGTTAGTAACATAAACAAGGCTCACCATTGAGTGTGAGGTTGTATGCGGCGTCGGGCGCGGCCGGGTCGCGCGCGCACGTCCGCGACGCCTGCACGTACAGCTGCCCGCCAGCAGTGCCTGGGAGACATTTATGTATTCATTCATTTCATTCAAATAATTAAATATAATAAAGCAAAAATCACCTTAGCCATCTCCAAAAAACGTGTAAATTAGCACTTTCCCTTACTCTGTGTAATATAGATAGATAAGTATGTATACGTTCCCCTGGTAGCAGGGTCACAGAGGTCAGATGGCAGTCACTCCACTGAAATTACCTGATCTGACAAATCCTGGATCATGGTCAAGGCTGACTCCGAACCCTCGTGCGCGAGAGCACAACCGATACATTGACGCCAAGATGATTATTTTTATTCATTCATTCATTGTAAAACGTTACAGTTAAAAACTAATGCTGTTGACTGAGCGGTGCAGTTGGTTAACACGCCGGTCGCCTCGCAGAGGTCCCGGTAAAATCTAGGCCATGCTTCATCTAATTCGGTTGGGTAGAACCAGAGATACAGCTTGACCTCTCCGTGGTACTAGCTTTCATAATTTTTTATTATACCACAATAGTCGCAAACAAGCTTACGGCCTGCTTGATGGTAAGCAGTCACCGCAGCCTATATACATTAGGGAGGCCATTTACAATGGACGCTCGGGAAACTGCCTTAAAAAAATTTACGCGGGCCAACTCGCGGGCAACAGCTATAAATAAATGAAACTAAATAACCACTCACCATTATCCCCAATAGTGTGGTACTGCAGGCAGAAGGGCCTTGGCCGGGGCGCGCGCACGGCCGCCACCACGAACCCCGCGCCGCGGGACTCCCAGCTGCCGTAGCACGTGTATACTGGAATGGGGAGACGTTGATATTTATTTTATTTGGAAAACAAACATACTTGTAATTATAATGAGAAGGTACAGATATTATGGTAACAAACATAAGCCAAAACAGTTTAATATAGACACTACATGCTTTAGTAATGTAAGAATAGTGTAGTATCGGGATCCTTGGTGTCGACATTTCGGATAGCGTGCGATTCCGGAGTCACCTAGAAGGTAAAGCCAAACTGGCTTCGAAAAAGCTTGGAGTGCTTAACCGGTCCAAGCGATACTTCACCCCAGGGCAGCGCCTGCTGCTGTACAAGGCGCAGGTGCGGCCTCATATGGAGTATTGTTCCCATCTTTGGGCCGGCGAAACTGCCGACCTGCTTAATCCTCTGGACTCCATACAGAGACGTGCCGTTCGAATTGTCGACGATCCCATACAAACAAGCAAATTAGAACCACTGGCTAACCGAAGGGACTTTGGCTCCCTGTGTGTGTTCTACCGGCTGTACAATGGGGAGTGTTCCGAGGAACTTTTCGATCTGGTGCCAACAGCACAATTCCGCCATCGCACCACCCGCAGTGGGCTGGGTACTCATCCCCACTACGTAGACCCTCTGTTGGTCACCACGCGAAGGTTTGAAAGAACGTTTCTCGCTCGTACGATTCGGATGTGGAATGAGCTCCCAGCCACAGTGTTTCCTTTGGTCTATGACATGGGATCGTTCAAGAGGTATATTAGAGATCTCTTCAGAGGCGGGCAACGCATTGGTGACTCCCCTGGTGTTGCTGATGTCCATAGGCGGCGGTGACCACTTTCCATCAGGTGGCCCGCATGCCAGTTTGTCTGCCGGATAAAAAAAAAAAAAAAAAAAAAAAAAAAAGACTTATGTTAGTTTACTGACAAACCCATAAATACAACTTAATACAAGCCAACACGCGAGTGATGCTCCTGGTACCAATATCTAGCCATGCCACGTCCGCCCGAAAGAAAAGACCGGCCCAAGAAGCGATGACTGGACGTGGTTAAAGATGACACGCATGCCAAGGATGCCGAAGTGAACAAAGAGGAGTAGGAAGGCGGACCCCGGGCCCTCGTGCGGAAGAGAACAACCAGGACATTAACACCAGGATTATAGATTTTATCATTAAATTTACAGACTCGACGACGGCGTCGCTGTAGTTGACAACAAAATTTACATTACAAAATAGTTTGTCTACCTTTTTGGAAATCTGTTGGCAAAATAAAGTCATAAATATACAAATAATGTCCTCACCGGTGGTAGCGCAGGCGGACTTGAACTCGATGGTGTCCTGCGCGGCGCCGCAGCCGGCGTGTGCGCGCTCGAACTCGCCCTCGGGGCACGGCGGCGGCGACTCCTGGCCCTCGGCCGACAGCGCTGGAATGGCAGTTTTTTTTAATGTTATACGGCATACAAACAGGCGATCGGGCCACCTGATGGTGCGTGGTCACCGCCGCCTATTAACATCAGCAACATCAGGGGCGCTACCAATGCGTTGCCCGCCTCTGAAGAGACCTCTAATATACCTTTTGAACGATCCCATGTCATAGTCCAAAGAAAACACTGTGGCTGGGAGCTCATTCCACATCCGAATCGTACGAGCGAGAAACGTTTTTTCGTGTAGTGGGGATGAGTACCCAGCCCACGGCGGGTGGTGCGATGGCGGAATTGTGCTGTGGGCACCAGATCGAAAAGTTCCTCGGAACACTCCCCATTGTACAGCCGATAGAACACACATAGGTACACACAATGTCCCGTCGGTTAGCCAGTGGTTCTAACTTGCTTGTTTGTATGGGATCGTCGACAATTCGTACAGCGCGTCTCTGTACGGAGTCCAGAGGATTAAGCAGATAGGCAGTTTCACCGGCACAATACTCCATATGAGGCCAACCGAGGTCTACGTAGTGGGGATGAGTACCCAGCCCGCAGCGGGTAGTGAGATGGCGGAACGGTCGCCACTTTAATGCCCCATCTGTTCTTCGAGCTCTGTGCCCTACTCTGCTCTGACATCGAGTCGGATGCGAGAGCCAAAGGCTTACAACCAGGCGAAGTTGACAAGAAAGAGTAGAAAAGCGAACCCTGGCATAAGCCGGCATTGACCGCTCGGATGATACTATTTTAAATAGTATTGTTTTCCTGGCGTTGAGTAAGGTTTCCAGTGCTCGATGGGGCTAAGATTTGGAGAACCGTGGCGTTGGCAGAGAAGAGACATTTACATTTTTGCTGCCAAAACGTATTATAGAGGTGGGCAACGCATTGGCGATACCCCTGGCGTTGCTAATGTCTATAGGCAAACAGGGGGGCATTTCTGAAATTGATTATCGACAATATACGACTGTCGAAGATAGTTGACTAAATATTTGGTTGCAATAGATATTTCAATGTCATTATTAATGGAGATATGTGGCTAGAAAAAATTTCGAATACGCGATGTCACAGCACGAGAATTAGGCCCCTGTACGGCTACCACAACTTGCTCTCGCGCGTAATAAGCGAGAAAAGGCGCGACATACATACTGCTATCTCTTTCATTTTAGTATTGAGAGAAGGAAACAAACACTCTCTCTGTCGTGGACACACTTGTGATAGGCCCCCTGGGGTGACTAATGTATCCCGCAATTTAATAAATAGAATAAAACATACCGCTAATGCTCTGTTGGCGGTGATCGGCCAGCGAGTTGGCCACCGAGTACCGCCCGACGATGGGACACCGCGTCGGCGTTAGGGACGTCGCTGTGGATGGAATAAAGAACTTGGTTTAAGTAAAAAATAATAGGTAGTAAAAACACGATTATTTTTGGACATTGCTCTAGTCTGAGCTGTGCTGTACAGCGACACCGCGCTTAGAGCTCGTCATGTATGCAAGAAAGGTGCTGTTGTCTATGCAAATTAATATCGGAATGAAATAATCATATAGTTTATCTAGGTGGAAAAGAGCGACTGTTAATATTTGAGTGTGACAAATAAAATGAATGACAGAAAACGCGCATAGAAAACAGGCGAAAAATAGAAGAAGATACCGCCTGTCACACTATGCGAAAGGTGAAATACATGAACGAAAACAAACGCGAGCGCACGCGTGGCTGCAAGCGGTTTCGAAAATAGAGCCAGGGTCTCTATTTTTGAATCGCTTGTTTCGATTCGAACGGTTTTTAATTTTTATTTTCGGCACGAAAAATTCAATTCCTTTTAAATTACATTGGCAACACAGAGAGAGAGTACAGTTCAAAAACATTGAAAATCAGCATCATATGAAAATATGGAAATTTTCATGCCAAAAATCAAAATTGAAAACCATTCCTATCGAGGCGACCTATTAAAAAACATTGTCCCCGGGGCTCTATTTTTGAATCGCTCGCATCCACCCGAGCGCTCGTGTTTCTATCTCTAGCAACACGCGATACTTTCCCTTTTTTGTCCCTTTCTGTTGCGTTAAGTTGATATGTTATGTCCTGCCAACGCTCCCGATACTCACTGACAAGCGTGACGTACTCCCCGTCGTCGCCGGCCCCGCAGGCGTCCTGCGGCGCGTCCCACAGCGCCGGCCCGCGCCGCAGCTGCAGCACGTCCGGGGACCGCCGCACCAGCCACAGGCAGCCGTGGCCGGACCGGGAGGGGTCGTAATAGCCCCGATACTCACTGACAAGCGTGACGTACTCCCCGTCGTCGCCGGCCCCGCAGGCGTCCTGCGGCGCGTCCCACAGCGCCGGCCCGCGCCGCAGCTGCAGCACGTCCGGGGACCGCCGCACCAGCCACAGGCAGCCGTGGCCGGACCGGGAGGGGTCGTAATAGCCCCGATACTCACTGACAAGCGTGACGTACTCCCCGTCGTCGCCGGCCCCGCAGGCGTCCTGCGGCGCGTCCCACAGCGCCGGCCCGCGCCGCAGCTGCAGCACGTCCGGGGACCGCCGCACCAGCCACAGGCAGACGTGGCCGGACTCGCTAGAGTAGGGGGAAAGGGGGTTAATAAGAGATATAACAGCTGGTCTAGCCATCTTTGACAGCTCCGCTTGCGTGATGCATGAATGGTAGAAAATTGACAGCTCGAAGTTCGACTATTTCTACCAACATCTACATTGACTTTGATTGTGTAGGATCATCCGCTAATCCACCTCCTTTGTACACCGAAAGTACGTGAATTGTCTATGGACCAAGAATTTCTACCACAAACAGCTTATGTCAGATAACGTTAGCTTATGTCAAATCCCATATATTTTTTCTACCACAAACGATTGTAGATTAACGCAACCTCTTGGCTAAGGCCGCTGTAAATTTAAATTTGATAGTCTAATAAGCGCGGGCGCGGCTCCGCGCCGCAGCTGTAGCACGTCCAGGGACTACGTGGCCACCATCAAAACGTCCACCGTATCATAATTTCTATTTCTGTTTCTGTATTTTTTTTACCTCATAAATATCTAATGCAACTCATAAATGGAACGGTAGGAGCTATAGCTGCTGGACTGCAAGATGGTTTGATTTTCAAAATTTCAAAACGCAGTTTTGTTATCGGCATTGCAATTTTGAATTGTACAATTATAACTAAATTTTATTACTGTTAAACTGTATGGAAATAAATAAATAAATAAATAATGCCCACTCTACCAAAACGTCCACTCTCGTTTCAGCGAACGACATTGTTGCGTTTTTAACTACACTTTTTGCGATTACAAATAATCTACCACAAAAAACAATAACGTGCGAAAGCCTTTTTCAGTAATAAGTTCTTAGGCTTACAGCGATTTAATATCAACACTATAGTGATTAGTCCATAGACAGCAGTAGCCACGTTCCATCAGGCCTGCTTGCCTGTTTGTCTACCCTTCATCATCATCATCATCCAAGCCGCACAACGGCCACTGCTCTGTGAGCTACGTGGCAACACCCGAAGTAGCCTAATATAGTAATATTATAAAGAGAAAAGATTTGCATTTTTGTTTGTAACGAATAAACTCAAAAAACCATGAACTATTTTAAAATAAAATTCACTAATAGGAAGACACATTATTCCCGAGTGACACTGCCCGCTTTTTATCCCGATAAACAATCCTGGAATATTGAATATTACAGAGATACGAACTGTGAAAAGCCGCATATAACAAAAAATCCACTGACCATCCCCTGGTGACGTGCGCAACCAGCCTGACGTGCTGTCGCTCCTTCTGCTCGAGGATGGAATGGCAGACCAGCCGCTGCTCCTCGCTGCTGCCGTCTGAGTTCATTATCTGGTGGAAGGAATCATCGTCATCATCATTACAGTCCATAACATGGGGCTAGATGGCATTATGTGAATTTGTCCAAGCATATTTATTATTATTATTTATTTATAACAGCCTACTGTATGACGAAAAAAGAGTTTCTCCCACGAAAGGGGAGGTCAATGCCAGAATATCAACGTTGGCAGGCGGGTTGGAGATCGCAGTGTTATACATATAACAATGGAAAATGCTGCTGCCCATTTTCAGCCTACGGAGACTCTAATCTTTTGCCTCGGAAACATTAGTCGCCTTGTACGACACCCACGAGTGTAAGGGGTTGGTGCTCTTCTAGTCTGCAGGACACCACACGGCCACGGTGGTGGGAAACGTGGCTATTCCTGACATATCAGGTGGTAGGACATTACATGACCTTAGATATAACGTCACGCATATCAGGTTTGTCACCATGTTTCCAATTACTTTTACCTCGATATTTCAAAATGATTATAGAAGCACAGTCTACTCGTGAGGTAAACGTGGTGATAAACCCATTCACATTATGGTAGAGAAATCCCATGGACACCCGTTCGAGGCCGGGACGGGTCGCTGTACTCTATTTTTTTAAACTACAAAATACTAGGATAACGTTCGCCTTTGGTTACAAGCCGGGGTTCACAGCTACCACCAATCCCAACCACCAATCAATCGACGTCGTGAAAGCCGCCTTAGCGTACTTAATTTGAATGAACCAATGAGCATGACGTATTCAGCCCTAGTACTTTAGAGTTAAAAAAATAGAGTATAGTAATTCATATCTCCTTACCTTGAGCGTGGCATTCTTGGTGGTGAAGTGGTATTGATGCGTGTGGTCGAGGCTGAACCACTTGTGGTGGTCCACCACCCACGACGGGAAGTGGCAGCGGTTGTGCTCGTCGTCGCCTGGAACGAGACACAGGGAAATGAGTATAAGTTCGCCTATTTGGTGCCAATACAGCTGCATGTCCAGAGGTTTTAGTTTTAGAGGTGGGCAACGCGTTGGTGATAGACCTGTAGGCTAATTACGTAACTATGTTGCTAACAATTCGCTGATTTCGATTATTGAACTTGTTACTTTTACGATTCCGTATCGTCGATTTCATAGGTTCCATTGCAATAAACTGAAACTATTAAATCGATTGTATGTACAAAATATATATCATACGTATAACATATTAAATCGATCATAAAGTATTAATTTCAATAATGGAAATTAGATAATACTTAGCAACAGAGTTACGTTATTAGCCTGCTGGTGTTGCTAGTGTCCATAGGCAGCGGCAACCGCTTTCTTTTATTAACAGGTGGCCCCTATCGGTTGACATAAAAAAAATTGTGTTTATTTCTCGCTTTGTCTATCCGTTTCATATCTCGTATAGTGTGTACAAGCAACGCCATCTAGTGAGTGAGTAAAGTAAGGCACACACCATACTGCAAAACTGCCAGAAAATCGTCCATTTAATAATTTGCTACCTACGTGGGAACTGATTTAACAAATCAAATCATCGATAGCACGTTCTAAACTACCTGCACTGCCATCTAGCGGGCAAGAAAAGCAACTCACTGTTAGTCAGTTTGATGGTGCGGCTCAAAAACCAGTCATCCTACCCAAGAAAATTTAAGGGCGGCATCGATAGCGCGTTCTATAATACCTGCAGCGCCATCTAGCGTGTAAGAGCAGCAACTCACTGTTAGTCAGCTTGATGGTGCGGCTGCCGTCGGCACTCAGCATAAGAAAACAGTCATCCTATCCAAGAAAATTTAAGGACGGCATCGATAGCGCGTTCTAAAATACCAGCACCGCCATCTAGCGTGTAAGAGCAGCAACTCACTGTTAGTCAGCTTTATGGTGCGACTCCCGTCGGTGGGCGAGCTGAGCCCGTTGCAGGTGGCGTCGCCGGACTGCGCTATGTTGTATGTCATACTCTTGCCGGAGTGCTGGCCCTTGTAGATGAAGCATCTGTAAAAAAAAAAAAATGTAAAAAAAATATGCTTGGACAATTCATACAGCGCCATCTAGCCCTACAGCAAGCAAAGCTTGTGTTATGGGTGCTAGATAACTAATAAACTACTTATGTATTTCTAAATACATACTCATTATACATATAACACCCAGACCCGTAATAGAAACTAAAATTCATCATTTCAATTTCTGCCCGGCCGGGAATCGAACCCTCGCATCCATGCGAGCGCTAGCTGACGCTACCTATCACTTTCACACTCATGGTAAATTGCTGAAGATAGAAAAGACAGACATTAGAAGCGAGAGATCGCGTGGATGCGAGCGATTTTGGCTACTCAATGAGGAGTTTTCCAGTAGGTATTGTCAATTGGTTTCAAAAAGCATCAATAGATGGCGCTCCTACAATTTTGGTAATTTTTTACCAAAAGGTTCAACGAAATGTATTTTAATACAAACCTTTCATATTTGTATTACGTCCATTCTTGATCCTAGTGTCCATGAAACGAATTGACTCAGTCATATTGATGTTTGTTTTGTTGGTAATAATTTATTACAACCTCTAAAATGGTCGAAAACTATTGATAAATACAATATTATCCAATACAACGTACCCAGTGTTTATATCCTCTTTGCTAAGAACCTATTTCAAGCGATTATCAATTACCAAAATTGTCGGGGCGCCATCTAGGGAGTGGTTAGAAATGCTTTAAGTACCTATTGGAAAACTGCTCATTGGCAACTGAATTTGATTCTGTAGTGTAATTACGTCGTCTACATTAGTAGCCACTGCCAATAGTCTACCAAATTAGAGTAGTGTAATCTTTATGACATCAAATTCCACAAAGTCCACTAAGATAGCCCCTCAGTAGGCCTAGCACAAGTTGCTCTCGCGCGCGATAAGCGAGTAAAAGCGCGACATAGGTATTGCTATCTCTTTCGTCTTAGTATTGAGAGAAAGAGACAAACGCTCTCTCGCGGCGCGAGCTTTGACGCGGACACGCGGTCGACAACCAATTTTTGTTGTATGATTATGACATGAATTAATTCTAAAGTGACGTTGTAATGCTGACGATGAATGTATTTATTATTATAAACTATAATTATTAATTAAATGTAATGAGAATATGAGTCTGTGAAACTTTAAATAAATGATATTTGATTTTAATTTTTTTTTAATTTAATAACCCATTAACGGCAAGCTCACCACTGTCCACCACCATCATCATCATCACAACCACCATCACAATACCTGTAGGTGTCCTCGTCGGAGGCGATGGCGTTCCGGCGCTGCACCTGCGCCAGCAGCCCCACCATGTAGCGCGTCGAGCCCTCCTTCCACGCCGCCAGGCACACCAGCTCCTCCACTGGGGGGGTGAAACATCATATATTTATGAAATAGACATAGAAATCTTTATTTTTTCAAAAATTCAATTCAAAATTCAAAATTTCTTTATTGATTAGGACATTAAATATCTCTTTCAATCGTCGAAAAGGAGGGGGTAGGAAAGTAGGAAGGAAACACACAGTGACACGTTGACCACCCTACGGCCGCAGCAAACCCACCCCACGCCAACCACGACCGGACCGTGTTCGACAATGCCAGGCAGAGCCGGACCGCGATTTGCCTATAAATTAACAGATTTTTGTAACGGGAAGAGGCCTAGAGGTAGAAGCCCAATGCGCTGGTCAGACCAGATCCGCTCTGCCCTGGACACCTCGGTGTGCGATCCCATCCATGCTGCCGAAGATAGAGTTAGCTGGCGCAAGTTAGTCCACGACAAAGTCGCTACTCTTCATTCATTTCTATTACGGCATTCCAGAGGGATGGTATCATGCGATTGGAGATAGGCGGTACCGTTCCAGAGGGTGTTCTCGTGCTATCGAAGATCGGCGGTGCCGCTGCTGGAAGGAAAGGAAGTACGGATAACCGTCTCACCATTGCTCTCGGAGCTGGGTATGTCCGGGCAGGCCATGTACCGCAGCAGCAGCCGCGAGTCGTCCGTGCACGCCTCCGCGCGCGACGGAGGGTTCGCGCACTCGCCGGAGCCCCTGGGAAGAGAGACAGTTTGCTATTTAATACATAGGTACATCATATATCTATATACAAGGTCACCGACATAGCTTTATGAAATAGCACTGATGGCCGATGGGGCAGTAAAGTTCTCGAGTGGCGACCACGTACCGGGAGACGCAGCGTGGGTAGGGCTCCCACAAGGTGGACCGACGACCTGGTAAGGATCGCAGGTACCAGCTGGATGCGGAAGGCACAGGACCGGCCTTTATGGAGATCTCTGGGGGAGGCCTATACCCAGCAGTGGGAGTCTTCTGTCTGATATGATAATGATGATGATGATATCTATATATATGTCGCAGCCATCTGGTTAAATCAGCCATTTAATACATATGCGCATCCCTGGTGCGCGCCCCGACGCACTCTTACGTGTACATGAGGCGCTGCTGCGAGCTCGCGTATGCACGCAGTCTTTAGATTAAGTAGTTTAGAACTTAAATACAATTATACGAGTACTAACTTAATATTACGAAATATGCTTTACTAACAAAATGAGTTACTTATGAATAAATTAAATTAAATATAGTCACTATGTCTATGTCACTGGCCCCATCCATGTCACTGCCTGCGACTATGTTACTGACTCTATCTATGTCACTTGCCATATCTATGTCACTGGCTGCGAGTATATCATAGGCCGTATCAATGTCACTGCTTCAGCCTATATCCCTAGCTTTGTCAACGTCACTAGCTCCGTCTTTGTCACCTGTTTTCACCGGACCTGCTCATGTCCCTTTGTTACCAGTGTCACTACCAGTCCCTGTCTACCAAGCACCCACCTGTTATACGAGAAGGTGAACGGCGCCGGGTGGAAGGGGCAGGGCTGCAGCACAGGTCTCTGGCTCTATCGGCATTACAAGCTTTGTCTATGTCACTGGCTCCGACTATAACACTGGCTCTATCTATGTCACTATACCAATGTCGCTGCCTCTGCCTATATCCCTTGCTTTGTCAACGTCACTAGCTCCGTCTTTGTCACCGGTTCCTACCGGCTCTGCTCATGTCCCTTTGTTACCAGTGTCACTACCAGTCTCTGGTTACCAGAAGAAATGGAAATATGCTGGTAACTGACCGCTTTAGATTGCAGAGAGTGCGGTCATCCTGGGTGGGGAACAGTGTGTTGTTTTTCAACAAAGTGCCTGAGGATATTCAGAAGCTTCCCTTCGACAAGTTTAAAAACTTTATTAAAAGTAGACTTTTAAATAAAGCATATTATTGTGTAAAAGACTATATTAATGACAAAAATCCATGGCTATGAAATAATTCATCATTATTTATTATTATTATTAGTTTTTGAATTATTTATTACAAATATTATTTTTATTCTGACATTATTATTGTGTGATTATGAATTATTGTTATGATAATTATTATCATTTTTTAAGTTTATTGACATGGATTATTATTATATTTAAATTTGTATGTAGAAATTAGTATTTAAGATAGATCTTGACTTGATAATGTAGACATTTAAGTGTTTTTACTGTTATGTTGTGACGTTCATAAGTGTTTCATCGAAACCTAATTTGAATAAACGATTTTTGAATTTTGAATATTGACCAAGCACCCACCTGTTGTAGGAGAAGGTGAACGGCGCCGGGTGGAAGGGGCAGGGCTGCGGCACCGGCCGCGGCTCCTTCCGGAACATGGAGTACAGCGGTGCGTCCCCGCTTATCGACTCGCATATCGAGGACAGCGAGTCCTTGGGCGAGCAGTATGCTGGAAAGGTTGAGGTTGAGGGTTAGTATCGAGCAAGAAAGAGGTTCGTGGAGGTTTTTACGGGGTCGGCAACGCGGCCATTTTTTCTTCATACTGTAGGCAAACAGGCAAGCGGGCCACCTGATGGAAAGTGGTCACCGCTGCCCATAGACATTAGCAACACCAAGAGTATCGCCAATGCGTTGCCCACCTCTATAACACGTTGCTCTGGCAGCAAAAAGGCAAATGCCACTCCACTGCCAAAGCCACGGTTCCCCAAATCCCCACCCCATGGAGCACTGGAAACCTTACTCAACAGCAGAAACACAATACTATTCAAAAGAGTATTATTTAGCTGCGATATTCTATAAGGTGGAGGTACTTCCCCAGTCGGGCGGCTCCAATTGGAACGAGATACCCCGCTATGCCCTACCTCTCTTGCCCCTGGTATTGCAAACGTCCAGGCTGCGGTGACTGCTTACCATCAGGCGGGCCGTAAGCTTGCTAGCCACTTTGGTGGTATAACAAAAATGTAGCTTTCCAATCGTTTTGGGTTAGGTCAGTATAGTTTGTGAGGATCTTAATTTATCAAACCTGTGTGAAGTTTTTGGTTAAGATCACAAATTAAGATTACATAAAAATAATTATAGGGAGCATTAGCTTTAGCATTATTAAAATAAAAAGGGCATTTGCCCAGCAGTGGGATAATTCAGGCTAATAAAATAATAAACAATTTGAATTTAAAAATATACTCTGGTATACTAGAGATAAAAAAACCCTTAGGGGACTTCCCCTGATTAAACAGGAGAAGTATGCCGCGTTGCCCTGCTGAATGTTATACGCACACCCAAATACAGGTAGATAGTAAATGTAGTTTTTTTATGCTACTCAGTGACAAACGAGCAGACAGCCCACCTGATGGTAAGTGGTAACTGTCGCTCATAACATTCACTATTCATACATTTAGGTTGCAGCTAACAAGCATGCAGAACCGCAATCATCATCACAGCCCGTAACAGTCCACTGCAGGTCTTAGGGCCTCTCCCACGAAAGGGGAGGTTATTGCCATAATCTCCACGCTTGGCGGGCGGGTTGGAGATCGCAGTGTTTAAATATAACAATGGAAAATGCTGCTGCCCATTTTCCAGACTACGGAGACTCTTGATCTTTTGCCTCGAAAACATTAGTCGCCTTGTACGACACCCATGAGTGTAAGGGGTTGGTGCTATTCTACTCTGCCGGACACCACACAGAACCGCAATACTCAATACTAATGCAGGTATACTCACTTTCTTTGTACTGTAACACGTAGTTGTGTTTCTCGTGTATCACCATGCATCGGTAGCAGTCTTCGGCCCTGGAAATGACGAGAGGAACCATGAATTTCAAAATTTATGCCATAAATAATAAGGTTGACTTTCGAGTGTCGCGCGGTCTGGTGGAAATGAAGATATGAACTATGAGTTTAAGGGCCGATTGTTCAATCCTCAGATAAAACATATCAGTCTGATAAGTTATGATGCAACTAAAATAAAATAGTATAATTACTTCATAATTGTAAAGGATTATAGTTTGTTTTAATTTGGCAGTGTATTACTTTATCGGGCAGATAAACTTTATCTGAGGATTGAACAATCGGCCCTAATTGTTATAAATAAATAATAAGGTTCACTTTTGAGTGACGTTCGGACCCGTCGAGTATAGCTTGTACAATAATAATGTCGTAAAGGGTAGTTTTTTAGAAAACGTTTAAAAAAAAAATTTTCATTGTGTTGTACTAAATTACTTTTTCTTTGATTATTTCGAAAGCCTCGCCTCTAAAAAACACTCTTTACGTATAACGTAAGTTTCGACGTTTCGAGTTTTCCCATACAGCAAGTAGTTGTCATTTCATACCAACCTCTCACAAAGGGAACCATAACCCAATCTGGTCAAGTTCCCTTGGTCACGGAGGTCAAGTGGCATCAGTTTTGCGACTCGAGCCATTGTGTACTTGAGTATGCACGGCTAGCATATGTGCTCTCGCGCACGATAAGCGAGAAAAGGCGCGACATGGACACTGCTATCCTTTTCATCTTAGTATTGAGAGAAGGAAACAAAGGGTCTCTCGCGGCGCGAGCTATGTCGCGGGCACACTTGTACTAGATGTGCTGGGATTGCTACTACTACAATTATATTTTTTCTACAATACCAACCTCTCATAAAGCAGAAACTTGTCCGTGGACTCTGTCTCCGCGCACTCGCCCTTGGAGAAGATGTGGGTGGAGTTGATCGCTATGAGGGTCGGGTAGCCCGACTGGAACCAGGTGCCGGTCCAGTTGCCGGGAAAGGTGCAGCCGCCACCTGGAAGGGGGATAAATATAATAAATGAATGAAGATGCTAGGGCAATTCACACAGCGCCATCTAGCACCAAAGGAAGCAAAACTTGTGGTTTAGGTGATAGAAAACTTATAGGGCAATAGCCTCTACTGTCGTGGTATAGGCCCTAAGTCCTGCAGTGAACTGTTATGGGCTGTAATAGAAAGTAAGATAAGGAGGTAAACTTATTTCGATTTATGTGAATACTAGGTAGGTACTTAATTATCACAAACAGCAAAAAATATGGGGATTAAAAATATTTTAATTAAAAACATTACATAGGTCCACTACAACTGTAACATATTTACATCGTAGGTAATTAGTTAATGTGTTTCTCTAATGTTTTTTGTATGATAACAAAAAAGTAATAAATACCATCATCAAGAGTATACATGATCATCGGTCACTTAATAGTAAGTAATCTGGACCGAATAAAATTCAACATCAGTCAATCTAGATTGACAGATCATTAGATATTTTCTCCAGTGGCCCTATTAATAAACATGGCATACTTGACAGGTAGGAATAGCCATATAAATTTATACAACTAACCCTAGATGTCAAGTTAGGCTACGTTTAGTAATACGGGGGAAGTAGACTATGTTATGTATGTAAACCTGTCTAGACTGACTTGTCTTATTTGGTGAACAAACCCAAAATTACGACTCGCCGTATTAATCACGCTACATACAATGTGTATATCTACGTGTCTTGAATTATATAAGAAACACTATGTGAATTTCATCGAATACTGGTGCAAATTATACATTTAAATACATAATTACATTAACCAAATAAGACAAGTCGGTCTAGACAGATCGTAGACGGCCGCGTGCCCACCAAGTTCGGAATATTACAGTGGCCAGGCGTTAAATATGAAGGAAGGAAGGAAGCCATATGGCACAAAATATACGTTTTCATCACGTAGGTAGATATGAATTCGCGTTATTTCTCAACAACACAAACAATAACACAGTTGTAAAAGGAAGAGCGCACTTAGGGCGATGTAAACTATAAAACCAGGATTGTTCTGGTGCTGTGGACTAGGGTCCGTGGTTACGAGGATGGTTGGGACCGAAACCAGAAATTGGATTATACGCAATACAGTACAATCTGGGCCATAACTTTGTCACCATGACTAGGCATATTGGTGGTTTTGTGTGCACATTATAGACTTCACCGACAAGACAACAGGTGGTAAATAATGCACATCGGTTAGTTTCGGCTTCGTATTTACTTACACGCGTGCGACAGACGACGAAGCCGTACTAAAACATGTGCATTCATAGACGAACATCTGTACGTTATTGGAATATGTTAAAGCAATCAAAGAATCTAGTGTTTCTAGTCCCGCTTTCCGTGGTTTGATTGGTTAAGAATTTTGTTTAGGTAACAACAACGCAAATCAAGGTTGACCATGGTCTAGGGTCCCCAGCAGAAGACCTTGGACGACCTCGCTTCGCCAACGATTTTAGGAGGCACACCTAACGAGTGGCAAGCTCGTTCCGGTGCTAAAGTTCGACTAGCCTCAAAGTCACGGACACCCATCCGCGGACTCTGCGAACGTCGGTCCCTTGGTTATCCCTTCCACCACACCGAACCATACCACAAGCTTTGCTTACTTTGGGGGTAGATGGCGCTGTGTGAATTTGTCTAAGCGTATTTATTTATTTACTTATCGGTCTCGACCTTGGACAACTCCCTTTGCCAACGGTTTTAGGAGGCACACCTTCCGAGTGGCGAGCTCATTCCGGTGCTAAAGTTCGTAGGAAACGGTCACCCATCCCCGAACTTTGCGAGCATTGCTTAATTATGTAATCGGTTTCACAAACAAACTACCACGCCAGCGGCCTTAGCCAAGAGGTTTCGTTAATCTACAATCGTTTGTGTTAGAAAAAATGTATGGAATTTGACTTAAGCTAACGTTATCTGACATAAACTAACGTTTATGATAGAAATTCTTGGTCCATAGAAAATTCACGTACTTTCGGTGTACAAAGGAGGCTGATTGGCGTGTGATTCTACACAATCAAAGTCAATGTAGATGTTGGTAGAAATAGTCGAATTTCAACCTGTCAATTTTTTACCATACACGCATCACGCAAGCGGAGCTGTCAAAGATGGCTAGATCGGCAGAGCTTCTTTCTAACCGGTAACCAATACGGTCTCAAACGAAACCGAGCCCGAATCCCCCTCTACCTTGCTAATGGCATTTTTATTGGCTTTGTTATCAAACGCACCACGCTTTATGAAGAGGGACAATTGTCATGGCTTTATAGCACGCTACAGACAGACATATCCCATTCACATACATACATACATGCAATAACGGTTGTTGTTATCCGGCTTGAAGGATAAAGCTGCCAGCGGCCAGGATATGATAGTAATTGTAGAAGCTCTTATCATTTTCGTCCTTAGTGGCCAAGCATCTGTGGTTCTGTTTTTAAGATCCGAAGAAATAAGTTCTCAAATGAACAAAATATATTTTTATAACAAGCTTTTTTCGCACGGTACAGTAGCTACTTAAAAAGACCATTCCAAAGAGCCGAAATACGGCGTTATTTTATTGCTTTCATTCGTTTCTATGACCACCTTCCGACACCATGATCAGACCAGCTCCATGGTACCATATTAATGCATTGTCATCCAAGTTACATAGGTATACCAACAGCTCAATCAGATACCAACTGGACGAAAAATGATTTGCGAAGTTTGACTGACAACTACATACGAACACTGCAAGTTAATAAAAATTTAAAAAATCATCTTGGCGTTAATGTCCCGGTTGTGCTCTCGCGCACGAGGGCCCGGGGTCCGCCTTGACCATGATCTAGAATTCGGCAGGTCAGGTAATTGCATTTAACGAGTGACTGCCATCTGACCTCCATGACCCTGCTACCAGGGGAACCTGACCAGATTGGATCATGGTTACACATCCAGTCGCCTGAATGTGCAGGTTTCATCACGATGTTTACCCTCACCGTAAGAGCATCGGTTAGTGTTCAACTAATGTACCAAATCAGAAAACAGTCATTGGTACATGGCCGGAGTGGATACTCTGGCTTACGAGTTGCATATTCTAACCGCTCGGCCACCGACGCTCCCTGAACAGTGCAAGTTGAATAAAAGTTTGTTAAAAGGGTACTATCAAGTTTGATGTGTGTATCTGTAGCTCTGTCTGTCTGTGGCATCGTAGTTCCCGAACGGGTGGACCGATTTGGATGTGGTTTTCTTCATACCAAAGCGAGTTTAATCGAGATGGTGAGGGTGGGTTACGAACCTGTTAGTGACAAACCTGATGGGAAACAGTAAGTGATACGTCATTGCCTCAATGGGGGTGCAAATCGGGTCCACCTTGTTTCGGTAACGGTATTAGGAGTCACACCTAACGAGTGGCGAACTTAAGTTCCACCAGCCTCAAAGTCTCTTTTATGCTACTCAGTGACAAACGAGCAGAGACCTGATAGTAAGTGGTAACTGTCGCCCATAACATCTACGATTGTTGCAGGTTACAAAACGACCTGAGTGGTTCAGTGGTCAACATGCCAGTCAGCCACGCAAGAGGTCCCGGGTTCGATTCCCGGCCGGGCAGAAATTTAAATGATGAATTTTAATTTCTGTTACGGGTCTGGGTTTCCATGTATAATAAGTGCGAAATTAAAAAAAAAAAGTATATAAGTAGTATATCAGTCAGCTAGCACCCATAGTACAAGCTTTGATTAGTTTGGGGCTAGATGGCGCTGTGTGAATTTGTCCACGATTATTTATTTATTTTAAAATGCAGAACCGCAGGTGTGTTGTCAATGTCAAGAAGAAATAAATGCCATATGTATGTAATTTCGCTGGCTACCTTCAAATCGGAACACAACACTGCAAGCTTGTTGCTTACCGGCAGGAATAGATAAGGCGTTCGTACACACCCAGACGGACTCCTCAGGCTTGACTGAGTCCCACCACCTAATACAAACTACGAAACGGTCACCCATCTCTGCGCGTTGCTTAACATTGCGTTATAATACCTACGTGTATACAGAATTCATACTTTAATAGCTCCATTAACTCTAGTGTCTAATAAAGCAGACAATACCCAGTGAATAGCCGCCGCGACGGAAAATTAAAATAATATCAGTAATGTTCTAAATACTTTAGCATAAAGCTAGTCCATTATATCGAGTAATTCCTATGAATACAGCCCTCGGTTCCCATGAAATGCATGTTTAAAATTAATAAATCATTTCACTACTAATTGCTTCGCTAGGGCGTGCAATAAAGGAATCTAGACTTTTATGCAGACCTAGTTAATAGGGCTTAGTTATAGTTTTAATCATATATGGAAAATCGTTTGTGTGGTGCATACTGTGGGCGATTGGCTGTGCAATCCGTATAAGTAAGTACATTGACTTTTAATATGCCGGTAGTCTTGGCGGTAATGTCCCGACTATTTTGCGCGAGGGCCCGAGATCCGCCTTGACCATCCAGTGGCCCCAGCACAAGTGTGTCCGCGACAAAGCACGCGCGCGAGAGAGTGTTTGTCTCTTTCTCTCAATACTAAGACGAAAGAGACAGCAATACCTATGTCGAGCTCTTTCTCGCTTATCGCGCGCGAGAGCAACTTGTGCTAGGGCCACAGGATTTGGTAGATCAGATAATTACAGTGGAGACATACTAGCCATACAAAGAGACGTATATTTATTTGGCCTTGTTAACAGAGAAAGCTGACCAGATTGGATAATGGTTACGCAATCAGTCGCCTAAATGTGCGTGTTTCATCACGATGATTCCCCTCACCGTAAGAACATTCGTTAGCATTCAACTAATGTACATAACTCAGAGAAGAGTTATTCGTACATGGCGGCAGTGGGATTCGAACCCGGTATCACTCGCTTACAAGATACGTTAACCATTCGGCCATCGACGCTCCTATCTCAATTTAATATCAAAGTGTGTGAGTAACTACTATCAGAAGATGTGGATGATGATGCTGTCTGCTCGTCTGTCACGACCAATTTTAAAAGCCAACCCAGGCTACTCTTTCACTTACACCACAGCCAAAGCCGGCGACTATTGTATGTCTCTATTGTTTCATCAAGAGCTACCAGTCCCGGTGTACAGCCCTATGCATTATGTCATTAGGTACGTCTTTAAAACAATAATAATTCTAGCGTCTATAGTATACCTATTAATTTTAAAAAGAGAACCCGGCGCGACTTCGTTCGCGTACACCTAGTTTGCCCCTTCCTACCCTTTCTTTTCTTACTTATAAACCTGTTATTGAAAACCGCATTAACATCCGTTGCGTAGTTTAAAAGATCTAAGCGTACATAGATACATAGGGACAGACGGCGGGAAGCGACTTTGTTTTATACTATGTACATATTTATTTACTAACGAGGACCAGTAATTGGCTTGTTGGTTCTAAATTTTATGTCATACTGTAGGCAAACAGTCAAGCGGGCCACCTGCTGGAAAGTGGTCACCACTGCCTATAGACATTAGCAACACCAAGAGTATCGCCAATGCGTTGCTCACCTCTATAACACGCTGCTCTGGCAGCAAAAAGACAAATGCCCCTTCATTGCCAAAGCCTCGGTTCCCCAAATCCCCACATCTATATCAGTCCACTGCAGAACTTAGGGCCTTCCCTAAAGAGACCGTTATTTCCATAATATCCACGCTCGGCAGGCGGGTTGGAGATCGCAGTGTTGTAAATATAACTATGGGAAAAGCTGCTGCCTATTTTCCAGCCTACGGGGATTAGATATTTAGCCTCGAAAACATTAGTCGCCTCGTCCGACACCCACGAGTGTAAGGGGTTGGTGCTATTCTACTCTGCCGGACACCACACAGCTAGGTAGCTGTTGGTACTCCAATAAATAAAAATATATACCAATACCTACCCAACAATCAACGTGAACCGTTTGGCGTATAATCACCGCCGATGCAAACACAGACAAATTAAAACTCGTCGCTGTGCCGTGTCACGACTAACTGCCTACCTATATTAATTTGTAAGTGTTACCAACGCTTCTAGCAAAAACGCGCTACAATATCTAAAAAAGCGCTACATTTCTAGATTTAAAGCTAAATTTCGTACTAAACGTTTTGCATCCACTTTTCTTATGGGCACTGCAAAGGACTGGAACTCTCTGCATGAGTCAATGTTCCCCGATAAGTATAACCTTGGAGTCTTCAAATCAAGAGTGAATAGGTTTCTTCTAGGCTATGCTACGTCTTCGACCTCATCGTCGCTTTCCATCAGGTGAGTAGAAGTCAAATGCAAGACTATTGACAATATTTCTTTTTATGAAAACCGTTCGCAAATAGGCGCTAAATGTACAAAAAGAAGCGCTAAATGTATGAAAATCGATAATGCGCTCCCAAACATAGAGAGGTAGGGCATAGCGGGGTATCCGTTCGAATTGGAGCCACCCGACTGGGGAAGTACCTCCACTTACAGAATACCGCAGCTAAACAATACTCTTTTAAGTAGTATTGTGTTTCTGCCGGTGAGTAAGGTCTCCACTGCTCCATGGGCTGGGGATTTGGGGAACCGTGGCTTTGGCAGTGGAGTAGCATTTGCCTTTTTGCTGTCAGAGCAACGTGTTATAGAGGTGGACAACGCATTGGCGATACTCTTGTTGTTGCTAATGTCTATAGGCAGCGGTGACCACTTGCCATCAGGTGGCGCGCTTGCCTGTATGCCTACCGTATGTCATAAAAAAACATTTCAAAAATCCGCTAGATCTAGCGCCGGAAGCGCTAAGTTGGCAACCCTGTTAAACCGCCAAATTTTCAACGATCTCTCTTTACGAAGCCCCGGGGATCACATTTTTAATTTTAATACAGGGCTGCTACATGATGACATACTTTTTTTTAATTACCGGCTCGGATACAGGTTAATACATCGTGAGCTTTACAAATTGGGTGGTTTTTTTGGAGATTAATTTGGATTTAAAGTCTGCCGAGTATAATTATTATTTTATTTGTCATTTTATTCTTGTCGATTGCGCAGTTGAAATTTTTTTTATGTAATTCGGCAGACAAACAGGCAAGCGGGCCACCTGATGGTGCGTGGTCACCGCCGCCAATGGACATCAGCAACACCAGGGGCGCTACCAATGCGTTGCCCGCCTCTAAGGTTTTGGAGGAGACCTCGAAAGCCTCTCCAACGATCCCATGGCATGGTCCAAAAGAAACATCTATAGACTTATCTTTATTTGGTCCAATAACACATTCAAAAATCTTAAAACTAACGAAATAAGGACATAATAATAATTGGTCGCCGGACCAAACTGGACACGCCTTAGCAACGGACGACAACTTTAGCACACATGTTATTAGAGAAAATGGACGATTATATTAAATATTCCGATTTCGTCTGCGTGGAAATAGTTTCTATGACAGTTTAGCTCGTATTACCATTTTAAATGACCTCCGTATTGTATGAATGATAGTACTACGGGGAGGTCAAGTTGTATCTCAAGTTCTACCTACCAGAATTAGATGAAACATGGCTTTGATCGTACCCCGGACTTCTAGCTACCAAACTATAAATACTGACTCAAAAACGTTCAGTAGGTTTTGCGTCAAACAGACAAAAATACCACGTAATTTCCCAGAATCCCATCCTGACTATTTTTTCTGAAATATCTTCCATGTTTTTATAGTTTTATAATAGTATAGATAGACCATACAGTTACCAAGAGAAAAATACAATTCTACTAAAACAATTCTGCAGTGAGCTCGACCGGAATACCCTAAGCAAATAAAATATTCACAATGAAAATTCTGCTACAAATATAAAACTAGAAATTCTAACCTACATTGGAAAACAGTTTCCGATATTCGTTTTTTAAAACATACGGGTCGCCGGATTCCGTAATATTGGATACCGGCTTCCGATGCTAGTCCCAAAATTAAAAAATACGATGTTGACATGACAGTTTATTCTTTATTTACCGATGACAGCGTAGAGTTTTCATTGTAAGCTGTTTTTTTTTCATATTTCTATACAGAATTTTATTTAGTTTTGCTTTAAAACAGTGTTTGCCCGGTAATGTGTATACCTATAATTTGTTAACACATAAGATTTACCTTGAAAATTGTATTCTATACCTAATCTATAAATGTGTACTACTGGTTAAATAAATAAATAAATAGGATGAAAGCTACAAATACTGGTATAACAAATTAGACAACAAAAAAACGTCAATAGGTACGTGCAATTTATTTTTATACCACTAAGGTGGCAAACAAGCCAGCCTGCCTGATGGTAAGCAGTCACCGCAGCCTATGGACGTTAGCAACACCAGGGGCATCACCCACGCGTTGCCGACCCCGTAAAAGCCATCTCACCCCTTTCTTGAAGAACTCCATGTTGTACTCTCCAGGGAAAACCTCTCCAGGTAGTTCATAATGTAAGTGCAAGATATCGCAATTGTATTTGAGCACTGTTTAATAAAGTATTTACGTTCAATTAGAATCAGTTAGATACTTGGTTTCACAAGTTGTTGCTGATATTTCTCGCTTCGCGTTTACCTGCTACTATTATCATGTAACGATACAAAGGTCAAAAATATATTCCTATAGGCATCAACGCGTTGCCGACCGCGTAAAAACCAGGTAGAGCTCGTCTAATCTAAAATGCCGCGCCCCACTATCGCATTAACGCACACAAGCAAGTTTAAAATATGGACGCAAGACATATACAAATGCCGTTGTAATTGGTCATTCAGTTGCCGGCGAAATTCAAACGTAGCACGCGTCGTTCATTGGCTCCCACACAGATGAAGTGTCGTTATCAAAATTTGCACTCACACATCAAAATCAACTAACTAAGTAGTGGGGCGCGTCATTTTAGACTAGACGAGCTCTACCTGCTAATATTTATTCAGGCAAACGTCCCAGCGCCACCCCTAAAAGCGGTATTGATAAAATAAATGAAAACGACAATTAAAATGGCGGGTTACCTGAAGGCGCAGCAACAAAAGCCGACGGATCAACCTCGAACAATACGTTTAGTGTTGGAGAATAATTATATTCTAGAACGATTAATCAGTATCACACGATAGCGGCGTTATTTTGGAATGTTTCGGTGATATTTCAACATAAAAATACGGGTCAGCTTTGCTCTTTTCGTCGTTATCTTAGCAAGAAACATGAGACTTGAATTAAGATCGATATTTCAGGTCAGTCGTCTAACAAGCTTGAGGAATCCGAGTACCTAATACCTACCACACACATCTCTAACAATCTATGATCTGTTTAAACTGACTTGTCTTATTTGGAGAACAAACAATGCCCAAAATCACAACTTGCCGTATCAATCACGCCACGTATATTGAGTATAGATGTCGATAATTATATAAGAAACACATAGAATGTGAATTTCAACGAATACTGCTGCACTTTATCCACTTACATACATAATTTTCTTAACCAAATAAGACAAGTCAGTTTGGACAGATTATACGTCTAAGTACTTATGCAATGTTGTGTTCCGGTTTGAACTATCCATCTACACATAGTATAAAACAAAGTCGCTTCGTTGTCTGTTTCATGTACGCTTCGATCTTTTGAACTACGCAACGGAATTTAATGCGGTATTCAGCAATATATAGAGTAATTCAAGCGGAAGGTTTATAAGTAACAATTAAGAGTAGGTAGAGGTAAAGTAAGTGTAGGGTAGGAGTAGGGGTAGGACGAAACGCGAACGAAGTCGCGCCGGGTCCGCAAGTATATAAAAATGTATAAATTAACAGCACAATAACAGTTATGAGTCATTCTATGTTAGTTCTCCACGCCTGCATTTCTGTCATATGAAACCGTAGGACATGAATCGTAGATGTTGTGACTTGTGTCGGTGGGGGCGACTTATGAGCGAGAGGTACCGAGATCAAAATTTCAAATTCAAACCTACATTAGTTAACACTAACAGTTGATCATACAGTGAGGGAAAACATCGTGATAAAACGTACACTTTCAGGCGATTATATATTGCATGGTGGAGAAGATTGGAATTTGGCAAACGTTCCACTGTTATCACCTGATCTGGCAAATCCTGGATCAAGGCTGGCCAAGGCGGACCCTGGGCCCTCGTCGCCCGAGGGCACAACCGGAATATTGACGCCAAGATAATAGGTAACACTTAATTTCTTATTATTAACCTTGGGCCACAACGTAAGAACAGCAAAAAACTTCAAGGAAATTAAGAAAACATTTAAGAACGAAATATGTGATCCTTTATTTCCCGCCAATATTATTATTAGCTTCTATTAATGGCGGCTTGTTTACGTCAAAGTTTTCAAAATGGCCGCATTTTGAACGTTGTCGAAAATATGTTTACATCGGCATTTCAAAATTTAATAAAGCTGGGAACGCTTGTTCCTTTTAAAACCGGATATAAAAGCACATACATAGGTCATCAGCCGAAAGACGCCCACTGCTGGGCATAGGCCTCCCCCAGGTATCTCCACAAAAGCCGGTCCTGTGCCTTCTGCATCCAGCTGGTAGCTGTGATCTGTACCAGGTCGTCGGTCCACCTTGTGAGGAGGCCTACCCACGCTGCGTCTTCCGATACGTGGTCGTTCTTCGAGCTATGTGCCATGTCCACTGCCACTTTAGGCTGGCAATCCTCAGGCCTATGTCGGTATTGCATACATAGGTAGTTCATTAAAATTTCGGACTACAAAACCATTCCTGAATGTAATATAAGAATTCAATAATAGTTATTCAAATTCCGAATTTCAACTTTTGAATCCCAAATAGCTGTCCTATTTTCATAAACACCAGCGGTATTGGAAAAAACAGAACGGATTATTTTTTTTAATTTCCGTTCGTAAACCGATCCGCTTAGGCAAAGGTTGTTGTTAAAAACAGCCTCTCGAAAGCTTTTAATCTTTTATTGTTTCGATTAAAATAAGCTTTAAAACAAAAGCTTGGGGGAATTTAATAAAATGCTTTGCTATTCAAGAGCTGAGTGGAGATATCTGGCACCTATAAGATATACCTTATCTATTGTTGTAAAGAACCACTGTTCAGGTAGTGAAGAAAAACAAAGTTAAACCTCTTTAGGAATATAGGGAATATTATTATGTAATATGGCAGAAGAGAGGCCTTTGCCTTGCCTCCTAAAAAAAATACGACTGTCAAACAGGCATGCGTGATTACCGCCGCCTATGGACATCAGCAACACCACGGGCGCTACCGATGCGTTGCCCGCCTCTGAAGAGACCTCTAATATACCTCTTGAACGATCCCATGTCATAGTTTAAAGGAATCACTGTGGCTGGGAGGAAAGGAGGGATGTTAGCAATAAGATCAACGAAAAATTTAAAATAATCGTTTCATCAGTATCTGTACGACAGTTCTTTTTAGTAAATCGAATAACGGGGGGTGCGCGCAGTGCCATAAGCTGGTAAAATAATGAAAACAAAGAATAAAATTTATCATTTCAATTTCCCGAACCAAACCCGGTACCTCTGCTTGGCGAACGGCATGTTAACCAACTGAACCACTCAGGTCGTCGATTCAATAGAAACTAAACGTAACGCATGAACTACAGTCTAAACAAAAAGGCAAGGAAATCAATATCGGAACTCTCAGCACAGAAAATTAATTAACCAACTCTTACAAATGCAACTTCCCGTATAGAGTTCCAGGTAAAGCACATAGTTGTCACCTGTCCCTTTCGCGCACATGTGAGCTGCATATGCCGAAAGGAGATGGCACGACTGGCAAATGAGCGAAGTTCATTTGGCATTCAGAAAATGAAACTCAATCATATCATTTCCAGACGCCTTTAGACGTGGAACGGTTTACGTGGGAGGGAGCCAGGAATTTTTATTGATTTATTTATTTAACACTCTATTGCACACAATAAAATACATAGAGAAATATCATATATATAAACGACACAACAGGCACTACTTATTTCTAAAAAGAAATTTCTTCCAGAAGGCCTTCAGAAGAGAGATGTGTGTTTTCAGCCGGACAAAATAAGCTAGCCGTGGCAGCGAGGCCGGTAACCAAGGTTAAGCATTGCACGCCAATTGGCAACTGGGTGTGTGACCGTTTCGTTCTGAAACTAGTCTAGTTTCCTCACCGCAACACAAGAATGGTTAAACAAGTGTCGGGAGACGATCGATTGGCACCCCGTGACGGTATTTGAGTATTGATAGGTGTGACGGCGCATCGAGTTATTGGTCGTGATAAGATGTCTATCGGTTAGATACTCTTTAGCTGGTCCTTGTTTGTTTGTTTTGTCGGTGGTTAGTTAACAATGGCAGCGCGCGCACGCATTATTGTGCGCTGTGATGTTCTTGTTTTGATTAACATCAGAAATCAAGCACCCACGAGGAATTGCTATATAAGTCACGAATACCAATACCATAGCCTATAAACTAACGACGTTGTAAGTTTGTGTCGTGGTGGACCGCGGGCCCTCATGCGCCGCGCTGGAAAAGTCGGCCCTGATGTTAAAATGGTGATGATAGATCCAATTATAATGATGTCGGCTATCTAGACTCTAGGGCGCCGATAGGTGCATCGATTAGTGTTCCAACTCAATGGTACAACATGGTGGCAACGAGATTAGAACTCGACACTGTCGCGAGTCGAACCCGCTAGCCATTAAGCGAAAGACGCCCTTTGACGTATATACTTCATAATCGCATCGTAACAGTCCTGTAGGACTTAGGGCCTCTCGCACGAAAGGGGAGGTTATTACCATAAGCTACATGCTAGGCAGGCGCGTAGGATATCGCAAGGATTGCATGAAAAAAGTAGGTGTAGGGTGGGTACATATTAGTAGGTACATTGTGTTTTAAATATAACAATGGAAAACGCTGCTTCCCAATTTCCAGCCTGCGGAAACTCCAGATATTTTGCCTCGAAAACATTAGTCGCCTTGTACGACACCCACGAGTGTAAGAGGTTGGTGCTTTTCTACTCTGCCGGACACCACACGGCCCGTTTATACTAATAAAACTCACTATCACATTAAAATCAAGTAAATTCACGATATATTTGGAAATACTGCTACGGTTAACCGAGTAAGCTGTCCGCTTGATCGCAGAATGCAGTCACCGTATTTTCCAGCCCGATATTAGGAATTCAGCCTCCACGTCATGGCTTACACCTGAAGGGGTTTTAAGGTTTCAAACTAGGTTTTAGATGCCACATTGCTCATCTCCATGGCTTCGCCAGTCGGGGCTGCCTTTATTATACTTTTGTTACCTGAAAATCCTGAAATATAACTTGATTAACGATAAACCGGTTTATTCATTCCACGTCCCGGCTCCCGCTTTTTATTGGCTGTTATTCGTTTTATCGCTGAAATCTGAAATGTGATATTTTGCAGTAATAATAACCTGATCTAATGCATTCAGTTGGAACCGTACGGGTTTATTGCTCTACTATACCTAATAAAGGTATATAAATGTCTGACTTGATCATGATCCAGGATTTGGCAGATCAGCAAATTACAGTTCAGCGACGGCCACGTGAGTTCCGTGATACGGACGGGAACCTGACCAGATTGGATCATGTTTACACGTTCAGTCGCCTGAATGTGCGGGTTTCGGCTCGACAATCAACCCCTTAAGACTGTCAAAATGCCATGGTTACATGCTTATGATTTAAATTTAAACAGATCTAAAGGCCAAAATAGATTGCCATGGCTGCCATGCTATGGCTGCCTTTATTGTTACGGAATCCGCTGAATAATGAAAGCGATTTAATAATAGATAATGGAGTCGCCGCCATTTATAATTACTTTGCCACGTTCGGTTCGATACTGGCGCGAGGTATTAGCGGATTTTTTTACCGCATACTAGCGACTCGCCCTGTCTTTGCACACGTATAGCTGCAGCGAAAACTGACCTATGAAATGACTCATTTCTGAGTTATGTACATTCGTTGAATGCTAACCGATGCTCTTGCGGTGAGGGAAAACAGCGTGATGAAACATGCAGGCGACTGAATGTGTGATCGTGATCCAATCTGGTCGGGCTCCCCTAGTAGCTAGGTCATGGAGGTCAGATGGCAGGCGCTCCACTGTAATTACCTAATCTGCCATATCCTGGATCATGGTCAAGGCGGACCCCGGGCCCACGTGCGCGAGAACACAGCCAGGCATTAATGACAAGATGATTATTTTATTTTAAACCATTGTCCTAGCGTCACCGAGGGCCCGAAGTCCGCTTTCCTATTCTTCTCCTTGTCCACCTCACTCGGTCTTCACCATGCTTGGACATAGGTACCTACTAATCTTGATTTGAGACCAGCAACTAGTTAACTAAACTGGAAACATCGTTAACAAACTCATGAACGTTGCAGTACGAAATTGGTCAAGTCTAAAATTAATTTCAATTTTCAAAGCTTGTTTAACTCTACGCTCATTTGTTTCGGTCTAGAGGTGCGCGGATCCGTTATATTTATATAACATAACGTAACGTTATGCTATTAAAAATATTATGTTATTTTTAACGTTATAATATAACACCCTAATATAATTTTATGCACCGTATAACGGTCGCCGTTTTTCAGTTTGTATTATTATTTACAGTTGATTTAGTACCTTGGGGAACAAAATCGTATATAAAAATGTATTATTAATCAATATAATAATTGTATTACCACGTGCGAACATTAGTTTTGCGACTTTCGACGACATTAATCGCATAGAGAACAGAATATAAACACAAAAAAAAAACAACAATATTATGGTTATCTTGTGTTATAGTATATTAGTAACAAAAAATATTATGTATTAATATTAGGTGTTATAAGTATATTTTTATACCGTTATCATATACCCGTTATCTAATATAACGAACACCTCTATTTTGGTCCATAGACCACTGAAAGGCTTTAATTATACGGTCCCTGTATAGGAGTAAATAACTTGTAACATTTTGCATAGCGCTCTCCCCTGACGGCGTTCCCAAAATACTATCACAGACCTTTGACTGCTACGACTCTAAATTGTAACTATTTAAGCGGTATCGTAAAGTTCTCGAGTGGCGACCACGTAGCGGAAGACGCAGCGTGGGTAGGCCTCCCGCAAGGTGGACCGACGACCTGGTAAAGATCGCAGGTGCCAGCTGGCTGCGGAAGGCACAGGACCAGCCTTTGTGGAGATCTCTGGAGGAGGCCTATGCCCAGCAGTGGGCGTCTTTCGATGATGATCATGATGAAGCGGTATCGTAGGTGTTAAAAGGTTATACTTTATGTTCAACAAAACTAGGTACCAGTTACTTTGTAAAGTGTATCAAGAGACTGCCGTTTATTGTACGCAATTGAGATACAATCAGAGTAGGTAATAGTCCAATGACAGTTCAATCACGGACCTAAAAAAGTACGGACGGATACTCTCTAAAATCATAAGTGACGCATAAAAACCTGGTGAGGTTTTCCCTGGAGATTACAACATGAAATTCTTCTAGAAAGGGTGAAAGGTTTTTACGCGGTCGGCAATGCTAGGGTGATGCCCCTGGTATTGCAAACGCCATTGGCTGCGGTGACTGCTTACCATCAGGCAGGCCGTAAGCTTGTTTGCCACCTTAGTGGTATAAAACAAAATGGCTGCTCATTGATGTGCTTTGACACTGTCACTGGCGTGACAGCCCGGTACAAAATCAAACAAATTGGCGGCGGAATGCCAGACTTTGACAACAATATATTGTCAAGAAATTGCTATACCAACGGCGTCCGTATTATTTCAGGTGCGTTCAATGGAATATCAATAGAAAACCATTGACCTTAAATTAATAGAAGAATACAAAAAATGTGTCAAATTTCGTATTGAGATATCAATTGAGCCAATGTCGTATTATTAAAAAAATTATATACGAGTATGTATAGTAGTTTATCAGTTATTTAACACCCATAACACAAGCTTTGCTTACTTTGAGGCTAGATGGCGCTGTGTGAATTTGTCGAAGCATATTTATTATAATGAATCGTAAAGTAGCAGACCTGAGGCCCAGAGAAAAGACTCCCAGCATCGCAATCTCGCAACGAAAGTACCTCAGTCATCATGTTGTCAAATTCCCAAGCCACGTCAGTCCCGCGCGAGCCAATTCACAGATTAAGAGGTTTATCACTTATCTCCTTAATCGTATTTGACAGGATCAATTGAGTAATTTCGCTCAGTCGCACGGTGGCCGACGGCTCCTGCCCGCACCGAGGAGTTTTATGTATTTAGTAATAAAACTCTTTGCTCTGCACACGGTTGACGGCTGATCGAACTTTTTTAAGCTGTGGTCGCGTTTTATCCCCCTTGACATGCTCTTGACAACATGTTTAATCGTGATTGATAATCTAGAATTATATTTACAGTCATCATCATCATATCAGCCGAGAGACGCCCACTGTTGGGTATAGGTTTCCAACAGAGATCTCCACAAAGGCCAATCCTGTGACTTTCGCATTCAGCTGGTACCTGCGGCCTACCCACGCCACAGTTTTCAATGCCACAAGCTTATCTGGGCCCGTGACGATGTCTCTGTTGTTGACAACAAAATGGAGATAATTAATTCCAGTTTTGACCGGGTCAGATAAGTTGTAGTAGGTACTGTATAAGACTGTCTCGGACGCTGATTGCACCTACGTGATTGACGCCGATTGACGAAATTACTCGAAATAGTAGGTCAGATAGCAGTCTAGTAGCAGGGTCACGGAGGTAAGATAGCAGTCGCTCCACTGTTATTACTTGATCTGCCAAATCCTGGATCATGGTCAAGGCGGACCCTGGGCCCTCGTTCGCAAGGGGAGCATCCGGGACATTAACGCCAAGATGATTATTATTATCTATAAAAATCTGGCCCTTTCACAATACCTATATCGCTAACTTTGAACGAAGAGGTTGTATTGTAATCTCTCCGGCTGAACGTTTCAAATGCATTCAAAATTCAAATTAAGAACGCTTGAGTCCTGTGTACGTTCTCTCTTACTATCCCGTATTCTAAAGCGATATAATTTTAAAAGCAAATAAAACAGATGTACACAGATTCAAAATCCCGTCCCGTCCCAAGCGGAATGCCCGCGCTGGGACAAAACAATATTTGTCATAGTTTGATAGATGCCTGCGAACTAGAGGTGGGGCGATGTGTTTTGTTTATATCGATAAAATATATGTATTATACAGAATGCTGAGTGAGGTCCTTTTTACACAAACACACCATGTTATGTAATAATCAGTAGGTATATACATCGGCATTGTGTAGTCTTCCTGTGCATTTTAAGTTGTAATTTAATTTTTTTAGTCTTTTTGTATTTTTCGTGTCTTCAATATTGTGGTGTTGTCGTTTGTGTCAGTAATATTTTTTTCTTTCTTTCTTTCTATTGTGCTTCAGATGCGATCTATTAGCTCGCGATTCTTCTTCTTCTTCGTTTTACCAAATTATGTCGTCTATTGTCGTTGGACAATAATTTTGCCAAAGTCAAGGTTAGTGATAAGGCTGTTCCAAGACGGGCGATGCTCCATCTTCGGCCGCATCGTCACTTACCAATAGGGGAGATGGCGGTCAAATGCCTATCTAGTATAATATAAAAAATAATAATTCACGTCGCATTGTTGGCGGCATTCGAATTCTGTCGCAGAATACTACATTCTTCCGGTGTTGCTGCATAAAACGCAGATCTAGCGCCACAATTGACAGGTCACCTCTGTCGCGGACTATCATTAATGCGAATCAAAATCAGAAACACAACAAAAACCACGTTCGCACTCACCAGCCTCCCTTTAAGAAGCATTTTTAAAATCGATCTATTATATAATTATGTACTTACTAACAATAGAGGTAGAACCATGTTCGTCGGTGCGTTTTACTTTTACCGTATCACAAGAAGAAACCAATTTCTTACCTGAAACAAATAAGAATTTTCACATTAGATTTGATTTAAAATGAAAGCCCTAGGCCGTGAATCATTACGACAATTTCATTCGATCTCTAAAAATAAGTCAAACTCATAAAACCAATTATGGATAGGCTCTAATGAGCCTTATCATTCAAATTTATAAATATTAAAGAAATACGGACTTTCAAGAGTAGAGCCACTGTAAAAAGAAGAGAAGTTCAAGTTTTACTGTAACTACCACAGAATTCGCTACTTGGTTTAAAAAATAAATTTCTTTTTATAAAATAAATAATATTACCATTAAAAATTTCTACGTGATTCTTCTTTACGTAGAAGACAATTCGTTATAGACAGCTCTGACACTCACTATAATCTAATAGTTAATTATTTTTATACTAGGAATTAAAACAATTTTAATATAGGTGTATTAGTATTAAAAAACGGTAAAATTTTCATTTTTCCTTTTTTGTCAACGATTACATTTTTGTTAAAAAGAATACTTTCCGTCACTTTTATCGATAAAACAAAATGACAAATAGACGGAAGAACATCCCTAATAGGCAACGGCATCGCTGCAGGTTCTGCCTTGCCAAGAAAAACGTCTTTATAACGCACCTGGGCGCCGTGTGCTCCGCGCGACCAGTCTAGATACTCGCTTTGAGAACATTATCTTTTTTTATCATTTTTCACCAACAGTTTCTCTTATGGAAAAGAATTCGTAGCGTAGAAAGATAAAAATATGCAAATGGTTTGTTTAGCTGTGGTTAATCGTATAAAAAAGTATGAAAAGAGAAGGACGCTTCAGGTGTGACGAAGTTCTATCACTGGTCAAAGTGAGTGCGAGTGTGTTCCCTGATCACTATAATCTGGACGCCTTCAAGGCTAGAGTGAATAGGCTGTTCCTAGTCGCATGCTTCGTCTTCGGCCGCAGCGTCACTTACAATCTTCACATAAATACTTAAAGCGGTCAAATGGCCTGCTAGTCTAATTAAAAAGTATAAAACACAAAATTTCAACAAGTATCAAGATGACTCTGCCGCTCTACAAAGGCAGGTGCTCAACCGCTACCTTCGGAAACAATTACCCTCATATTAATTTATATTTATTATTGTTATTAAACATACATTTGTATACTATTGCCGCGCTGAGAGGCATTATAATTTAATTTTATTTCTATTTTATTGGCTCTGTTACCGCATTTTTGTACCGTTCGACTTCGATTTGAGTGCTTTAGCTATTTCTTTCATGCTCGTGGTAACTTGCTAGAGACAGAAGAGACAGGTAGATATTTCGTACGCGAAATGTAAGTTGTGATATTAAAATATCGAGTCCGACTTCGATCGGTCTTTCATTTACGCAAAGGGGACCGCTTGATTTTAATTAATTAATTTCGTTTTAGCAATTTGGAAGAGGTGGGATTTTGAATGTATTGAGAATTTGAGACCAATCTCGTAAAGCGTTTTGTCTATCGTTATTGTTTACTGGGCAGTTGTTTGGAAGAAGTTTCTTTTTTAACCTCCGACGAAAAAAAGAGGGGTGTTATAAGGTTGAGGTGTGTATCTGTGTATTTGTCTGTGACATCGTAGCTCCCGAACGGATGGATCGATTTCGATGCGGTTATCTCTATTTGAAAGCTCTTACGGTGAGGGAATACATCGTAATGAAACCTGTATATTCAGGGAACAGAATTTGTAACCATTATCCAATATGATCAGGTTCCCCTAGTAGCAGGGTCACGTATGTCAGATGGCAGTCGCTCCACTGTAATTATCTGAACTGCCAAATCCTGGATCATGGTCTGGGCGGACCCCGGGCCTCGCGAGAGCACAACCGGGACATTAACGCCACGATGACTACGCGTTGTATTCCGGCCCAGCGACCTCGCACCTGCGATTCTGCGTTTTGGTTACACGTGAATAAATAAATAAATCTAAATGTATGAATCTTAGATGTTGCGGGCGAAAGCACACTTTCCATCAGGTGGGCGTGCGCTATCGGAGCGCCAAGTCTGCTAATTTACGAATAGCAGTTAAATCTCAGTTGGATCTCAATAGGAAGGTTGATGTTTTTGCTATTCCGCTGCTAATTTGAAACTAATTGTCCTGATTGTAACTAAGATTACTTTGGATTAAAATGGCAATATTTTGGTAGATTTTAAAAGGTCGCACCTTAACTACCTATTCAAGTGAGAGTCAATTACGATTCTATTACAGCCATTGATTAAAGATTTTAATATAAATAGCATGTAAAAAAAAATATGCTTGGACAACTCACACAGCGCCATCTAGCCCCAAAGTAAGCCAAGCTTGTGTTATGGGTGCTAAACTACATATATACTTATTATACATACTACACCCAGACCCGTAACAGAAATTGAAATTCATCATTTCAATTTCTGCTCGGCCGGGAATCGAACCCGGGACCTCTTGCGTGGCATGTTACTACTTACCACTGAACATCTCAGGTCGTCAAAAGCCGAGGCCAATGTAAGGCTAAGAACGACTACAAGAAACCCTAGACCAAAGGCAAGATAGTCTGACGACATCACCAAGGTGGCCAGGAAGATGTGGATGAGGGAGACTTCCTGTCGATCAGGGTGGAAGAGGCTGGGGGAGGTATATGGTCACAGTTGGACGGAGAAATGCTGTCAGTGTCAAAGTGCTGCCATTTAAGTGTGTGTGCTTATTATTTTAGAGAGTAAAAAATAAGTAATCATCTTGGCGTTAATGTCCCGATTGTGCTCTCAAACACGAGGGCCCGGGGTCCGCCTTGACCATGATCCAGGATTTGGCGATTAGGTAATTACAGTGAAGCGACTACCATCTGACCTCCGTGACCCTGCTACCAGGAGAACCTGATCAGACTGGATCATGGTTACAAATTCAGTTGCCTGAATTTACAGGTTTCATCACGATGTTTTCCCTCACCGTAAGAGCGTCCCTCGAGCGTACATAACTCAGAAAAGAGTCATTGGTACATGGTCATTCGAATCCGGTACCTCTCACTTAAGAGTCGGATACTCAACCGCTCGGCCACTGACTGTCCTATTATGATTTTAGAGAATATCCGTCCGTATTTTTGCCAGATCCGTGGGTCTGAGCGTAACAGCCATATCTTTCGTAGACACAACCTTTTCGAAGTTTAGAATGAATTTAAAAATATTTTCAGAAGGCACCATTACCATAGCATTGTATCACAAAGACCCGGAATGTATTCTGGCATCCGTTTGAGTGGAAAGGGATTTTACGATTCACCGTTTTCCATTTCAAAGATCAGAGCATGGGATCGGTGTGTGACGGGCGAATAAATGAAATATAAACTTTGTTTATATTTATTAGCCTATATTTAATTTTGTCCAGCAGATATCGTCGCCTGACATATTTTAAGCGCCTTTGTTTTATACTGTGTAAGGATTAGTATCAACTGCAACTGACGATTGATCGGCTCCAGCCAAAAAGAAAGTATGTTACTTGTTTTAGCAAGGAGGGCGACGATATGGCATATGTGCTGGGCAGAGTTGCAAAAAATGCATTACTTTGGTTAATGCATTGGCGTTTCATTACTCATTACTATAATTAATGAGTAATGGAATCAGTTTCCATTATTCATTACTAAAATAATGAGTAATGGAATCAGTTTCCATTACTCATTATTTTTTTTTTAATGGAATAAAAAATAAATTCTCATTAAATTTTTTGTAATGAATAATGTATCATCTTTACATTACTCATTTTTTAATTTTAATGAGTAATTTGAAAATCTACATTACAATTTTAAATATTAATGAGTAATGTACCAAATTTTCATTACTCATTATTTTTATATCTAATGAAGGAGTAATGAGTATTCCATTACTCATTATTTATGAATATTAGAGGATAAAATGAAATCTAATTCAAAACCATGTTTGATTTGTTTGATGTGTAGCAAAGGGGGCACTGAGAGAAAAAGACAGAAAAATTTTGCGAAAAAAACACTTAGAAAATTTTCAACTTTTAATAATGGGACGTGATAGGGGAGACCCTCAGGACGTAAAATGTCCAAGTTCAAAATGGCCGCCATTTTGAACTTTTTTGTTACTGGACCGATTGCTTTCAAAATGAATATCTAAGCGTCCCTTGGGACTCCTGACATGAATCTGGTGCCAAAATTGGAAAAAATTGCCGCCATTTTGAATTATTTTGTTACTGGACCGATTGCTTTCAAAATGAACATCTGAGCGTCCCTTGGGACTCATGACATGAATCTGGGCTCAGATATCAGTTTTGAAAGCAATCGGTCCAGTAACAAAAAGTTCAAAATGGCGGCCATTTTGTTACATTTAGTCTCAAAATGTTCAAGTTGCAAAATGTCCAGGTCGCAAAATGTCCAAGTTGCAAAATGTCAAGGTTGCATAATGTCCAAGTTGCAAAATGTCCAGGTCGCAAAATGTCCAAGTTGCAAAATGTTCAGGTCGCAAAATGTCCAAGTTCTAAAATGTCCAGGTTGCATAATGTCAAGGTTGCATAATGTCCAAGTTGCAAAATGTCCAAGTTGCAAAATGTCCAGGTCGCAAAATGTCCAAGTTGCAAAATGTCCAGGTCGCAAATTGTTCAAGTTGCAAAATGTCCAGTGGTATAATATTCAATGCAACTTGGACATTTTGCGACCTGGACATTTTGCAACTTGAACATTTTGAGACTAAATGTAACAAAATGGCCGCCATTTTGAACGTTTTTGTTCCTGGACCGATTGCTTTCAAAATGAATATCTAAGCGTCCCTTGGGACTCCTGACATGAATCTGCTGCCAAAATTGGAAAAAATTGCCGCCATTTTGAATTATTTTGTTACTGAACCGATTGCTTTCAAAATGAGTAATGGAAAATTTTACATTACACATTTTTTACAATTAATGGATAATGGCTCATTACAATTTTAATGAACAATGTGGAAAATTACATTACTCATTATTTTTTTTAATGAGCAATGTAAAAAATTCCATTACTCATTATTTTTTTTAATGAGTAATGGAGCACCACACATTACTCATTAATTATTTAATGAGTAATGTGAATATTTTACATTGAAATTTTTTTTTTAATGAGTAATGGATAAAAATTACATTACCATTAAAAAAAATAATGATTAACGCATTATTTTTTACATTAAAATTTTTGCAACTCTGGTGCTGGGCAATTAAGGCCCACACACACACTAAGGTTGTGAAATGAACTACATGGAGACTGCAACATGGAGTTCTTCAAGAAAGGGTGAAAAGGTTTTAACAGGGTCGGAAACGCGTGGGTGATGCCCCTGGTATTGCAAACGGCCATAGGCTGCGCTGACTGCTTACCATTAGGCAGGCCGTAAGCTTGTTTGCCACCTTTGTGGTATAAAAAAAGAATATTTCGCCCAGAAATACGTTCAGCGTCGTGTTCCAATTCCACACTGAACTATGTTGATACAAACCCAAGTATTGCAAGTACGGTTACAACATAAATCATGGCAGTAAGAGCTAACCACGTCAGGGCACGCGATGGTAAATATTCGCGAGCCATTTTACGGGTTTCCCTACCTGAGGTTGGGCCTTGGCAAGGCTCTGGGGGGCTCCAAGTTATAGGCAATGAGTTTATTTAACAATTGTTTATCATCAGATACTTTGTAATGGTTACGATTGAGGAGTGAATGGAGAAAAAAAATTGTTTCTCTATTTCTTAGGCAAGTGAAACAAAATGATTCCTCCACAAAGTTCAATATCTCACTGTCCCCCTGACATGCAGACAGATATCTTTACTGCGTTTAAGTAGTTATAGCAACTTCAATTGACTGGGGACGGCAGTTAAATGTTTTGAAATTGTCAGCTAAAGTGGTGTTTAACTTGCCTCAGAAGTTTACAACAACTATGTAATATGTTTCAAGAAATATGGGATTGAATAATGTCAGATTAGGGTCTCATGTCCGCTAATTTAGCAACGATCGATTGAATTGTAATTGGATCGCAATCGCAGCTGAATGTCAGTTTGACATGTATTTGGTATTCATCTGTTACTATGGCCTCGATTGAATTGAAATTGGATCGGTTTGGTTAGGTTAGGTTAGGTACTGACACGTTTTTGGTATTCTGCAACGATTAAACTGCCATTGCGCTGCGATTGCGATGCAATTACTATTATTATTATCGTAGTAAATTAGCGGACTTGAGGCCCTGATCAAACAACCGGTTCGGCTTTATGGTTGTGTGCAATTGTCTTTTTCATATAGAAAATAGTCAAGTATTTGACTGCCGTTGTTGTTACTGTGAGGACTAAGATGAAATGCCCCATGCATGTAATTTCACCTGTACCTATCTAACCTAGCTTCAAAACAACGCAAGCATTGCAATATTAGGTCAACGGACTTTAGTTTATGCGACTCCCGGACACCGACCGTCCGTCCCGGGCCCCTCACTACAAGCTCCTTCCATTTGTCCGGGATCCCGGGGGGATTCCCGGAAAAACGCGAAACGCTCCACGGCGCCTGCGATTATTCGGGTAGCAATTTTATGTATGTCCCTTTCTTGGCTATCTGTCATAAGTTCCCTTTTCAGATCTCGCGCGCGTTTAGACTATGTCTTTAAGCAGCAGTCGCTCCACTGTAATTACAGACATGACATGACAGGTTGCAGATGTCCTGGACGACGGTGGCCACTTTCCATCAGGTGGATCGTCCGTCCGTGTGCCTCCCTATACAATAAACACATCTTCACACATCTTCGGCCGCATCGTCACTTACCACCAGGTGAGATGGCGGTCAAATGCATGGGAAGTCTAAAAAAAAAAAAATTACAGGCATCCAATGAATGCATGCATGCTGCATCATTGGCCGCATCGTCGTTTACCACCAGTTGACATGACATGGCGGCCAAATGTCTGAACAGCCCAAAAAAAAAATTACCCGATCTGCCAAACACTAGATTATGGTCAATGGCGGACCCCGGGCCCTCACGCAAGACCACAACTAGAACAAAAGTCAAGATGCGTTCCTGCACAAGGTTCTCGAGTCCACCTTCGGACCACCAGAGTAACGTGTTATAGAGGTGGGCAACGCATTGGCCATAGTCTCGGTGTTGCTAATGTCTATAGGCAGTGGTGACCACTTTCCATCAGGTGGCCCGCTTGCCTGTTTGCCTATCGTATAACATAAAAAAAAAAAAAAACTCGGCTTGGACAGTCGAAAACGTATCGACAAGCTGATCATCATTGAGCCTGCGATGCTAACAGAAACACTCCGGCCAGTCAGCGTAGCGTAGAGTGTCAGCAATCAGTTAGCTAGACAGCACTGTCTATCGGAGGGCGTAGAGGGCGCTCACGTAGTCTTGATACTTGAGAAATACGGATGACAGGTCATTGTAAAATGTTAATAGAGACATTTACAGATATGTAAACAAAACGGAATTTTAAAAGAAATCCCATTCCCTCAATATTGATTTTAGAAGGATATTTCAGAAACTTAAGCGTCAAAATTGTCTGAATATATTACATTGTAAACTATCTATTATTCAGTTTGCTCTGTAAGCCTTACTTATTTAAGATTAACGATGTAATGTAATTGCAATGACTGTTTGTAGCCAAAATAAAATGAAAAATTATAATGTTCAAGCGTAAAGTTTTGCCATAAGGCGAGCCGATGTTTATTTTAGAACCCAGCTTTTACCTACGGCTTAGGTAGGTAGGAATATTTATTTATTATTTATTTATTTAATATACATAACTCAGAAAAGAGTCATTGGTACATGACCGCAATGGGACTTGAACCCGGTACCTCTCGCTTTCGAGTCAGATACCTTAACCGCTCGGCCACCGACGCTCCTCGTCCTGTCCCATAAGTAGTTAGAAAAAAAATATACCAGGCAACACATTAAAAAACTTGGTAAATAAAAATGAAGTATCAAGTCGTCAGCAACCCCGTACGCAAACTATTGACAAATGGTTGTCACATACCGGAGTGGTGACGGCGGTGCCGGTCGCTCCAGCGCGGGGGAAGCGTCGCTCTGTCTGTCCTCCCATGAATAGGCTGTTATAACCGGATTTAAGCGGATCAATCGACGGATATCAGTACCGGGTGCATGATTCACTGTTTGCAGATTATTTTATCTATTTATTGCATAAAAATAGTGTGTTTCCTTTGGACTATGACATGGGATCGTTTAAGAGATATATTAGTGCTCTCTTCAGAGGCCGGCAACGCATTGGCAGCGCCCCTGGTGTTGCTGATTCCATAGGCGGCGGTTACCACTTTCCACAAGGTGAACCGCTTGCCTTTCTGTACTGCCGTATAATATAAACAAAAAAAAAGCAATTAAATATAGAGAAAAGTTGGGTCGGTTACTTACTGAGATGTAATCGGGTTCACAAAAGCTTTTGAAACTATTGTGTCTCCGCCTATCTGTGCGCGCATCACGCAAAAACCGCTGAACGGATTTTGATGTGGTTTACACATTTTTGTAGCTTATGGTCCAACTTATAATATAAGCCATTTTTCATCCAATTCGGGTGGATAAACCCAGAGACACGACTTGACCTCTCCGTAGTACTAGCATTCTTACACTGGGAGGTTTTTTGAATTAGTTGCTAAAAGATATTGTATTGTCCCTGTGATGGGAAAGTTAGCGACCTTCATTACTGAGAATTTTTGCTCTGTGGTTGCCGCCAAAGACGAAAGAAACTCGTGCGGTTCGCGCGCACTATGACACCTCACAGTCACGTTTCGAAATACGAGTGCAAATATCTACTTCATCAATATCCATCCCAACTAAAACAATCCGAAAAACTACAACTTTACCCATTGTATCACAAGCAAAACTACCGCCACAAAATGGCCGCCGAGAAATAGAGGCCCTCAGCCTGGATATATGGCGTATCGGATAATGTATTCGCGGATAACAGCTAATGATATTGATATTTACGAGGCAGACTCTAGCAGTGTGTTTAGAAGCCAACTGGGACTGCTCTCGGGATAAATCTTCGGATTTCAGGGCTCTTGTGTGTGTGCTGTTTCGTCTATGAATATTTTCCTTTGCAACCTCTGATGGAAAGAGTCTGTAGTCGTAAAAATAAATGATAAATAAATATGCTAGGACAAATTCAAACAGCGCCATCTAGCACCAAAGTAAGCAAAGCTTGTGTGTTTAAATACATACTTATTATATCGGCAATTTCTTGGTAGATTTTAGAAGGTCACACTTTAGCTACCTATTCAACTGAGAGTCAATTACGAGTTTGTTATCGCTATTGATAAAAGTTGTTGATATAAATAGCTGTTTGATCGTTGTAAATTAGGAACGAATAAATAAAAATAAATTTATAAATATGCTTGGACTATTTCACACAGCGCCATCTAGTCCCAAAGTAGGCAAAGCTTGTGTATGGGTGCTAGACAACTGATAACTCTGTAGTGCCTCTCAACAAGTAGGTCTTAAAATGAACATGGACAAGACGAAAATATGTCGAATGTCCATGTTGTGCCTACTCCAGTGACAGTTGGAGGCACTCCACTTGAAGTTGTTGAATAAAGTTGTTGTATACATACCTAGGACAAATAGTCCAGCTAGGTAGGTCCAATTTCGAGAAAGAGGTCAATCGACGAATCCAACTCGGTTGGGCAGCGTTCGGGAAGCTACACCACATATTTTCGTCCCAACCACCGCAGTGTCTCAAGAGGAAGGTCTTTGACCAATGTGTGTTGCCAGTGATGACTTACGGAACTGAAACATGGCCGCTCACTGTGGGCCTTATAGGAAGCTCACTGTTACCCAAAGAGCAATGGAAAAAGCTATGCTCGGAGTTTCTTTGCGCGATCAAATCAGAAATGAGGAGATCCGCAAGCGAACAAAGGTCACCGACATAGCTTTAAGGATTGCCAGACTGAAGTGGCAGTGGGTAGGGAGCATAGCTCGAAGAACAGATGGCCGATGGGGCAGTAAAGTTCTCAAGTGGCGACTACGTACCGGAAGACGCAGCATGGGTAGGCCTCCCACAAGATGGACCGACGACCTGGTAAGGATCGCAGGTACCAGCTGGATGCGGACAGCACAGGACCGGCCTTTGTGGAGATCTCTGGGGGAGGCCTATGCCCAGCAGTGGGCGTCTTCTGGCTGATATGATGTACACTTGATGGTGGGTGCAGACGGACAGATTTTTCCGTCGGTTACGTAATATTGTTAACCCCTGACGAAAATACGGGTGTTATTAGCTTGACGTGTGATTGTCTATCTGTAGTTCTGTGTATATGTGGAGGTGTGTGTGGCTTCGTAGAGCCCTAACGGATGGACCGAGTTGGAATCTCCGAGTTGATCGTGATATGTACGTCTGGGGCTTCCCCTTGCAACGCTTCAATTCACTCCTGCCATAAGCATCTTGGCGTTAATGTCCCGGTTGTGATCTCGCGCAACGAGGGCCCGGGATCCGCCTTGACCGTGATCCAGGATTTGGCAGGTCAGCTAATTACAGTGGAGCGACTGCCATCTGTAAGAGCTCACCGTTTCAGTTCACTCCTGCCATAAATTAGGTAATGCTCAAAAGTGGGAAGTATGAAAGCTCAGGACTTCATATTTCAGGCGTTTAAGGTCGAGACGTTGGGCTCTGACGCTTAAAAGCATTAAGCAAAAGGCAAATGGACACCAGAGGTGATGGATGGACACCAGCTCTCCGCTGGCCCATTCCTCAGCCACAGGATACGCGAGGATACCATCCAACGAGACAACGCAGCTAGCTATCCGGGGGACAGCGGTGTGGATGAATATTTTAGTATTTGTGTTTATTTTCACTTTCTTCTTCTTATTTATTTCTTATTTTCTTAAGGACTTTGTAAATATTTTGTCTGTAACTTAATAAATTATTTAGTTACAGTATTTCGAACCATCATGCAGCAAAAGCCCGCGCCCGTATGTTCCCACTCCAACAACGACAGCAACAACAACGAGGCATTTGTCCCCAATCGGGCAACGACAAGGCAGGGCCTAATTCAGGGACAGGAATTGGGCCAAATCGATTGTCCCTAATTGACTGTAGGGCTATATCAATAGACGAGTCGTTAAAAAGTTTTTGGGGGGTTCAGTTGTCGATTAGGTGGAATTGTTTTGGGTAAGGGACGGTGTCCGGCAGAGTACAATAGTTCAAATTCATCATTTCAATTTCTGCTCCGGGATTGAACCAGGGGTAGGGTAGGGTAGGGCTGGGGTAGTACACCACGCGAACAAAGTCGCGCCGGTCCAGCAACAATGCTTGAATTGTTGTGTCCCGGTGTAAAGGATAAGATAGCCAGTGCAATTACAGACATGAGGCATTTCATCTTAGTCCTAACAGTCCTGGCGACCTGAATGGTTCAGTGGTCAACATGCCGGCATGCCACGCAAGAGGTCCCGGGTTCGATTCCCGGCCAGGCAGAAATTGAAATGATGAATTTTAATTTCTGTTACGGGTCTGGGTGTTCTATGTATAATAAGTATGTATTTAAAAGTATATAAGTAGTTTATCAGTTATCTAGCACCCATAACACAAGCTTTGCTTACTTTGGGGCTAGATGGCGCTGTGTGAATTTTTCCACGATTATTTATTATTTATTATTAGTGGCAACGCAGCTGCGGTTCTGTTTTTTGTTGCCTGCAACGTAAATGCATGGATCGTAGTTATTATGGGCGACAGTTACCGCTTGCCATCAGGTGGGCGTCTGCTATTTGAAAGAGCAGACAGCCTACCTGAATTGAATGAAGAATTTTAATTTCTGTAACGGGTCTGGGTGTAGTATGTATTAAAAAAGTACTTATAGTAGTTTATCAGTTATCTAACACCCATAACACAAGCTTTGCTTACTTTGGGGCTACATGGCGCTGTGTGAATTTGTCCAAGCATATTTATGGTAACCACTGTATTCTTGTAAATGTGCAATAAACCGTTATTCCTTCATTTATTCGTATATATATATTTTATTTACAATTCCGCCCGATTTTAATCAAAATAACAACGAAACAGCCTACATAGAGCACTGTCGCCAGTAGAGACGCTATACCCGTAACAGTATACATTCAAAAAGTTGGCAGACCGCGGCCCCATTGCGGACAACGACTGGTGCTGCAACTAATTACTGGTACACTGCCGGACAGACATAGATGGACATGTTACTACCTACATTTTTTGTTCTGTATTTCATGTCTAGTTTATAGCGGTAAGCATATTAAATTTTTTTTGTGCTTCATGTTTAGAGCGGTAAGCATGTACTTATATTATTTTATTGACTAAATAGTTTGTGAAATGGGCTGTTGTCGGCAGCGTAGCATGTACTCATATTATTGAAGTGCAGTTTTACTTTCCTGTTTTATTTTATTTTGTTGCTACTAGCGAGAACCTGTAATTGGCTTATTGGTTGTAATATAATATTTATTATGTTTTATTTAGCTTAATCTAGCAGAGCTCGTATAGTCTAAAATGACGCGCCCCACTACTTAGTTAGTTGATTTCGATGTGTGAGTGCAAATATTGATAACGACACTTCATCTGTGTGGGAGCCAATGAACGACGCGTGCTCCTACGTTTGAATCTCACCGGCAACTGAATGACCAATTACAACGGCATTTGTATATGTATTGCGTCCATATTTTAAACTTGCTTGTGTGCGTTAATGCGATAGTGGGGCGCGTCATTTTAGATTAGACGAGCTCTACCCTAGGCCACCAATACTCCCACACTATTGTGGGAACTTCATTAGGTTCAGTCACCCTTTTTGTTTAGCGGCTTTTCCATTAGCTTATGAAACTCCATGAATGACTTTGAAGAAATTTACACGATATATCTCGATGTTGGCATGTCTGATGATGTCATTCGACACACCGTGAGTACGCGAGCGCTCGCTGCACGTTTGCTAACAGATACAATAAGCTTTCTGTGTTTAGTATAGAAACCAAAATTGCATAAACATCTGAGATAAACTAAGCAAAAATCGTGTACATATGTGTGTGCTCTTACTATGGCCACGTAGCGTCAATACATAGTAAAAAACAAAGTCGCTTCCCGCCGTCTGTCCCTATAATCTACATACGCTTAGATCAATATTCAATACTTTTTGTTTCATAAGATCTTTTAAACTACGCAACGGATTTAAATACGGTTTTCAACAATAGATAAGAGTGTTTCAAGAGGAAGATTTATAAGCAAGACAAAAAGGGTAGGTAGGGGTTAAGTAGGTGTACACGAACGAAGTCGCGCCGGTTCCACTAGTACTGTTTATGCCAAATGTAATAATAGCCTTCCTAGCCGCTATCGGCTACAGCGACTGCAGCGACGGCATTAATGAAGGCGTCAATAGGCTTCTGTCCACATAAAGTTGTCCGCAACTGTACACTCTCAGACATTAAGCGCACGCTCTCATATTACACTTGCGTTTAGTTTTATCACTTCTTCACCGCCTGTCGTATTTGTAGTGCTTAACTAGTTTTGTTTTGTGGCTTCGGTCGCTAATACGATGAATGGTAAACATTATACCCCAGATGACAAATTGCAGTTGAAAGGTAGCTGATGCACATATATAATACTAGCTGACCCGGCAAACGTTGTTTTGCCATATAAATAAATATATACACCTACACCTACCCTACACCTACCCCTACCCTACACCTACCCTACACCTACCCTACACCTACGTCTAAAAAATAAAAAATAAAATTAAGGGGTGGACTACCCCTAATATTTAGGGGGATGAAAAATAGATGTTGGCCGATTCTCATAGATACCGGATAAGCACAAAAAATTTCATCAAAATCGGTCAAGCCGTTTCGGAGGAGTATGGCAACGAAAACTGTGACACGAGAATTTTATATATTAGATAATATAGCGTTCCGGCTCTGCCTGGCATTGTCGAGCACGGTTCGGTTGGCGAGGGATACGTTTATCTACGGCCATAGGGCGGTCAGCGTGTCACTGTGTGTTTCCTTCCTGCTTTCTTACCTCTCTCCTTTTTGACGATTGAAAGAGATATTTAATGTCCTAATCAATAAAGAAATTTTGAATTTTTGAATTTTTTTGACATGTTGGCGGGAAATAGTATCCGAGCGAAGGTCAATTTCTGGCCGAAGCTAAAGCCGATTAAAACAACCCTCGACACAACCAACTCAGCGACATCAATCCATAGCGTCTTGGGCCTCCCGCGGGATCCCTTTCATGATACCAACAGATGCAACACATGCCCTGGGAAAGTACCTTACAGAATATTGCAGCTAAACAATACTCTTTTAAATAGTATTGTGTTTCTGCCGGTGAGTAAGGTTTCCAGTGCTCCATAGGGTGGAGATTTGAGTAACCGTGGCTTTGGCAGTGCATTTGCCTTTTTGCCGCCAGAGTAATGTGTTACAGAGGTGGGCAATGCATCGGCGATACTCTTGGTGTTGCTAATGTCTATAGGCAGTGGTGACTACTTTCCATCAGGTGGCCCGCTTGCCTGTATGCCTACCGTATGACATAAAAAAATGCAAGGTTGTGCAAAAGCTAATACCCAAGTGTTTCCTTTGGACTATGACATTAGATGGTTCAAGAGGTATATTAGAGGTCTCCTTAGAGCATTAGTGACTCCCCTGGTGTTGCTGATGTCCTGATAGGCGGCGGTGACCACGCACCATCAGGTGGCCCGCTTGCCTGTTTGTCTGCCGTATTGCATAAAAAAGAAATAATGAAACATACGAATAATAATTAATTCCGTATGATGCAATAAATAAGTGAGACAGCGATTATAGTATATGTTTTCATTCTGCAGCTAACTGTACATATGGCTTCACCGTCGTCGCATCATTAGGTACAACCCGAAATGGATTTCTACCAAGAATTAATATCACTTCGTCTAGAGTGCAGGGATGTATTCAGAGCACAAATTTATATGTTTATTTATTTCGATAACCAACACCATATTACATAGTAATAACTACAACCATAACTACAGTGAGCCATTATAGCCATAATATGACAGTCCTGCACGCACTGGGCATCCTTGATTGGCAGGAGATGGCGCAGGATGGGAAGAGGTGGCGATCTCTGGTGTCAGAGGCCAAGATTCACTTTGGGTCGCTGAGCCAGCGCAGTAAGTACATAATATTACAGTCAGTCCACAATTTTATGACAGATTACAAACTGACAACGTTAGATTATTATAAACTTACGGTTTTTACACTCTTGCGGTGACATTAACGTTTTACTAGTTGGTCCGTCACGACTTAGGTCGCATGTTGTCCTACCCTATAAACCTTCCTCTTGAATCGAGATGGTTTAAATCCTTCCTCATTCTAACTATTGTTGAAAACCGCATGAAATTCCGTTCAGTCGTTTTTGAGTTTATCGCGAACAGACAGATGCGGCGTGGGACTTTGTTTTATAATATGTAGTGAAACCATCAAGATGGCAAAGCGGCCTGTAAATAACTCAGAAAAGGCATTGGTACATGGCGGCAGCGTAATTCGAATCCGGTACCTCTCGCGTAAGAGTCGGAATACCTTAACCACTAAGATACAGACGCTGCAACTGTAGCGGATCTGCTATGTGCTAAAGGAAAAGAACACTCATTTCCGTCTTCGAACAAGTCCGACCCCCTATTAAAAGCTCTATTAGACATAACCCATCGTATAAAATACTACATAATAAAACTACTCTTAGTCCGTCCCTGCACTGCGTTTACGGCACCCAGACCGCATCCAGCTGTCTGAAAGGGCCTTAAATGCATTTACTTGAGACGTCCCAGGTCTTCCAGCTCTCAGTCGTTTGTAAGTGCGTGGGTAAATTAGGTTAGGTTATGGGCCTGGAATACTTGGAGTCTGGTCTAGGGATTCTGTGGGGAATTGGGGACCTAGGTTTCGAAATCGATGCATAGATTGAGTTCTGAAGCGAATGGAGTACACTTTTCTTTTTCTAGTTTGGATTCTAAGTAGAAAAAACACCCATGGCAGTTTCGCTTTTATCAACATTAAAGTCACTTACCTTTTTGTTGATTATAATGTGTTTTCTATCGCTACAAAGTGGAAATTTTCTTGTACTCGATAATGTAGGATAACCGCCGTCATCCTTATAGTCTGAATAAATAAAATTAATATTGTTGTTTGAGGTTATTGTGCTTAGATTACCGTTGTGACAATGAACGGAGGAGTTATGTAAACTTTACGTACCATTGCCCTTTAAACATTCCTTTTAAATTTCATGAAATTGTGGAAATTATATAGGCAGCGTCTATTTAGTAAGTTTCTTAAATTAAGATAAAGAAATGCCTCATATTTTAATTTTTTTAATTTAGCCTCATTATTTAACACGACGTGTGGTGTCCAGCAGGGTAGAATAGCAACAACCCCTTACACTCGTGGGTGTCGTACAAGGCGACTAACGTTTTCGAGGCAAAAGATCTAGAGTCTCCGTTAGCTGGGAAATGGGCAGCAGCGTTTTCCATTGTCAAATTTATAACAGTGCGATCTCCAACCCGCCTGCCAAGCGTGGAGATTATAGCAATTGCCTCCCCTTTCGTGGGAGAGGCCCTTAGTCCTACGGTGGACTGTTATGGGCTGTGATGGTGAATTGCTTAAAAAGCTAGCCTTTTAATTAAGCGACTAATTTACTCATCCGGCTGCGAAATGTATAAGAGAAGAAGAGTAATAGTACTATTATTAGTACTTTGTTTTTTTATACCTAATTATCGTGTCATGGTGTCTTTGTGCAATAAATATTTTCTTTCTTTCTTTCGTTAGTAGACGTTTGCAATGCCAGGAGTATCACTAGCGCGTTGCCGACCCCGTAAAAACCTTTTCACACCCTTCCTTGAAGAACCCCTTATTATCACAGTCTCCAGGGAAGAGTTCTTTCCAGGGCCTACGTTTTCCTGGTAAACTGAGGACCGATTTGGTTAAGGTGTTCGGTGGATTTTATGTGGGAACTTGGCTTACGTTTCACTTTCCCATGTTACTTATTTTAATACTAGCCTAGTTTAACTATGGAAGAAAAATGAAAATTATTTTTGAAAAAAAAAAACAGCTCATTAGACGGGACTTGGACGCGACGTACCTTTTATATTTGATTTCCCGACGTAATATAATAATATGTGTAAAGAAGTTTTGTTTGAAACAAATAAAAAACAGCTCGTCAACAATAATTATTTTTTTCCAAAGTAAGGGTTTTTTTCGCCTACCTCCGCTTTAGAAGCACTTGTGTTTTTAGTTGGCTCTTGAATCTTTCTGCGTTTTTAATTACTTGTTTTGGGTTTTTAACTGTAATTGTTTTGAAATTGTGCTTAGGACAGTTCAATTATTGGGGGAAAGTGTTATCCACGATAAAAATTGTGTTTTTAGTGAATAGTTGTGTCACGAACTTCTAACCTCAATCTCGCGAGTGCTAAAAATCATACAAAATGGCTTGTTGCTTCAAGTGTGTCAAACAAATACCGGCTAATGATGATAAAAATCCTAAGATTGTCTGTTTTGGGTGCGAAAGGCAGATTTGTGTGAAGTGCAGTGGTTTATTAGCCACGGAAATAAGAGTGATCCAGTTACAGGCACCTACCCTCAAGTACCTGTGCCCGGAATGTGAACTCGGTGTTCGTCAACTCCCAGCGCTTAGAAAGACTGTCTCGGAACTCAAGTTTGAACTCGATAACCTCAAAAAGCAGAGAATGCAAACACTCAATGTTGAGATGGTACTGAGTGAAATGGAGGACAGGAACAGACGATCCTGCAATGTAATTTTGTTTGAAATTCCTGAAAAGCAAAATATGGATCCAAATGCAACAGTGGACGATCAAAGGGGACATGATTTGGGGTTGGTAAAATCGGCGCTGGCAAGTATTCCAAACTGCGAAACACCTGTGGCTGTTGTCCGCTTGGGAAAGCCACATATTGGTGCAGGTTCGAAGCCCCGGCCTATTAAGATAGTATTTAAAGACAAAAAATCTGCTTTGAATGTGCTTAAAAATGGTAAGCGTCTACCCTCGGGATTGAAAGCTAGGAATGACCTCACACCTGCTCAAAGGGACTACCTTCAAAACCTGAGGCAAGAATTGCAGCAGAGATCTGATCAGGGTGAGACTGATCTGATTATTAAATATGTTAATAACTCGCCAAAAATAATAAAAGGTATAGATCTTCCAAAAAAGTAGCTGGCAACTTAACTGAACTCACGTTTTTCTACACGAACCTCGCATCCCTAATGGCCAAACGAGATTTATTGCTTATAGAAATTAACAAGTTACAACCGACATGTGTGATGATTACTGAAACCCACTTGAAACCAGAAATAAAAAATAGTTTAATAGATATCAGAGGCTACACACTGTTTAGACAGGACCGTGCTACAGGTAAGGGCTGGGGAGGAGTTGCTATTTACGTGGCTCACACACACCAAGATACTCCAATACAAGTTACCCCTCATGCATCCTACAACGTGCCCAGCGTGGAGGCCCTCTGGTTGGATCTCAGGTATGGTGATATTACATTTTTAATTGCTGCTGTGTACCGTCCCACTACGTACACTTTTGAACATACCGACAGGATGTTATTTGACACAATATTGGATGCATCAAGCTCTGGTCAACCAGTTTTTATTATGGGTGATTTCAACCTGCCGGACATACAGTGGCCCATAACCAAACTAGATGGGTACAATCTGCTGCATAGCAGATTTGTTGATATGTTCATTGATAGCAATTTGTATCAGTTGGTTACACAAATAACGCGAAAAAGAAATGATCAGGAATCCTTACTAGATTTGATATTATGTAACGATGAAAACTTATGTACTAAGGTTGAATATTTCCCCAATATAGGGAAAAGTGATCATTTGGTGCTACTAGCAACACTTCAGTTCCAGCGACAGAATCCTCATTCTAACAACATGAGATCTGTCCCTCGCCATAATTTTTATAAGGCAGACTACACAGTGGTGTCACAAGCTTTTGATGAAAAACTTACAGATTTATCTATTTCAAGTAGTGTTGAGCAGACTTGGACTGAATTTAGACACTGTATCGACACAATTATTCATAACACAATTCCGCTTCATAGGCCAAGTAAAATAAAAAATAAGAATAAACCATGGATAAATAAATCTATAGTAAAAATGACCCAGGAAAAAATGAAATTATGGAGAGTCTATCAATTAAACCCTACTTCGGATAACTATATAAAATACAGAAAATTAAATAATTATATAATCAGTGCTGTCAAGGCAGCTAGAAAGCATTATGAAAGTAATATAATCAACAGTGGGCCCAAGTCTTTTTATAGTTATGTAAGGCAGCAAATATCTTCCAAAGTGTCAGTTCCACCTTCCCTGAGAGATGATAAACTTAATATTATTAATGACTCATATGAAGTGGCTAATATCTTTGCTGAACAGTTTGAGAGATCATACGTGAATGAACCTTCCCATTTATCACTACCGCATCTTAATGTGCCAAGGGTTGAGGCATCCATAGAGGACATCGTCTTCACCCCTGAAATTGTGTCAAAGACACTGCAATCCTTTAATGACTGCACATCCATGGGACCTGATGGTATCCCAGCTGTTTTGCTCAAGAGATGTTCAAAGACATTATGCAATCAATTGTCCACCATAATGACGCAGTCTTTTGAAAATGGAAAGTTACCTTCTGACTGGAAGGAAGCGATAGTCACTCCCATTTACAAGAAAGGTGATAAGCTTTGTGCTGCCAATTACCGGCCTATCAGCTTAACCTGCCTATCATGCAAAACTATGGAGAAAGTAATAGCAAAGGAAATGCGTGATTTTCTTTCCCGGGAGAATGTTTTGATTGATGAGCAGCATGGTTTCATCCCAAGAAGATCGACCACCACAAACCTGCTTCTTTGCCTTGACACTTGGACTAAGAATTGGGACACAGGCCAGCCAACTGATGTTATATACTTGGACTATGAAAAAGCTTTTGATCGTGTTCCCATAAAAAGACTTATAAATAAGCTCGAGCATTTTGGTGTACGTGGCAAACTATTGGTGTGGTTGACTGATTTCCTGACAAATAGGTGCTTCAGGGTGAGAGTTGGTGAGGCATTCTCTGATCAGTATCCCGTCCTAAGTGGTGTGCCACAAGGTTCGGTACTTGGCCCAATTTTGTTTGGGCTCTACTTAACAGACCTCAAGCAGATAATTAAGTCCCTGTTATCACTGTTCGCCGATGATACCAAGATATTGGGTAACCCACTGGTGAGTCACAACATTATTCAGGGTGACTTGGATCGTATTGCTGAATGGACACAAGATTGGCTCCTGACACTGAATTCGAGTAAATGCACTGTACTCCATATAGGTAACAATAACCCTCACATGTCATACACTATCAATGGTGTCAACCTCCAAGCAGTTACATCTCAGCGGGACCTCGGTCTAACAGTGACACATAACCTGAAATGGGACGTCCACATTCTGGGAATTGTTAAAAGTGCCAACTCTCTTCTATATATGATTAGAAAAGCCTTCGGAAACATTGATATGACCTTATTCCTCCGACTATACAAAACCTATGTGCGGCCTCTTCTGGAGTATGGTTTTCAGATGTGGAATCCTTATTTCAAAAAGGACATACAGTGTTTGGAAAAAGTGCAGAGAAGAGCTACGCGTATGGTGACATCTCTGCGTGGCAAATCATATGAAGAACGCTTGAAGGTGCTGGGATTGACGACGCTGGAGGAGCGTAGACAGCGAGGAGACCTTATAGAAACCTACAAGATCTTGCATGGCCATTATGATGTTCAGCTTGAGCACATATATACTATGAAGCCTAATACAAACCGTTCAATAAGAGGACACTCTTTGCAACTGCTGCGATCGCCAAGTGTCTCCAACCCCAGACACAACTTTCTGCCGAATCGTGTGGTATGCGCGTGGAACAAGTTACCAGAACATGTGATAAGTGCGCCGTCTGTCAATGCCTTCAAGAACAGACTGGACAGCCTAAAAAAGTGACTGACACAAGTGCTAGTGAAGTGCACGCATCAGCTTCATGCTGCTAGTGCATCAACAACTAATAATAATAATAATAATAATAATAATAACCTAACCGAGCGGAAAACGTCGCAACACCCAAGTTCATACAAATATTTCTAAAACTGTTAAACCTTCTGTACCTTCTTCTAAGCCTAAAACTAAACCTCTGTTTGCGGCTATATGGCAGGCATTTCTGAAGGTTGTCATATAGGTAAATCATATTTCGGCGGCCCGAAACCAGGCAGAAACTGAAGGTTTTGCCGAAGGTGTTTTTTTTACATAAATATATTGCAAGCATTTTTTTTTATAATCTCTTGTGCAATTTCTAGAGACGGTTTGAATTACCTTTCTATATTATACAGTCAATATAAACCTTCAATTTTAAAGTTATAAAATCATTTATATTTCTACTAGTGTCTACCTTTATACTTGAATAAATATTATCTTTTACCCCTACCTACCCTTTTTTTGCTACTTTTAAACCTTCCTCTTGAATCACTGTATCTATTGTTGAAAACCGCATTAAAATCTGTTTCGTAGTTTAAAATATCTAAGCGTACATAGATACCGACAGCGGGAAGCGACTTTATTTCATTTTTTTTTATGTCATACGGTAGGCAAACAGGCAAGCGGGCCACCTGATGGAAAGTGGTCACCACTGCCTATAGACATTAGCAACACCAAGAGTATCGCCAATGCGTTGCCCACCTCTATAACACGTTGCTCTGGCAGCAAAAGGCAAATGCCACTGCACTGCCAAAGCCACGGTTCCCCAAATCCCCACCCCATGGAGCACTGGAAACCTTACTCACCGTTTACTTATATGTATAGATTCATATTATTAATTGTAGCTTGTAGCCAATCTTGAACAAAGTTTCTTAGAGCTTTTAAGCCTTCAGCTTTAGCTTTGGCTGAATCTAGTGGCGATAGCCGATTAAGCAGTTTCTTACGGAAACTGACATTCAATCGGACACTGATCACCATATTCTGAACGCAAGAAACCTCTTGCTAAAGTCAAACGCATGCCTATTTCCGAACGAAGCCATCCACGCCCCACCATTCCCACAGAGATCCGGGGAAAACTCCTTGTTGTGGCACGAAAATAGCATAATGACTGTGCATTATTTGTAGGAAACAAAGGGGAAAATAGGACAGGGCACCGACACTGGAATGGAATGGAATTGAAAGAGAATTATAAAGCAAACTGTGTTTGTTGACGTCAAACGTTGACGTGGACTGCGGTGGGTTATTTCGTGGTTTATGTTCGTCGTAGAGTAGGTGGGGTTGAGTATTATAGTCGATATCAACCTATAATCGTACTGGTAAATCAGGCATCCTTTTCAGACATTTCAGCCTATTCTAAACTGTATGAAAGATTCGACGAAACTTATCAAAGAGGGTGTGTAATCTTGGCGTTAATGTCCAGCCTTGACCATGAGCCAGGATTTGGCAGATCGTAGTGGACCAACCAAGTGCCATGTGACCCTGACGCTGTTAGGGGAACCTGACCAGATAGGATCATGGTTACACATTCAGTCGCCTGAATGTGCAGGTTTCATGCACGATGTTTTCCCTCACAGTAAGAGCATCGGTTAGTATTCAACTAATGTACATAACTTAGAAAACAGTCATTGGTACATGGCTGGAGTGGGCTTCGAACACGATACCTCTCGCTTACGAATCGGATACCTTAACCACTCGGCTACCGACGCGTCGCTCCAAAATTATCTTTCTATTACTAACATGAAAAATAATTATCATATAGACAAACATAGTATCCCAATCTGTACAACATTGACCTGGGTTTTACTCAGCTTTAAACCATTTTCCAACGAATTCCGACTTAAAATCCACCAGAGAACTTATCTGTGTTGAAAAGTACCCACATAAAACTAATAGGCACCGTGTAGATAAGTAAAAAAGGCGGTATGTCATATCTTGTAGGAAGCCATATGCTTTTAGTAACCTATAAAATGACATGGCTGCCTAGACAGCGTGTTATTTGTTTTATAGCCCGAACTAGGTCTCACAGAGCCGCTAGACAAATAAAAGCCTGGATACCTAGACCTAGGCCATAACCGAGATGCGAACGTCTTGTTTATATTTCTCGTTTTACGGCCTTGGAATCTAGTGTTGTTTACTTTTTATTAGGGTGTTTGATACGATACTTAAATTCTTGAGAATATAATAATGGTGTTTTTTATAGTATGAGGCAAAAGCACCGCAGCCTATGGACGTTTGCAATACCAGGGTATTACTCACGCGCTGACAATACCGTAGAAACCTTTTCACAAATTTTTCCGTGTTGTGGCGTTTAGAGTGAAATTTTACATACATTAGAGGTAGCGGATGTCGGTTTCGAATCCCGACCGGGCATCGATTGAAATTACGAATTATAATTTCTGTTACGGGTGTCTGGGTGTTATGTGTATAATATGTATGAATTAAAAGATATATAAGTAGTTTATCAGTTGTCTAGTACCCATAACACAGGCTTTGCTTGCTTGGGGACTGTCCAAGCATATTTAATTAGCATAATGTATTTTCGTAAAATGTCAAAAAACATAAAAACTCAGTACATTGCCTCTTTATGTTACCGATGGTATTCGTCTCACAATAATCAACAAGCAACTTACATGGCCCCTCTGTTTGACTTTAGCAATGCATTCTACTCCGTCGAACTTGGTATCCTCGAGTTACCAGCTTGCTCTGATAATGCCATCCCATGGTTTGACGCCTAACTCCGTTAGCGACCGCAGTGTATAAAAAGGAAGAGTCGTCTTTAGAATGGCCCAGCCTTACACCCGGAGTACCGCAGGATTGTGTTTTGGGCCCACTGCTTTTTTCCGTCTTTATCGAGTAATCACGAAAGTGATACGGTTGACTAAAGTTTTATTTTAAACATTGATCTGTTTCTGAAGTCTTAGAAGAATCAATGCAGAGTAAGTCTTAGTGTATATGTCAAAATCTTTGCTATCCGTCTTTTTCTTTGCTGTGTAACTGTCAAAGAAACGGTGTTTGCCACTATCGCGATTTCATTTTGTTTTGATTCCAACATTCCCAGACCGATATCTTATCGTAGCTGGATATGATTAATCCGAATTAATCCGAATTAATTTAATCCGTTGTCTGAAGCCTGCATTCATGGACGGTGCCACATACGTGGGAGAACTGAGCGTACTATTATCAAGTGTGCACAGCTAGCACAAGTGTGCCCGCAATATGGCTCTCTATAGCTTTCTCTCGAAACTAAGACGAAAGAGATAGCAATACCTATGTCGCGCTTTTTCTCGCTTATCGCGCGCGAGAGCAACTTGTGCTAGGCCTACTGGTATTGTATCTATGCTTTTTTCTTGAATTAAAAGCGTACTATTATCAAGTCTGCGTGGCTTGCATAAATGTGCACACACGCGATAAGCGAGAAAATGCTATCTCTTTCATCTTAGGGCCTAATGACCTGAAATACAGGCTTTTTGCCTAGCTTAGGCATCAGTCTCCCACACTTATTATATCTAAGAAATTAGCATAATGTGAATTGTAAATTACTGGGAGTAAATAATCTTTATTTATTTTATTATTATTTATTGGGAAGGGAAACAAACGCTCTCTCGAGGCCGCGAGCTATGTCGCGGGCGCACTTGCGCTAGCCGTGCTTGTATTGTATGTTTTTTTATAAAAAAAGAGCTTACCACTCCCGCAGGTAACAAAACCGAACACCAAATAAACGCATCGGCCTATCCAAGTGTGTAACCTAATTCAGAGTGTGCAAAGGGCCTTAAATAAGGGCGCTCGCACCCGCGCCGCATACTAAACAGCCCAGGCGAACAATCTTCTAATCAGTGCGTACGTGCCTTTATGTCGGGGTAATTGATTTTGAATATGGCAACACAGAATTAGTTGCATTACGTATGTATGGGATATCTGGGTACGTGGAGGTTATATAATAATTGGGGTTTGGGGTAAATTTTGGGTCATTTTCTACCCACACGACATTGTAATAGGTAGGTGCTTAAGTACTTAGACTGCGAGGGCGCCGTAGGTTATCCTACGTCATCGAGTACAAGAAAAATTCCACTTTGTAGCGATAGTAGACGTTTAGGAGAGCCACACAACGTTGGTCAGCCCTAAAATATGACCAATATGGCTAAAAAAATATTATTAGTGACCCCAGCTTTACCTTTATTTGATAGTAGAACTCGTCTAAGCTGAAATGACGCGCCCCACTATCGCATTAACGCACACAAGCAAATTTAAAATATGGACGCAATACATATACAAATGCCGTTGTAATTGGTCATTCAGTTGCCGGTGAGACTCAACGTAGGAGCACGCGTCGTTCGATTGGAGCAGTCGACGCTCCCACACAGATGAAGTGTCGTTATTAATATTTGCATTTACACTTCGAAATCAACTAATTAAGTAGTGGGGCGCGTCATTTCAGCTTAGACAAGCTCTACCTAGTTATAACTAGTGTCATGTAAGAAGAGACTTGGCGGGTCACGTGGTTCGACTTGCGCAGTAGGCGATTACCTGCGCGAAATCCCCTCTGCTGCCATTTGACAAGTCTCTTCTTTCATGAAGCGGATTATACATAATTTACTCTTGTGCCTCACATCCCCTTGGCAGTTTCGCTTTTCAGCCATTTTAAAGTCAATTTTCTTTTTCCTGACTACAATGAGCTGAAAAGCGAAACTGCCAAGACTGCTTTTCATTCATTCATTGAAGACGATGTAAGGCCGACCGGTATTTTACCGTGTATAGTGCGGCCACAGTTCCCCAAATCCCCACCCTTTGGAGCACTGGAAACCTTACTCACCGGCAGAAACACAATACTATTTAAAAGAGTATTGTTTAGCTGCGGTATTCTGTAAGGTGGAGGTACTTCCCCAGTCGGGCGGCTCCTATTCGAACGGGATACCCCGCTATGCCTTACATCTCTTAAAACTAAAGAAAAAATATTAACAGAAGTTGTGTTCTACTCTTGAGATTTCATACAAACTTGTAATGTTGTGTGCATGATCTGTTGCAATCATAAACGGACTCTCCGAAACTGCGACATACCTGTAAAGAAACAGAGAAAATAATTAATAAAGTAAGTAAATATATAAAAGTAAAAGGATAAATATTTGGGTAAGTACTAATATCCCGATTAAGTTCATCATCATCATCATCATCTTGGCGTTAAATCCCGGTTGCGCTTCCGGGAACACGCGCGGACCCGGGGTCCCGTTTAAGTTCTGTGGTCTTAAGTCTTACTACTCCCTCTTTTATGTTCGGCCACCTGATGGAAAGCGGTCACCGCCGCCGTCATCAGTAACACTAGGGCAGTAATTTTAAAAATAAATCCCTACCAGCAGGCCTTCAAGTGTGTTGTATTTATTCCTTTTATGGGAAAGGAACACAAAATTAGTACTCCAGATGGCATACGCTGTTCTAAACCAGTGACACAGCCAATCAAACTCCCAACAACTCCACGTGAAGCCGTGAGTACTATTTCCGTGCGCCTATTGGCTGATGGGCACCGGAAATGACGCAGCAGCGCCGACTCCGGCCAATAGGGCGCCGTTTCCGGTGCACTGACATACATGGACTATGGAGTTGTGAATGCATGTTTTGAGAGAGAGATTTTGTAGGTGAAATAAGTCTGCATTTCGGACTTGATATTGTTTTAGCTGTTCGGGGTCGAGGCTTTGGGAGCGTGCGGCACTAACTCACAAAAGATTTTAATGAGATAATTAAAACACAAGTAGATACCACAAGTGACAGAACTAGAATAAGACTACGCTAAGTCAGAATCGCTTATTAAAAAGAAATATATGTGTGGCAATTTATGCCAAGGTATCCGTCATAGAACGTCATTCATAAAAGTCACAACAAACAATTTGATTTCTGCAGAATTGTTTATTTTCGTGAGTTATGCAAAATATTATTAAATAATGGGCAAAACAATTAAAAAGTAAGTGCGGGAGATAATTTTCAGCATGATTAATTTAGTCAAACTAAAAGTACGAGTTCAAACCAAATAACTGAATGTTTACAAGAAGGTCTGACAAGGACTGACATGGACAGATTATCCCAAGATTATTGACATATCCACATTTTATAATTTTTACTACTGTCACTGACTGACTTATCGTGGTTCTATTATACCCAACGAGGTAACGCAGCCAGCTTTCTGGGCACAATCCGGGATCTACGGGCCTATGCCACAGACAGACAGACAAACTTGTGACACCCCTCTTTTGCGTCGGAGGTTAATAATACAAGTGCTTGAGGTCTAATATATTTATTTATTTATTAAAACTTTATGCACTAAAGCTAAAGTAACCTTATCTACCAATAATATTTTATGTTTATTTATGTTCTATGATTATGACATGAATTAATTCTAAAGTGACGTTGTAATGCTGAAGATGAATGTATTTATTATTATAAACTATAATTATTAATGAAATTTAATTAGAATATGAGTCTGTGAAACTTCAAATAAATGATATTTAATTAAATTAAGTAACACAAAATATTTACAGTATAGCTTTTTTGGCCGCGATTTCATCCCGTGAGAACCACATTGAATATCGGGGGAAAGTATAGCCTATGTGACTCGCTGATAATGTAGCTTTCTGGTGAAATTTCTTTTAAATTGGTAAAGTAGTTGTTGAGTTTATTCATCACAAACACATAGTCAAATCTTTATAATATTAGTATAAATACAATGAAAACATACACTAAATATATATAAAATACAAAAAATTAAAAGAAGTCGTCTACACCGCCTTTCCCACAGTTTTAAATTTTAAAAGGTATTTTATAGTACCGTTGCATTCGAGCTCTCTTTTTTTAAAGGTATTTTATCGTACCGTTGCAGGAATGTCACGAGGTAACAGCTCAAATTGCTGTAACACGGGCAGTCCTGGACCGCCCCACTTAAAGTTAAATTAAAATGCCCAGACCCCTTTCGATTTATTCTAGATTAGCATGCCCGTTGCGGTCGCAGGCTACGACCTACATTTGAAATTGAGAAGGAATTATTTTTGTATTTTCTTGCTTGCCCGAATAAATGAGGTCGGTTCGGTTAAATAGACATTTTTGTTTATTTATCCTGGGTGGGACCAATTTTAAATGGAAATGTAAATGTGGATACTATTATTCTGGTTTTAATGCCTCGATTGGATAAGTCATAAGACGCGGGAGCGTAATTAACTCAAAACGCTAAACCTAAATTAAAAAAAAATTATCAATAATAAATTTCCGGTTGTGCTATCGCGCACGAGGGCCAGGGGTCCGCCTTGACCATGATCCAGAATTTGGAAGCTCAGGTAATTACAGTGGAGCGACTGCCATCTGATATCCGTGGCCATGCTACCAGGGGAACCTGACCAGATTGGATCATGGTTACACATCCAATCGCCTGAATGTGCAGGTTTCATCACAATGTTTTCCCTAACCGTAAGAGTATCGGTTAGATGAACTCAGGAAAGAATTGGTACATGGCCGCCGTGGGATTCGAACCTTACAAGTCGGACCCCGTAACCACTAGGCCACCGGTGCTCCTGGTAAACACACCAAAGGGTTGTTTAATCTTTGTATGGAAGCTCGTTTTTTATTCCCATGGTAAATTAACCGGGCTCGGACCAGAAAAGCCCTAAGTCCTGCAGTGCACTGTTAAGGACTGGGATGCTGAATATATTGAGCATAGATTGGTATCCAACGCGACATTCGCTACGAGAAAATGTCGTCAACCCTCACGCTAATTCGTTTATTAGAACAGAAATTTTTCACCTCGCCACACTCGTGGCGGGAGACAGTGTCTTAGGGTTGCCACTTAAATGAAAATAAATTGAAGTAATATTCTATGACAGAGACAAAATAAAAGGACAGGCTGGTCATTACGCAAGATTTACGGTTTAATATTTCTTCACATTTTTCTGAAAAAATAATTTCGAGCAATTGTCTAACAAATTTTTGCCTTATAACTCAGAATACTATAAATCAACTTTCTTTTAATCATCCTTTATATATTAACTAGACACTTGGTGGTAAATGACGATGCGGCCGAAGATAGAGCATGTCTAGGAACACTCTAGCCTTGAAGGCGTCTAGATTATAATGATCAGGGAACACACTCGCAGGCAACGTGTTCCATTCCCTAGCCGTACGATTTATAAAGGTTTAACCAAAGCGGCTCGTGCGGATAGCTGGAAGATTCACGACATAAGGATGAATAGTTCCGGACCGCGTCTCATGATTTTACACTTTTAGTAAAACGTATGCCCGAGGAACAGAAAAAATCTGTTCCGTGCTAATGCCATCAACTTTAAGCGACGCTTAAGTTGATATAAATTATTTTTAAAAAGAAAAAGCATTGCACCAACCCCAACCTTAAGTAATAACTAAACGCGTTAAGTTACTCATAACTTTATAACACCGATTTTGTGACGAGCATTTAGAAATCTCTTAAGGCGCCAATTTAGGTTAAGTGCAATCGTGCAGTACCGTAACAATTATATTTCTCACCCGGCAACCCTACAAGCCGAGTCGTACCCAGCCAATCGCGAACGAGTCAGTAATCCAATATCTCTAATCGACCATCCGACTGAGAGTATTTAGTTTTCACAACTGGCAACACCCAAGGGGCGGTAACATGGCGGAAACTATTAGGTTATGAAGCGCAAATCGTTCCAGTTTGTTTTGGGGAGATTTTAATATTAGCCTGCAATGATTTAAAAGTGAGTTTGTTGAATTAAGAGTAATAAGACCGAAAGCCTAGTCGGCGGACGTGCGGAGTTACGCTACTTGATCGAGTGCGTGACTTTTATGAATAAACATATTGAGTATTGAGTACATCCGTGGCAGCCTTGGCGTGAGAGATATCGCGGATAATATCGAAGAGGCTCGCCTTCGCTGCTCTGGTCACGTGTTGCGTAAGCCCCAGGGGTACGTGGAAAATAGCTGCCTAAACCTTCCGGTATCAGGAAAGAAGTCCCGCGGAAGGCCCAAGAAGCGATGGATTGACATCGCGGACCCTAGCAGAAGCCGGGACTGACCGCTCGGATGAATGATGATGACCGAAAGCCAAATGCTTGCTTTTTGCGTGCATCCTCTTCCATATGAATGAGATTTTATCGTGATACGCTCTTCTTGATCTCGGTCTTTCCCTTCCAACTTCCATTCATCACTTATAGGGGGTTCAATAAGGCCACATTAGCGTTTCATGTAGTAGTCTACTGGTAGTCTATTCTAGAGATGAAACGGATAGTGGTTTGGCCGCATACCGGATATCCGGCCAGTCTCTTAGCCGGATAACCGGATATCCGGCGGCCGGATTTTCGACTGAACTTAGTCTCTGAACAAGTTTGTGCAAGCTGTAATCGTGGGGTGAGACTTTAGACGACTGCATGTGTTTACGAGATTTCAAGTCTTCCTTCAATGAGAATAATTTGAACGTTTAACTGAACAATTCTTTCGACCTAGAAAGGATTCGTCGTTTCGAAATACGGGCTTACACATGCCCCCAGCATATCGGAGGATAAACGACATCGTATGTTACCTCTAGATATAGAGAAATTTGTATTTTTATCCAGTATAAACCTTGATTGACTTTGAAAAAATGTTATACTAAACAACACTTGTCAAAGCAACACACGACAGAAATGCGCATTTTTTACGCTGGTCAGCGGGTGTGTTGGGAAAAGTATGTATCTAATGTCCGCACTCGTGGAAGTTACAAAGTCACATAAATCCCAGAGAAAATTAGAGAACGCCGAATGCAATTGTATGGGCATATGCTCTGTCACCCCAAAGACCACTATGGTGCAAGTAGCCCTAAATTTGTCGACGACGACGCGCTGCCGCGGAAGGCCCCACGTGCCACCTGGCTGACGGCGGTCCAACAGGACCTGATGGATAATATCATTGACGCGGCTACTGCTTAGAGAAATGAAGGAAGCCGATGAGCAAAATCATTTTTATGGGATTTTCATAAACTTTTACTATCCGGTATCCGGCCGGATATTAACGCGCTATCCGGTATCCGGACGGATAGTAAAATAAGGCCGGGTAGGCTGGATACCGGATAGCAACCGGATATCCGTTTCATCTCTAGTCTATTCGTGACCATGACGCATGCAACCGCCTCTAAAGAGACCTCTAATATACCTCTTGAACGATCCCATGTTATAGTCCAAAGGAAACACATACTTCTTCTGCCACACCCAACCTTCGCATACATTCACTTACCTATTCATTCATTCAGATATTTCATTCCGTGTTCATTCAGTTTCTGTATAAACATGTGCCTATTAATAGTTCAATACCCAAAGGTTGCCTGGAAGTAATCGCTTCAAGCGATAACGCTGCTTGTTGCTTTCTCTGTTGCTACGGATACGTACCGACTGTATCCTGTATTTATGCAATGAAGTGTTCATTCATTTGTTCATTAATGTTGGAACGAAGCTGTCTTCTATCAACACTAAACAGCCAGACAGGCCTTTTTGGTGTTTACTCTATCGGTAATAGACAATTTAGGTTCAAACTAGCTTGAGTTTTGAACTCAAATCTAAAATATCTAACGTGATTTTAATTAAAGTAAACCTCTTCCATTTATTCACACAACGATGTGAATGACACTTAATTTCTGAATTAATGAAAAATAAAATCGCAGTCCGACCTGACCCCTATTCCAGTAGAAAAAAAAACCAACGACAATGAAAAATATCGTCATGCCAATTTTGTCTGTTTAGCGACCACTTATGTGTTAGGGTTCCGTGGATACTGCACAGGAGTTACAAATAGTTTTTGAGTCAGAAACATTTCTCCGACACAGGTTTCTCCGCCGAACGATTAGAAGAAACGAACGATGAAGATGGAAATAAAAAAGGAAAAATGTTTATTCTTCTTCTTATCGAGTCGATGGACTAAACTCTGACTTATACTTCATTCGCCCAGTATTCGGCGACGCATACAGCGTTTGAACTGGCCTCGAACAAGTCCTCCATTGTACAAGTTTTAGGACACGCCGAGCATGAAACGAGGTGGTCCATAGTTTGCGAAATATTTATTGATTCTGTCCGTTTCATTTGATAAGAGTGGCTGGTTCTGGTAAGACCCTGCCTGTGCTCTAAATTACCAACTTACATATAAAAAAAAACATAAATATCTAGTAGGTACTGGGTTATAAGTGGTATGAAAGTGGGTTTGTACGTGCGTTATGTTTGTGTTATGTATGTTTCGTTTATGGGTAGTTTTTTAACGACGAAGTTACATCGATTAACGATTTGCCGAGAGATTAGGGGCTGGATGCTAGGTGGTAGAAGCCGCGAGCAAAGCTTAGTTGAGTTGAGAAGGAGTTCATGAATTGATATAAATTAATTAATAGGTAAAGTACAGTTAAATTTTAAATTCAAGGCAATAATTTAGTATAAATAAAGGTAGTTTTGATGGCTTTGTTTATGATAACAAATCAATAATAATATTTATATTATATTATAAATAACAACGTAATAAATTGTAATTTATTGTAAACATTTTGTACAACCACTTAGGAACTTCGTCCAATAACTTCTATGTATTTCATTTCATACTTTGATGAAACTTGCACTGCCGACTGAATGTGTAACCATAATTTAATCTGGTCGGGTTACCCTGGTAGCAAGGTCACGGAGGTCTGATGGCGGTCGCTCCACTGTTATTACATGATCTGCCAAATCCTGGATCATGCGATGAGAGAGCACAACCGGGACAATAACGCCAAGATGATTATTCTGTTTTATTTATTTCATTTCATACTTTACTCGTAACACAACAAAAAAGCTTACCGTCCAGAAACCTTCCACATGTATTTCACACGAAAAAAAACATACGGAACCCACACCTTTTAGCAGGAACTCGCGCAACAGTTTTTATTCTATTATGCCAGTCCCCCACCGAGTCCCAACAGTGAAATAATACACGAATTTATTCCCAACTTATTCAACCATATTTTCATTATGCCTTTATTATTCTAAATTTCTAGGGGAGCAAAGAGTTTTATTCCGACGCGCTTTATTTCGCTGCGTCGCGGTCGCCATCTTTGTTTTTTGTACTAAAAATAATATGAGCATTTGAGGCGGGAGATTTGGTTTTTCAAGTTAAGGGGCCTTTTTTTAATTTCTCACTTTGATTCGAACGGTTTTCAATTTTAATTTTCGGCATGAAATATTCTATGTTTTGATGCACGATGCCCTAGATTTTCCTTATTTTTCAACCGTATTCTTTCGGTGTTGTGAATGTGTTTTCAAGAATATATAATTTTTTATGCCAAGAATCAAAATTGGAAACCGTTCGAATCGACGCATGCTATACAAAAATAGAGGTCTTGGCTAGGAATGAGGAACGATCATACGCTAGAATTTTATAGGTTTGTTAATAAAATCTAAACGCACTTTATAGCAATGAAACTCAGGAAAAAGGATTTGGAAGTCCATTTCGAAATGACTAATTTATATGGGTTTGAAAGAAATGACAAACGCATGTTTTTACCCGGGTCCTACATTCCTCTTCGCATCTACGTGCGCACTGGTATCTCGGGCTGGAGGTAGCGCAAATCAGTTAGAGGACGAGGTGAAGTGTCGCTTAAAATCAACAATTCCTACGTCTGATACGGTATCCGGAGCACACCAGCTCTTTGGGTGAGAACCGTGCCATCTGCTGGGCTTGGTAGCTCAAAATACAAGTACAGACGACGGAACTACCGATGACGGCGACGCCATACTTGGTTCTCGCTGATATGACCTACATACACCCTTGCAGAAGCATTTCTGGCTGGTGTTGTACCTGGAACGGAACGGAACGGAACGGGGTGTCGAATGACGTCATGAGACATGCCAACATTACAGTGTTCTAGCGATATCTTCTCTGGTTTGGAAGAGATATCGTGAAAATTTCATCACAGTCATTCATGTAGTAACATAACTCATAAGCTAATGGAAAAGTCACTAAACAAAAATCGTGACTGATCCTCATTGCACTGTAGTTCGTACAACACCACAGCGACATCTCTCAAAGTTAAAAGTATAGAATTTGAAAATTATGTCACTCCGCAGCTGACTGGGCTAAGCAAGTACAAAAGATCGCTTGTAGCGATAAGGCTGCCTTTGCCCACAATGTTTGAAAAGACCTGTTAAAATATCCTTTATTTGTAATTTTCAGTGCAATAAAGATTTATTGTAATTTTGTGTGCAAGAGCGTATGTATCTAACTATCTAGAAGGTTTTGGTGTAAATTGAACTACAGGACTAAAACTCACCCACAAAATTTTTCGACAAAAAATTAAATTTATAATAACAGTCGGCCGTTCCGCGAAACCGCTTGTTCCGGTAATTGCTTGCGACATGTCCACGGCGCGTGTTCCAGCGAAAATAAAAAATAAAACGCAACATTCGAGCTGTCATCGGCCCGCCTAGCCCGAGGCCGGGCGATATAATTTAAAAAGTAAAAACACAAAGGACAACTAGCCATTCGCTATATTCACCTGTTCCACAGTTTAACTGTCCCTGTGTGGGTTTTCCAACTGATTTGTCTCTGTAAATGGGTTTTATGATATTTGCTTTTCCGTTCTACATACATATCTAGACAAAGCCGGAATTGCTTTTTCTGTTTTTCCTTTGTTATTGTTATATTTGTTAACATGCAATCAATATTTTTTTTATTCATTTATTCATTCAATTATACTGACGCCGGTATTCCATAGGGGTAGGCAGAGACTATGGAGTGCCAAGTGCCAATGTCCGGTAAATAAATAAGGAAAATAATCTTATGTACGGAAGTCAACAATAATTTCCACCTATAAAAATGGAATATGGCGGTGACCACTTTCCATTAGGTGGCCCGCCTGCCGTTTGTCTGCCGTATTACATAATTTTTTTTTATTAATTATTTTATGAACAAATAATAACAAAAACCAAGGGAGAAAAAGAAAAAGCAACCGGCGGCCTTACCGCTTAAAGCGATTTCTTTCAGGCAACCTTCGATAAAAATATCCTCTACGAAACTTACATCTTGGAATAGGCAGGTAAGTCTGTTCTACAGAACATTACCGTGGCATATTTCAACAAGACAGTAACAATGACAAACAAAACCTTTTAAAACATTTATTCGCCCAAAGAGATATCTTCCAGTCAACGTGCGTTACGAGTTAAGCATGAACTCCCCGAAGACGTTTACAGAGACCGATACAATTTGTCGTAGTCCCCTCTAAGGCCGGCACACCCTTGGCACAGGGCACTCAAATGTATTAAACTATTCATTGCTCCGTCCACAACAACCCCTTTCACAGTGCACGATGCGGCGACACGACATAATATTTATATGACGACACGACACGAATGGCGATTTTGAGTTGGGGTTTTGAAACCATTTTAAATACTATTGCTTCCTTATACATAGCATTTTAAATTAAAAGTAGCTACGCACTCGTGCGAAACCGGGGCGGATCGCTAGTAGGGAATAAAACCATCATGGAAACATCTCTAGTAGATGTTGAAAACTATCACCGTTATGTCGTTTAGGAGTTTGCAGAAATACATTCGAGACTTTAGAGAACTAAGGAAGAAGTTGTCGCCGGTCGGTGAGCGTTGTGTAGGACTTGCAAGAAGCGGTACATATGTCGCGTACAAAACCGAAAATTGTACTGTCTTCTCACCCAACGTAACTTTGAGAAGACGTCCCAGTTCAGATCAGATGTAATGTCCTGGACCTTCTGTATTATCCACTGGTATTGCAACACTATTGAGTTGCGAGGTGGAATAGAAGAAAGTGAGTTGGACAGATTAAAGATAGCTACAGCTTAGTATTAAAACAGTAGGCAATTTAAACACGCGTCCATCGCGTCATTTTTGTTTTGTCCTAAATCATTTACTATTTTCACATTTATTTGAAGTGGGACATTGTTCTGGTTCAAAATGGGAATGAGACACCTCTTAGAAACTCAATTTAAAACCTTGTCCTGTTCATCACAAGCCGTCGTGTCTTTGTCGTGTCGTGGTCGTGTGGTGAGCACGCGAGCTCGCGGGCCGCCGTCCCGGCCATAACTCTTCCGCGGCCATTAGACGTTGTGACGGGTAAGGGGGCGTGCACACTGCTCGACTTAGGTTTTGCAAAATATGTAGGTAGGATAAAAACATTGAAATTTAGATTTGCTATCATCAAAATTAGCAGCTCATAACAGCAAACATAGTCGTGTGGTGCCCAGCAGAGTAGAATAGCACCAACCTTTTTTAGTTAAAAGTTTAGCAACCATAGTTTTTGAGGCAAAAGATATAGAGTCTGTATAGACTGGAAACTGGGCAGCAGCGTTTTCCATTGTTATAATTATAACAATGCGATCTCCACCCGTGGAGATTATGGCAATAATCTTTCCTTTCGCGTGATTCCCAAACTATTGGAATTGGCTTAGGGGTATCTCTACAACAATGCCACAATTGTCTCTAGTGTTTTATGTACCGATTTTTTTTTATGTTATTGTATCGCAAAATTATCGTGTCGTGGCGTCCTTGGTAATATGTTTCTTTCTTTCTTTTCACACCATCATCCTTCTGAATCGGTCCCTCAATGCTAAGGATCGTGGCTCTGCTGGCGTAGCAAGGACATTCTTGACTTCGCACGCATAGTAAACTTAACAAATTATACACCAAACGTTCCTCATAAATCATTGGTTAAAACGGCATGAAAATCTGTTGAGTAGTTTTTAAATTTATCGCAAACAAACAGAAGCGGCGTGGGACTTTGTTTCATCATATTAGTGATGATGATGATGACAAACGTCCATAGGCTGCAGTGACTGCTTACCACCAAACTACCCATAACCACGTTTGCCACCTTAGTGGTATGAAATAAACTCCATCCCCAGTGTACACTAGCCCTTAGCCGTCACATCGCCGCGTTTTGGGCATAATTCGTACATTTTTAAACGCATCTTTACGACTTGTCTAGACGACGCGCGCGAGATGGAGGGCCGCCATGTTGCTTTTTTTATTTATTATTTATTTACGTGATCGGATCGTAACAGTTGAGTAGTATTATTACGAAATAGGTAAGAAATAAAAATATGGCACGGCTGGTTTATTATTATTTCTGGTATGATCCTGGACTATGCCTGGACGAGGGCCCGACGTCCGCCTTGACCATGATCTAAGATTTGGCAGATCAGCCGGTCTAGCCATCTTTGACAGCTCCGCCTGTGTGATGCGTGTATGGAAGAAAATTGACAGGTCGAAGTTCGACTATTTCTACCAACATCTACATTGACTCTGATTGTGTAGGATCATCCGCCAATCCGCCTCCTTTGTACACCGAGTCGTGAATTGTCCATGGACCAAGAATTTCTACCACAAACAGCTTATGTCAGATAACGTTAACTTATGTCAGATAACGTTAGCTTATGTCAAACGAAACCTCTTGGCTAAGGCCGCAGGTAATTGCAGTGGAGCGACTGCCATCTGACCTCCGTGACCCTGTTGACAGGGGATCCTGACCCGGGGGTCAAAAAGGCCACATTAGCGTTTCATATTAGAGATCTCCAGATTGGATCATGGTGACACCATTCAGTCGCCTGAAAGTGCAGGTTTCATCTCGACGTTTTCCTTCGCCGTAAGAGCATCGGTTTGCCGTGTGGTGTCCGGCAGATGGCCGTGTGGTGTCCGGCAGAGTAGAATAGCACCAACCCCTTACACTCATGGGTGTCGTACAAGGCGACTAATGTTTTCGAGGCAAAAGATCAAGAGTCTCCGTAGTCTGGAAAATGGGCAGCAGCATTTTCCATTGTATTATTAAAACACTGCGATCTCCAACCCGCCTGCCAAGCGTGGAGATTATGGCAATAACCTCCCCTTTCGTGGGAGAGGCCCTAAGTCCTGCAGTGGACTGTTACGGGCTGTGATGATGATGATGAAGAGCATCGGTTAGTATTCAACTAATGTACTTAGCTATATAATATATCGAACGCGGTCCGGCTCTGCCTGGCACTGTCGAGCACGGTTCGGTCGTGGTTGGCGTGGGGTGGGTTTGCTACGGCCATAGGGCGGTCAGCGTGTCACTGAGTGCTTCCTTCCTACTTTCCTACCCCCCTCCTTTTTGACGATTGAAAGAGATATTTAATGTCCTAATCAATAAAGAAATTTTGAATTTGAATTGAATTTTTGAGCTCAGATTGTTACACGGCGGCAGTGGGATTCGTACCCGGTACCTCTCGCATTGCGAGTCGCATACCGTCACCACTCATTCTAGGCCACCGACGCTCCTGGAGCCTATAATAATAATAATGGGTACTCTAATAATATTGTAATGTTTTAAACTATCGCGGTTATTATCATACATTTTAAGAGTATATTCCGGGTTTCCTACCGCGTCGTCCCGTGGCCATGATGCATGCAACTTCGTCGAAATATCGGGCTACTCGTCAACAAAGGTACGCGGTAGGAAACCTGGACCTTACCCTTAAAATGTCTCATAATATTAAAACGATATCTCTAAGCGTCCATAATTCCTCTGGCTGTAACGCTAAATCCCCAAGTATCCAAGCGCATAGCTTGATTAAAAACTAAACCAGCGAAGTTGCCAGCACCAATAATGGCATCTTGAAATATTACCAAGGAGATGGTATGTGAAAAGATTGCTATCGTCCGCGCTGCAGTATTAGAAAAATTATTAATCGAATTTTATAACTATGTAGGTATAGGTCGGTGCTTTCATTTTGCTGAAGCTGAGAATCCATAGTTACTGCCCCGCAGTAAGTATTGGGAACATTATTAAACGAATTTTATAACGAGACCAAATTAGCATTTCATATTAATTTGTCACAAACTTCGCAGCGTCGCTGTTGTTGACATTGACATGACAATTCAAAATGGCGTCATTTAGTTTCTGTATTGGTCACGGATTAGATAAGTTTGTGGCGTCATGATATATAAACGCCAATGTGGCCTTTTTAGACCCCCAGGCTGATTTTGATGACAACCTTAACGCCATATTTGTAATCAAAACACCTTTCCCAACATCAACGTTCTGAACGCAACAACAACATAATTAGTCCGAAAACACAACATAAGGCTGTGAAGTTGGAATCCCGAGAACAGGCTTTTAATCCCGGGCTCCCGGGTTAACGGGATCCGCTCGCACACACGACGCAGTCACGGGATTTGTTTAAACACGTCCATCTTGTCCGGAGTTGGTTGAGAGCGTAATAAGAGCTATATAAGGTTTCGATAAATACTCATTTAGATACTACAGTTAGCTTTCCCTTCGTATGCGTAGATCAGTAGCCGTATTCACAATGGCTCGGAAATCGAATTCGGATACGGAATCGACAAAGGACCCTGCAAAAGTTCTTAGGAAAATGTGGTTTTAGGTAATTTTGATGAAATTCTCATTTGTTATAGAGAGTAGAGTTTCCGTGGAATCTACCGGGATTCTGAACAACAGTTTTCGAATCGATCGATACAGATTCGCCACTCACGAATTTCGTGTCGAATCGTTCGGAAACGGTTTCGAATCATTGTGAATACGGCTATTCGTGACGTGTTAGATGAATTTAGTTATTTACTGTTTTTAGAATAAGCCCACAGATATTTCAATTTGTACGCCGTAAGGCTGGTCGCAGCTGAACCTTTATATTGTATTTTACATCAACAATTCTTACCTGTGTACCACAAATAAATACAACCTATTCTATTCTACGTTATGGACGACCGTAACCGATTTCCATGAGGTGAAAAAAAGACCGAGAAAACCCGTGCGTAGCAGAAGCGGGGAGCTAGTAAACTTTTAAACCGCACCGACAAGACGCAACACATTGACATACACTTATGTTCTAACCGAAAACAAAAATGGCCAACCAGATAGAATAAAATCAATGACACCGCAACGGAACTTATTCCGACCGGCGTCACCCCAAAGCAAACTTGGCACATGACAAATACAAACACTGCCTGTCCCTTTCGCGCTAATTTGTTTCCGGCGATAACTATCTCGTTTACTCGCTGTCCGTGTACGGAGTCTGATTCCGGGACGGTGCGTGGGATTAAGGGAAGTCCCGGGCTTGTTCCCGGAAATTTTTGGATGCACTATCCCCTTGATGATTCGGTGATTACGTTCGATCGGTTTCCTTATTTGCGGATCGGTTGAGGTTGTTTGTTTGTAAGGTATTTTTGGCAATGTTGCCTATACCAAATGGAGGTTTTTAGAAATCACCAAGCTCGGCTATGTGTACGGCTAAGCTCGGATCATCTTGGCGTTAATGTTCCGGTTGTGCTCTCGAGGATGAGGGCCCGGGCGCCTTGACCATGATCCAGGATTAAGCGGATTTGGAATATCTCAACTTCGGCTGAGATAAGTGACGCATCGGGTTCATCAATAAATAATTTTTGAGTTTAAGTTTGCAGTAGACAGTTTCCAGCATTCTAACAGTGAGGGAAAACATCGTATGAAACCTGCACATTCAGACGACTGAATGTGTAACCATTATCCAATCTAGTCAAGTTCCCCTGGTAGTAGGGTCACGGAAGTCAGATGGCAGTCGATCCGCTGTAATTATCTGATCTGCCGAATCCTGGTTCATGGTCAAGGCGGAGCCCGGACCCTCGTGCGCGAGAGCACAACCGGGCAAGCAAAGATGAATTTCTAGCATTCGCAATAGTATAGTTACTGTATTTTTAGATAGTATATTATGGCCAAAGCGAATCTACTGAAACCAAAATGGCTGCCCTACGCCACGTTTAAACTCGTAAACTGCGCTTTCCACGAACGTTCGGTTATGTTTTCCTGGTACTTTCCATACCAATTAAGTTTATAACCACAACACAGCTGTAACTTCAAGACACTAGCTTCTACCAGCGGCTTCGCTTGGAAGCAAAAAGAAAACTCAAATTTCTGTCTCCACAAGTGCCTACACATATTCTACACTAGCGACCGCCCCGGCTTAGCGCGGGCTTTCTCGGGTCTTTTTCATTACAATATGCATGTATTATACAAACAAACCTTCCGGAAGAAATTATCTTTATGATAGTTAAAACCGCATCAAAATCCGTTGCGTGGTTTAAAGGTTAGCGGATTTACAAACAGACAGACAGACGAAGCAGCAGAGCCGCGAGTGTGAAAAATAATAATGTCCGCCTTCAAGATGATCCAGAATTTGGCAGATCATTCATCATCATCATCAGTTTTGACTACTTCGAGAGGTAACTTCAGAGCGATATCCTGCGGGTACCTTCGACATCCTACGACTTCGGTGACACCTACGGACTACGAGAGCCCTGCGATTGTGGAAGATCAGCTTGACGTGGAGTTAGTGGAAACCTACGGAAGAGAATAAACTTTCGGAACCAATCATCAGTGACGACCTGAGTGGTTCAGTGGTCTGCCACGCAAGAGGTCCCGGGTTCGATTCCCGGCCGGGTAGAAATTGAAATGACGAATTTTAATTTCTGTTACGGGTCTGGGTGTTATAAGTATGTATTTAAAAGTATATAGGTATTTATCAGTTATCTAACACCCATAACACAAGCTTTGCTCACTTTGGGGCTAGATGGCGCTGTGTGAATTTGTCCACGATTATTTTGTGGCGAACATACTAAGAATTTAATTTAGCATATCCGCTCAAGCGGTTTGCGCTTGGGCGGCCGCCTTGCAGTTTGGCGGGAAACGCTTCGCTTATGCATCTTGTACCAAACGCAAGATGCATGAGAACAAAAGACTGGAGTGAAGCGCGCGGCCACGCGCGGCCAATCACGAGGCGCGGTTGTTGCTAGCCGCGGACACTATGCGCCCGCGCAGATCGACACACCGCTACTGGAGTTTGACGCATTTGCTTGTTTACATATTTTGCTTACTCGCTGTTCATTTTTGGCTTAGTGCTTTTATAATAACTTTCATTTCATTAAATTCTACTTTTTCTAAATTATCAAACCTTCATTTCGTGTTCCGTCTCTTTTAAACTTTCCTACCTACCTAGCCTTCAGCTAACTACATTTCTGGCCTGCCTATTATAATTGCCCTAAGCGGTTATAATAAGTTATACCTCTTATCGGGCGAGGTTTCACTAACCTGCGCCCATAATTTATTTATTTATTTTATTTATCAGTGATTCACTGCAAATAACGAACCCTAGTACGTGAAAGCAAAACTAATCACGTTAAGCTCTATGGACAAATTGGTCATCTAGCACTCCACTTAGCATCCGAGCCGAAAAAAAAAACAATCAGCATGACGCAAACGCATGCAACCATGGTCACATAAACTCAATCAACGCAGTGACTTGCACGCTGAGGATAAATGGAGTCAAGCTGTCGCTGGACACTGCCATATGTCGCTGGATGCAGTGCGTTGCATAGACTGGGGCGGGGGAACGCGGCGTTTTTTTGGACGCTTTGGTCTATACCGTTTTTACAAGCTTTTATTATACTTGCGTGAATTATCTTCTAGGCACGCATGCTACATCTTCGAGCTCATCATCGCTTTCCATCACGTGAGTTGAGGTCAAATGCAAGCCTATTGACAATAAAAAAAAAACTTGCACTGCTCGTATGTAAGTTGTCCGTAGAAGTTTGCAAACCGCAGACACCTGATGGAAAGCGGTATCAGTCACTCATAACATCTACGATTACAGTATCTACTAAATTCAGAGACGTAAAAGGAGCCCTTACAGGCATGGCTGCTTTAAGCGTCCTCCCACGCAACACAAGCGTTACCGCGCCACCATCTTCTATACCAATATTTTGAAGTGGAAAGGTTTGTATGCGAGGATCTCCAAATCTACTGAACCGATTTCGAAAATTCATTCACTTACAGTAAGCTACATTATTTGCGAATGTCTTAGGTTACTTTTGTCCTGAGAAATTAAAAGGATCCCGCGGGAAAGTCGAATATTAGCAGAAATGCAAACGGCACGTGAGTGAAAACCGCAGAGGACTGTTAGTTATCCTATAAAGTTATAAACATTCCAATCTATAAGCCAAAAACCCCATGTAATACATATTAGGTTGATAAATGTTGTTATGTCATGTAATTCAGTACAATTTATATTTTTTAATTATATGTGAAAACTTGTGAACGGCGAAATATTACTCATATGTAAAATCATGTTATAATTTAAGCTGTAAGTTTTCCAAATAAAATAAAAAGCCCCAAAATAAAGCCCCAGCGAAAAAACGCCGCGTCTAAACGCCAGAGTGCGTAAACCGAATCGAAAGTTTAATAGTTTTTGGCTCGGATTCCACAAAGTTTGAGGGCTAATATTGCCAGTCATACAATGTAGTTAGCGTATAATGCGATAGCAATGTCTAATTGCTAGGGCGAATGTTAGCAGCATACCCTTGCTGGCCAGAATAAAAAAGAAATCGTTGACACTTGTTTTTTTTTTCAATAGTTGCCAGCATTGATTGCGCTCGGTTTGTGCAGCTGTGGTTTTTGGTTCGATTTTTGAATGTTTGGTTTCGAACGGTGAAATGTATTTTAAATTAAAATACAATTTTAATTGATTTCAATACTGGGGAAGTGCCTGCACTTTACAGAATACCGCAGCTAAATAATACTCTTTTAAATAGTATTGTGTTTCTGCCGGTGAGTAAGGTCTCCAGTGCTCCATTAGGTGGGGATTTGGGGAACCGTGGCTTTGGCAGTGGAGGGGCTTTTGCCTTTTAGCGGCCAGATCAACGTGTTATAGAGGTAAGCAACGCGATACTCTTGATGTTTCTAATGTCTATAGGCAGTGGTGACCACTTTCCATCAGGTGGCCTTGATTGTTTGCCTACCATATGATATAAAAAAAATGTATTTCATGTTGATGACATTAAATGGCGGGTGAAAAAACGCGGCAACAACTAGTTATACAAACCATCCAACATGGATGCCAATTAAGTAAACTCCTACCGTAGGCAACGATCCGTGAAACGAGTCGACCGCACGCGTGTCAGGTTCGATTGAAATTAATAAAATAATTACAGCAATATAGCGGCAGTTTACAAGTTTTATTAATTATTGTGCTGCCATAGGGGTCTTCATCAAGATTGGCGACCGAAAAACCAGCAGCCCATGACGGCTGGGACTTACAATACAATACAAAACTCTTCATTGTCTCTTAAGATACAGGATTTATTCCTTGTTTAGGAGGCAGGGCTGTAAATTTTTGTCATACTACTGTCACTTTGTAAACCTATATATTATCATTATTCGTGTCAATAAATTCATTTTTATTTATATTTTATTTATTATTTGCACACCAAAGAACACAAATACAGATACATAATATCTGACTACTAGGACTATATGCGACTTACTGAGCACATTTCGATAACACTGTACAGAGGATTGATTCACAATCATCATCACAGCCCATAACAGTCCACTGCAGGACTTAGGGCCTCTCCCAGGAGAGGCGAGGTTGTTGCCATCTCCACGCTTGGCAGGCAGGTTTTTTTATTTTTTTATTTATTCCCAACATGACAGTTTGGGATCGCAGTGTTATAAAAATGACAATGGATAACTCTGCTGCCCATTTTCCAGCCTCCGGGGACCCTAGATCTTTTGCCTCGCCTTGTACAACATCCGCGAGTGTAAAGTAAAGTAAGTAAAGTAAAGTAAAACACATTTATTACACTCAAACACACAGCACAAAATTCTGCACAAAGTGTAAGGGGTTGGTGCTATTCTACTCTGCCGGTCACCACACGGCCAACATTGTACGCCAAATGATCTTTAAAATTGTCAAAGTCAATGTTGTTTTTTTAACGAAATATAAAGAAATCAACATCAACCGAGCAGTAAATCCAGGCGTCCGCCAGGGTCTACTTTCCTACTTTTTCTTCTCCACTTCGTCCGGTCTTCGGCATCCTTGCGTGGTAAGCTGTTGGCATTTATTTATTTCCTTACAGTTTTGCAGCAAACGTAGTATAATTTATTATATTATGGTAGGATAGCTTTCGCCCTTAGTTCGAGCGGATTTCGCAACCCATGTTCTTCTTTTCGAAGGTTGCCATCTATTTCCTAGCCACATATATCCAAATTCGTTCAGCGATGTTCTCGAGACAACGTAGGTATGAGCTGTCCAAACTTACTTGTCTTATTTGGCTATGGAAATTATGTATTTAAATGGATATTTTGCAGCAGAATTAGTTGAAATTCACATTCTATGTGTTTCTTATAAAATTCAAGACATCCATATACACTGTGGTGTGTGGTGCCGCCACCTCAAAGAATAGCACCACCCCATCTCTTCCCGTGGGTGTCGTAAGAGGCGACTAAGGGACAAATCCGAAAGGTGGGCAGCAGCATCTTTCTGGGTAGATTTACATCAACTGCACTGCGATCTGCAACCCGCCTGCCAAGCGTGGAGATTATGGCAATGACCTCCCCTTTCGTGGGAGAGGCCCGAAGTCCTGCAGTGGACTGTTACGGGCTGTGATGATGATGATGATATACACTGTACGTAGCGTGGTTGATACGGAATGCGTGATTTTGGGTATTGTTTGTTCACCAAATATGACAAGTCAATCAGGACAGATTTTACAGACTGACATAGTTAATATTAGTATATATAGAGGGATGATGAAATCATAATTAAACGATATCGATCCGACCACAAAATTATGATCTGACTACAAGTGAACACGAAAATAATGATATTGAAATTGGAAACTGCACTAATTGGAGCCGTCGTTCGGACTGCGGTAACGCTGGTTAAGCTATCAGTTAAATAAAATCCAATTAAATATCACAATCCCACTGCAACATAATTTCCATTTGACTAAATACTCATCATCATCCTATCCAAAGTGCGTCGGTAGTCTAGTGGTTAAGATGCTCGATTCGTAACCGACAGGTACCGGGTGCGACCATGTACCAATGACTCTTTTCTCAGTTATGTACATTAGTTGAACACTAACCGATGATCTCACGGTGAGGGAAAACATCATGATGAAACCTGCACCAGGCGACTAAATGTGTAACCATGATCCAATCTGGTCAGGTTCCTCTGTCAGCAGGGTTATGGAAATCAGATGGCAGTCGCTCCACTGTAATTACCTTTACCAAATCCTGGATCATGGCCAAGGCAGACCTCGGGCGCTCGCGCGCGGACATTAACGCCAAGATGGGGCCTGAGGTCCGCCTTGACCATGACTCAAGATTTGGCAGATCAGCTTATTACAGTAGAGCGACTGCTATCTGACCTCCGCCCTGCCCTCTGTTTCTAATAAAACTTACTTTAATCAGAATGTAGCCTATGATTAAGTAACATTATAATTTCGAAACAAACAACTACCTACCTTTTAAAATATTAAACTCACTATTCCCAACCCCAAAATAACGATCGAAACAGGGGATGATGTCGTACCGGATAAGGCCTCCATAGACATATTGTCTAAGCAATTAAGCATATTGTACTCTGTTGTAACTTGTGCCATAATGCTGTAATACAATGCCGGGACCACCTTTGTTTTTGGATCAATTATAAACACATTATGCAGCAACGCGGACGGACATATGTCGCGATGTCACCGCGCCATGTTTGCTTCGGGGTATAGCTTTACCAATTAGGTAATTTGGAGGTTTTTAATCTCCGGACAGGTATTTTTTTATTATATGTCATACGGTAGGCAAACAGGCAAGCGGGCCACCTGATGGAAAGTGGTCACCACTGCCTATTGACATTAGCAACACCAAGAGTATCGCCAATGCGTTGCCCACCTCTATAACACGTTGCTCTGGCAGCAAAAAGACAAATGCCACACCACTGCCAAAGCCACGGTTCCCCAAATCCCCACCCCATGGAGCACTGGAAACCTTACTCACCGGCAGAAACACAATACTATTTAAAAGAGTATTATTTAGCTGCGATATTCTGTAAGGTGGAGGTACTTCCCCAGTCGGGCGGCTCCAATTCGAACGAGATACCCCGCTATGCCCTACCTCTCTTAAAATATAAAAGGTAATTTCTTTTCCCTTGCTTTGTGCTTTAAAGCATAGGGCCAACATTCATCATCATATCAGCCGAAAGACGCCCACTGCTGGGCATAGGCCTCCCGAGACTAAACGCTCCCCCAGAGATCTCCACAAAGGCCGGTCCTGTGCCTTCCGCATCCAGCTGGTACCTGCGATCTTTACCAGGTCGTAGGTCCACCTTGTAGAAGGCCTACCCACGCTGCGTCTTCCGGTACGCTTCGGGTATACCGTTACCAATTAGGTAATTTATCCATTTTCAGCCTCCGAACAGGTAATTTCTTTTGCCTTTTATGAAAGTAGTAGCACTAAATAATTATCATCTCGGCGTTAATGTCCCGGGTGTGCTCTCGCGCACGAGGGCCTGGGTTCGCCTTGACCGTGATCTAGGATTTGGCAGATCATTAAAGTGGAGAGACTGCCATCTTACCTCCGTGACCCTGCTACCAGGGGAACATGAACATATTGGATCATGGTTACACATTCAATTGCCTGAATGTGCAGGTTTCATCGCGATGTTTTCCCTCACCGTTAGAGCTTCGGTTAGAATTCAACTAATGTACATCACTCAGAGAAGACTCATTGGTACATGGCCGCAGTGGGATTCGAACCCGGTACATCTCGCTTACGAGTCGGATACCTTAACTACTCGGCTACCGATAGCACGCAGACATTTTGATGCAATTGAGTTCGGACCAATCGCAGCAAGTCAGAGCTGTCTTGCTGCATTTGGTTGCGTACAACCGGAGATAGGCGGTAGAGCTCGTCTAATCTAAAATGACGCGCCCCACTATCGCATTAACGCACACAAGCAAGTTTAAAATATGGACGCAATACATATACAAATGCCGTTGTAATTGGTCATTCGGTTGCCGGTGAGACACCAACGTAGGAGCTCGCGTCGTTCGATTGGAGCAGTCGACGCTCCCACACAGATGAAGTGTCGTAATTAATATTTGCACTCACACATCGAAATCAACTAACTAAGTAGTGGGGCGCGTCATTTTAGACTAGACGAGCTCTACCACGGTATTGCAAAGGTCCACAGCTATAACAACTTACCATCAGGTAAGCAGTTAGCTCGTTCGCCACCTTACTAGTAAGTATAAGAAACTGCCTCTTGGCGGTGTGCGCTCTCGCCCCCTTGACCATGATCCAGGATCCAAGTGGTAAAATAAAAAAATTCCAAAACTCACTCGTACATTTCTCACCACCCCCTATCTTAATTCGTACACGGAACTCCGCACCCTGTATCGCCAATACATTACCGGCCACAATAGCATTAGCGGACTAAGGTCATATCGAGTTGTCATTAATCTTGCTCGGGGTGCGGGTTCGATCCCGGGACAGGGATGGGCGGTTGTTGGAAAAATTACGATCGATATATTCGAATGATTTTGTAACCATTATTCGAATAGAGAAATACCCTACATAAATACATCGTGATGACAGAATGTGTAACCATGATCCAATCTGGTTAGGTTCCCCTGGTAGGGTCACGAAGGTCAGAGGTCAGTCGCTCCACTGTAATTACCTGATCTGCCAAATCGTGGATCATGGTCAAGGCGGTCCCCGGGCACTCGTGCGCGAGAACATAAATGGAACATTAACGCTAAGATGATGTTGATTTTTTTATTCATGCCGCGTGGTTTCCGGCAGAGTAGAATAGCACCAACCCTTTACACTCATGAATGTCGTACAAGGCGACTAATGTTTTCGAGACAAAAGATCTAGATATAGCCTCCGTAGGCTGGAAAATGGGCAGCAGCGTTTTCCATTGTTATATTATATTTATAATACTGCGATCTCCAACCCGCCTGCCAAGCGTGGAGATTATGGCAATAACCCCACCTTTCATGGGGAGGCCCTAAGAACTGCAGTGGACTGTTATGGGCTGTGATGATTCGAAGAAAACAATACAATCCAATGTGTCCAATTAATTATTCTTATGTTTTTTATTTACGTAGACTATGTGAAGTGGAGGGAACAATATAGATCTAATTGTTAGTTTTTGTTCATATTTATACGAATATTGCCTCATTTTGTGCATTGGTCATTATGCCACTCGAGATTTTGATTGAATTCGTTTGTTGCGAAATCATTCAAACGATTTTTTCATTCGAATAATTCTAATTGCACTTTTATACAATGAATAATTGAATGAATCATTCCTGGCCCATCACTATTCCGGACCGTAATGGCTCTGACTCATTGATTACCGAACGTCGCCTGGAAGTGATTCGGTGTAAGGCCACCGGAGTAGAGTGATTTTTGTCCAATGTAATTTGAGAGGCTACCTTCTAAAGTACGTTATTATCCATGGAAATATAAATAAAAAATATCCTCTTGGCGTTTATTTCCCGGTTATGCTCTCGCACACTAGGGCCCGGGGTCCATTATGACCATGATCCAGTATTTGGCAGATCAGGTAATTACAGTAGAGCGACTGCCATCTGACCTCCGTGACCCTGCTACCAGGGGAACCCGACCAGATCGGATCATGGCTACACATTCAGTCGCCTAAATGTGCAGGTTTCATCACGATGTTTTCCCTCACCGTCAAAGCATCGATTAGTATTCAATTAATATACGTAAGTCAGAAAAGAGTCATTGGTACATGGCCGCAGCGAACCCGGTACTTCTCGCTTACGAGTTGGATACTCAACCACCCGGCCACCGACGCTCTCACTTATTTATCAATTATCCACAGTAATGTAAAGAGCATCTATAATACTATTTAAATAAGTCAATTTATTTAAGTTTCTGAGGATAACATTATAACTTATCGCTATCGTGCACTACCTACTTTTGTCTTTTGCCATTGAAACATACTTTACAGTTTTAAAAGTTAGTCTTAACTTTTAAGACTGTAATCCGAAACTACAGATAGAACGATGTTTCAAATCAAATTCATATAAAATTCGTATTTATCGCATGTCAAAAAAACGGACGAAGTCATTGTCGTACATGGCCGCAGTGGGATTCGAACCCGCCACCTCTCGCTTACGAATCGGATATCTTTAACACTCGGCCACCGACGCTCTGTATAAATAACCTAATCGACAGAACAACGTCCGATAAGCTGCCTCCTAACTCAGCCCTGCCAATTCAAAATTAGTCATTAGTAGATTGTATCAAAATTCAAAATTCTTTATTGAGTAGGACGTTACATATATCTTTCAATCGTCAAAGAGTAGGAAAGTAGGAAGAAAACACACAGTGACATGTTAGCCACCTTCTATCCCACTATCGCGAATAGATTAGCTAAAAGAGATTTTTTCTAGACAGATCTTTCCCGCGCTTTCCCGCCAAACGCGTTCAAAGTGGCCTGCATTGTGATTCGAGAGCGAAGGGACTGACCGCGCCATTTTTTTTCATATTTCCATCCCATTCTATGCGTGGCCACAATAGATTTTATTGTGAAAAATGTGTAGCCAATGATTTGGTGGTTTTGGCGTGATTGTTGTTTCCCATTTTGACGCGAAGCTTTGTTAGGCTATGGAAAAGCTATAAAATATTTGATATATTATTTGACTCAGGATATGGCTGTATAGGTGTTACACCTTTGGTCATCTCTTCATAAAATAGTAGAATCATTTATGAGGTCCATGTAATTTTTTGTGGTAATGTGAATTGTAATACCTACGCATGTACCTATCTATTATACAAATAAATCTTCCGGAAGAAATTCTACAGGGTGTTTCATAATACATGTATAAAGCCGAAAGGGTGTTAAAGTATAGCTTGCAAAGAGTACACTGGCGACTTCATATTATCCAGACATTGAATTTTAATTTTTATAAAAAATCTTCGTTTTTAAAGAAAAATAACCATATCGACTACGTTGATGCGCAGCTCTATTTCAAGTTGATGATCCTAGAAGGAGAAGTTCAATAACCGCGTGCGACCCCTATGAAAAAAGCGTGGCGGTAACATCAAACGGATAGAAGCAATCGACCAAACGCAGCTTGGGCGGATACCGAAGGCCAACGAACAAACGTGCGATTACGAGCCCGAATAGGTTCCCAAAACTCCCAAAGATCGTTTGCTTGACCACGAAATGCAATTACCTATTGGACCTTAGAAATCCAAATCGGCCGACAACGCTTCGTTGGCGTAAGTTGAGTGTGTACACACCATAAAGAAGAGTTTAATAACCTCGCGCCATTCATAACAAAACAAACGAACCTCCTATATCTTGCTACCAGGCGCCGAACTAAATGTTACCTTCTTATCTCCATGAATAATCTCTACCAAATTAACTAGGAACTTACCTACACTAATTATTTTCAATAGGTAGGTATGCTTAAATAGTCGGAGCGTCGTCGGTGGCCTAAGGTTACGGTATCCGAGTCGTACGCGAGAGGTACCGGGTTCGACACCCGCTGCCGCCACGTACCAGTGACCTTTTCTGACGGAAAACATCGTGATGAAACCTGCACATTTAGGCGACTGAATGTCTAACCATGATTTTAATCTGGTCAGGTAATCAGGTTCCCCTGGTAGCAGGGTCAGGCAGGATTCAGGACTGTCAGACGTAATGACCAGAAATGCGAAATCCTGGATCATGGTCAAGGCGGACCCCAGGCCCTCGTGCGCGAGAGCAAAACCAGGTCATTAACACCGAGATGATTTCTACTAGGTAGGTACCTAACAGAACAAACCACCCCAGCACAACAAAAGTAAAATAAGAATTAAAATCATAATACTTAGGTACTTATTAACTAAAGGCCTAAAAACAGCATCTAAGTAGGTTAGGTAGGTAGGAACCTACGTAAATAAAAAACAAAACATGTTAATCAGTCTGGAAGACAGCCGGACCCGCGGTGTGGACTGCCGCAGGTACTTAAACTAAATAAAAATAAACATAGTCAGCTACGTACTAAAGTAGATATCTACTACACTAAAACGGGATTCGTTCAATTGACAAAATGGCTCTACACAGATAGGTAAGTACTAGGTACCTACTAACACGGTTCCCTCATCTAAGTACCTACGTACCTAGGGAACCACTTATGAATCTAGTTTTGGTGAAACACATTACAGACAGGTTCCACTAAATACCTACATGTTTTTATGAAAAGATAAAAGCGTTGTCTTTTCTACCTATTTCCCGTCGGAAAAGAACCTAGCGCGGCGGTTGCGCTTCTAACGTCACTATTAGGTGGTAGGTAGCGTCTCCTAGTCTAGCTAGCACCTAGACCTTTAAAGCATGTAGGTACGTACCTTTTAAACGATATTTTATGGAAACAAACAGTGTCAGGTGCCAGCGCAGTTAACCACACTTTCTTGCTTTCTTGTGGCTCGATGACCGATAGGTAAATACACTCATACACACAGCTTCACAACACTAAAGCATGCACTGGTTGCTATGCAATACGTAAGTAGGTAGGTAACATGGTCTTTGGCCTACTGCTTGGTTGCACTCATGCACAGAATAATGATTATCACAATACTTAAACTGTTGAACATTGTACACAAACAAGACTACGTTAATATTGGTACCTGAAGCAATAAATCATTCATTCATTCATATCGTTTACAGTCTTATCACAGTTATTTTCACAGTACTTAGGTATCCTATACATACAACGCAACAAACAATCACACCGATCACGCGAAAAGCTAAAAACCGAATAAACGAACACGACTCGAAAATAGGTAACACAAGAAGCCACGCTGTCGGCGTCAGCGATTCAATCAAACGACACACCCAAGTGCAGCATGCACACTGCCAAAACTCCGGCGTGTCGACACATGTTCGGCGCGGCGCACGGGGCGGCGGGTGGCGGGAGGCGAGGCGGGAGACGTGGCAGCAGGCAGCGCTTTAGGCAGCGTTGCCAGATCGTACCTTTTAGTACGATTTACGTACTATTTGGCCGACTGTCGTACCTTAAGCGTACTTTGCTCCACATCGTACTATTTAGTACGTTTTTACAAAATGCTGAATTTAGCTGAGGGGGGTAGTCACTTCACCTTTCAAATTCACAATTTCACCAAAAATAATGGGAAGGAAGGGTTGATTTTGCCACCGGCAACAAAATAACGTCATTAATTGACTAAAAATCATCCCCCCCCCCCCCAAGGTCGATAAAATATTTAAGATAATAAGAAGAAATCGTAACTTTTTAGCCATTTTCGTACTATTTTAAGAGCCCAGACGTACTTTTTTGGAAACTACTGCTGGTAACACTGGCTTTAGGGATCCGCGTGTTAGGGGTCGTACTTATTTCGCTTCTTATGTTCTCCTGGTAGATGCACCGTAATGTTGATTGTGTTTATTTAATAAAGTGAGGCTCAAACAAGTCCAACAGTGGACTAATAATAATCCTTATGATGTCGGTGATGGAATACATTTGCTTACCACTATTTTATCGGGTAATTTGTACAGACAGTAATTACTAAAATTGTGTTTGGGTCCGTGTTTCACCTAGGTGACCTAGGTTCAGTGGCGTTGCTTGCCTTCCAGGGGCCCCGTATCAATAGCTGTCTGGGGCCCCATAGTTAGTACCCCCAACTACAAGGGATCATCATCATCATCATCACAGCCCATAACAGTCCACTACAGGACTTTCATGCGGTTTTCACCAATTGACAAAGTGGAATTACTTTGTCTATTGAGGAAGATTTAGGTGTATAATTTGTTAATGTTTTATGTTGGAAGTTTGTATGACAAGAATCTCCTTAAAGGCCGGGGTGGACATCGGAATTTTTGTAAATTGGCCCTTGACTTTGGTATATTAAAACCTTGCATGATAAATATAAAAATGTCATAATTTGTTGAATAAGCGAGCGTAGCGAGCTCGATAGTTTCACAAACTACCCCTTCAGAATACTTGCGCGAATAACATAAAATCAGTAAATGGACGATACGACATACGACGACATACGATGTAGACATTTCTGACATCTGGTTTATAATAAAATTAACTTCGCAAACAATTAATTAATGAGCGTGCGAGCTCTATTTCTGACATTTTGGCTATAAAGTTTTCACGATTAACTTAAAAACAGACAAATTCGAAAATCGTGTGGGCCAAAACGATTTTATTATGAGCCAGGTCCATCTGACCCGTTGAGCAATGAACAGTGTGAGGAGTTTTTTAAATCTTATGATCTCACCGATAGTGCTGAATATGTTGTACATGAGATCAAGATTTTTCTCATTTTTGCTATAGGTGCATTTTTACACAATTTCAATGAAGTAATGAGTGAGTGCGCGTGAGGGGCTCTAAGTTGTTGTTTTTTATTAAAAATGTTAATTATCTCTAAGCGAAAGGGGAACGAAAACGGATTGTATCACTTGATTTCATTTGCATCTTTGGCGGAGGGGGCCCCGACCCTGGTCTGAAAATCACTAAAAAAATTTTTTTTTCCGGGAAATAGTGTTTAACTGAAATTGAGGATAACAGTACGTATTTTTGCTTACAAACGATTTGGGATCCCGTATCATTGATACGGCTGATACGGCGGTTGTTGCGCCCCTGCCTAGGTTCCCAACTGGGTGAAGCATGGGATATTTACAGGTATAGCTCCGTCAACTAAGATTCATTTAGTTAATTTTTGTTGATGAGAAATATTCGTGAAATCGTACTGATTTTAACATAACAGTCCTCTGAGAGTTTAAGCCTTCCCCACATTAGTGGAGGGTTCTGTCTTAAACTCCACTCTCTACTGTCTTTGTTTTATTTATATTTCATTCATTACACTAAGGTATTTTATTTGTTTTATTTAATACAAAAATATGTGTGTGTAGTTACTGAAAAATCTCATAGCAGATAGGTACGATTACCTTTGCGACACTGAAACATGACTGACAGGCATGACATGAGAAAGCAAACTTATAAAGACAAATATGCTACATTAATTAGAGTTTGCTACATTAATATGCCACAGTAATTTGAATTAGACTACTTTGCTGTTAGTTAGGTGGTGGTGCACTTTCGAAAAAACTATGAAGGAACCTATTAAATTAAAATTACAATATTTTTTTGTACAGAACCCTCAAACCAAAAAATACAAAATGGCTAATTTAGATCTCCTTAATATCATTGCGCCTAGCACTATGAACTTGAGTGACCTTTTACAACTGATTTCTAGAGATGCGGTCTTTCGTTTTCAAAATGTCGATTATCGACATTGAAAAGGTAAAAGTTCGATAGTCATTTTCTCGCTTACTATTCCACGCACGAAAAAAATAATTGTACCTATCGTTTTAATACGTTTAGCACTCCATCCAGTTCACGGCTTTATACATGTATTATGAAACACCCTGTATAACTACATAATGGTGAAAACCGCATCAAAATCCGTTGCGTGGTTTATAAATTAACGAATATACAGACCGATACTTACAGAAGCGGAAATCGTCTTAATTTTCTTTTTACATATCACTAAAGGGGCAAACAAGCTTACGGCCTGCCTGATGGTAAGCAGTCACCGCAGCCTATGGACGTTTGCAATACAAGGGGCATCACCCACGCGTTGCCGTACCCGAAAACATTTCAATAGTAAACAGGTACACAGAGACACACATCTCCGACACCTCTTCCGCGTTAAATCCTCCACCACCCACTTTGCACATAGCCTCATCAAGTCGCGAATCAGTCATGAATACGCAGCACACAAAGCAAGTCTCGGCAGAGAGCAGCCATCTTGTTATTAGGGGAAAATTCCACGGGAAGGCGATAACGTGGGCGAGGTACGCTCGACCGGCTTCCTAATTCTGCTCGACAGATTTCCCTTGCCTAGACGCCTACCCGACTTCGCTACAGTGGCATCTACATAATTTTGTTTTATTTATTTATTTATTTGAAAGATCATCAGCTTAACAAACAAATCAGTACTTAGTGGTAAAAAACGGTTAGCTAATAATAGACCTTCACTAATAGATCTAGAATAGTTTATAAACTTAGCGTAGGCAGATAGCCGAGGCAAATTCTGTAGGCACACGAAATATCAAATGACATGATAAAAAAAAAAGTATAAAATATTTAGCACTTAAATAACAAATTAGCAATTAAATGACAGAACAAAAATACCCACACAATACTTACTGCTCAAAGAATATTACATTATATATCTGACTGTGGGCCTTATAAGAAAGCTAACGGTCACCCAAACGGCAAAGGAACGGGCTATGCTCGGAGTCTCGTTGCGCGATCGAATCAGAAATGAGGAGATCCGCAAGCGGACCAAGATCACCGACATAGCCCTGAGGATTGCCAGGCTAAAGTGCCAGTGGGCAAGGCACATAGTTCGAAGAACAGATGGCCGATGGGGCAGTAAAGTTCTCGACTGGCGACCACGTACCGGAAGACGCAGCGTGGGTAGGTCTCCAATAAGGTGGACCGACGACCTGATAAAGATCACAGGTACCAGCTGGTTGCCGAAGGCACAGGACCTGCCTTTGTGGAGATCTCTGGAGGAGGCCAATGCCTAACAGTGGGCGTCGGCTGATATGATAATGATGATGATATTATATATACAGTCGTGCCAATCGGCACCCAACAGTATTAGATATGGCGAGCTTGTTGCGGTGCTAAAAATAAACGTTCGACTAGCCTCATAGTACGAAATGGTCACCCATCCAGTTCGCGGACACTGCGTGCATTGCTTAACTTCGCGCCGGGGGTTAAAAACAAAGCCTCTTACTCAAATACCGATAAAAGAAGGTAGGTTAATTATTATTCACGTTACCCTCATTTTCCCTTTTTCGCTGAAACAATTCTGTCGGCACATCCACTCACCTGAAACAAAAGAAAATTACGTTAGGTATTTACCAATGTATAGGACGGTGGCAAATGGTTAGTGTATCCGACTCGTAAGCGAGAGATATCGGGTTCGAATCCCACTGCGGTCATGTAATAATGACCCTTTTTGCTCTCTCAGAGTTATGTACACTAACGATGTTGTTGAATGCTAACCGATGCTCTTACGGTAAGTGAAAAAATCGTGGTTAGACATAGACATACATAGACAGCACTTTATTCGGTTCCACATTACATCCTTAACCTAGGTTAACAGTAAATTAATTAAACATTCAGGCGAATGAATGAGTAACCACGATTCAATCTGGTCTGGTTTCCCCAGTAACAGGGTCACGGAGGTCAGATGGCAGTCGCTATACTGTAATTATCTGATCTGCCAAATCCTGGATCATGGTCAAGGCGGACCCCGAGACCTCGTGCGCGAGAACATAACCGGGACATTAACGCCAAAATGATGATGATGCCAGTAGGCACCTGCCTACTTTATTTTTTAATGTTATTGTGTTGTAAAATTATAGTGTCGTGGCCTCGATATGTAATAAAAAAAGATCCCGCCGACATCTGTGTAAAAACCTATGTTCGAGTACACTTTCACATATACGGTTTAGATTTCAATTTAAAAATACATTGCGCTAAAATATTGCATTCATCACACCCCAACTTTAATCTTGAAGGGGAGTGTGGACCATACATCATATGCAATTATAAATCCAACACAATAATGTATGATTCGATTTGTCGGTTATAAATGTGGGTAGGGTAGGGTACGACACTTTGATTGTGAAGCCACTATGAATTTAAATTTTTTTTATTACTACTAAGGTGGCAAACAAGCTTACAGCCTGCCTCATAGTAAGCAGTCACTGCAGCCTATGGACGAATTTTCAACTTTGTTAAGCAGTTAAAAATCCTGACCGACTGAAAAAGCCGGATAAACCCCGACCAATTTTACAGTTGGTCAAATATTTTCGAAACTACTAAACCGATTTTAATGAACCAAAGCTAAGAACCATCTCAATTAAACTAGCTTTCAAATAGAGAATACCGCATCCAAATCGGCCCATCCGTTCCCGAGAACGGGTCTGCAACGTCTTAACCGAAGTTTACGCACACGAAGTCGCTGGCAAAAGCTTGTAACAATCCTCTCTACCTGCTCAAACCAACTAAGCATTCCTCTCTCTATCTTAAGCTATTATAACACTCGTTCTAACATGTACGGTTGTTCATTTAGCAAGTCTATTTTAATCTCTTGCGTAAATCAAAGCGAATGTTTTCTCAATAGCTGAATAGACGTACTAATGATTCGCATCCGTGATGTATAATAGTGAATCATAATAGTTCTAGTGTTGCAAGATTAGCGGGATCTGTGTACGATCTTTTATTCAAAATAATATCTCAAAAGAATAAAAATATTTTCATAACAAGCTTTTATCGTGCTTTCAAGTACCGACTCCTCAAAAGTATTCCAAAGAGCCCAAACACAATGGAGTTATCTTATTGGGTGCATTAGTTCCACCTTCCGACTCCATCATCAGACCAGCTCCATGGTACCATATTAATGTACTGTCATCCAAGGTACATAGGTATACCAAATTTCAGCTCAATCGGATACCAAACAATGGTCGAAAAATTGTTTGCAAATTTTGTCGGACAACTCACATACGAACAGAGCAAGTTAAATAAAAGCTTGTAAAACCTTTGTTTTATGCTACGCAGTGACAAACGAGCACACAGCCCACCTGATGGTCAGCGGTAACTGTCGCCATCAACATCTACCATTCATACATTTAAGTTGCAGGCAACAAAAATGCAGAACCGCAGGTGCGTTGTCACTGTGAGGTATCAGATGAATTGTCTCATGCCTGTAACTGCCCTGCTAGCTTCATGATGGTCTATAAAATTCATGGCAAGGCCCCTGGTCGTCATTATATTTGACGGAAACCAGTTAATTTCCCCAAAATACCCCTTCTTACCTATTAAACCAAACACACTTTGCTGCCATATAATGTCTGTTTATAACCGGAACAGAGATCCGCAGGGAACTTTCGCCATTTACACATATATTCTGTGTTCCACGGGCCCGCGACTGATGGTGGCTTATGAAACTTTTCAGGAATTTCAGGTGTTTCAGCGTAACTTGTAATGAGAGCTCATTTCTTTTAATAACGAGGCCTTGGCATAACGCACGCGAAAGTCTGGTTGGTTAGCTTGTATTTTACTTGGGGCATAAATTTTTATGCTATACGGCAGGTGAACAGGCCAGTGGAGCTGATGGTAGGTGGTAACTGTCGCCCACAACATATACAATTCATAAATTTAGGTTGCAGGCATAGAGAAAATATTTACTAACGTAATAGAGGAGACACCGCAAGTATTTTCTTTGAACAACGCTTTGCGGTCCATGGACAACAGTGGCCGCAGTCAGTTCTGAGACATTGCGCGACGCGGACCAATCTGACAGTGGCTTGGATATTCAAAAAGACACCATCTTGTGCTTTAAAAACTGTACGAACCATTCGAGGGCCAAAAATAAAGAAAATGATAACATTTCATCGGTCATTCCATGACTTAGCAGCGTCCCCCGGCACCTCCCGCACGTGACAGGTTGGTACAATATTTTTGTTTGTGATGTCTGCTCTATTACGTTAGTAAATATTTTCTCTATGGTTGCAGGTAACAAAAATGCAGAACCGCAGGCGCGTTGTCACTGTGAGCACTAAAATGCCTCATGCCTGTAATTGCGCTGGCTACCTTATCCTTCACACCGGAACACAACAATGCAGGCATTGTTGCTTGGCGGCAGAAATAGATAAGGCGGTGGTACGAGTACCCACCATCAATACCACTTGCTCGACCACTGACGAATCACACACGTCAGAATATTATTATTTATTCAATTTACATTTACATTGTAGTAAGACTATGCCGTTTTAAGTTATTCAAACAAGTAGGTAAAGTTATAGGTCGTAAAACATAGTTCGATCTCTATGACTAAGTCAGCACTATGACGCAGTACTTACGGCATTTATTTCCATTGAAATACCCACACTTATTAGCGTTTAGTATTTAGTGACAATAAATAAATTAAAGCGGTGTTAAGTCCGATTTGTAAGCGAAAGGAACACCGTGTACCAATGTTTATTTTCTGAGTAATGTTAGTTGAACACTAACCGATGCTCTTACGATGAGGTTTCCCTCTTTAATCGTGAGGAAACCTACACATTCAGGCGACTGAATGAGTAACCATGACCAAATATGATCAGGTTGGGACTGGTAACGGGGTTACGGTGCTCAAATGGCAGTCGCTCCACTATAATTACCGGATCTGCCAAATCCTGCGAAATTATTTCCCCTATTTTAGAACCGTACTCCTTCGGTGTAGCCAATGTGATTGAAAAAATATTGCTCACTGTAGCCTTGAAGGCATCCAGATTATACGAGTAATGTTGCGGTAACACACTCGCAGGCAACCAACGTGTTCCATTCCTAATTTAAAATTCATAACAGTAACATACGTCATTAGTAATTTGAGTAACTGCGAGGAACTATAATTTATTCATAGAGCCCACCCGTAGACATCCTAGGACAGAGATGACGAACCAATGGCTCAAAAAGTGTCAAAACTCCGATGACACAGGTTCGAAGTTGGAACCCATTTGGGGACTAACTAAAGACTACATTTTTTTATGTCATACAGTAGGCAAACAGGCAAGCGGGCCACGCGCTGGAAAGTGGTCACCACTGCCTATAGACATTAGCAACACCAAGAGTACCGCCAAAGCGTTGCCCATCTCTATCACACGTTGCTCTGGCAGCAAAAAGACAAATGCCCTTCCACTGCCAAAGAAAAAGGCTAAAATATTTGTGACTGGTGGACCCGGCGCGACTTCGTTCGCGAACACCTACTTTACCCCTACCTAGCTTTTTCTTGCTTATTTCTAGCTTATATATCCTCTTGACACACCGCAATAATATCCTTTGCGTACTTTAAAAGATCTAAGCGTACATAAATGCGAAAAATGAGCCGTGTGGTGTCCAGCAGAGTAGAATAGCACCAACCCCTTACACTCGCGGGTGTCGTACAAGGCGACTAGTGTTTTCGAGGCAAAATATCAAGAGTCTCCGTAGTCTGAAAACTGGGCAGCAGCATTTTCCATTGTTACATTTAAACACTGCGATCTCTAACCCGCCTGCCAAGCGTGGAGATTGTGGCAATAACCTCCCCTTTCGTGGGAGAGGCCCTAAGTCCTGCAGTGGACTGTTACGGGCTGTGATGTGATGATGTATACGTAAATGCCTAGGGACAGATGGCGGGAAGCGACTTTGATTTATACTATGTTATATAAAGTAAGTAAATAAAGGGACTTAACGTAGAGACGATAATTTTCTTTTATTATAAGTAAAATAAATTACGTTTATTTTATTCTGCTCTGACATACGGCACTACAGACAATTATTTAGGGACATAGACAGACAGATTTCTATTCATATATGTATAATCTATAGAAATCTGTCTGTATACATTAGATCTCCCACCTGTGGGACAGAGGCGTGAGCTTTATGTATGTATGTATGAATGTATGTAGATCTCCAAGTTGTGGTGCAAAGGAAACAATTTTGGACGGAGATCAAAAAAGAAAAAGGCTCAACTTTTCTCAGGACATGGCAAGACTTTTTAAAAATTTTAAAATACTAGCTTTCGGATGGACCATTTTAAATGACCTCCCTAACGTATGACAGCTAGTACTACGGAGAGGTCAAGCTATGGTTCTTTATCAGATGTTCCAGTTTTCAAAATTAATTATAAACCTATATGTTGCCCAGGCTTAACAGCTATACAACAAAGTTTCATTAAAATTCGTCCAGTAGTTCCGGAGATTAGCGTGTACAAACACAGAGAGAGAGACAAAAAATTCAAAAATTCTTACTCTAATTCTTTATGGCCCTAAATTATTTTTTTGTAAATATATTCAGTACTCAATATTGGCCAGCGCTGACGAAACACGTTCGCGAACTCCACGCCAACGAAATGAAAATGCTACGGTAGATGTGCGTTACGAGACTCGATCGAGTACGTAACGAGTGCCTACATCCGTGGCAGCCTTGGCGTGAGGGATATCGCAGATAAGATCGAGGAGGCTCGTCTGCGCTGGTTTGGTCACGTGTTGCGTAAGCCTCAGGGATATGTGGGAAATAGGTGCCTGAATCGGCCGGTATCAGGAAAGCGGCCCCGTGGGCGACCCAAGAAGCGATGGATTGACATCGCTGAGTCTAATGCGAGAGACAACGGCTTACAACGTGAGGATGCCGAAGACCGGGCCAAGTAGAGAAGATTGAGAAGGAAAGCGGACCCTGGCAGAGGCTAGGACGACGACGACGATTCAGTACTTAATATATTTATTGCATTCCATAGATTACAGAGAGATGTTATAATAATAACAGTCAAATAACATTATCATAGTCATATAGTTCTATGGACTTAGTCAAGGCACAGCAATACAAGAGAGAGCCGCTGCTCTTTGATAGTCAGCGTACAATCACATATTAATTGTTTTGTCTGCTTTTCGTACAGGCACACTTTTTTACTGTGTTTTATTATATGTATAATTATGGCCGGTCACCGAAAAGGTTCACCACCCCGTCCCGGGATGGAACTAACACCACAGATACAATAGTACCACTATTGGCGGGAAACTTTTAATCAAGCCGCCGCGTGCCGTGTGTGACCGTCAATTTCGAACTCGATTTAACTGTTCCAGATCCACGTATCGTAGTGAGCGTCAGGATGGCTGGTCGACGGCCGCCATTTTGCTCTCGTGGTTACAGGCACTGACAGAAAGCGAATTAATTTTGGGTAATCATCATCACCATCACAGCCCGTAACAGTCCACTGCAGGACTTAGGGCCTCTCCCACGAAAGGGGAGGTTATTGCCATAATCTCCACGCTTGGCAGGCGGGTTGGAGATCGCAGTGTTTAAATATAACAATGGAAAATGCTGCTGCCCATTTTCCAGACTACGGAGACTCTTGATCTTTCGCCTCGAAAACATTAGTCGCCTCGTACGACACCCACGAGTGTAAGGGGTTGGTGCTATTCTACTCTGCCGGACACCACACGGCCGGTTTGGGTAATATCGATACCAAAGTTAATATAATATCAGTGTTATCAGCGGATATCTATAATTGGCTTAACTGTGTCAACTCATAGTGTCAAATTTGTTTTAAAAGGTGTTGGAGTACAATAAAGAAATTACGATTTACCGACTGGGGAAGTATCTCCACCTAACAGAATACCACAGCTAAACAATACTCTTTTAAACAGTATTGTGGTTCTGCCAGTTAGTAAGATATCCCGTGCTCCATGGGGTGGGAATTTGGGGAACCGTGGCTTTGGCAGTGGAGGGATATTTGCCTTTTTGCTGCCAGAGTAATATAGAGGTGGGCAACGCATTGGTGATACTATTGATGTTGCTAATGTCTATAGGCAGTGGTGACTACTTTCCATCCGTTGGCCCACTTGCCTGTTTGCTGACCGTATGACATAAAAAAAAAAGATTTACTTTTAAAAGGTACGCTACAAGGAATGAACACATCCAATAAAGTGTTCAAATACAGGATAAAGTCGGTAGAAATCGGTAGCAACAGAGAAGGCCTTATCGCTTAAAGCGATATCTTCGTGGCAACCTTTGGGTAGCGAACTATCAACAGGGACATGTTTATACAGAAACTTCGAGCAAACCCAATGGTTTTGATATGTTCTAACTAAAATATCGTGTAAGCAATCGTAAGCAAATACTTTCCAACTAATAAGCTATTAGCGAGCAATTTCTGGACACAATTGCAGCGTTAACTATTGAAGACCCGCCACTCTGACGCTCACCGCAACGTTATAGCAGTTTGCTTTACGCCATTTGATCTGGAAATGGTCTGGTGTCGCAGTCGGTTTTGGTTTGGAGCAGTTTTATTGGTTAGCAGTCTAGCGGGTTTTTTAAAACATTTTTTTGTTCCCTGTTCATTATAATCTGGACGCCTTTAAGGCTAGAGTGAATAGGCTGTTCCTAGACAGGCATGCTCCATCCTCGGCCGCATCGTCACTTACCACCAGGTGAGGTGGCGGTCAAATGCCTGGGTAGTCAGTCTATTATATAAAAAAAATGATGTACAGTACAAATTCATTATCACCTTAAGGATCATATTCCGGTGCTAACATATTTAACTAAAAAATTCTCGGAGTCAAGAAAGAGTTCTTTGGACCAAATGGACAGCTACTAACCCCGTTTTGCAGCCAATAATTTTCGCGTACAAGTACGTGTTACAGAAACGAGGCCCCAAATGTGACCCTTGAGGGACTCCAGACAGTATGGTATATCCACAAAAGATTTAAAACCACCGACCGCTTCAGCGTGTGAACTGTTAATAGAAGCAGCTTCCGTAATCATCATCATTACAGCCCGTAACAGTCCACTGCAGGACTTAGGGCCTCTCCCACGAAAGGGAAGGTTATTGCCATAATCACCACACTTGCCAGGCGTTGGAGATCGCAGTGTTATAAATATAACAATGGAAAACGCTGCGGCCCATTTTCCAGCCTACGGAGACTCTAGATCATTTGCCTCGGAAACATTAGTCGCCTTGTGCGGCACACAAGTGTAAGGGGTTGGTGCTATTCTACTCTGCCGGACACCACACGGCCAAGCGGGGCTTTCGTAAGCTTCGCCATAAATCGTAAACTATTAGATCATTTTCGATATAAATGTCCAAAAATTTATTATAATTTGCCACAGCAATCATTATGAAAGTAACAAAGGCGAGGACGCCACGCGTTACATTATCGACACACGGACGGGACGATCAAATAATGCATTCATATATCATCCACTAACCTAACGGCTGGAATTACACAATTTTTGTGCAAAGGGATGGGGTCGGTCGATGGAAATTGTCGATGAAATGCGGTGTCCTTAATTGTACCTTTAATGTAAATCTCATTTTATATGAAAAGTTTGTATATTGAGGGCAATTTCTAAAATTACTAAAGAGTTTTTGAAAATTCTTTTACGCATACGAAGGTACGTTATTTCCGAGTGTCTTAGGCTATTTATGTGCTATTTATCTCGATAAATAATATAAACTTTACTGTTATCGCATTAAAGGATGTGAAAATTCAATTAACTAAATTATTAAAAACATTTCGAATAAAAATGTAAAGACTCGTAGTGACATAATGGTAGTACCTCCTGCACATTAACGCACCTCGCAAAAATATTTCAAAGGAAATATTTTTATTATAACACAGTTGTAATGTAACTTTACCTCTCTTTAGTATGAATACATTACTGTTCATGTTAAATTTATGTTCCGGGTTTCCAAGTGCATACCTTTCTTACGCGCGTACGAGTAAGCCGATATAGCTGGAGAGCTGAGAGCGCCGAGCGGTGGTTTAAAATGTGTGATTGTGTGAAAGGTTTAATTTTACCCATCAAATGAGCTGTAAAAAATAACATTTAATAACCTACAAAATGCCATTTTACTGGATAAAAAAATCATGGTTGCTCGTTACAATACCATGACGTCATACAATAGATTATTCTAAAATTTTCTTACCAATCACAATCCACCCTTTTTTCAATTGCCTTCTTCACAGGTGTCATAAAGTATCGATAAATTAATTTCATAAATTATTCATCGACATAAAACATCGACAAACCTCTCTTCGCAAACAGCGCCAGTCACAACGCTAGCCACGTCCTATTCCATTATAATAGGCGTTTTGTTTACAATACCAACTGAAGGGGATCTGTGACGACCGACAAACAATTTATGTACATACGCGGCTGCGAACAAAAGCCCACCTTGTACCTTGGGCAATAAAGCTCGAAACCGCTTTGTCCGTACCCGCCGTTACGAGATACGGGGGCCGGTAAAAAACGGCATTTAACACCGATTTCTATTAAACGAAAACACACCCTAATGGGCGACGTTAAAGTTGATATTGGGTTGTTCGTTTCCGCCCGTTACGCTGATAGGGTTGGGACGATGGCGGTCGTGGAAAAAGATCGATAACGCAGAATTGTGTTTCTGTCACCTCTATCTAGCCGGGGGTTGAATTTTTAATGTTCTCAGTAAGCTAAGGGTTGCGGAAAGTCTTACACTACACAGCCATTTTGTAGTTTCAACCCTTAAGTGTTCTATTTGCGGGTGGATTGGTAACTGCTTATTTTCGATACCGATTTCGTCAATCAGTTTCTTTTTTTAAGGACTGTGTTTAACTGTCAGTAGTGTATCTACTACATACTTTTACCGCCAATTGCGATTTGATTTCTTTATGATTGCACAGTTTATCGTGGTTTTTATAGTAGTATTTTCAATGTTTCTTGCATTACCCGTAGGTTAATAACCGAAACGACATATGTCGTGACGTATATGGCAAGTGTGTGTGCGTGTGGCGTCGCACCTTGGAGCCAAATTGGTCGCGAACTGTGCGGTTCCAAATAAACTTTCTCCCATGCACACTAAGATTGTGGAATAAACTACCTTTAGAGGTAGGTATTCCCTGGAGAGTACAACATGGAGTTCTTCATGAAATTGATGAAAAGGTTTTTACTGGGTCGGCAATGCGTGGGTGATGCCCCTGGTATTGCAAACGTCCATAGGCTGCGGTGACTGCTTTCCATCAGGCCGTAAGCTTGTGTGAGACCTTAGTGGTATAAAAATGTAGAAAAACCACCGGCGAAGTTTTATTAGAGTAATACTTTTTAACAGATCAAGGGTATCGGGACATCTCGTTCGATTTCGAGCGACTGGAGAAGTATCTCCAACTAACAGAATACCGCAGACAAACACTGATCCTACCTTCTTGCGGTTTCTTGACATATTTATTGATATTATACTGGCTTTGTGCGGATATTTTGAATATTGAAGTTATTTTACTATAATTATGAAGTTATGAATGCACAAATGTGGCCGTGTGGTGTCCAGCAGAGTAGAATAGCACCAACCCCTTGCACTCGTGGGTGTCGTCCAAGGCGACTAATATTTTAGACAACAAAGATCTTAGTCTCCGTAGGCTGGAAAATGGACAGCAGCTTTTCCATTGTTATATTTATAACACTGCGATCTCCATCCCGGCTGCCAAGCGTGGACATTATGGCAACCTCCCCTAAGTCCTGTAGTGGACTGTTATGGGCTGTGCTGTTACCCAACTGAACCACTTAGGTCGTTTAATGAAACAAAGTTGCAGAAATAAATGTGTAGGTCTTTTTTCTCTACACAGTAACAACCGCAGACAGCCCACCTGATGGTAAGCGGTAACTGTCGCCCATAACATCTACGATCCTGCAATTTAGGTTACAGGCAACAAAAATACAGAACCGAGGTGCGTTGTCACTGTGAGGACGAAGATGAAATGCCTCATGCCTATTATTGCGCTGGCTACCTTATCCTTTAAACCGGAACACGACAATGCAAGAATTGTTGCGTGGCGGCAGAAATAGATAAGGCGGTGGTACTCACCCAGGCGTACTCCTCAGGCTTGACAGAGCCATACCACCTGATTAATCAAAGTGGACTTTAATCGCCTATCTATTTTAAGACGTGATACAAATACAGGTACAAAGTTTCACTCGGTTTACGAACGTTGCCTATTTATTAATACTACCTAAAAGTTATAGTCCCTTCAGGTTTAAACTCGCTAAAACCCAAGTTGTCAGTTTCAGCAATGTTGGGCAGTCGGTCAAAGCTAGCTAGCTTTTAATTTACATTTCGTGTTGCTAAAGTAAAAACTTTAGGACATAAAATGTCAAAACTATACTACATAAAAACCACTAGTGAACCGGCGCGACTTTGTTCTGCTCCTACCCTAAACCTACCCTACGACTGCCTTATATCTCCTCTACAATACATCTACTTCACCCCTACCTACCACTTTTTATCTTGCTTATACACCTTCCTCTTTCGGTTATTGAAAACCATATTAATGTCCGTTGCGTCATCACATCATATCAGCCAGAAGACGCCCACTGCCCACGCCTCCTCCAGAGATCTCCACAAAGGCCGGCCCTGTGCCTTCCGCATCCAGCTGGTACCTGCGATCCTTACCAGGTCGTCGGTCCACCTTGTAGGAAGCCTACAAGGACGCTGCGTCTTCCGGTACGTTTCGTAGTTTAGAATATCTAAGCCGACATAGATATATACATAGGGACAGACGGCGGGAAACGACTTTATTATATACTACGTTGGCCGTGTGGTGTCCGGCAGAGTAGAATTGCACCAACCCCTTACACTCGTGGGTGTCGTACAAGGCGACTAATGTTTTCGAGGCAGAAGATCAAGAGTCTCCGTAGTCTGGAAAATGGGCAGCAGCATTTTCCATTGTTATATTTAAACACTGCGTTCTCCAACCCGCCTGCCAAGCGTGGAGATTATGTCAATAACCTCCCCTTTCCAGGGAGAGGCCCTAAGTCCTGTAGTGGACTGTTACGGGCTGTGATGATGATATACTACGTATAGAAGTAGAGTCCTACAAACTTATCTGGACGGTGACGGCGTCGCTGTTGTCGACAACAAAGTGACATTTCAATTGCGATACTTAATTCCAGTGTTGGCCACCGGGTCGGATAAGTTTGTGCACTTTGAAGCTTGACCAGGAATATGTGAGGTCTGTAAAGAGGGTACTCCGCGTGTAAGGCTGAAGCAACTGAACCACTCAGTTCGTCTCAGGACTATGTGGTCCCCGAGAGAACATATAAAATCATCTTTTTGCGTTGATGTCCCGGTTGTGTTCTCGAGAACGAGAGCCCGGGGTCCGCCTCGACCACGTAATTACAGTGGAGTGACTACAGGGGAACCTGACCAGATTGGATCATGGTTACAAATTCAGTTGTCTGAATTTGCAGGTTTCAACACGATGTTTTCCCTCACCGTAAGCCCCCGCGAGAACACACCCTGACCGAATTCTACGCGGATAGTCGCCGGAAAAGCAGGCAAATTATTTTAATGTCCACGTTTATATATATTTGAATACTTCTGACACGCGTAGAGAGTGGGCGGTAGTAACACCTACTCACTACTCAAACATACATACAGAACACCTACTATACAGAAAATACATAAGTGGGAGGGAAAAAAACGATAAATTCTATACATTTCGGAATACGTCGATGTGAGCTGTGTACGTGACCACACTAGTGAGGGGCGGTGTCGATGATTCTTTTTCGTTTATCGATAATTTGTGTAGCGGGAAATGTCGATGTTGGTGACTGTCTTAAGTATAGAAGGGGTTGCTGATTCCCGGCGTTTTAGAGCGTCGGTGACCAAATGACCAGCGGGTCAGACTCGTAAGCAACAGGTACCGGGTTCGATCACCAGTTCCGCAATGTAAAAATGACATTTACTGAGTTATTTATTATTAATTGAGCACTAACCGATGCTCTTACACTTAGGGTAAACATTGTGAGGAATTCTTTACATGTAGGCGTGATCACATGATCCAACGATAATTTGAGTAAATAATGTGGCTTAACTAGGCATATTCATATTTGATAAATTATCCAAGCGAAAAACCCCTTAATCAAGAAGAAATTACAGAGATAAAAAACGCGGATAAGAAGAGCGGTATGGATTAAGGTCTGATTGACGCTCCCTCGCACCAAATTTTTTAGAAGCCTATACCTTACCAGTGCGGTAATTATAGATGGATGAAGATAATATGATGAGATTACACCATGTCAACGTAAGCCACCCGTAATGGCGAGATTACATCGAGAAGAACTCAGACTCCCAATATCTTCAGGTATTACAGTTTCGGGTACCTGATTGATTATTAACATCGGCACTTATGAATTTGGATGTCGATGGGATTTGGACAAGTATCGCGTGCGCGATGCTTTATTCCGTTTTTTTTTATATAGTACTAAGGTGGCAAGCAAGCTTACAGCTTGCCTGATGGTAAGCAGTCAGCGCAGCCTATGGACGTCATCAGGGGCATCACCTACGCGTTGCCGACAACGTAAAAACCTTTTTACCTCTTTTTTGAAGAACTGCATGTTGTACTCTACAGGGAAAACCTCTCCAGGTGGTTCATTCCATAACTTATGTTTATTTTAGATCTATTAATTCAACGGTTGTTGGATGTTGGTGCTGCTTGTGACTCAACTTTAGAGTAGAATGGTAGCATTTGGCAAATAATCAATGGCGTTTTATTTTTGTGTCATTGTTTGCCTTACAACAACAAGAAAAATAATAATATTTGAGTTTAAGAATTAAGAGCGCCATTTATTTTATTTTTCAGGAAGCTAGCACAGAAAACGTATCATTGCTTCCCTAATACGGGAAAACGACCTATAATGGCACACAGATTCGACGCCCAATACCACATTCTTAAAGTGACATCCTGACGTGTCATTTTGAGAATATAATGGACGACGGTGGCCACTTCCCATCAGGTGGACCGTCCGTCGTCTGGGCAAAAAATGTGGCACTGTGTCTCGCCATCGATATCGATGAAACAATCACGTCCCTAAAACAGAAAGGAGTTGTTCATTTTCGTCCTCCTATTTTCAAGTGCGGGGGAGGTGACTCGTACCTACTGCTCGTATCATAATGCTGCAAGCTAACTTATTCTTCACATCATGTAAGGAATAAGTTACCGTGCGTGTTACAAATTCATTATGAGTATTGCTTGCTTAATTCAGTGTTAATGTACCTAATGAGAACGTGGGTGTGTATTTATTCATCGCCACGTTCATCACAGCCCATAACAGTCCACTGCAGGACTTAGGGCCTCTCCCACGAAAGGGGAGGCTATTGCTATAATCTCCACGCTTGGCAGTCGGGTTGCAGAACGCAGTGTTGTAAATATAGCAATGGAAAACGCTGCTGCCCATTTTCCAGCCTACGGAGGCTCTAGATCTTTTGCCTCGAAAACATTAGTCACCTTGTACGACCCACGAGTGTAAGGGGTAGCTACTCTGCCGGACACCACACGGCCACGCAACGTTGGTTCAAGAATTTCTTTGTTGATGGAAAAAATGAGGGCTACGATACGGTTAAGGTATCCACGGTAGAGGTACCGGGTTCGAATCCCACTGCGGCCATGTACAAATGACTCTTTTCTGAGTTTTGTACATTAGTTGTAGTTATGTCTAACGGTGAGGGAAACAGTGATGAAACCTGCACATTCAGGCGACTGCATGTGTAACCATGATCCAAACTGGTCAGTTTCCCCTAGTAGCAGGGTCACGGAGATCAGATGGCAATCGCTCCACTGTAATTATTTGATCTGCCAAATCCTAGATGATGGACAAGGCGGACCTCGGGCCCTCATGTGCGAGAGCACAAATGGGACATTAACGCCAAGATGACCCATACCGACTGCATGTACCCTACCATACTTAAAGACCCTAGTACAAAATTTAAAATGCAGTTTTGTCATTGGCATTTCAACCATAATGTACATATTTTTAACATGTAATTAACTGCTGTAAAACTGTGAAATGAACTAATAAATAAATAAACAAGCATACACCTGATGGAAAGCGGTAATTGTAATTGCCATCCATAAAGTCCACGATTCATCATTTGCTAAAAACATACGAAATCCCAGGTGTTGTTACTGTGACGATTAAATTGATATGCCTCGTGCATGGCTTTTTAAATGGTGGTGATTAGCTGCTGATCTGCGCTTTAAATGGGGACTGGAAACCACGTTAGTATTTAGAAACGTAACTGTAAACGCTAATGCACGGGGTTCCAATAATATACGAGTACTAATAATCACTTTCCATGACAAAAACAATAAAATCGTATATCTAATTGACATAGCCATACCGAATACGCACAATCTCTCCTCAACAAAATCACCAAATACACCGATCTATCAATTAATTGGACCCTAAGGATTGCCAGGCTAAAGTGGCAGTGGGCAGGGCGCATAGCTCGAAGAACAGGTGGAAGATGGGGCAGTAAAGTTCTCGAGTGGTGACCACGTACCGGAAGACGCCGCGCGGGTAGGCGTCCCACAAGGTGGACCGACGACCTGGTGAAGATCGCAGGTACCAGCTGGATGCGGAAGCTACAAGACCGGAATAAACAAACTCCGCTCCCTTCGCGCCGGGGGTTCAAAGCTACTTACTTATTCACAGGTTCTCAAAAGAAGGTAGGGAAATATTTCGTACGTTACCCTAATTTTTCCTTTTTTCGCTGAAACAATTCTGTCGGTATTCACTCACCTGAAACAAAAAAAAACAACGTTAGATATTTACCAAATGATGAGAGCGATGGTGGCCGAATAGCTAAGGTATCCGACTCAGAAACGAGAGGTATAAGGTTCGAATCCCACTGCGGCCATGTAGTAATGACTATTTTCTGTGTTATGTACATTAGTTGAATGCTAACCGATGCTCCTACGGTAAGGGAAAACAACGTGATGAAACCTTCACATTCAGGCGACTTAATGTGTAACCATGATTGAATCTGGTCAGGTACCCCTGTTAACAGGGTTACGGAGGTCAGGTGGCAATCGCTCCACTGTAAGTATCTGATCTGCCAAATCTAAGATCATAGTAACACGGACCCCATGCCCTTTTGTGCAAGAGTTCCGGAGCAGACCTTTTCGCCAAAAGCGATCTCTCCAAGCAAACCCAATGCTGGAATCATGCGACAAATGTGTCATTGAGCGAACGTTATTTGAGAAGTTTGTCCCGCCTCGTGGGCTGGGTATTCATCCCCACTACGTAGACCCTCTGTTGGTCACCACTCTAAGGTTCGAAAGAACGTTTTTCGCTCGTACAATTCGGATGTGGAATGAGCTCCCAGCCAGTGTTTTCTTTGGACTATGAGATGGAATCGTTCAAGAGGTATATTAGAGGTCTCTATAGAGGCGGGCAACGCACTCCTCTGGTGTCGCTGATGTCCATAGGCGGCGGTGACCACGTCCCATCAGGTGGCGCTTGCCTGTTTGTCAGCCATATAACATTAAAAAACATATATACAACTTTCTTTGTTTTCTGTGACAATCGTCTCCAGAGACAGTTCAACTAGTCTCAGGCCTAGCTAGCTAGGGAAGTTTGACTAGCCTGGTTATTACACGAAATAAATAAGCAAATATATTACATAATTTCGGGATTGTGCAGTCAGTAAGTCCGTAACCACGTCAGGGCCCAAGGGAGCGTCACACGTCAAAATAAGTAAAGAATATTGCAACTTTTTCCACCGACTAACACCTATGCTTCTGTGGTAGGGTTGGCACACGGTAGTTCTAGTATTTTTATTTTTGTAAAAAAAAAAACACCGTGGCGTGTGCTCTCAAGTGCGAGGGTCCGGGGTCCACTTTGACCGTGATCTAGGATTTGGCAGATCAGGTAATTACAGTGGAGCGATTGACATCTTACCTCCGTGAGCTACCAAGAGAACCTGACCACATTGGATCATTGTTACACACATTCAGTCGCCTGAATGTGCAGCTTTCATCACGATAAGAGCATCGGTTAGTATTCAACTAATGAATGTACATAACTCAGAAAAGAGTCATTGGTACATGGCGGTACGGGGTTCGTACCCGGTACCTGCGCTTACGCGTCGGATACGTTAACCACTAGGACACTGACGCTCTTATTATTTTGCTGCTGGAGTAGCTTATTCAAGTTTTATTTGAATTTATTATATGAATACACATGTAATCGCCAGAGGATGTATGTTCGTAGACCCTTTTTTTCCTGTATTTTTTTTATTATTTAACATAACGTCGTGACAGCCCTAGGGGCGTAACTGGCAAGATCGTGGCGATACGCGGCGCAACTTATTTCATTACAGACGTGCTCGCGAATAGTGATGTGCCGGTGTCGATAGAAGTTATCGATAAAAATGTTAAGGTTAAAAAAGACATCGCTGCAGACTAAGTACGTACTGTGTAATAAATAAATTATTCATATTCAATTTATTTTCATTAATAAAAATATATACGTCAAATGTCTTATCACAATAGCCCGACTCGTAAGCGAGAGGTACCGGGTTCGAATCCCCGCGCCGCCACGTACCATGTATAAGTGAAGAGCATCGGAGACCTAGTGATGAAGGTATCCGACTCGTTAGCGCGAGGTACCGGGTTCGAATCCCCGTGCCACCATGTACCAATGACTCTTTCAGTCAATCAGTTGAATATTACCCAATGCTCTTACGGTGAGGGAAAACCCCTCTTAATGTATGGCATACACTAAATGTATGGGATTGAAATTCCGACGCAAACTTTCCCGCTGTGGCGTGAACGGCCTTCTGGATCAGTTTACGTTAGGAACTCTAGACCTCTTCCATCCGTGCTCTAGATGAGCATAATCAGATTGTACCTAGAAAGTTCCCAGGGGGAGATCCAAGGTCTCCAAATTGTCTCCATTGTATGAAAAATGCCTATATGCCCGTTTTTTTTCATCTGGATTCTATTTTGACGACCTGAGTGATTCAGTTGGTTAACATCTGCCAAGGTCTGCCACGCAGAGCTCCCGGGTTCGATTCCCGACCAGGCAGAAATTGTATAACTAGTAGACCTGGCGCGACTTCGTTCGCATACACCTAGATTCCCCCTACCTACCCTTTTTCCTATAAACCTTCCTCGTGAATCACTCTTACCTATTGTTGAAAACCGCATTAAAATTCGTTACGTAGTTTAAAAGAACTAAGCGTATATAGATACAATACATAGATCTCAGTGACGACGGCGGAAAACGACTTTGTTTTATAGCATGTATGTATAATAAGTATGTATTTAAAAATATGCTTTAGTAGCTTATAAGTTTTTCGCTGCATTAGAGGCTAGATGGCGCTGTGTAAATTGTCCAAGCATATTTATTACTCACGCCGGGTAGGAGCGTCGGTAGCCGGGCGGTTGAGTATCCAACACGTAAGCGAGAGGTACCGGGTTCGAATCCCGCTGCAGCCATGTAATAATGACTCTTTTCTGAGTTATGTACATTAGTTGAATACTAACCGATGCTCTTACGATGAGGGAAAATATCGTGATGAAACCTGCAATTTCAGGCAACTGAATTTGTAACCATGATACAATCTGGTCAGGTTTCCCATGGTCACGGAGGTCAGATGGTAGTCGCTCCACTGTAATTACCTGATCGCCAAATCCTGGATCAAGGTCAAGGCGGACCCCAGGTCCTCGTCCTCGAGAGCACAACCGGGAAATTAACGCTAAGATGATTTTTATGTTATTTAGCAACAGGGTGTATATTGACAACATCATCACAGCCCGTAACAGTTCACTGCTGGACTTAGGGCCTCTCCCACGAAAGGGGAGGTTATTGCCATAATCTCCACGCTTGGCAGGCGGGTTGAAGATCGCAGTGTTTAAAAATAACAATGGAAAATGCTGCTGCCCATTTTCCAGACTACGGAGACTCTTGATCTTTTGCCTCGAAAACATTAGTCGCCTTGTATGACACCCATGAGTGTATGGGGTTGGTGCTATTCTACTCTGCCGGACACCACACGGCTAACACTGTATATTGACAACACTGCGCCCTATATTTGATATTCTATTTCCACTCCATATCCCCAACACCACTACTTAAGTAAACATATAACTAAGTACACACATAAATCAGTTAATGGCTTCCCTTGTCGACTGAATTCGACCCTCCCGAAATAGCATTATAAGGTGGACCATAAACGATAATGTTTTATTATAAACATAGGCTCACGCAGTCTCCTTGTAAGCTTATTTTACAGACATATTAATGGTAATGGCACACAAGGTGGTCTTAAACTGCTGCGGTGACGATCTGACGGACAGATAACTTGTCATGTGACAGTTTTGAGTTATAGTAAAAGTGAAATGTGGTTTTTAGACTTTTTAGTCTTTGTACTACTTCTCTATTTTCCGCTTTTTATTTTAATTTATCGTTCCCATGATAGTGTAAGTGAAGTGAAAAAAATTAATGTTAGCTAACTAACTTTAAATCGTTGTTATAGGTCCTAAACGGTCATTCTAAATAAAAAATTATGACGCAGTTTGCCGACTTTAATTTTTTATTTTCTCTAAATGGCGGCTGGTAGTCGCCATATTGAATTTTGATCAATATCATTTCTTAAAGCAGCACCCAGCAGGCTTTAAAGAGTCACGGCGCGTCTGGTGTCTGCTGAACCGAATAAGAACAGGCTTCGGAAACTGTGCGTATCTATGGCACAAATGGGGTTGGTGCGAGGCAGCGGCATGCCAGTGCGGCTGCCCTGAGCAGTCAGTAAATCATATTATATTTGATTGTCCGGATACCAAGTACAGCAGGCAAGCGGATGATTTTCAGTCCCTTTCGGCCGAAGCTCTCGCCTACTTTACAAAATGTAAATTGAAAATTTAAGTAGCAGTAGGAACTTAAAAGCCATACGATAAATAAATAAATAAAATATCATTTCTTCAGTGACACTTGCAAGATTAAGACAAATCGATAAATGTAAGAATCACCCACGCGGTTGGTCTCTAGAGTGCCACAAAGAAACAAACATAGATTCATACATAGTAGACTGACATCAACCTCCACACACACAACCCACACATTATTGAGACATAAACCTCCTTTGCGTCGCGCAGTCGGGTAAAAAATAAGTTATAGTGGTCACTCACCAGTAGATTCAGTGGCTCATGCCTGATGATTCATATAGGCTTCTCCCAAAACTCAAGCTAAACCTTTAAATTTTTTTTTGGCTTTTGGACTAGCCAGGCATTTGACCGCTACCTCACCTGGTGGTTAGTGACGATGCGGTCGATGATGGAGCATGCCTGTCTAGGAACAGCCTATTCACTCTGGCCTTGAAGGCCTTGAATTTCCACAATCTAGAAAATTAAATGTTCTAATCCCGCCATAATTCGCTTTATAATTTCATTCAGGGCCAGAGATAACTAAAAGTTGCCCCTGGGGTGTTTCACGAAATAAATTTGTGTATTTTAAATTTCGTAAAATTTCGGTACCGAGTAAATTTGGGTAGTGCCAAATTAGTACTAGTGTTCGTTTCAAACGAATTTTAGCGGTTGGTTTACTGGAATTTGTTTGAGCTAGAATTTGATTCAAACAAACACTATCTGAGTTAGGGTTTAGGATTGAAGTAAGTAGTAGATACATCATTACTATTTAATTAGGTAGTTAATCTACTTTGTCTACCTTAATTTAATAAAAAAAAAGCAGGTGCTTCAATAATATCAAGCACAAGTCCGATCATGCATGGAGTACTGCTGCCATCTCTGGGATGGATTAGCCAAACACCAACTGGCCGCTTTGGATTCGGTGGAAAAACGTGCAAAGCAGATAATTTGTGATCCGCAATTAATTGAGGCTAAGCTGCAACGCCTCGAGCATCGGCGCAGGGATGCGTGTTTGTCGGTATTCTATAGGTTGCATTTCGGAGAGAGTGCGAAACAGTTGCACGACTTCATTCCGCCGGCCCCTTTCCGCCATCGGGAAACGCGATCCGGGCGAGCACTTCATCCCTATGTCGTGGATCTTGCAGCTATCCGCACGAGCCGCTTTGGTTCAACCTTTATAATGCGAACGGCTAAGGAATGGAACGCGTTGCCTGCGAGTGTATTCCCTGATCACTATAATCTGGACGCCTTCAAGGCTAGAGTGAATAGGCTGTTCCTAGACCTGTCTAGAAACAGCCTGCATGCTCCATCTTCGACCGCATCGGCACATACCACCAGGTGAGATGGCGGTCAAATATCTGGACAGTCAAAAAAAAAAAAAGTGTGACTGTATGTGGGGGATATTTTTTGAAACCACTGAGCAGATTTCGATCATTCTTACATTAACAGGAAGCTACACTGTCCTTATCCCATTCATTTGGGGTCAGCACGGTATGTTCTCTTCCTCCATTCATCCCTATCCGCTGTCATCTCCACGCTCACCTCTCGCCCACTGATATCCCTCATCACACAATCCATCTATCTTCTCTTTGGTCTTCCCCCTCCTGTGTATCCATCCACATTCATATTCAATACCCTTTTGGTGACATGATTTCCTTCTCTCCGCATAATATGGCCGAACGTTACAAGTGGCTACTTTGAATCTGTGGGTCACTTGTTCTTTATGTAGTTATACGCAATAAAGAGTTTACATACATACATACATACATACATACACTTTCAAGCTTCCTCTTATGTATTTGTGCCGTACTGTCACACCTCGTCACACCACACATCCATCTTAACATCTTCATCTTGCCGCCTCTGGTGCCGCTAGATATTGAAATTGTATCAGAAACACACGTACAGTCAACAGCACTACACAAAACCAGCAAAAGATGGGCTAGCATCTCTATAGACGGCACAGCAATGTTAGTTTATTTTATACTGGTCATTAAACCAGCATAAGATGAGCTAGAATCTCTATAGACGGCACAGCAATGTTAGCTCATTTAATACTGGTCCATAATCCAACATAAGATGAGCTTGCATCTCTATTATAGACGGCACAGCAACGTTAGCTCATTTAATACTGGTACTAAAACCAGCATAAGATGAGCTAGCATCTCTATAGACGCGCATAACAATGATAGCTCATTTTATACTGGTTTTTAAGGTCGATACGCCCACTGAGCGGATCCCCGGACTATCACCGGGGCCCCGGATCACGGCACCAGAGCCCCCGAGGCGGCACTCCACTTCATTCCATATTCTACCCGCAAATTTAATGAAAAAATACAATTCGCTTCTAAGCAACTATTTGGACAGCGGCGGGGGTGCGGTGTGAGTTGTGAGGGTCGAGCGGGTGTGTCGGGCTTCCATAAAGACATTACAGACATTATAAGCACAAGGCATTTCATCTAAGTCCTCACAGTGACAACGCACCTGCGGTTCAGCATTTGTGTAACCTGCAACCTAAATGTATGAATTGTAGATGTTATGGGCGACAGATTATGGGCGATAAAAAAATGCGTCACGCCTTTTTAGGTGAATATATGAACGTCATCTTTTTCAAATAGGGGTTTAGGTTAATGGGCTCCTTTTTCTGCACTTGAACTCAAACTTGGTCTCTTGTACGTAGTGAAGGCATGCCAATTTAGCCAGCCCAGCTCCCCCAGAAGTCCAGCAGTCTCATCGGACGCACGCAGATCTCTCTGAGGGACCCCGTTCCTAATGTGACTTTTACCCTGTGGTCCTTCAAATAGGGGTGAACGCCAGATATTCAAGCGACATAAAATTGTGTACCTTGTTTTACGCGGCGATTTGTCGCAAAAAATATAAACAGCCAAAAAGAAGTAAAAGAAAACATTCAGATAATTACAGTGGAGCGACTGCCAGCTGACCTCCGTGATTCTGCTACCAGGGGATCCTAACCAGATTGGTGCATGGTTACACATTCAGCCGCCTGATATTTTCGCTCACCGTAAGAGCATCGGTTAGCATTCAACTTATGTAAGTACATAACTCAGAAAAGAGTCATTGGTACATGGCCGCAGTGGGATTCGAGCCCGGTACCTCTCGCTTACGAGTCGGATACCTTAACCACTCGGTCACCGACGCTCCGACTGGAAGATTACTCTAACATGCCATAAAAATCTTATAACTTGCACCACAAGAATTTCTTTTCAAACGTCGAGATTCGGTTAAATTTTTTTCTATGTTAACAATGTTATTTAATTTAACATTCAGTGGGTGCCATCAAAGAAACTGGTTTCTTTGCTTACGACCGAAAATTACGAGCTCATATATTGCGTTTTCCATTTAATATATCGCGAATAATAAAGCTCTAAATGTGCTTTTTTCCACGGTTTTTACTCTAGAAAGTAGGTTTTTTCTTTTTTAATCCACACAGGTGGCAAACAAGCTTGCGGCCTGCCTGATGGTAAGCAATCACCGCAGCCTATAGACGTTTGCATTACCAATACCATCACCCACGCGTTGCCGACCCCGTAAAAACCTTTTCACCTCTTTCTTGAACAACTCCATGTTATGTTCATCATCATCATATCAGCCGTAAGACGCCCACTGCTGGGCATAGGCCTCCCCAGAGATCTACACGGCGGCCGGTCCTGTGCCTTCCGCATCCAGCTGGTACCTGATCTTTACGAGCTCGTCGGTCCACCTTGTGGGAGGCCTGCGTCGCTGCGTCTTCCGGCACGTGGTCGCCACTCGAAAACTTTACTGCCCCATCGGCCATCTGTTCTTCGAGCTATGTGCCCTGCCCACTGACACTTTAGCCTGGCAATCCTTAGTAAGTTACGTTGCTGGTTACAAACGAGCCGAAGTGCCAACATATCTGTATTTATAGCAGACTATGAGGGCGCCGTAGGTTATCCTACGTCATCGAGTACAAGAAAAATTCCACTTTGTAGCGATGGGAGACGTTTAGGAGACCCACAGAACGTTGGTCTGCTCGTGCGCAGCCTATCACATTCAAATCAAGACTGAAACCGTTCAACTCTAAGCGAGCGGTTCAAAAACAAGGCCCCAGGCCCCGAGAGTGTATTAAGGTACTAACTGCTACAGGTACTATTTGCAATAGTTAAGAGCAGATGAATCTCCACCGGGGACCTTCAGGGATGTTTAATAATTCCTCGATGCTTGCCGTAATCTGCGCCCTCTGTTACACCGTACAGTGCGATGATTGGGCCGTTTTCTGAAAGCCTATTAATGAGGAAGCCTGCCTGCATAGGAACCTGGAATTTTAGGGCCACATAGCCCTTACGTACATAATCTCGAGCAGCTTATGATGACAGGCAAGATCGATGGCAAACGGTTGAGAACTTTCAATATACAGCTGTATGATGCACTCCATGACACCAAGGACAGATACTGGTGGAGAGAAATCGTAAAGCAGAAATTGGCTGTTGTATTGGATTCGCGATCCTCGGTTGTACCTACCTAGGAACACGACGCGAGGAGGAGGATTAAAGAGGAATAATAAAGGTAATAGTTATAATATATGGCGTTGATTAGACCGTTAAATATATTAAAAAAGAAGACCTTGTGCCCTTTCGTCGGAAAAGGTAACTAAAACTAATGTATCTTTAGATGAAATCATCATCTTTGCGTTAATGTCCCGGTTGTGCTCTCGCACATGAGGGCCCGGGGTCGGCCTCTACTATGGCCCGGGGTCGGCCTCTACTATGATCCAGGGTTTGCTAGACCATATAATTTCAGTGAAGCGCCTGCCATCTGACTACCGTGACCCTGCTACCAGGGGAACCTGACTAGATCAGATCATAGTTACACATTCAGACGCCTAAATGTGCAGGTTTCATCGCATGTTTTCCCTCACGAGCAGATGCTCGATAGATAGATATATATCCTAAGAGCGTCTTTTAGCATTCAACTAATGTACATAACTCAGAAAAGAGTCATTGGTACATGGTCGCAGCGGGATTCGGACCCGGTATCTCTGCCATGGGAGATTTAAATGATACGCTACAGATGAGTGATACTCGTATATTGGCTCTAATTACATTGGGTGCAGTTGCTTATATTAGCTACACAGGGGGGAAAGGAGTACCAAAGTACACCTCTCGCTGATGAGTCGGATTAACCACTCGGCCACCGACGCTCCCAGGAAAGTCATCACCGTCCTAGCGTCCGCTTTCCTACTCATTCTTCTCCACTTCGGCCGGTCTTCGGCATCCTCGCGTCGTAAGCCGTTGGCTCTCGCATCCGACTCAGTGAAAGTACCGTATCGTAATGTTCGCGAACAAATTACGCCACGGTGTGACCGCCGTCCGATCCGAACACACGTAATCGGATTAACAAGGATTCGGCCAGAGCGATCGGGTGCAATTTTAATGTGACTTTTAGGACTCGGATACGAGCGATTTAAGCCGATAAGCGGAGCCGCGTAGCCGCGTAGCTGTGTAGCTGCATCTCTGGGTAGAGCTGCGTTGCTAATTTTGGGTGGATTATACGAGTAGTCTGCGGTGTAGTCCTGGAGGTTAGTTTTGTTAAATATGAATTTGTTAATCGCCACAATGATCTGAATGTCTGGTCCATAAATTTTATTTATTTGTATTGATATGTAGTAGTATTTAAGTGTATAAGTATGTATGTATTTATTGATATAGTATATAAAAATTTGTCATATTCATATGTATTTTATAATTATTCATTAATTGTGCGCGTCGTATCTGCATTTCTTAGCTAAACATTTCCTTTCTGTAGGCCTGCTGGAAGGAATTTCTTTTAGAAATAAGTAGTGCCTGTTGTGTCAGTTATATCTATGTTATATCTCTGTATTTCTTTATTGTGTGCAATAAATTGTTAAATAAATAAATAAATTATGATAATGATGATGATGACACACGGTTACACGATGGATTAAGTAAGGCAAGGAAACTCTGAGTCCGAAAGTTTATTAGGCGTCCGAAAATAGCTCATACAGACGTACACGATGTCTGCGCCATTAGTCCCAAATGTTTATGACATTTTGGTTTCTTTCTATTCTAACGACAGGATATATATATTTGGTTATTTGTAAAATTTTAGAAACAGCTCATAAAGCTCTTTCATTTGATACAAAAAAAGATAGGTTTCTGATAAAAAAAAATTCAAATCCCATACAATAAATTTATGACGTTCAATCTGCTCCCCCGATGGGAATATTTTTAAGAATTACCGCTTAAAATACCTAAAGTACCCGTGTACCAAACGGCTGTCCTGTACATCAATTTGCGGTTTTCTATCAATATTTGCTTTGTACACCGTATTGGATTGGCCGCGTCCCCCGCGTACCTTGTGCCGCCATCTACCTACCAAGGACACTTTTCTGGGTTACGTACATAGAGAAAATATTTACTAACGTAATAGAGGAGACACCGCAAGTATTTTCTTTGAACCACGCTTTGCGGTCCATGGACAACAGTGGTCGCAGTCAGTTCTGAGACATTGCGCGACGCGGACCAATCTGACAGTGGCTTCGATATTCAAAAAAACGCCATCTTGTGCATTAAAAACTATGCGAACCATTCGAGGGTCAAAAATAAAGAAAATTATAACATTTCATCGGTCATTCTATGACTTAGCAGCCTCCCCCCGCACCTCCCGCACGTGACAGGTTGCGGCTCTATTACGTTAGTAAATATTTTCTCTATGGTTACGTAGAATAGCTGAACACTAAGCGATGGCCTTACGGGGAGGGAAAACATCGTGATGAAACATCGCCTTAAAATATTTATCAGGAGTATAAATAATTTCGAAATTTCCGTTTTTCCGCTCCGAGCGACATACTGTTTGGTGAAACATGCCGTATCTTATCTATCTGTAAACACTGATTCACGATTGATACAGCGTTTGCAGAAAGCCGGGTGATGTATGGCTGTTCGTAATTTCTGATACATTTACGTATATATACAGGGTGCTCCGTTCACAGGTTTTGGAGAAAGGATTTCTTTTTAATATAGTTTTGGGTTAGGATGCCCTTTCGCAGGTACTTGTGAGCACTAAAGGCTTGATTGCCCAACGGTGGTATAAAAACATGTTATTTATTAACCTCTGAGGAAAAAGGGTTATTAATTTGACGAGTGTGGCCTACCAGCGGGGCTATTGGCTAACTCAGTTGACAACTGTATTTGACACTAGATAATTCTACACCACGTCATCTACGTTGAAAACTGGCAATAGCGTCTACCAAATTAGAGTAGTGTCAGATTTTTTTATGTCAAATTCAGTTGTCCACTGAGATAGCCGATAGGCCCTCTGGAAATCGCTAAATAAGCTGCGAACCCAGGTGGGCTAATGTAAATTGAATCTCTTTAGGATATACAAATGACAGTTCTCAGTGCGACTGTGGCGTATCTCCGCAAACCATGGACCACCTCGTTTCATGCTCGGCGTGCCCTAAAACTTGCACAATGGAGGACTTGTTCGAGGCCAGTTCAAACGCTGTATGCGTCGCCGAATACTGTAGTGGTCGAGCTACGTAAAAAAAAACCGCAAATCGATGTACAGGATAGCCGTTTGGTACACGGGTACTTTAGGTTAAAACAATCATTTTGACCGGTAGTTCCTAAAAATATTCCCAGGGGGGGGCCAGTAATATTGACATTAATTTTTAATATGGGAATCGAAATATTTTTTTTCGGAATCCTATCGTGTTTGGTATCAAATGAAAGGGCATCATAAGCCGGTTCTAAAAATATACTACACCAATAACTTTCAGCCACCTGTTTTCTTCAAATCCAAGAAATATTTTCAAAACATACCAAGTTTGGACTCCTCCAGGTAGGAGACGGATTAGTAAATTTTTATAAAATATACGCCAAATGACTCTTAATATGCCCATATCCAAAGACAAAAAGGCGATTTAAAAAATATTTTAATTTACTAATTTTAAAATATTTTTTTCTTTATTAAAAAGTTGAGATTTAGTAAGTAAAGAGAGGAAAGGGGGAGGGGGAGATAGAAACCGTAAGAGCATTATTTTACATAGATAATAGCATAAAACACAATAATAATAGTACAGTACAGTAGAGTTCGATAAGTTTAAAAAAATACTAAATCTCAACTTTTTAATAAAGAAAAAAATTTTTAAAATTAGTAAATTAAAATATTTTATAAATCGCCTTTTTGTCGTTGGATATGGGTATATTTAGAGACATTTGGCGTATGTTATACAAAAATTTACTAATCCGTCTCCTACCTGGAGGAGTCCAAACTTGGTATGTTTTGAAAATATTTCGTGGATTTTTAGAAAACAGGTGGCCGAATGGTATTGGTGTAGTATATTTTTAGAACCGGCTCATGATGCCCTTTCATTTGATACCAAACACGATAGGAATCTGAGAAAAAAAAATTCAAATCCCATATAAAAAATTAATATCGATATTACTGCTCCCCCCCTGGGAATATTTTTAGGAACTACCGGTCAAAATGATTGTTTAAACCTAAAGTACTCGTATACCAAACGGCTATCCTGTACATCGATTTGCGGTTTTTTGCCAATATTTGCTGTGTACACCGTCCACTACTGGGCGAATAAAGTGTACGTCAAGATAAAAAGAAGAATCCATCTAAAATATCTATTTACGAATCATGACAGTATTCACCGATTCACAGATTAGGCTACCTTTACAAATAAACAAACGTACCTTAAAAAACGTTGTCATCAGGTACCTACTTAGATTTTCCCCTAAAACATGTCAAAGAAAGTTCCATTCCAAATCTGTAAATGACAGAAAATCCAGTGTCATTCCACGGATTAGATAAATCTCTACAGCCTGTACTTAAACATTATAACACCACATGTTTGTTTAGCTGCAGAGACTTAGTCATGGCCATTTTAAAGGTTATCAGAACATACGTGTACTCTATTTAAAGCAGGTAAGTGTTTAACCGTTCATATATAAACAATTTATCCCAACATAACACATACATTGGTAACACTCACCACCAAGGCGATCATAATCATATTCACTTTATTGCTTTCTTGTGGTTGTTACAGATGTTACAATTTTTTTAGTATCACACAAGAACCCTGCTTGGGAGTGCCGGTGGCCGAGCGGTTAGGGTATACGACTCGAAAGTGAGAGGTACCGGGTTCGAATCCCGCTGCGGCCATGTACCGATGACTCTTTTCTGAGTTATGTACATTAGTTGTATTCTAACCGATCAATGCTCATACGGTAAGAGAAAACATCGTGATCCAGCAAATTCAGGCAACTGAATTTGTAACCATGATCCAATCTGGTCAGGTTCTCCTGGTAACAGGGTCACGGAGGTCAGATGGTAGTCGCTCCACTGTAATTACCTGATCGCCCAATTCTGGATCATGGTGAAGGCGGACCCCGGGCCCTCGTTCTCGAGAGCACAACCGGGACATTAACGCCAAGATTTTTTATACTATTTACTGTTGGAAATTTTTATAGTAGCAACAGATTCTTTGAGTATAATAAAAAGGTATTTGGTAAAAAAATACACTTTTTCCTTAAATAAAAAAAGAATAAAAAAATTATCCACGTAATTTACCAAAATTTTTACTAATTTACTAGGTGTGCCCTGCTCCACCCAAATAATATTAGCAAAACTATACATTGATGCTTGTTGGAACAACAATCCAAAGAAAATATCGTGCCTTCAATTTCGAAACTACCATTTCGCCCAAAATGGCGGCCACAAAGTAAATTCAACCCGACTGTCTAATATTAACATTATCAAACGATGTCCCAAGGACTCCTGTTCTGACAGGGCTTTGATCCTGACGCGATGGGCGCCCTGCCGCGGGCTGGCAGCGGGCACAGTGCAAAGATTACCAGCGTGGTAGCGTCTCAGTACTATATCGTTGTTATTATTATTATTATCCGACAGATTTCGGACATGGCCAGATTTAATCAGAGCGGTGGTATAGTTAGTGTCAAATAAGAAGAGACTTGGCGGGTCACGTGGTGTCGAACCACGGTTGCGGTTTTTTTAATGTCACACGGTAGGCAAAAACGCAAGCGGGCCACCCGACGGAAAGTGGTCACCACCGCCCATAGACATCAGCAACACGAAGAGTATCGCCAATGCGTTGCCCACCTCTATAACACGTTGCTCTGGCAGCAAAAAGGCAAATGCCACTCCACTGCCAAAGCCACGGTTCCTCAAATCCCCACCCCATGGAGCACTGGAAATCTTACTCACCGGCAGAAACACAATACTATTTAAAAGAGTATTATTTAGCTGCGATATTCTGTAAGGTGGAGGTACTTCCCCAGTCGGGCGGCTCCAATTCGAACGGGCTACACCGCTATGCCCTACCTCTCTTAGCGGTGTATAGGATTATAACCCGCGTCACGAAAGAAGAGACTTGTCAAATGGCAGTGGAGGGGATTCCGCGCAGGCAATCGTATGCAGCGCAAGTCGAACCACGTGACCCGCCAAGTCTCTTCTTATTTGACACTAGCTATATCTGCGCGAAATCCCCTCCACTGCCATTTGACAAGTCTCTTCTTTCGTGGCGCGGGTTATAATGCGCACAAAAATGGCTTGCGTGGTCCGCATTGACCATGATCCAGGATTCGGTACATCAGGTAGTTACAGTGGAGCGAGTGCCATCTGACCTCCGCGACCATGTTAACAGAGGAACCTTATCATAGGGACGCATTCAGTCGCCCCAATGTGTAGGTTTCCTCACGATGATTTCCCTCACTGCAATAGTATTAGTAAGTGTTCAACTAATGTAACGTAACTCTGGAAAAGTAATTGGAAGTTTATCACCTTAGTGGTACAAAAAACATGGCAGCACAGGGACCGAACTCGGTACCTATCGCTTACGAGTCAGACTTGTTAGCAATTAGGACACTGCCGCTCTCCGACAAAGTCCATATACTATACCAAATATTTTCCAAATTACTGCACCGATTTCAATGAAACAAATCTTGGAATCATTTTGCTGGAACTGGTTTTCAGTCGGAGCGGTCTATTCTATATTTGGGAGAGACATAGTCAAGTGAAGCGTTGGAATACGAGCTCTATATTTGAAAACTTTCAACTAAAGACCCAGACAACTCAGCCTACATGACCAATAACGTTGAGCGATATGTCATTAGAAATTATTTATTTTCTACAACTTTTACTACGGCGACAACTCTCGAACCGCTGTGAGAAAAATGTTATGGGGGTTTTTTTTCTAAGGCGGCAAACAAGCTTACGGCCTGCCTGATGGTAAGCAGTCACCGTAGCCTATGGACGTTTGCAATACCAGGGGCATCACCCACGCGTTGCCGACCCCGTAAAAACCTTTTTATCCCTTTCTTGAAGAACTCCATATTGTACTCTCCAGGGAAAACCTCTCCAGGTAGGGGATAACAGTTAATAGTACAGGCGCATCTTCTAAATATGACCATAACTTTTTTTCCTACAACGACTTGAGAGTGGTCGCCATAGTAAAAGTTGTAGAAAATGAAAAATCCTTTCTAATGACATATCGCTCAACGTTATTTGTCATATAGGCCGGGGGCCTTCTTTGTTTTTGGGGCTAACAAGTAAGTCAAAGCAGGCTTCGTTTAGATAGCTATTATAACCTTTTCAATAAGCCAATGACTCATTTTCGATATCAGTAATTGGTTTTATTTTACCTCGATAAAGTAGGAGTAATTGTGTCAGACCACTTAACGGCTGCAATAAAAATATGTGGGAGACACGGAGCTAAATAAATACATGTAATATAGACTATCTAATGTCACCTTCAGGAATACTTAAGTAACATTAGGTAAGGTGACATTGGAGCGATGTAGGTTCTAAATGAAAGTCAGTTGTGCTCGAAGTGGAATGTATTGCGCCAGGCTTTTTTTTTTCATAATTGTCGGATATTCATCAGGTTATCACTTTCGAGTAGCTCACCCAGACACGTTATTGATTGAAATGCACTTAAATTTGGTCCTAATAGGGTCTAAAATTCTAAATCGTCAGCATTTTTGGCCCTATAGTTTTTTGCAAGCAAACTTTAGGTACTTTTTGTAGGCAAACAGGCAAGCGGGCCACCTGATGCGAAGTAGCCACCACTGCTTATAGACATTAGCAACACCAAGAGTATCGCTAATGCGTTGCCCACCTCTATAACACGTTGATCTGGTTGATCTGGCAGCAAAATGGCAAATGCCCCTCCACTGCCAAAGCCACGGTTCCCCAAATCCCCACCCCATGGAGCACTGGAGACCTTACTCATCGGCAGAAACACAATACTATTTAAAACAGTATTGTTTAGCTGCGGTGTTCTTTAAGGTGGAGGTACTTCCCCAGTCGGGTGGCTCCAATTCGAACGGGATACCCCACTATGCCCTACTTATCTTAAAAGTATATGGTAAATGACTGATTATAATATAAAAGAAAATTTTATTCCTAAATTTAATGTGGCTCCCGCGGTAACGAACGAATTCTACGCGAACGAAGTCACGGGCAATCGCTATATTTACCTACGACTAGCCGTTCCCAGCGGCTTTCACCTGCGCGCAGTTCGGATCTCTGTAAACATTCAACTTTCCCGCGTAACCCTATTATATTGCCGGAATAAAAAGTAGCCTATGTCACAAAGTGACAATGTAGAATTTTTTCAATAGTTCCAGTTGTTTTTGAGTTTATTCATTATAAACAATACAATAACCCTTCTTGACGCAGTGGGGTAAAAATAAAATTTTTCTCTTTGTATAATAATTGGATTGATAAAGGCCTAGGTACAAAAAAATCGATTAGGCACCAATCACCACAACATAACTATTCTCCGTCTCTCAATAAATACCACTCCTAGAAACCTAGTTCCTAGTGTTCCAAAGTGATCAAAGGGATCCTTAGTAATTTCTTGGCAGCCCTTTCTAGGGGTCATTCGTTGTAAGGACAGTGTACCAATTTCAGTATAATCCGACAGGATCATGTGCTACCCGACAACATATTGTCGGTCCGGCGACATTCTATTGACGTAACAGTCAAAAAGTGTTCTTTTTCTTCAAAATCATTATTTTTCTTTATTTAGAACTTTAGCCTCTACAACAAGCAAAATGGACTAGACACACTAAAGTTAAGGAAGATTTACTATAATTGATCGCAAATAGCTTCGTACAATCAAAAAGTCTTCGATCGAAACCAGTTACGTAACCGCGGTTTCACTTTTCTATATTTTTGTAAGTTTTTATTTAACTTGCACTGTTCGTACTTCTCTTATACGTCAAAATTTTCCAACAATTTTTTGACAATTTGTTGGTATCCGATTGAGCTGTTTGCTATACCTATGTGACTTGGATGCAGGGATGTTAGATGCCAAGTCAGAAATCATGGCACAGGCCTGTCAAAATTATAGTACTTTAGAAAAAATTCTGGTACACAGTGTTACCAGCAGTAGTTTCCCCTAAAATAGTACGAAAATGGCTGAAAAGGTAGGGGGGGGGGGTTGTCTGGGGGTGCCAGTGACAATAAATACGTAAAAATCAACCCTTTCTTCAAGTCAAGAAAGCTCTCCTTGTCTATTTTGCGTTGTCATAAGGCGCCGTGAACGGAGCGGGCGAGATAACGTCATATAGCTGGATTGATGTAAAATTATGGTACTTTTGCGTACCATTATGGAAGTACGATGGTGCATGGTACGAACACCTGGAAAATGGTACGTGTACCATAATTATGGTACGTACGGTCCCTGCTTGGATGACAATGCATTAATATGGTACCATGGAGCTGGCCTGTTTTTTTAATTATTTGACTAGCCAGGCATTTGACCGTCACCTCACCTGGTGGTAAGTGACGATGCGGCCGATTATGGAGCATGTCTGTCTAGGAACAGCCTATTCACTCTAGCCTTGAAGGCATCCAGATTATAATGATCAGGGAACACACTCGCAGGCAACGCATTCCACTCCTTAGCCGTACGCATTATAAAAGTCGAGCCAAAGCGGTTCGTGCGGATAGCTGGAAGATCCACGACATAAGGCTGAAGCGCTCTGACGATGAAGTCATGAAGTGGTCATACGAATTAATTAACGGAATAAGATAATCCCATCGTGTTTGGGCGCTTTGGAATGGTTTGATGAGTAGGTACTACACTGCGCGATAAAAGATTGTTATGAAAAAATATTTTTTTATGGAGAATTTATTTTTAATATTTGATTGACAGGTCTGGATACTAATCCTTTAAGCTTAAAGTATAATCAAGATAAATTCGGTCGATTTATAGGGGTATAAATTAAGCGAAAGGGAAATTGACAACTATTAAAATTGTAAAATTGTCTGACTGATGGTGCGATTCTATAATTTTAATGTCTATTCTGTTATATCTATCTATACTTACAACGGAACCATACGTGTAGGTATGGTCTTTTATCGTACCACAAAACGCAGTCAGCTTCTTACCTGTAACAAAAGAAGTTTTCGATTAGAATATTGTACCTAACACAAATGTGTGTGTGTGTGTGCTTTCGTCAATTAAAAGCCGCATGATTAGTAATCATCATCATCATCATCACAGCCTATAACAGCCCAGGACTTCTGCCACGAAAGGGGTGGTTGTTGCCATAATTTCCTCGCTTGGCAGGCGGGTTGGAGAGCGCAGTGTTATAAATATAACAATGGAACATTTAGTCGCAAAATGTCCAGTGGTAGCAAAATGTCCAGGTTGCATAATATAAAACTTGGATATTTTGCGACTAAATGCAATGGAAAACGCTGCTGCCTATTATCCAGCCTACGGAGACTCTAGACATTTTGCCTCGAAAACATTAGTCGCCTTGTACGACACCCACGAGTGTAAGGGGTAGGTGCTATTCTACTCTACCGGATACCACACAGCCAAATTAGCAATAATAATATAATATAACCAATCGTCTTCCAAGACTGTTACCGCCATATTTATTTCAATTTATTTGTGTGCGACAAGAACGTATCTGCCAATACAAGCTATTATCACACCGTAAGGAAACTAAATTCAGGCTTCACTATGATATTTCACCCTAGAACGAGCACAATATTCTATTACAATAGGCTTCGTCTAGGAAGCCGTAGTTGCATTGTTATGTACCTACCTATGCGGTATATCCCTTACCGCTTTACTATAGAGATAGGTAAAACGCTGTCGCGCTAAATTTTAACGTACACACATACATACATAAAGCTTACGCCTGTCCTACGTCACTTAGTTCCAGTTTTGGCCACCGGATCAAATAAGTGTGTGGTATGAAAAGCTTATGTGGAGCCTGAACATATTAAACTGCTGACGAACGAACGTTCCTGACTAGAGTTCGTTGAGAGTAACTTTTTCATTGAACGTTCCAAATGATTTGAACGTCCCAATTTTAAAATTTAAAACTCGCTTCCATACCTGTGGCTTGACTCAGCAAATTCCAATTGCAAAATTACTCATCCAAATACAGGTTTTATAATGGCCAGTATCAAAGGTAGACTTAAAAGCCAAAACTCATCTATGGAAATAAATCTTGTCAACTATAAAAAACCTGCAATTTACTGATTCGAAGAACGTGACCGAACGGAGAATTATGGACGCGTCCGAACAAAAAAATAACCAAAACTGTAAATCACACCGACAGTTAAGTACGTAAATAAAGTTAAAACGCTGCGGAAATACCGAATAACAGCTAACTGCTATCGGAAACAATAAAAATTCCGTACAATTTCGTGATTTGTAGATACAAATATAAAACACCTTTGTAGACCACTGGAGGGATACACTACAAAGGGATATTTTTTCGGTGCGTAATTGAGATTTCCGAACGATTAAAAAGAATTTGTGTTGTGTTGACGCGAGCTGTTTGATTTTGGAACTTTTTGGAATACTGTATTTTCAAAGCGTATCTTTATTTGATTTCTGTATGTGGCGTCCATGCGAGGCACATTTAGTAAACAAAAGAGTATATATTTATGCTACAATTATATCAACGTATCTTTAAATTCATAGATTTATGTGATTATTTAAAATGTTAGATACTTACAGTAATAGTAGATTATACACCAAGCAGTAGTGTCATACGTCATGGGAAATGTCATGATACATAATTGGACATTGTAAGCAGGAGGTGTGAAAAGTTTGTTGTTTAAAATGTAAAATTAGAGTAGGTAAGGTGAAAGGTTGATCCTCATAAGAAAGAATGGGAAATTAATTATAGAAACAAAAAGCAGCACGATACAAAGACATATGATTGACGGATTGGAAATGGCGCCGCGAATAGACCAAAGGTACTCTTTTCCTTTTTAATTATTTGGTAAGGGTTTAGCAAAGGGATGTATCCATATACAGCCAACAGCAATCAGCCTGGCTGTTTACACGTTAATCACACACGGCGGACGATATTCAGCCAATGGTAATGGTAACCCTCGCCGTAATGGTGGGTTTAGCACACTGCAATTTCATAGCGTTATTGTTGACGGCTGGTGCAAGCGAAGCGCATATGCAGGGTTAATTTCCATTCTGTGGCTGCCTAAGTTCCTAGAAGCATCGTTATAACAGCTCGTGATAGTCCACTGTTGCAATTGGACTATTCTACATTTGTGTGCGGGGTTTTAGGGAACAATTCATACTAACAAGTTGTACCATAAATAAATTTATACGGTCTATGCGAATGCCTAGGTTGTGTGCGTGTAGATTATTAATGACAAATGCTTTTAAGCCATTGACTCTCGCATCCGACTCCGCGGATGATAATACATGCTTTGGACGCACGGTCCACCGGTCACCTTCATCCAGGACAACTGCAACTGAAGCAGTGCGAATGCGGCTTTTGAGGTATATGTGGACATGCTTTGCAATGCATGAGTAGAGTGATAAAATAACTAGTTACTTAACTAGTGGTACCTAAAACCCCATAAACTGACAACAAACTACGCACTCCTTCATTGGTGCAACGATGCCGAACCTCAGAAAAAAAAAAAAAACACTGGTGTCCTGAATATCCATGAGCGGGGAAAATGGTGGTCGCTGGCTGAAATGTTCAATAAGTAATTTTTTAGCAGTCAAGCTGGGACATATTAATGAATTACTAACAAAATAAAACTAGGCTGTACGGCTTAACGTCTTTACCTTCCCCCGGCGATGATCACTACCGATCAGATTCCCTCCATTTTAAATAAAAGAAAATGGCGTCCATTTTCCTTGTCCCACACGCTTTTGAATCGAAATCAGTTATTAATGTTACCGCGAGCGACGTGTTGTAAATTAGTCGATTAAGTGCTTAGCTGCCACGGACGGCTGGATTCAATCCAATACCCATTATCCTAGACTGGAGAGCCCGCAGATGATTAGTAGGCCTTCGGTGGACTAGCGGACGAGCCACCAGCCAACTCTTTTAGAATAGGCTGTATATTGACTAACCTTTACCTATTTAGGTATTGATGAAAACGATGAAAATATTACTATTTTGAATTTTGTGATTTCACATATTTAATGGAAGTAAATCTTTTATCGACCTCACCGCCAGGCAAGGTCGGCCCAAGAAACGATGGCTTGACGTCGTCAAGAATGACATGCGTGCCAACAAGCTCACCACCAAGGATGCCGAAGACCGAACGAGGTGGGCCAGGAAGAGTAAGAAGGCGGACCCCGGACACAAGTTTGCTCTCGCGCGCGATAAGCGAGGAAAGGCGCGATATAGATACACTATCTCTTTCATCGTAGTATTGAGAGAAGAAAACAAACGCTCTCTGGCGGCGGGATCTGTATCGCTGGCACACTTGTGCTAGCCGTAAAGGTCATGTATGATAAAAACGAAATACAGAAATCAACTTTATGCTGAATCAGACATTTTCGAAAATTACTTCTTCTAAGGGGTTTGCTGTCATCTGAAAACTTAGACAGGGGTACGTGGAGCCATAAGTTTGAGAGACCCTGGATTGGAGTATCAGTAGAAACAGATGGGCTATCGGCCCTTAGTGGACAACTAAATTTGACATTAAACAATATATTACACTACTCAAATTTGGTAGACGCTATTGCCAGTGGCCAACGTAGATAACTTAGCGTAGAATTATTTAGTGTCAAATTCAGTTGGCAACTGAATTAGCCAATAGATAGCCCCGCAGGGTTTGGTATAGGTTGCTGAAGTAGAATATTAAAACAGACATACAACTATTAATTGCGAAGCCAATCCAACTTCGATTTCAATATCGAAATTCATACTTACAAATACAACCGATCAACAAACACAACTTACTGCCCGCCTCTAAAGGGTTGTACACAAATGCAGTATATTACTCAAGCCGCGTCCACACTGTGCTCAGAACAAAGGCCATAAGGCAGGGTACACACCGTGGTCTAATACGCCTTCGGCTGTGGGATAGGGAGGGGTATGTATCGATAGTTACCTTTGTCGATAAGTTCAAATTACCTCATAATTCTTCGATCGATTTATTAACAAGGCACAGAAAACAACAAAATACGTACTTACAAGACATATTATCATCTAAAGAATCATCATCATCTTAGCGTTAGCTTGAAGACAACTGATGAAGTGCGCCACGCACTTGTTACGCATCCGCCTTTAACCATGATCCAGGATTTGGCAGATCGGGTAATTACAGTGGAACGACTGCCATCTCACCGCCGTGACCCTGATAACCACTAGGCTACAGACCCTCCAATTCCCGTTCTCTCCTTGCACTAGTACAAAGATCTTTCGGAGCACCTTCTTTTACGCCACAAGAGGCTTTTGTTCCCCCTTCTGTGTTAGGGACCTAAGCTTCGAAACCGTACATTAGGATGACCTAATGACCGTTTGAAATGTACGGATTTAGTTTGTTTGCTTAAGTAGAACCTTGGGTATGAGGAATTTATGCAGAAATGCGATACAACGAATTATTTCTACTCTGCACACCCCTATCAATTCCTAATGACAGTTTGTTGGTGTCAGTCGCCCAGATATTTAAATTTGTCCACGCTCTTGTATGTCATGTTGTCAGATATCAGCTTTCAGGATTCTAGTGTTCTTGTAGCGACCAGCAACCGGTAGGACGTCTCATATATCGTAGGAGGGACGAAGTGGAAAGAGTTCTGTTGGAACTCAGGCAGACTGTTGGCAGAAGGTGGCACAGGACAGAGTGGAATGGAGTGCCGGAGGTCACGACTCATTTTGGGTCGCTGCGTCATCATAGGAAGTATTTATTTTTTATTGATTTATTAGTGCATTTTACAGTTTTGCTGCATTTAAGTATGTTTAACTAATCATTACGCATGGGTGATGCCCCTGGTATTGCAAACGTTCAAATAGTATAAAACAAAGACTCTTCTCGCCGCGCCGTCTGTATCTATGTTTGCTTAGATATTTTAAACTACGCAACGGATTTTAATGTGGTTTTCAATAATACATAGAGTGGTTTCAAGAATCAAGAGGAAGGTTTCAAAAGCAAGAAAAAAAGGGTAGGTAGGAGTAAAGTAGGTGTAAGCGAACGAAATCGCGCCGGGTCCACTAGTAATGTAAATAAAAACACTATTTACGTTGCTTAAATCGAAAAACGAGAATGATTATGAATTATATCTAGTGCACGTTAATTATCCTTTCCTATTTGTTTTGTTTCGAATTGTTGTAGCTTCGATAGAATGACACGCAATTCAACTTATACATCGTGCATTGCAATGCAATTACCTTTACAATTAACAATTATTAATAAAATAAACATAATTTGCAATCGAATCACTTATTTAACCGATTTTCGAGCAAATGCAATCACATCGAGGCTTAATTGGCCACAAATGGATTGCGTAACAGTTTTATTACGTCAAATATTAATTCGTATTTCGTCTTCAATTATTGGCAATATGTACTAGCGACCCGCACTGGCTTCGCACGGGTAGTAGTAACCTTAACAAATTATACACCTAAATTTGTCATTCCTCTTAATTCACTATGTCTATTGGTGAAAACCGCATGAAAATCTGTTCAGGAGTTTTTGGAGTTTATCGCGAACAGACAGACGCGGCGTGGGACTTTGTTTTACAATATGTAGCGATAGTGATAAATGCCAATGCTGACCATGTGGTATGTGCTACGTAAGCTCGGGATACGTGAGAAACAGGTGTTTAAACTTGTCGGTATCAAGAAAGAGGATATCTCATAAATAATGTCTGATTCGCCTTTCTTTCTCAGCATCGACTCGATTCTCTGCGAATTATATCGACTCGTCCCATCACTAACCAATAGCATTGGTTAGCAGTCGACTGAGCTCTGTAATCCCCGGGAAACACGTGTTGTGGTACGCACGAGTTTATGATATAACTGTAGCTTAATGTTTATATAATAGTATATCGATAACGTGGATTAATCTGTAAGACTTCGTCGACAGCGACTGGGTTGTTATAGTGGAGTAAATTGGCAAAGACTGTGTTATCAGTACCAGGTCATCATCACAGCCCAAACTGTCCACTGCCGAACTTAGGGCCTCTCCCACGAAAGGGAAGGTTATGGCCATAATCTCCACGCTTGGCAGGCGAGTTGGAAATTCTAGTGTTATAAACACATACTTTAACAAAGGAAAACGCTGCTGCAAATTTTCCAACCTACGGAGAATTGATCTTTTGCCTCGTAAATATTTGTCACCTCGTAAATCACCCACTAGTGTAAGAGGTTGGTGATATTCTACTCTGCTAGGTACAACACGGCCTTGCGGGACGCCACACGGTCCCAGGTCTCATACCTGGGATCTGAAGCACAACCGGGGATATCGACAGCTACGTCAAACCCCGATTATCTTCAACTTAAGTCAAATGTCAAGAGATGAGTGTTATTTAGTCATGGACTTTTTATTTGTTTTGTCATGCATTTAGTTTTGTCACCCAAAATGCCGGTAAAGCTGAAGGAACAGATCTATAAAGACATCATTAGACTCTCCTATACGGCAGCGAGGCTTGGCCTCTACTAGACCTGTCCAGAGCGGCACGAACAGAAGCTGCGCGTCACGGAAATAATGATGCAGCGGTGCCACATATAGTCTGTTTTAACATTTAGTACCTATGAAGAGTAGCGTTGTTATAATTACCTAATGACGAAAAATGAGGGGTGTTGTGAGTTTAACGTGTGTATCTGTGGCTTTGTGTGCCTGTCTGTGGCATCGTAAATCCCGAACGGATGGACCGTTTTGGATGCGGACTTCTCTATTTGAAAGCCAGTTTAATCAAGATGGTTTTTAGCGTTGTTTCATTAAAATCGGCTCTGTAGTTTGGAAAATAATTGAGGTTAAGTAAACTTGATGGGGGGTTATCCGACTTTTTCTGACGGTTAGGTTTATACTTATAATAAGGTTTTTTTAATTCCGCTGATCACCTTGGGACCTTAAAGTAGAAACACTGGCTACATACTCACGCTCGTATCTCATAGACGTGGAGTAGAATTAACAGAAAATGGGGCTTAAGATGGAACTAATTGTAACAGAAATAATTGTTACGGCAAATGATAGGTAATACGCTTCTAATCAACATACTAAAAAAACATTCGTACCGTTGTGCGAAATACCGTTACCTGTTTTCGGCCGCCTCTTGAAGCTGTATTTTTCATACTATTTTCTAAGAAAAGGGCATTTAGCCTATTGCTGCAACAACTGTGTTCCTCGTACGCAGTTGGGAAGCAGAATTTGTGCAGAATTTTGTAGGCTGTTTAGTCATACACCATTTTTCCGTAGGACTCGCTGTTTTCGAGATATTTACGTAAAAACAAAATACATAGGTCAACCTGTAAAACTATTACTACTCCACTATAGCGGTAGGTAGAGAGAGACTATCAAGTTCCATCAGCTACGATTTTAACACACCCTATTCTTCAGTAAAATGTTATGCATCGCAAAAGAGTATTCATTTTCCCGTAGGACTCGCTGTTTTCGAGATATTTACGTAAAAACAAAATACATAGGTCTACCTGTAAAACTATTACTACTCCACTATAGCGGTAGGTAGAGAGAGACTATCAAGTTCCATAAGCTACGATTTTAACACACCCTATTCTTCAATAAAATGTTATGCATCGCAAAAGAGTATTCATTTTCCCGTAGGACTCGCTGTTTTCGAGATATTTACGTAAAAACAAAATACATAGGTCTACCTGTAAAACTATTACTACTCCACTATAGCGGTAGGTAGAGAGAGACTATCAAGTTCCATCAGCTACGATTTTAACACACCCTATTCTTCAATAAAATGTTATGCATCGCAAAAGAGTATTCTCCAAGGGGTATCGATTTCAGTAGCTCGTTCAAAAACTCGTCGAGCAAATTGAAATCTCACTCTAGCGTTAATAAATTAAAAATATTAGAAAAAAAATCCGTTCTTTTTTCAAGTCGTACAGCAAGAAAACAGAAAAAGTTTGAATATTGATAACGTTGTGCCGACCTTTGGGCTTACGGCTCGAATTCAGCCATTACCATTTTAAAAAAGAGAATAATAAGATGTGAAAAATTAAGGGAGCGGCAGTCGTGTTTTTGGAGCGAGGGTTCCGTGTATTTTCTTACAAATTATTGTTATTTATTGACTTTTTTGAAAAAGTTTTGGTAACGTATGAAAGAAAACTCACGTGCAATAAAATATTTATTAACTCTATGTAGCGACACGCGCGCCTTCGCATGGTAACCTTAGCAAATTATAAACTTAAACCTCCTCTTGAATCACCCTGTTCTTGAAAGCAAGTTCAATAGGCTTATTACGTAACTCTGTTGTTAACAATTCTCTGATTTCAAAGATTGAAATTGTTACTATAGCCAATAATAATGTTGTCAATACTGCTGAGATATTTTTACTGGCCGACTTTAAAATTTTGGTACCTTTTGTATTCATTCTGGTAGGAAAGCGGATTTAGCCCTTATCTTATTTTACACTAGCGACCCGCCCCGGCTTTGCACGGTAGTGACTTAACAAATTATACAGTGTCACTGTCACTTTGACGTGCGCTTAGCGCTGTTACGACGATGCCTTTTAGTCGGATGATTTTAGTATACACATCCGTGACACTCTTGGTGTGAGAGACATCGCGGATATGGTTGCAGAGGCTCGCCTGGGAACCCTGCACGGCAATCACAAGTGTGCCCGCGATACAGATCGCGCCGCGAGAGAGCGTTTGTTTCCTTCTCTCAATACTAAGATGAAAGAGATAGCAGTATCTATGTCGCGCCTTTTGTCGCATATCGCGCGCAAGAGCAACTTGTGCTAGCCGTACTGGGATGGTTTTCTCACGTGCTAGATACGTAAGACATATGGATAAGTGAGAAATAGGTGTCTAAACTCAGTCATCATACCCGAAACCCGTACAAAAATTTCACTCGACCCAAGGATCCCTAAAAGGCGCCGAATAATAATAAGCTATAAAAAAATTACCCCCTCACCCCCCGCGAGGTGTTTTCAGAATCCTAACGAGTGTAATTCGCGGGATCAACAAGCGAACGAATCAAGTAAATAATGTACCTTAAAAAGTCGGGATAGAGCCCAATTTGCGATAGCACAACGGCGGTGTCCAGGGGAAATTGGCTGCTTCTTGAATTCTATTATTTTAATGTCGTTTCTGATTTTTACGTTAAATCTATTGTTCGATGCCTTGCGTATGGTTCGGAGTCGCTTTCTGGGACTAGAAAAAATACAATTAAAACATAAGCAACTGTGTTTATCATATCCACCGTACTAAGTTTAAAAGTAAACTTTAAGTAGAGCTCGTCTAATCTGGAATGACTCGCCCCACTATCGCATTAACGCACACAAGCAAGTTTAAAATATGGACGCAATACATATACAAATGCCGTTGTAATTGGTCATTCAGTTGCCGGTGAAATTCAAACGTAGGAGTACGCGTCGTTCATTGGCTCCCACACAGATGAAGTGTCGTTATCAATATTTGCACTCACACATCGAAATCAACTAACTCAGTAGTGGGGCGCGTCATTTGAGACTAGACGAGCTTTACCTGCATTTAAGTTAAACCTGCTCCTATGACTCCAAGGTTTGCTGGTAGAAAACTCAACTAGTGAGTTAAGCTCGCCTTTGTACATCTCTGTTACTGTACTGTATCATTATGTCATGTTTGTGTACAATAAAGAATAAAGAACATAGGTACGGTCACTAGGTGCCAATCGGATCTCGAGACTGCTAAACCAGTGTCAGGGTTCCCAGCGGAAGACCTTGGTTGACCACGGCGAGCCAACAACAAGGTATTAGAAGACATGCATAATGAAAGCTGAGCTTGTTGCGGTGCTGAACGTTCGACAAGATTCAAAATATTAAAAAAATAACTTGGTGTTAATGTCCCGGTTGTGCTCTCGCGCACGAGGGCCCGGGGTCCGCCTAGTTAATGATCCAGGATTTGGCTGATCAGGTAATTACAGGGGAGCGACTGCCATCTGACCACCGTGACCTTACTACCAGAGAAACCTTACCAAATTGGATCTTGGTTACTGGTGTCTATGTAACTGGTGTTTTAATATTGTAGATTGTTTTGCAACGCAGCAAAAGTTAGGGCAAGGGCGTCATTTTGAATCCAAAGTGAAGCGAATGATACTAGACGAGTCCCATTGATTTCATTTAATTTAAATATTTATTATTAAACTACCTGGAGAGGTTTTCCCTGGAGAGTACAACATGGAGTTATTCAAGAAAGGGCTTAAAAGGGTTTTACGGGGTCGGCAACGCGTGGGTGATGCCCTTGGTATTGCAAACGTCCATAGGCTGCGGTGACTGCTTACCATCAGGCAGGCCGTAAGCTTGTTTGCCACCTTGGTGGTATAAAAAAAATAAAAAAAAATACCGACGTTTTCAACAAAAATGAAACGTATAGGACAATGAATTTTTTAAATCGGTCTAGTCGCCACCACACCACCTGATGGCGGAGAGCTGATGATAACGAACCTAGAACTGATTTTCCTAAACTGGCACCAACTTTACTAATTAAAACAATCAAGTAACCTAACATTCCATTATTATTTCTCTTTAAGAAATACCACCATGAAACGTATTAGAAAACCTTAAGCGTTATTACTGAGATACCTCTGATATTATTTCACAAGGGAATATCAAAACTCCCGCGTAATATAAGTTGGTGATTAATTATGTATGCCTTTCTCTGATGTAGACTTACGAATGTATTAGACGTGACAGGAGGTTCACTGCTCACTGTATGCCTTCAAAGGTTACGGAGATTGTTATTTTCATTAAATATGTGCCATTTTTTTTTTTTATTGGAGGAAGGCAAACTAGGAAGCGGTTTACCTGGTGGTAAATGATGGCCTCCGCCTAGCAATGTTACACGAAAACAAAAACCAGTTTTTTTATATTCTTGAAAACAAAAAGCATTAAAAAATGTCTTGTTCTTTTTTTCATCTCGTCTCCGTCATTAGGTCTCCCAACATAATAAAATAGGTATTTCATCCTGAAATTATATGTAGAAGTAGCAAATGACAACAATAACAGGCTAAAACATTGCTTTATTTAGTAATCTATGCAATTTTAAAAATTGATATTTTATTGTTATTTATTCGAATGGCATTTTAAGTGGCATATTGCTCATGTGAAGTTATGTTATGAAGCGTCAAAAATCATTTAACATTTAATCCACGAACACAAAGGCTAGTTTCTTTGAAACATCCAACTGCATGCACCGTGGAGGCACCATGGGGCCGGCGTAATAACAGACCCGGGTAAGGCAAACCGAGTTAGCAAGTGTGTTACCAAGAACCTCAGACAAAGTATTACACAAAAGGTGTCTGGTGCAACTAACAAACCGTCTCTGGGTGGAGTTTGCTCGGTTATAATTGCGCCCCGGTTAGTTTTAACCGGATCAAAACCGGCTTGAACTCGCTGAAGTTACCCGGTATAGTAATACTAGAACATGCTGTGGGAGTTCTGGGCGAGAGATCTGCAATTTGATTGGACGATATTCCAAGCGAGTTGCGGTGAAGACGTGTTTTACTTATTCTGGACAGAATTGCTTTTTAAACTCATATGGATCAAAGGAAAATTACGCACTGCGTTACATCCCTATAGGTTATGACTGATGACTACTTTAAGTATACTACGACGCTCCGTTTTGGCTGGAGCCGACCAACCGTCAGTTGCAGTCGATACGATGTACAAAATAAAGTCGCTTTTGGATTAATTCGGATGCGCAGACGAGCCAACCTTGGTCGGACGTCCGACCACGTCCCCCGCACCCAAAAGCAACTTTATTTTAAACTGCGTAAGGATTAGTATCAACTGCAACAGACGGCTGGTCGGCTCCAGATAAAACGGAATGTCTGTTACTTGTTTTAGAACTGAAGACTATATTCAGTTTGTTTTACCTTACCTGTGTGTAACAAATTTCACGCGAACTAACCAATAAGAAGCACATAATTCATTAAAGAATTCCTTTCTTTATTGAATTATGTGCTTATATACAAATTGAAATAAGTACAGTACAAGAGCACAAGTGCATTAATTACCACATCAAAAATTTTTTTTGCAGCTACAGCAACATACAAGGTATTTGGTGCATCTTCAGCCAAACCAGTTTGCTACGAGAAGGAGGTTTAGGTGTCCCTTAGGTCCAATTCACTCGTCCTTTACTCTCAGGGTATTTTGTATATCATCATCACAGCCATAACAGTCCACTGCAGGACTTAGGGTCACTCCCACGTTAGGGGAGGTTATTGCCATAAGCTCCACGCTTGACAGGCGGGTTGGAGATCGCATTGTTATAAATATAATAATAGAAAACGCTGCTGCCCATTTTCCAGCCTACGAAGACTCTTAGATCTTTTGCCTCGAAAACATTAGTCGTCTTGGACGACACCTACGAGTGTAAGGGGTTGGTGCTATTCTACTCTGCCGGACACCACACGGCCAATTCTGTATTTTGTATTTAGCTATAAAAAACTTTTAACAACTGCACATGAATATAATTCTCAATGTGGTTCATAAATTCACTCTTGTATTGTACAATAACATGCCACGTCTATTCCATTCGTAGCTCTACGCAAATTTGATGTTTCTTAGGGAATTTTTAATGTGCTGAAATACCCAAGTGTGCCCGTCTTACCCTTGTAGGGTTTTCCCAGTGTACAATCGGCTTAACATTGATATGATAGCATAATATCTTAAGATCCTATAGGTAGAGTTACTAGTGTAATAGCATCGCTTAAAGATGGGGTATTATGTAGCTTTTAATATTGTAATCAGTGTAAAATTGTTTCGTTTATATTATCTTTGAAAATCAGATCTTCCACTACACATATTATCGGGTTTTTACCTCGAGATTTCGGTAGTGAATGTGTAGTGAATAACCACGAAAGTCTGTCTTAAAACCTATAAATCAAATTTACAATTGACGACCTGAGTGGTTCAGTCGGTTAACATGCCGGACGCCACGCAGAGGTCCCGTGTTCGATTCGCGGCCGAGCAGAAATTGAAATGGTAAATTTTAATTTCTGTTACGGGTCTGGGTGTAGTATGTATGTAAAAAAAGGCCGTTTAAGTAGTTTATCAGTTATCTAACACCCATAACACAAGCTTTGCTTACTTTGGGGCTACATGGCGCTTATGAGTTTGTCCAAGCATATTTTTATTTTGTTGTTACTAGCGAAGACCTGTAATAGTAATTATTAATAAAATAATTAGGAAGTAGGGATCGGTGGCAGAGTGGTCGAAGTATCCGACTCGCAAGCGAGAGGCACCGGGTTCGAATCCCACTGCGGCCGCGTACCTATGACTCTTTTCTGAGTTATATACATTAGTTGAATACTAACCGATGCTCTTACATAATATTCTTATGTAACCATGATGTAATCTGGTCAGCGTCACGGGGGTCAGATGGCAGTCGCTCCAATGCAATTATCTGCGCTGCCAAATCCGGGATCAGGGTCAAGGTGGTCCCCAGGCGATAGCCTGCGATAAACTTAGTCGTGAGTTATCCGACGTTTTTTGGCGGTACGCGTGGGTAATGCCCCTGGTATTGCAAACGTTCATAGGCTGCGGTTACTGCTTACCATCAGGCGGGCCGTAAGCTTGTTTGCCACCTATGTGGTATAAAAAAATGCGTTGCTCCCCCTCTTCCGTAGGACTTTGGGTCCCTGTGTGTGTACTACCGGCTGTACAACGGGGAGTGTTACTATTAGATAGTGGAACTATTCGATCTGGTGCCCACAGCACAATTCCGCCATCGCCCCACCTGACGCGGGCTGGGTACTCATCCCCATTACGTAAAACCTCTGTTGGTGACCACTTTCCATCAGGTTCCATTAAAAAAACCCAAATAGTCTGTGCAAAAAAGTTAGGCTGGAGTTACGGCGAAAGTAGACTATGCTTACGATTTGCTTTTTTTTCAGACTCCTATACGCTTTAGTAATTTGTTTTTTCTGTTTATTGACTCTTACTAACAGTTTATACACTGATACATAAATATGTAACATAGCACTGCATTGATTATGATTAACAAACTTAAATAAGTGTTAAATTACTTAAAATTTACCACAGCATGCATTTCAATATGACAATGTATTTTCAATAAGAAAATACTATCTTCTTTATTAATAATAATATCTGTCATGCAGATCTACCGATTTCGATTCCCGGCCGAGCAGAAATTGAAATGATGAATTTTAATTTCTGTTAACGGGTTAATAACGGGTCTGGGTGTACTATATATAATAGGTATGTATTTATAAGTATATGAGTATGGCCGTGTGGTGTGCGGCAGAGTAGAATAGCACCAATTAATTACACTCGTGGGTATCGTACAAGGCGACTAACGTTTTTGAGGCCTAAGATCTAGAGTCTCCGTAGGCTGTAAAATGGACAGCAGCGTTTTCCATTGCTATATTTATAACACTGCGATCTCCTACTTACCTGCCACGCGTGGAGATTATGGCAATAACCTCTAACCAAAGGTAGTGATAGAGGCCTTAAGTACTGCAGTGGTCTGTAATGGGCTGTGATGATGATGAAGTAATTTATGAGTTGCCTAACACCCTGTATGAATTGTCAAGCATATTTATTTATTTAACGCCTGACCTTCTCCGGATCCGAATATCCGGGTCACCCCTGAACCAGACAGTCTGTGCAAATGTGAACAAATAGCAAAGATGTCTCGATCCACCCCCGAGCCGTTCTAATCGTGCAATAAATCCCCTAAAACCAATACTGGATGCCGCCGATTGCTCGCTGGAGTTAGGGCGGAGGTGGACTGTTGCGATTTGCGATTTTGTGTCGCAACTTTACTATTAGGAGTACTGTCCGCTTTAGAAATATGACAATGTATCAATAACAAACAATCCCACGTGCTGGCGCGCACCTCAGCCAACGTATTACATAGTTAGACCATTCAACGACGTAACGCCGCCAGCATTCTGGAAATTCTTCCGTTTGGCAGCGATCTAAAATCAGTTTTATTTCGAAGTAATGTTTCTCTGTGCTACATTTTTATTTAAGTTTCTAAATGTTGTTTACTCTAGCGTTACAATTTCTTTTTTATAAAGGTAATATAATTCTGCTGCTATTCGTCGTTTACGGACAGAAATCCGTCAAATTTGACTTCTGCTAAAGCGACCATTTCATTTAAAAAATACATTTAAGCATGCGAAAATTTATAAAACGAACTCTACGTCTCGTTTAAAACTTGGCGCACTTTTCGTGCATTAGAAAATTAATTCAGCCAACAACTTCTTCTGAATCTCAAACTAAGCTAGCGCCGACAAATGGCGCGTGAAACGCGTCGCATCTGCACCAAATCGCATGTGAAATCGCAGCGGTCGGTCCGCCAGTGTGCCCTGCGCTTTAGAGCGAGTGGGCACACTGCTTAATTGCAAAAGGTGGGGATTGTAAGCAATTGTCACTGTAAGCTCGATTCGGTTGTTTATGTGCCGTGCTTGGGTTCCTTCGCCAGTAATGGAGATTATGTTGCTGCTCAGAGGCGCTTGCTTGTATGGCGTTTTGCGTGTGAACTCTAAAGGGCAACGGTTAATGTCTATATGCAGAAGGGATCCTGTGCAATAAACTGAAAGAACTAACTAACTTCTCATATTCTTACCCAATTTTTTTGCTAATTGGACGGCCTCTCACGAATTTATTAATATTATTGTTCGTGGTATGTGGTGCCGCCACCTCAAAGAATAGCACCACCCCATCTCTTCCCGTGGGTGTCGTAAAAGGCGACTAAGGGACAAATCCGAAAGATGGGCAGCAGCATCTTTCTGGGTAGATTTACATCAACTGCACTGCGATCTCCAACCCGCCTGCCAAGCGTGGAGATTATGGCAATGACCTCCCCTTTCGTGGGAGAGGCCCGAAGTCCTGCAGTGGATTGTTATGGGCTGTGATGATGTGATGATTGTTTATCAGGCAGGCAGTTGTGAACAACTGTTGGGTTGCCAGCATCCGGCTTCTCTTTAACCAAGATTATTCTTCCTGTTATTCTGATCTTGGAATTTGACGTCACGACGTCGTTTGACGATTTCACGTCGAATAAGTGTAGAGTAAGTCAATTAAGTTTGCTCATTTTAGACGATGCCTAGGGACTTAGCACCGCCCAATTTCTTCCTAATTTTATAAGTCCCTAAGTATTTGGGCATCGGATTTAAGCGATTCGAACAAAGCGACAATACCTCAACCTACCCTGTCTCCGGTTTATACGCACATCCATACGATGCTGGCTCATTTTATACTGGTGACGATGACGTTTATGTGCTGCGTTGTTGTAGACCACTAAGATGGCAAACAAGCTTACGGCCCACCTGATGGTAAGCAGTCACCGCAGCCTATGGACGTTTGCAATGCCTGCAACTGCTTGGTTGCTCCACCATTCTTTCTATAGTGTAAAAGAGTACCTAGAATTTAAAGTTTGAACGACAAATTATTTAGATTCACAATATTTGCACACTTGCATGCAAGTTGAATACTTACTACTGTATTACTTTTAAGAACTGCATAATCGACTACTGTATTCTTGCAAATAAACTATTTGATTTGATTGATACCAGGGGCATCGCCAATGCGCAACCTTCCGAGATTAAAATTACCCTAGCCGACAATTCACCTTGTCTTTGGAGAGTAGACATTCGTCACAATTAACCTTTTGACTCAGCCTAAAATAGGATTCGGTCTAATTATAGTAGCCTTAGCAAACTAACTGAACGCCTAGGTAGGGATGGCGACCTGAGTTTGGATCGAACGGATCGACACTGTGAATCGATTAATAATTTTTTTTTATGTCATACGGTAGGCAAACACGCAAGCGGGTCACCTGATGGAAAGTGGTCACCACTGCCTATAGACATTAGCAACACCAAGAGTATCGCGAATGCGTTGCCAACCTCTATAACACGTTGCTCTGGCAGCAAAAGGCAAATGCCCCTCCACTGTCAAAGCCACGGTTCCTCAAATCCCCACCCCATGGAGCACTGGAAACCTTACTCACCGGCAGAAACACAATACTATTTAAAAGAGTATTATTTAGCTGCGATATTCTGTAAGGTGGAGGTACTTCCCCAGTCGGGCGGCTCCAATTCGAACGAGATACCCCGCTGTGCCTTACCTCTCTTAAATATAAATATGCTTGGACAAATTCACACAACGCCATCTAGCCCCGAAGTAAGCAAAGCTTGTGTTAGATAACTGACAAACTACTTTTATACTTTTTTTTTAAATACTTGCTTATTACAGGTAAATACTACACCCAGATCCGTAACAGAAATAAAAATTCATAATTCAATTTCTGTTTTGCCGGGAATCGAACCCGGGGCCTCAGCATAGCGACAAATGCGGTGGACACATTTTTTTTTATGTTATACGGCAGACAAACAGGCAAGCGAGCCACCTGATGGAAAGTGGTCACCGCCGCCTATGGACATCAGCAACACCAGGGGAGTCACTAATGCGTTGCCCGTCTCTGAAGAGACCTCTAATATACCTCTTAAACGATCCCATGTCATAGTCCAAAGGAAACACTGTGGCTGGGAGCTCATTCCACATCCGAATCGTACGAGCGAGAAACGTTCTTTCGAACCTTCGCGTCTTGACCAACAGAGGGTCTACGTAGTGAGGATAAGTACCAAGCCCACGGCGGGTGGTGCGATGGCGGAATTGTGCTGTGGGCACCAGATCGAAAAGTTCCTCGGAACACTCCCCATTGTACAGCCGATAGAACACACACAGGGAGCCAAAGTCCCTTCGGTTTGCCAGTGGTTCCAACTTGCGTGTTTGTATGGGATCATCGAAAATTCGTACGGCGCATCTCTGTACGGAGTCCAGAGGGTTAAGCAGCTCGGCAGTTTCGCCGGCCCAAAGATGGGAACAATACTCCATATGTGGCCGCACTTGTGCCTTGTACAGCAGCAGGCGCTGCCCTGGGGTGAAGTATCGCTTGGACCGGTTAAGCACTCCAAGCTTTTTCGAAGCCAGTTTGGCCTTGCCTTCCAGGTGAATCCGGAATCGCACGCTATCCGATATGTCGACACCGAGGATCTCAATACTTTTTGAGATGGAAAGGGGTGTTCCTTGAAACTGCGGCACTATGTCAAAGGGATCACATACACACTGACGCCTGTATCTCACACGGGTAGGCAGAGACTATCCAGTGCCACAAGCTACGATCCTGACACCTCTTTTGTCTCTTCCACAGTCATACATCTTCTCATACCGATATGACCTGTCCTTTTGGAGAAGGTCGATCTCAGGAACACCGTAAAATCGACTTTGAATTACTTTTCTTACTGTTGCGATTATCCTTATTGCTAAGGGAGGCATACAGACAGGTGGTTCATCTGATGGAATGGTCAACTTCGTCCAGGACATCAGCAACCAAAGGGGGAAGGATGTGGTACCGGTCTTTGCACATTTTGATATATTTAAAAAACGTCAACATAAAGTGCAAAGGAAATATTTCAGGAAGGACGAACCTCTACAGGCACTATTTGGAACCATGATTGAGTTCTAGGTTTTCTTTATTCTACTCACCTCAGTTTTGACAGAGCCCTACTACGTAATAAAAAAACTTAAAATACCTGAAAAGACTTTGAGAGACTTCGATATAGAAGTAAGTACCTAAAGAAAAAAACATTTTTTTTGCAGCGAGCGTGATGGGCACCTTTGCACCGGGAGCGGTCAGGGGTTGGTTATTTCAGTTATTTGGCTGACAAAGATTTATTGTTTAAATTAGTATTCAGTTTTGACATTGTATTTACGACTTTGTATTATTTTATTTTTATGATTTTTTTTTATTATACACTAAATATTTTTGATATCCAAATCCATTAAAAACGTGACGCATAGGGCAGATTTTTCATAAATCGATTTTGTGCCCCGATATTACCGAGAACCGATTGGATTCAAATCGATCAATCTTTTTATACACTCCTTACGTACACTGCTGGACAATCAGTGGCGTTGCCCGAGGAAAGAGGCGGAGCTGTCTGATCTACTGCCGACACGGACTTGGCATCACCGAAACTCTGCTTCCAGTATCTAATTAGAACATTATTCCCTACAACACTTTATTGGAATGAGACCCTAGGGGTTTTTCCTTGTGAGTGTAGAAGGGAGTTCTTTGAGAAGGGCGTGAAAAGGTTTTCACGCTATTCTTTGAAGAAAGGGAAGGGTAGGATTGCGTGTCTATCGATATTTTATAGGATGCATTTTTTTTATGTTATACGGCAGACAAACAGGCAAGCAGATCACCTGATGAAAACTAATCACCGTCGCGTATGGACATCAGCAACACCACACATATTTAATATAATGGAGTTGAATCATGAATGCACAACACAAAGTGTCAACTAATTAAATAATCGTTTATTTCGGACCATACTCCATATTTATGTCAGTAACAATGTTTCTCTTACAAGACTTTATTAGAAAAATTAATAATTTCGTATTTTCCATGCCAGTTTAATAAAATACAATTCATTAATTGTGTCAACAATTGCATCACATTAATAATGTCATTTAATATAAACAAATTCAATTTCAAACAATGTCAAAACATGTCGAATTGCACTAACTAGAAAAAGTCCATTACATAAAATTAAATGTCATTCAATCTAAAATTCAATGTCACTATAAAAATGTGCATGTCACCTTACTCACACACATTGCATAAGTCAAACACAAACTACCAACATACTCTGTGGTGATAGGTTACGACATGAGTTTTCACCCAAACCCTTATTATCGGATACTTACTAATCAAAAGCAAATACTCGACAATTGACCGTAACATGATTAGAATCGTAACTTCATTAAAACTATTTATAACTATCACTACCTAATTCACTATCTATTACTACGACCATGAATCAGTTGTGGCTCGAAATCGACACCGACCTATAATTAGCGTCAAACCGACACGATATGAATTAAGTTGGTAAGCTATTAATATTTCATTGATACTTCCTCCGCCGTCGTGAAGCACATGTGGGACACATGGATGGCACAGCGACTGCTGTAGAGACTTCTTTCTTTTGCGACGAATGCGTGAACGAAAGAGTGGAAAGACTTAATAGGTCTACGTGGAAAAATGGGAGAGAGGACTTTTTGCCCTGCAGTGGGACACCGATTACACCAAAAAAATATATATTTAATAAGGGATTTTCAGACAGCTAGTTTAAAAGTAAAAAGTGTAGTTCGCCGTACGTCACTAGATGACGCTGCTTAGACAGAATTCTTAAGTATTGAACTTCTTAATCAAAGTTACTCGGAAAGATGATTCGTGAAACGATACTTAGTTTAGTACCGTTTCTGTGAAGAAAGCGCTAAATGTGTACTTTTTTATTCATCTAACAGAAGGTTAATATGTTTAATACAAGTATATTATAATACAGTAACCCCGAGAAAACCAATGCGAAGCCAGGGCAGGTCGCTAGTCATGAATCAACTTTACAGAACAGGCATGAGGCATTTCATCCTAGTCCTCAAAGTGACAACGCACGTGCGGTTCTGCATTTTTGTAACCAGCAACCTAAATGTATGAATTGCATATGTTATGGGCGACAGTTACCACTAAGTAAGTCTGCCCGTTTCTCACTGTGTAGCATAAAAAAAAAACGAACAGCCACTCCACCGCTCCCCAAGCCCCGTTCAAACAAAGCGAGGGCGCTGACGGTTTTAAAGAGTATCCTAACGAATGGGTTGCGGTATCACATCACACGTCATCGGCTCTCAGAAGCTTCTTTTTTATCCTTTTTCATACAGCCACCTGGACTGTTCAACTTTCGACTTTAAAGCTTAACGCATAGAGTTGAAACAGAATAGGATCTCGAGTCGACGATGAAATTATTTGTGTTTGTAATTAATATCTTTATTGTGATTAGGGATACCTTTCAGATATTTGTTTATGTGAGTCTATTCTATTTATTTCTTTGTGGTCAAGGGTATTTTATTATTTCGTTAATTAATATTGGATTTGTAAGTTTGTATGATCTTTTTGCTAAGGTAGCAAACAATGCTATTGAAATAAGTAAAATAATTATTTTATAAGGTAATTTGTAATGTACTTGATGTAATTTGAAATTATTCTTCGTAAATGTCGAAAGCTATAGTATCGCAAAAATGTGTTGGTATTATTCTCTGACATCTTTTTTTACGAAAGATCGGCCTAAAATAGTGTTCATATCATTTGGCTTCTACCGTGTCGTCTTAATTTAAAGCACCTATTCAACTTTACGCAAAACAAAACACATTATAAGCAACCCTTTCCCATCAATAAATAGTTCTAATTTCGAACCGGCGAGAAAAAATAAAGGCAGCCAAAGGCACGCCCGCCGACAGCCAACACAGTTGACATGCCGACATTTATTTCAGTGTTGCCATCAATTTGGAGTCCGCCCGTTCTGGGTAATTTGCCCAGACGGTCCTTGCTGATTATTTATGCTACGTTCATTGGCGGAGACGTCCCTAAGTCTCTGGGGACGGTTAATTTCAAGGGTTCCTTGGGTGGAGCAGAAATAGCTTGTCATTTTATAATTGTCTCTTTTTAAGAATGCAGCGCAGCGCTGCGAAACAGGTGTGCGTTGCCTCGCAAAACGAGGAATTATGGGTATTTAGCAACAAAACCAATTAGGTTGGGGATCTCGATTTAGTGGCATTGAACGTTTAATTAATGTGCACGGGCGCACAGTATTTGCGATCACGGGTTCGAATCTCGGTGTGTAATTAACTGCTAGGTGTTTAAGGATGTGATCACAAGTGTTCTGTTTAAATTTCATTTTATTTGTACGTAGCAGACTCTGGTCGCTATTTAACAGAAAGAAATACAATAAATAGTCAAAATTGTAACAGCAAACCCGTTATTTTATTAAGCAGATTACGCTTACACGAATTTCACGAATATACCGAGGAAATTGTGACAATATTTCTGTTATATTTTCATTTTGCTTTATTTCAGTTGATTGTACTTCGATAAAACGTTTTTATGTCCGTTGTCGTACCGATCTACCGATTTGTCTGCCTTCCTCCATGGTGCCGAAAAATAGCATGGATGATTCCCTAGATGCCAATGTATATAAAAAAACAAAGAATAGCAGCGTAAAAATAGTGACTCACGTACGTCACAGAATCGAATTATTCAGTACTATGCACTTGCGCAAGGTATTTATTATGTACATTTGACCGTGCCTCACTCAGCAGGTCTTACTGAAAACCAGCGCTCCGGTTCACGCCGGGGCATTATGCTGAGTGAGGTCCTTTTTACACAAACACCACCACAACACATTATCTATTGATCATTGATTGATTGATTGATTGATTGATACATCGGCACTGTGTAATCTATGTTCTAATTATAATTGTATTATAATGTTTACTTGTATATTTTTCAATGTTGTGGTGTTGTTGTTTGTGTTAATAAATGTTTTTTTCTTTCTTTTCTTATTTGTTAATATTTTATTGTAACTTTTTATTTATTTATAAGTATCTAAATATTCATTTAAAGAATTTTCTAATAAATAAACATAAAACGTACCTAATCAAAACTACAGAACCCCATCCAGAAGTGAAAATGGCGCCATCAATTTTGGCGCCCAATATTTGTGTTCCGAATGCGGCACCGGACGTTTGTTTTGACGTAAATGCAGGGGGCGTTTCGGCGCGAATTAGTTATGTCGACAACAACTTTTTAAAAGGTTCTTTTTAATCGCCTCTGGCGGTTCGAAAAAAACTTGTCTTTACATTGAGATTTGTGTTTCGACTTCGCTTTCGAGGTTTCGAAATACAGTTTATTTATGTTTGCAGGATGACTAAGATCAAAGACAAACCATCTAAGATATTAGAAGACCTAAAACATTGTCTGTTGTGAATTTAAAACAATGGAAACCGTAAAAAATTATTGACAAAAAAAATTATCACTGTCTATTTCCGCCATCATCAATCAAAGTCATCAAACAAAAATGACCGGAACATCATGGAATAGGACAATACCGTAGCCGATCATTTTGGGCACGCCACCGTGTATTTATTTAAAACAGCGTATATGATAAAGAACCTATAATCACGAAAGATTGATCACTATGGAAATGAATGTAATCAATCATCAATTTAATTAACTTCGGTACACATTTAAATTGGGTCCAAACGCTATTTTTATTTTTATGTCACATCAAAGAATACCTATCGACGCTCCACTGTAATAATCTGATCTGCCAAATCTTCGATCATGGTCAAAAGGACCTCGGGCCCTCGAGCGCGAGAGCGCAACCGGCACATTAACGCCAAGATGTTTCTTTTTATAGGAAACAAAATACTTTCAAATAACAGCCCGTTTACGAACAAGTGCGTTGAAAATAAATAAAATGGACAATTGAATGTATTTTAGACTTAATTTATACGATTCCGTTATCAGCTGTTAATGCGACGGTCATGTATCAGTAATGGCGGTTTATCTAGCCACAGATAAAGCGAAGGAGTTTGAATAAGAATAAATAAAAAAAGAACAATGTCTCCCATTAATTTATTGTTTTGTACGTTTATAGTTTACTCTGTTTTACTTATTTTGCAGTATGTTGTATTAGAAATATTAGAATGACCTTATCGGATTCTTCCGTTTTGAAAATAATTATTAAATTCAATTTAAGAACGGGCTTTGGAAATCTAAGGTGAGATCTTAAGTGAGATCTTTGTTCTACGCAGTGGCAAACGAGCAGACACCCACCTCATGGTAGGCGGTAACTGTCGCCCATAACATCTGCGATTCATGCATTTAAGTTGCAGGCAACAAAAATGCAGAACCGCAAGTGCGTTGTCACTGTGAGGAGTTAATTTCGTCCTCACAGAAGACTAAAATGCCTTATGCCTGTAATTGCGCTGGAAAATCCTTCAAACCGGAACACAACAATGCAAGCATTGTTGCTTGGCGGCAGATATAGATAAGCCGATGACAGTGTCCTACCACCTGATAAATACCACCACCTACCAGTACCACGTAACATGTGTTGTTACGAATCACAGAGTGTTAGCCAAATTTAAAAAGCAATTTGTTTTAGATTAGGTATCTAATACAAATTGCGTAGCGATAAAATTTAAAATAGGAAAGCAATCAGTAGATAATAAGTCATAACCAGACTTTCTCCCCTCACAGCCTCCTCTAGTCCGTCCAATCGTCACATTATCAACACTTCCATGAAATAGCGTTTCAAATTTTCAACCCGTTCTATATTCGAATTCCTTGCTGTCATTGGCGATGACAGATGGCGCCGGCGAACGGTTTGAGAGTGACGCTAATGCGGCGTTCTTTTTGACAGTTCGGAAGTTGTCGAAATAAACAGCTGGGAGCTTAAACGGTGCAACTGGTACGCTTTAATAGTGTGAAACTGTGGACATGCTTTGGGCTGGTCTGACGAGAGGAAGTGGGTTGGATTGTTGCTATTTTGGTTTCTTTCGGCCGTGTGACTTCGTTATACCGATATATTGGAACCTAACCTTTTTTAGGTAAGGTTCCAATATCTTTATATAACCCTTTTCGACTCAAATTTATACTAACCTTTTCAAAAATTTAAACATTTTCCGTTAGAAGTGACTAAGGATATTTCTACTTGTTGATTTAAGAACTACTGAAAGACTTATCCGAGCTTCAGAGGCCGAGATGAGGTCTTTTGATGTCGGAGGCCAAGGTCTTCTTCCTGTCGGTGAGCCACCGCAGTAAGTAAGGATATTCAGGCTGCGATTCTATTTAGGTAGGAACAAGGAACAAGCCCCTTCCAATAACTCTACGATTGCTTATGCACCATATCATCTTTTATAACCAGGTGAAATTACGGATAAATGTTTGCATAAAAATTACAGCAAGTCTAGCACACACACACGCATTTACATAAAAATATTGTTCTAGTGGCTTTTCTTCACACTATCTACTCGTCAAAGTACGCCAAAGAACTTGGACCCCAGTCGGACCATAGAACGCACTGCCTCATAGCCTCCTTCATGAGGATTGGACAATTCCTGACGCTATATCCCGGTTGCGCTACCTCGCGGTACGCGGGGGCCCGGGGTCCGCCTTCCTACTTTCCTGGCCCACTTCGCTCGGTCTTCGGCATCATTGGTGGTAAGCTTGTTGGCACGCATGTCACTCTTTACGACGTCATGCTATCGCTTCTTGGGCCCATGAATGGACCATTACGTCCGTTTTAGCGTACGCATAGTACCTATCGCCATTCAATAAAAGTCAGTTAGAATTAGAATACTTCGTCACAACCTCATAGTAACGTTTCTGAATACGGCCGACAGTGAGTCAGATCCAACTAATCAGCACATGATTCATGCCCATGCCAGGAATCAAGCCACGAAACATCTGTACGGCAGACGTATTGAATTCCACAAAAGTAAATTCTGTTGATACTAAGTTTATCTTTCATAAATGTTTATTTTGTTGTTTAGTTTTCCGTGTTGTTTCATAATATTTTAATATTCTTCAGCCAACATGGGTAAACTGCTGTATGTATTTGTTAACCAGTGAATCATCTTTACGTTAATGTCAAAGTTGTGATCTCACGCACGAGGGCAAGGGGTTCGCCTAGACCATGATCCAGGTTTGGCAGATCAGATTATTAAAGTTGGAACGATTGCCATCTGACCTCCGTGGCCCTGCTACCAGGGGAACCTGACCAGATTGGATGGTTACACATTCAGTCGCCTGAATGTGCAGGTTTCATCACCATGTCTTCCCTCATCGTAAGACTGTAACCAAATCTTTGTCAATAAATTGTTACTTTACTCTAAAGAACGAGCTCTCTAAACCAATTGTCACCGCATCATTTTCTCGTTACACCGTCCATCTTGGTCTTTTGTCAAAAATTTAACTTCATCATTTTCTTCACAAAGGCCCTGTTAAGGTAGACCATTAACAAACTCAAACAAAAGGTAAGGACAGAGCCACTAAAATAAACTACTGCGAGGCGAGTGGACTAATATTTTATTAATCGTCTACAATGTAATTGTGGGTCTGTTTATCTTTCATTAGCTATGTGGAGTTGAATTGCAAATAAATATGTGAATGGACCATTATCCCTGCTTATATTGTTAACTAGAGGACTCGGTGCGACTTCGCGTACGCCTACTTCAGAGGCGGGCAACGCATTAATGACCCCTGGTGTTGCTGATGTCCATAGGCGGCGGTGACCACTTTCCATCAGGTGGCCCGCTTGCCTGTTTGTCTGCCGTATAACATAAAAAAAACACCTACTAGGGGTAAAGTAGGTGTACGCTTTTCTAAGTATAAGTTTTTCTTGCTTGCTTGCTTTCCTTATTAATCGCTCTATCTATTGTTGAAAACCCCACAAAATCAAATTGACGATACTCTCGGTCTGCTAATGTCTATAGGCAGTGGTGACCACTATCAATCAGGTGGCCCGCTTGCCTGTTTGCCTACCGTATGACATAAAACAAATCCGTTGCGTAATTTAAAAGATTTAAGCGTACACAGATACATAGGGACAGACGGCGGGAAGCGACTCTGTTTTATAATGTGTATGCTAAACCACTGCACCGAATTTGATGAAATTCAGTTTGAATATAGGATGGACATAGGCATTTTATTTCCCTTTACTTGCAATCTCCCAAGATATAAGTGCATAGGCCACGCGGGCGCCACCTACGATCAGCCTACATTACTCACACACACGCAAAACTCGATTATAGAAATCGCTTAAGCGAAAATGCCGTCTGTTGTTTTTTCTTCTGTTAATTTTTAAGTACCCATTATATTATTTTAATTGTGCAATAAAGTGTTATTCATTCATTCATTACTGTAAAACCGGTACACAACAAACAACCATTTTTGTGTGGCAGAAATAGATCAGGCGGTGGCATCTAACGAGGTGAACTCCTTCAGCCTACGTAGTCCTGTCACCCAGTGTTTATTCCTCCCGCAGCAATCCACATAGTTCATCTACCGGCTAACTGGCAGTACGACTTGCTGATTGCACAAAACATTCTGTGTTGTCGCAACACAACCAATCTCCACATAAGTACCTACGGTTCAAAAAGACTAGAATCCAGAGCCGTGAAACAACATACAGAATACCCGGCGAGAAGTCTGCAGATTTATATATGTCGCAGCCATCTGGTTTAATCAGCCATTTAATGAGAAGGCTAGTCCGTTAAATAGACGCCGGCATTCAATTGAATGACTAGGCCGATCGTTGATATAACTAGATTTACTCAACGTTTAACTAGTTGGCTTATTAAAGCCAGCCCTTTGGAGACGGCTGAAGTAAAATCAGGCAGATGATTTAACTTTAGTTCAAATTTTATTTACTGCTGCGCTGGTAGTCACCAAAACAAATCTGGCGTCAGACAGCTCGCACAGCAAGCAATGTATTTTTTTCGATTTAACTAAATTTAAAATGAGGTACCTACATGCTTTTAAGTAAGAATTGAGATAATTTTAAGTATTCTTACTTAAAAGAAAATGAACATATTCATTGTTCATTTTCTTTTTATACCTTTAATTAGAAAAAAATGCCAAACTTTCGTGTCATTTTATATACAATATTATAAAATAAGAAAGTGCACTGTTGCTATTGTTCCTACTACATAGTTACAAGTAGTAAATAAGTTATAAATTTAAAGTTTTTATTAAATATTTTTACTTAGGTAAATACTGTTATAGGTAACTACTCGCAATACAATTAATTGTATACCTACTTATTGAATATCATGCTACTAATAATGTTTTATTAAATAAAAATGATCTTAAATAATGTTTATCATTTAGGTTGCGAACTTATGGTCACTCTAACCCTGTACACTGTATACCCTTTAACAAAACGGCTTAATAACGTTCAGCCAAATAGTTAAACGTTACATTCAACAACTTAGCTAGTTATTCTTTAGCCATTTAATTAAATGCCGGCGTTTGATTAACGGACTAGCTTTTTAATTAAATGGCTGATTTAACCAGTTGGCTGCGACATATATATTGGCCATGAATAAACAACGCGAAAAACGCCCGGGAACGGAACAAAATTAAAACCAAACAACCAGAAAGGGTTTTGAATAAAAATAAATATTTAACGCCCGACTTCCCACTCACCTTTGCATATAAAAATTAGCTCCGACGACGAAGATGGCGGAGGGAAAGAGAAAAAAACCGAAATGTCAAACAAGCCCCCATTCCTTATTTTAAAATTGTACCACTTCCCCATCTTCTAATAGCTGGAACGTGCTTCCCAGCTTAATTTCGATATAGACGGCCAAGATGGCGGCTTTTCACAAATCCCGCGTTATCCAAGGCGCCATCTGTCATCGAGTTTGACAGTTGACAGTAGAGTTTTAAAAATAGCAACCGAAGTGGCCGAACGCCATGTTTGTTTATTGTTGTTCCGTGGAAAATTCGGGAAGTAACGAAGTAAAGATTGATTGTTTTGATTTTAATTTAGGAAGTGACGCCTGGCCAATTTTTTAAGGAAATTATATTTGGAAATTAAGTTTGAGCAGACGAAGAGCGAACGATAAATAATATTAAAACTGTCGGAGAATACTTCATGCTTTCGGTGTTGCTAGTGCTACATAAAACGCAGAACTAGTGCCACAATTGACAGGTCAACTCAGAAGCCTTACCATGAGCTCTTATAGCAGGACCTAAACAGAACAGCCCTGAGTTCTGTTTAGGTCCTGCTATAAGAGTTCATGGTAAGCCCTCTGTTCTTGGTAGTTAGAATCTGCAAGTTGACTATATATCCAACCAGCAACTCTTTATGATCTGTCAAAGCGGTTCACTTATATGACATTTGTATGAGACTTTGAACTGCGTCATTGTACAAATGCATCTCATGTGCTTCTTTTTGTTATTTTACTTGATTTAAAAATTATAAATAATACGATTTCATTTATTTTCTTGTACTAAGGCTGGTTCTACTTGAAGCTTATTATTATTATTATTACTTACCAATTTATTGCACACAATAAATAGCATAGAGATATTACAAAATCAAAGACGACACAATAGGCACTACTTTTAATGAATATACGCACACAGTGTAACTGTAAATGGATAAATAAAACCAATACAATACAATGATAACCTGATTTCATAATATATACTGAATCTAGTGATGTCCCCAACTAGGTGTGAGAAATAGTCCCTATGCTCCGCGTCATCCCAACTTCTTTCCGCAATCCGCAAACTCGAGCTAACGCAAACACAGAATATAACTCAAACGCAAATTGCTCACACACATAAATCCCGGGAGTAAATCCCTAAAAAACCCCACAAAGAACATAATCTTCGTTTAAAACTTCGCCTCATATAAATCAGGGTTAAATCCATGGTTATTAAGTTTAAGTTATTTAACTTATTTACCTTTAAACTGTCTCTCCTAGGAGCGGCTCCGTCATAAATTTGATGTTAAGGCCCGGACTGAGTAATGAATCAATAGAAACTTCCCAGTAGAAATGTTCTAGCTTGAGATATATTAGGACTAGGAACTTGGGAGGGGATTATTAAGTAACAGACGAAGATCCTTTGACAAATTTTTGAACGGATACAGAAATGTGTGTCAAGACATGGCTGTATAGTTTGTAGGACATTTGCCGAATTATCGTTTATAAAATTGTCAGGATTCGATGTGATAATTAACATGACTTGGTAATAATTAAATGTCACGGTACTGAGCGTAGGTTCCTACGTTTAGGTGTGAACTTTGGAAGAACTGTCACAAACTTTGTATAAACTACATAACTGTCTGTTTGGACTTAGAGTCTGAAAAAAAAAACAAAAAAAAAGTAAAGCAGTTTGTATGCTAGATACCTGAAACTGCAACTGACGGTTGGTCGGTTGTAGTTTCTCAATAATAAAAGTAGTGAAAACACATAGAAATATGGTAAAAATAAGTATAAAGGATGCGCCATCATTGGAAATCCAACTCTAAACGTAACGGCTTAGACATGAATTTAAATTTTTACGGACTCCGTACCCGTTGCCAGCCAGACTAAGCTTATAAATTTATAATTGTCATTTTCCTCAAAATACCTTCACAAACGTAGACAATTCACATGCCACTATGCAATTCATAATTAACAGACTGAATCAACTCCACGCCGTTCCTGTTCGCCCAAACTGCATTTTAACTTCATGGATTTATTTTAAAAGTTATTTCCATAAACGTCTGTTCGGCTTTGAGGGAACTCCGCATAATTGTGGACGATTATGTGCCTTGTTACGGTTGAATAGAGTCGGGAATAGGTTAGACTGTCGCCATTCGGAATGAAGGCACAGAATCTGTGTTCTAAACTAATTGCTGTGCTACGCCTATTTCAAAAGTAAATTATGTCGTTTTCGAGGCAATGTCGCCAGTTAATGTGTTGAAATCAAATTCGTATAACTATATGCTTAACAAATTACTGATGCTTATGTGGAACAACGTGATATGTACATGTATGTATGTGTGTAGGTGCCTATATGCTTTAATATGGTTTGATAAAAATTTATGAAAGCTTTTCATTTTATAATATTTACTGGGCCCAGCAATACATATTTGGTAATATCCTCCGGGATTCCTAAGAATCTCCCTCAAAAGGAATCGAGGAGGCTCGTGAGGCCACACGACTTATTTAATATTTGTATAATGCGGATGGTGACTGGGTCACATTTTGAAATGCTAATTAGTTCGTCAGTTAGATTACAAAAAACGTAAAAACCAACATTTTTAATTTATCAAACCAATGAATAACAAACAAAGATAATGCGTATCAAAGTTTGACCTCAGGCGTGACGTCACGCAACATTTCAACGCACTGTATCGGCATTAGATTTTGTTTATTAAGTAACAAATGCAAAAAGAAAAGCGTTCAATATTTTTTGATAATCTACCTGACGGACTACAAATTCAGTTAGGGATTCTATTTCGGACCAAGAAACTCTATCCATTATTTCTTTTTTTCTCAACGGCCAGACCTTGCCACCCAAACCTGCCCTCTTAAAACGAATCTCCATAACGAAGGTGGCCGTTTAAACCCTTTTCTGTCGCGGGTACACATAGAATTACAATTAACTGAATCTTGAATCCCTCTGCCGCAATTATTCTGTAGGGTTCATAATTACCTTGAGGGTATGTTCCCGGCGGTCGCGACCTGATGTAGGTATTATACCCTAGTTAGATATTGTTGGACCACAGGAATTAGTTCGCTGTAGATTATCTGGGTTAAGTGAAAGGTATTTAGTGGTCTGTGGTCTAAGATTGTGCATACTCCACTTCAGCTAGAGTATGGTCAGTGGCGCCAAAGCATAATTTCAACCATTGCAATTTAAAAAAATTCTAATGTGATTCCCGGCCGGAAAGATATTGAAATGATGAATTTCAATTTCTGTTACGGGTCTGGGTGTACTATGTATATTAAATAAGTATTTTATCAGTTATCTAATATCCATAACACAATCTTTGCTTTCAGATGGTGTCGTGTGAATTTGACCAAGCATATTTTAACTATAAAAACATTAAAAGCCTCGAAAAAATCGTTACTAGTAATTAGTAACTTAATATTATAAATGCGAAAGTACATGTCTGTTTCTTAAGCCTCCACTGCTAAGCCACTACACCGATTTTGAAAGAATTCGATATTCAATTCAATTCATTTATTTTGATAAACATAAATTTACACGTCAAATGTCATTAAATTCTTGAGCAGTCATTATTCTTAAAGTAATGTTACAACAGATAAAAAAAAGCACAATCTTAATGTCATGAGGTTAGTTACCTACACAGATTAACGTATTTTGTCCAAGGGAGTTAATTCCCAATTCTGATGTCATAAACATTATTATTACAATTCAACACAATCATTTATTGGTAAAAAAATGTATTAGTTGATGATGTATTGATTGATATGAAGACACAAAGGTCAGATGGCAGTCGCTCCACTGTAATTACCTGATCATGGTGACGGCGGCTCTCGCGTGCGAGTACACAACCGGGACATTAACGCCAGGATGACCAGTTGGAGCATAGCGACATATCATCATCACAGCCCGTAACAGTCCACTGCAGGACTTAGGGCCTCTCCCACGAAAGGGGAGGTCATTGCCATAATCTCCACGCTTGGCAGGCGGGTTGAAGATCGCAGTGTTTAAATAAAACAATGGAAAATGCTGCTGCCCATTTTCCAGACTACGGAGACTCTTGATCTTTTGCCTCGAAAACATTGGTCGCCTCATACGACATCCATGAGTGTAAGGGGTTGGTGCTATTCTACTCTGCCGGACACCACACGGCCAATAGCCAACGGCCAATAGCGACATACCTGTAAATACCTATTCAGGCTTCACCCTTAAGAGAGGTGGGGTATATATAGTGGGGAATCCCGTTCGAATCGGAGCCGCCCGACTGGGGAAGTACCTCCACCTTACAGAATACCACACCTTAAATAATATTGTGTTTCTGCCGGTGAGTAAGGGGTGCTCAATGGGGTGGGGATTTGGGGAACCGTGGCTTTGGCAGTGGAGAAGCATTTGCCTTAGTACTGCCAGAGTAACGTGTATAGAGATAGGCAACACATTGGCGATACCCCTGGTGTTGCTAATGTCTATAGGCAGCGGTGACCACTTTCCAGCAGGCCCGCTTGCCTGTTTGCCTACCGTATAAAAAACAAAGATGGAGTTAAGACCCTGAAGTTCACTATGTTAGGTAACATGCCATTAGAAACTATACAAAGTCCGACCTAAAAGCGACAGACTACCCACAAATGGTTCCTAGCCTAGAACGCCACACGAAGGTAAACTAAATTTCGAACGCACTTGAAATTTATTTTCTTTTTTTTCGTAAGACCTCATTTAAAACGCATTATCTCCCCATAGACCGAATAAAGAACAGAACTGAATGCGTTTATTATAACAGCATTAGACACGGCACCGCCCTCATATTTGATGCCGCTACAAAAGTTTTGTGCAAGTCATGTAACATTTAATACCTGAGCGAGTAATGCCAGCTTTTGCCCGCGACTTTGGCTGCGTGAAACTCGGTTTTATTTAGAGAATAGTATTAAACAAAGTCGTTTCTCGCCGTCTGTATCTATTACGCTTAGATATAATGTTTATTTAGTTTAGATATTTTTAACGAAGCAACGGATTTTAATGCGGTTTTCAACAATAGATAGAGTGATTCAAGTGGATTAAACGCAAGAAAATAAGTTTCGAGATAAAAAGTAGCCGATATAATTTCTCAGGTTGCCATATTTCTCCTTAGCACATTTAATGCCAATCTGTTCAGCGATGAATGAACACTTTACAGCATAAATACAGGATACCATCAGTACATATCGGCAGCAACATAGAAAACAGGCCTCATCGCTTAAAGCGATTTCTTCCAGGCAACCTAATAAATGCAATAGGTTCTTTGTTTAAGTACAGAAGTCCCACATCATTAATAGTTAAAACGGTTCCAATAAAAGACACATTTATTATCGACTATGAGCGGCATCAGATTTAAGCCCGAAAAAAATATGTCTCGATTCTTTTTATGCGGGTTCGTATTTCCCTCTGATGGTTGGTAACAATATATCATTTGACAATACATTATGAAGATTGAATTCGTCACGAATATTTAGATAGATTAAAGGGTTTATAATAATTTATTGTGCGTAGATTGAACAACTTTGTACTGTGTGTGAGTCATCATCTTTCGTCATGATTGTCACCGATTTGAATGAAGGAGTTTGATTATGTATGACTCATAGAAAGTGCCGTACACAAACACCTAACGATGGTGCTGTTTGAATCATCTAAAATAGATGTTAAAGGCCAATGATGATGATGATAAATTAATTAGTTTTGTTGACATTGTTGTGTTTTGTTGACATTTATTTTTTTAAATGCATCTTATCTAATACAAGTATCGAGAGCAAAATATCAGACGCCAAGATGAGATGTTAAATGAAAACGTGACATGGGTATATTCGTATTTTTAACTTTGACGAGTGATACGGGCATATCAAACTTTTTAGGTAAGTATATCACTTTCAACAGTCACTCGCCTCTACAGATTACGAGCTCTATAATTTTTAACAAAGGAACAAAAAAAAGAAAAAGAAAAACAGCCAGTCGCACCACCGACAGCGGCGCATCGTGAATTATATCAAATAATGTGTAATTGTCCTCGAATCGTGGACGAAAACCGGGGCCGCAGTGAACTGGTGTAAGCGCCTCTTTACACTGAGCGTTTTTATAGGATCGGGTTATTAAAGTACTAGTAGAGACGGTGCGACTTCATTCGCGTACACCTATTTTGCCCCTATCTTCACTTTTTTCTGGCTTATAAACTTGATACAATCAATATTTTTACAAACTTTCAAAAAATCCTGAAGGGTTATTGATGAAAATTGGCTGTAGGTATAACGTATAGACCATTATTTAACAAATGTATAGCTGGTAGGCTTTTATTCTATAAAAGCACAAAACCAGACAAGTAAATCTATCTGTTTGCTTGTACATACATCAAAAACAGTTACACAAAAACTGATTTTCTACGTTTTGAATACTGTTTTATTACATTTACACTGCCAAATCCTGTAATACTGATACAATTTTTTTTAAACGCAGTAGTTTTTTAAAAAGCAACAACCTGCAGCGTTTAACAAAAGCTCCGTCTATACAAACCGTTAGAAACCAATGTTGAGCGGCCCAATTTATTTTATTGCCCACATCGCCTCTCACCGATTGTGTTCAGAACGTTCAGAACCAGCTAATCTAGATCTCCATTCTGGTATCCTCCGTAGTACACATTAACACAAATTACTTGGCTTAAGGGGCCTACACAGTTCGGTTATTACACTAGGTATTTTATTAGGTATCGTTATGTGGTAGATTTTTTTTCCCACTCTAATGTGTGTTGCCTATAAAATACCTCGGGTATTTTATAATAGGGACACGATTCTTTGGCGCCAAATTAGGTGTTTTATCGTGGAATCATTAAGGTTCAACCTACACTGCTTTAAAATAAATTGTACATAATTTGGTTTTTTAACTGTTTCGGAGAAGGAATTAGCATGTTCGTGTATATTATAATATTAATCTTTGTTAATAAGTACACCAGGTAAATATGGTGAAGATTTTTAATGGATATAGGTAGATGCTTTTATTAATATTTTCGTAGGTGGCTTCTAATCTTGCTTTTGCCCGAAAATTGTTTTCTCTCTTCTCGGACTTCGGGATTAGGACCTTGGGAATCGGGATAGGTTCCTGGAAATGAGGAAGACCGGATAAGAATTTTGGAAAGGTCAGAGGGTGTAGGTAATTACTAATTATAAACAAGATCACAAGAAGTTACGAAAATAGATTGCTTAATCTTTTTCCCGCGTGTGAGACGTGAGTTTGATGTTATATAGGAAGAATGATAAAAATAAATGTTAGTAATAATAATAAATAACAGTCGCCTGCAAAGTACCCGTACCTAAGGCGGGCAACAAGCTTGTTTGCACTTGTGTGCTACACGCTCAAAAATTCTGTGATCTGTATCACGATCCGCGAATACTACGCATTTCATATCGTGATCCAGAATCGCAACCTACTTATCCTGGTAAATTTCTAACGTGTGGCACTCGCCGTTGAGGCAACAAGATCCTGACCCACTCACTCCTTGTTTGCCTCGTCTCGTCTCGGGTACTCGAGGTACCTATTTGGCTTTTTACTCCTGGAGAAGATCATTTGTTTGATCAACCAGTATAGATTTTCCTTGGACACTACACGTTTTTTTTGGCAAAATGCTTGCATTTGGCCTCATGTCACACGAAGAGAAGCGACGATAAGGTCGAAGATGTCGCTTGATTAGAAGAGGTTTGCCTCTTGACTTGAAGACCCGAAGGTCATATTTTTCGGGAACAGTGCCGCATGGAGAGAGTTGTTTGCATATACAAGTTGAGACGCAGCGTGGGTAGGCCTTCCACAAGGTGTACCGACAACCTGGTAAAGATCGCAGGTACCAGCTGTATGCGGAAGGCACAGGACCGGCCTTTGCAGACATCTCTGGGGGATACATATGCTCAGCTGTGGGCGTCTACCGGCTGATATGATGATAATGAGTCGCAAATTGTCGATGTTTATAAAACTACACTCACCGTATGTGGAATACACGCAGGACAGCAGCAGCACCGCGTTCGCTGCCAGCACTCCGAGCCGCACCTCCAATGCTGGCAAGATGGCCGCCATGACGTCACAAGATGGCGCCCGGGCGGTGTATCACATGCTAGGGACCGCGACGGCGGGCGCGTCCGGCACTCCTGTGGGAAGATAAGTCATGGTTAAACAAAATATCCTTGTTTATTTAACTTTTCTTGTGCAGATGTCTTCAGTTTCTATAAAAGAACAAAACTGCCGTGCTTCTTCGCCACTAGAATCACTCGACATTATGTTTGTATGTCCTTACAATAAGAAGTAAGTCTGCAAATGATGAAATGAAGCGTTTTAAAGCTTAGCTTCTCATAAATTTACAAAAAAGGCGCGCTCTAACGACTCTAAACATTACAGAATCTTTTGACAATATGGGGCTATTGTTGTAGTTGTATGGCAAATCATATTTGCGACCCATCATTAATTGTTTCAGAACAAATTAAACCGCATTAAAACGCTAGTTGTTAATTAATATTTGCTAAAACGCTACAAAATGTATGCTTTGTAAAGTTTATTTATTTATTTGAACTTATGGATGATGACGTATAAATGCGGACATAAATGCAGAGCCGAGGTGCGTGGTCACTGTAATTGCGCCGCATATTTCAAAAATAGGTCAAATATATAATACTATATCGGGCAATGAGACTCATTTTGAGGGCGACAAATCAACTCAAAACCGATCGGCTTGCAAGTGCGCTGTGCTCGCGCCGCCCGCGTCGCCAATCACTACAAAGCGTGCAACGCAGCTGGGTTACTTTGTTTATCTTGTGCAAATAATTTAAAATAAAGACGTATAAGTATTGTAGTAAAGTACAAACACCCGATAAACTACATTTTTGAGTGCCGCGTGATCCACGATTCCGAAAAAAAATGTGTGTCTTAATGAAACGAGGCAACAGCATTCAGCTTTAATTAATTAGATTAGTGTAAATTCTCATATTTATAAGTGAATTGTAAAATTCTTTTTGATAATAAAGATCTAAAACCAGAAATTTCATCACAAACTAACAAATATTGCTCATTACGATATAAGTCATAACAAGCTCGCATGGTATTAGCACAAAATATAATTCAATATTATCCGTTTACTAATGTTCTCCCCCTGAACATTAGCTTGTGGGGTGATCTAGTATCGTGTACAGCGCCCTCTAGGCTACAACTAATGATGCGTAGACCGGGAGCTTGTAAACATATCTCGTACACAATAATATATGGTAAGATAATTAATTACTGTATAAGGTAACTTGTAATAGTTTTGCTTCGCTGAGGAATAACCTTGATGTGTAGGAGGATGTTCGTAATAAACTTATGTGCTGTATTTGTAGTACATAACATCGTAACCTCATTTTAGATTGTACCTCTTTTTTCTTCGGTCGCATCGTCGCTTAGCACCGGGTAAGGTGGTATAGATTTCCTGGCTAGTTTAATTAAAACAAAGTACTTAGAGCAGAAAATATATCTCAATAAAACTAAATTATACAGGTGCGCCACTCGAAATGTTACCAATTGAAAACGCTATAATTTTGTCAATTTTGTGTGTTTTAAATTAAAAAACTTCAGTATATCGGAAAAACACGTCAAATTGGAATAAAAATAGGTTATTGGTTGATGTAGTGTAGTAGTGTATTATGCTACTACCCCACTTAGATGTAGTCGGCACTACATGTCTCTCACTCTTGAACCATACTGTAAAAACTTTTGTCTTCATAACCGGCCTGCCTGACGTCCACATCGTATAATGACGTAACAAATCAAATCACATCTCAAATCATTGGTTGTCCCATCAATTTGTACGACTGTCCATACCTAGAAGAACCACTAAAAGGATTATAAACAGCCACGAAGATTTAGCACGACGCTAAAGTAAAACAAGCGAACCAAAAGCTAGCTAATCTAATACCGAATCATTTGAAGACACCACGTCCCTACCGCCGTTGAAGTACGACGACGCATTCCGCCAGCGAGCTCCAGCACTACAACAAAGAACAAAGGCCGGCTAATGCATTTAATGGGTGTACTACATTTCGCCGCCATTTTTCTCATCATAATGCTTGTTAATGTCGGCGACATGGGACAAAGAGAGATATGTTTGCACTCTATTAGTGTTTCCTGACTCCTCGGCTGTAATAAGACGGGATATGACGTGCGACATACCTAATATGTCAAGTTTAACTTGGCGGCGCCACTGGTCCATGTAAATTCTTTTTTAAACCACGAAGGTGGCAAACAAGCTTACGGCCAGCCTAATGGTAAGCAGTCACCGCAGCCTATGGACGTTTGCAATACCAGGGGCATCACTCACGCGTTGCCTTTGCACCCCTTTCTTGAGGAACTCCATGTTGTACTCTCCAGGGAAAGTGTCTACAGGTACTTGATTCCACAACCTTAGTGCGTGGCGTTCGAATGGCGGCGCTACTGGTCTATGTACAAATTAGAAGATACTATCAAAATTGGGTAGTTCGTTTTCTTCTCACTCGACCGCTGTTTTTTGGGTTATACTGCAGATAAACAGGCATGCGGGCCACCTGATGGAAAGTCGTCACCGCCGCCTATGGACATTAGCAACTTCTGGGGCGCCACCAATGCGTTCGCCTCTAAGGAGACCTCTAATATGACGATCCCATATCATAGTCCAAAGGAAACACTGTGGCTGGTAGCTCATTCCACATCTGAAGAAAAATATTACAAGAAAGGTACTATCAAAATTGGGTAGCTCGTTTTCTTCCCAATCGACAACTTGTACTAAAGAGGCTGTACAGCAACATGTCAAGTTAGCCAAAGTAAGTCAAAAAGCTATAACAGGCTTAAAAACTAAAGTGCGAACTTCAAGCTTCAAGAGAGACGACACGTGGCAAAAAAATTAACTACTTTAGTCAAGTTTGTGTTTCGTTTTTTCGAAACAAAATAGCGTAGGCGGCGCCGCCATTGTGAAGAAAGGTATAGGTAATTTACATTTATAATTTGGAAGTCGAATAAGAGACAAAATCAGCATTGTAGCATATTTAAGCTTGTATAGAGATTAACAAAATGTTATAGATAACATTTTGTTTTAGGTACTTCACATTATTCAAGGTTTTGTTTCACCTATGTAACTTGAATGACAATGCATTAATTTGATACCTTGGAGTTGGTCTGATAATGGATTCGGAAGGTGCTCATAGAAAATAATGAACGCAATAAGAAACCCAATCGCGTTTCAGCTCTTTGGATTGGTCTTGATCATCATCATCATCATCATCACGGCGTTATGTCCGCCTCTTGATGAGTAAGTCCTATAACGTGCGATAAAAGCTTGTTATGAATTTTCTGCACTCAGAACATCAAAATGCCGACCATTTTCCCGGTATTCAGTTAGCATAAATCCTACGTTTTTCGCCGCTCCCAACATTGCAAAGGTCCCGGGGTGGATACAGCCAAGGAACAAGAGCATTATTTAATATCAAACTATTTTGTTTTCTGTTTTTAGTCTGTGTTTCAGTGTTCTTTGTGTACTCTTACTAGTATTCGAGAAAAACAAACACCGGCATCGTATTCTGTTCCAATGGAATAAAAGATAAGTCTGAAAGAGTTGTATCTCTGTTATAAACGTTTCCCTTTTTCATTATTAGTTTTTCGAACTGAAATATGTTTAGTGAAGCAAAGGCACGAAATAAAATCATACCCTAAAACCTTTTTATCTAAGAAAAGACGTTAAGTCTGTTCGCAAATTTAAATCTATACGTTATAATAAAACAGTAAAAAATGTGTCGGCACACTGAATACATATACAAAAAAATTTTGGATGATGAAGAAATAGTAATCTATTATACAATTTTAATTTTTTTTGTCTGGTTGTCTGTTTGTACACGCGAACTCCGGAACTACTTGACGGGTTTGAATGAAACTTTTTTGTTGTATAGCTATTAAGCCTAGGCAACATATAGGGTATAATTGATTTTTGAAACTGGAGCACCTGATGTAAAGATTTAATGGACCAGCTAAACTGGATTGGATGAATGGATTTTCATAGTTTGGGGTCTAAATTAAAATCTAGGCCATGTATCATCTAATTCCATTGGGTAGAACCAGAGATACAACTTGACCTCTCCGTAGTACTAGCTTTCATACATTATGGAGGTCACTTAATATGGCCGCTCGGGAATAAGAATAACTGTCCTAAAAACGATTTACACGAGGACTAGGATAGCTTTTAAATAAATAAATAAAATAGCTAGAATTTAATTTACTTTTAAAGTACTTTCTTGCCTACCAGGTAAATTAAAAATTACTTTCATGTCTAGCTTGCTCAAATATCTTGTAATCTAATTAAAATCTTCAGAAACTTAATTTCGGAACAGTGTCTTTCTTGTTCTTCTAATATTTATAGAAAGTAATTTAAAACTTTAATTCTCGCTACACTACAAACATTGTATCTAACTAAAACTTTTTTTTCTAAAAAGTAATTTATTTTGGAAGCCAAAAATTTTGATGCTTTTTAACATACTCTAACAAGTTTTTTATTTTAATTTTAATACTGTTTAAAGCAAGGTTACTGTAAGATTTGTTTTATTCATGAGCATTGAAGCAGTAGATAGGTTTTGTAAAAAAAATTTTATGAACTTAGAATATGTACCTATTTAATGATAAAAACTACCTGAGGTAGGAAGCATTTTTACATGAAATGACGGCCTATCTGACTGTCATTGGCAATTGCATATAACTTAAAACTTTAACAAAATAAAACATGATTTTTATGAAAAGACAGTTCTCCGTTTTTAAAATGTGTCAGCCACATTATGTCAGTTCTGCTCTGAGACGTCGTCCTTAGGTAAGTAGGTACTTCATTTACTCTCTGACTGACATTACCTATTATTATAATATTAATGATAATTGTAATTATCTGATAATAACTGTAATTATCTGCCAAAACCTGGATCATGGTCCAGGAGGACCTCAGGCCCTCGTGCGCGAGAGCACAGGCGGGACATTAACGCCAAAAATGATTATTTAATTATTTTAATAATAAAATAATTACCACCTCATTAGAACCAGCGAAAGCGACACAAAATTACCATCAGCAGCTTGTTAAAATGAAATAAATGATTCTTTGTTTACAAGTCCTAAGAGTGCCAAATGCACTTACAGCAGTCCCGAGTGTCTGCCCATATGATAAATGACTGTCACTGGCGGCCATTTTATTTTTGCTTTTTCCCGCCCTTTGCAGCGTCTCGCGACATAGGTGGAGTGGAGGTGAAATGAGTCTTTACTTTAGACACAGTGCAAGTAAAAAGTGTGCAAGAATGGTGCAGTTTTCTTCTGCTTGCTGCAATTTGATGATAAGGAACTATTTTTATATCATTTTTAGATTAGAACTAACATTTGAGATAGTCAGGTAACGCCTCTAATACGCTGAACAAATAAAATATAGTCACGGGGTGCCCATCGACTTAGTTTCAGGGTTAGTTGCGCGATTGAATCAGGAATGAGGAGATCCTTAAGCGAACTAAGGTCGCCGACATAGCCCGAAGGATTGCCAAGCTTACGTGGCAGTGAGCGTACATAGCTCGCAGCACGGATGGCCGAAGGGGCAGGATAGTTCTCGAGTGGCGACCGGGTACCGGAAGACGCAGCGTGGGTAGGCCTCCCACTAGGTGGACCGACGATTTGGTGAAGATCACAGATACCAGCTGGATAGGGAAGGCACAAGTCCGGCCTTTGTGGAGATCTCATGATCTCATGATGATGAGACTTGCAGGCCCAGAGCTATAGTCTAAGAAACGTTCATGGTGCATCCCGGTGATAACGGGCATCGGTGTGCGGTAGTGCGGTGTGCGGATCGATGTTGCAAGCACGTTATACAAATCTACAAGTAAATTATTTCGCTTCCCATCCCATACTATTCCCGCAGTGTCAGTACGCACCCCCACCGCTTCGGAACGCATCGCAATGTTTATTTGTTTCACTTGCCGCCGCCCCGGCCGACTTTGAAGTGTCCACGCCTCTGTTTTTGATATTAATTTACGACAACGTTCTGGGAACTTGCGCGTTTGCGGCGCGAGCTCGAGAGCGTGCGTATGTATTTTTAAAGCAGGCTTCCTGGTCTGTGTTCGTATTGACAATTGTTTTTTTAATTTTCGGTTGGTAGATTGCGGTGGTCGTGTAACATAACTAACAATTATAACTTATTGTAAACAATTAAGGCAACTCAAAAGTTTCTCAATGATGGATGTGGAATAAGCTCTCAGCCACAGTGTTTCCTTTGGACTTATGACATGAAATCGCGAAATAAAAATAATTTTACGGAGACGAACAGCTTTAACTATATGGCCAATTATAGGTATCCATAGACAGGATATTAGACGTCTCCTTAGAGGCGGGCAACGCATTGGTAGTGCCCCTGGTGTTGCTTATGTCCGTAGGCGGCGGTGACTACTTTCCATCAGGTGGCTCGCATGCCTGTTTGTTTGCTGTATATCACAAATTTTATTAACATTGGCACGAAGAAAACTTGAATACAAATGTGTGGTAGCAGGAATGCTGTTTGTTTTCCTCTATCGTCGATTCATCGACAATTTTTTATGGTCCTTCGAAACGGATGCCTGGGTCGCCAACTTACAACACACCACACAAGTGAGCCACTTTAAGACCTGCAGTTAATCATCATCACTTTTACGAGGTGGTGTGGTTGTTTTTAATATTTGAACTTTCAAAATAGGAACATCAAATGTGCACCGTTTATAGCTATCAATTAGGAGATTGATTTTTATGTGGGCTCGGTTCTGAGCTTCAAAGTTTTTACGCTCATGTTCGGTGGGATGTCATAATCGTGTATTTATGTATTTCCCGTGTTGAAATTTTTATTGGCGGCCTGATTTGGCCGGTTTAAAGTGTGGTGTTCTGGCCGAGGCCTGTTCTGGGTTCTGGTTGACAACGTACACGCCTAGCACCGTGCCCGCGACATAGCTCGCGGCGCGAGAGTGCGTTTGTTTGCTTCTCTCAATAATAACCGGCATAATGTGGCTGACACATTTTAAAAACAGAAAACTGTCCTTTTAACAAGCACAAGTGCACTCTGGTGTATGGTGCCGCCACCTCAAAGAATAGCACCACCCCATCTCTTCCCGTGGGTGTCGTAAGAGGCGACTAAGGGACAAATCCGAAAGGAGGGCAGCAGCATCTTTCTGGGTAGATTTACATCAACTGCACTGCGGTCTCCAACCCGCCTGCCAAGCATGGAGATTATGGCAATGACCTCCCCTTTCGTGGGAGAGGCCCGAAGTCCTGCAGTGGACTGTTATGGGCTGTGATGATGAAGTGCACTCTAGCGCACGGTAAGCGAGTAATGGCGACATAGATACTCCTATCTCCTTCATCTTATTATTGAGAGAGGGAAACGAGTGCTCTTTCGCGGCGTGAGCTGTGTCGCGGGCACGCTTTTGCTGGCAGTACTGAGTGGTTCAGTGGTTCATGCCGGTCTGCAACGCAGAGGTGAAGGGTTTGATTCCCGGTCGAGCAGAAATGGAAATGATGAATTTAAATTTCTGACACGGGTCTGGGTGTACAATCTGTGTAGGTATAGTATAAAACAAAGTCGCTTCCCGCCGTCTGTCTATGTCTATGTACGCTTAGAACTTTTACACTACGCAACGGATTTTATTGCGGTTTTCAACAATAGATTCAAGAGGAAGGTTTATAAGCAAGAAAAAAAGGGTAAGTAGGGGTAAAGTAGGGGTAAAGTAGGTGTACGCGAACGAAGTCGCGCCGAGTCCACTTGTGTATAACAAGTAACTATAAAAAAAAGGTTAATTTACCAGTTTTCTGGCGTTAAGATTAAGATTTCCATATATTTTTAAATCCTGTGTAACTTTAAAACATTATATTATATTAACGAATACAAGACAACGCCTACAAAATTTCACTGTCTTTGACACTGTAACATTGAAAACATGATCAAACTACTTTTAATATTTGAGCACGCTCGGAGAAAACTAACCTCAACAATTTCGAGGTTTTCTCTAAGCTGCTTACTCACTTCGCTCCTTATACACGCAGAAAGCTTTTCTAATCTGTGTCTTTCCTATACCCACTTCATCTCTATACCGTGTATTTCCTCTCATGTTTATTATGTTTTCCTGTCTAACACAGCTTTCATACGAGTACGCTAGCCTCGGGCTTTGCTACGTTGCTGCTACGCGGGGCTACGGGGCGCTACATTTGCTACGCCGTAGGCATCTGACTATTCATATTCACGTAGAGCTCGTCTAGTCTAAAATGACGCGCCCCACTACTTAGTTAGTTGATTTCGATGTGTGAGTGCAAATATTGATAACGACACTTCATCTGTGTGGGAGCCAATGAACGACGCGTAGTCCTACGTTTGAATCTCACCGGCAACTGAATGACCAATTACAACGGCATTTGTATATGTATTGCGTCCATATTTCAAACTTGCTTGTGTGCGTTAATGCGATAGTGGGGCGCGTCATTTTAGATTAGACGAGCTCTAGAAACATATATGTTTGCCTAGGCGTCGGTGGGGTAGTGGTTAAGGTGTCCGATGAGAAGCGAGAGATGGATGGAATCCCAGTGTCGCAATGTACCAATGACTCTTTCTGAGTTACGTACATTAGTTGAACACTGAACTGATACTCCTACGGTGAGTGAAAACATCGTTATGAAACCTGCACATTCAGGCGAATGACCACGGAAGTCAGGGATCCTTTTTTTTAAACGCTTACATCTCTAGCTCTTTCACACTCGTACTAAGTTGCTAGAGATAGAAAAGACAGGCATTAGAAGGGCGATCGCGTGTACGCAAACCCCTGATGGCAGTAGCTCCACTGTAATTACCTGATCTGCCAAATCCTGGATCATGGTCAACGCGGCACCGGGCTCTCGCGCGCGAGAGCACCACCGGGACATTAACGCCAAGATGATTATTTAGTGATCATCATCATCATTACAGCCCGTAACAGTCCAGTTAACTCTATACTAAACTATAACTCCACGCTTGGCAGGCGGGTTGGAGATCGCAGTGTTTAAATATGACAATGGAAAATGCTGCTGCCCATTTTTCAGACTACGGAGACTCTTGATCTTTTGCCTCGAAAACATTAGTCGCCTTATACGACACCCATGAGTGTAAAGGGTTGGTGCTATTCTACTCTGCTGGACACCACACGGCTAATTATTTAGTATAGCTATGAAAATAAAATATGAAAATTTGAAAAAAAAAAATTAAAAACAATAAAATATACAAAATATAAAAACAGCCATAATACTATATTTGTTATAATGCACACTATACTTAATCAAAACCTAAACTAAAATCGTGACTTACCTTTGCGACGTTGCTGAATAGAAATCATACCACTAATACAAACAAAGCAAGGCTTTTTCGATTTTCATTTCGAGTTTTCAAACACTCAGCTACCCAGTGATGCGCCACTGTCTATTAAACCACAAACAATTATCGACAAAACGGTACACCCTCCAGAAAATAGGTTGCCGATATAAAGGGCGAATCACGCTGACAATACTGCGTTCTCGGCCATAAATTTCATCGTAAAGAATACAGCCCATAAACGTTTTATAACGCCATTCGATGCACGCACATATGAGGCCCTATTTATTATGGACGTAAGCTGTGCTGATATCCGAAATTGTTTCTGATTCGAGCCATTGCACGAGGCTTGGAATAATAAGGAAGTGATTCGGTAGATATAATGTATGCATGGATGAATGAACACTTTATTGCATACTAGCAGCCGCCCCGGCTTCGCACGGGTACCACGGGTACACGGGTATATAGCCTATGTCACCCGGGGATAGTGTAGCTTCCCAACGGTGAAAGAATTTTTGAAATCGGTCCAGTAGTTTCGAAGCCTATTCAATACAAACAAACAAACAAAAAATCAAACCTTTCCTCTTTATAATATTAGTATAGATAAATACATGATACAGTCGGTGCATAAAAGTAACAGTAAAGGTAACAGAAAACAAAAGGCGGCCTTATCGTTTAAAGGGCATTTTGCCAGGCAGGCAGGATAGCCTCATACGATCCATGTGGATTCTACTTCGTCTATCGATTCTAGTCCGCTTTGACCAGAATCCAGGATTTGGCAGATCAGACAAATTATCCTCATCATCATCAGACAGATCAGACAAATAATCTATATTCTTTTTTATGTGCACATACCACTAGGTGGCAAACAAGCTTTCGGCCCGCCTGATGGTAAGCAGTCACCGCAGCCTATGACCGTTTGCAATATCAATATCATCACCCACGCGCCGCCGACCCCGTAAAACCTTTTCACCCCCTTCTTGAAGAACTCCATGTTGTACTCTCCACAGAAAAGCTCTTCAGGTTGTTCATTACTATTATAAAACTGAAAAAAGCCGTGCCTATACATTGAAGATATTACAGAAAATTTGTCGGAACAGGATACTGAGATATCCCAACAGCAGGAGGAGCAGACCCAAAACATATAATAATTTTTATTGTTTATGTTTTCTTATTACTTTCTACTGTGAAAGTAATTATTATCTATTATGTTAAATTGACGATCTCATATATCGAACTGACGCAATAACTTTATCTTTATTATGTAGGTAAGTACTTAAGAGGGGAAATAAATAAATCTGAATCATATTTTTTATAATTTTTGCCTGTCTGTGCACGCCTCAAGCAAAAGCCGCTGAACGGATTTTAATGTGGCTTTTAGCTTGACTGCTTGGGGTTCGACTTTGAATAAGGGCTGTTTTATCTAATTCGGTTGGGTAGAACCAGATATACAGATGGACGTCTCCGTAGTACTAGCATTCATACACTAAAGAGGTGAAACACACGGAACGAATGTTTCGACTTGTGAGAGGAACAAAGAGATTTTAAGTTTATATAAACAAAATACATTACTGAGCTTACGTGGTGATATCACATCTCCAGGAACAAATTAATTAAAACAAAGAGATGGCTGTTTCCGTAGTTCGGCGTAACATAAACATTGCATTCATTTTGACGATCTGAGTGGTTCAGTTTGTCAACTCGGTCTGCCACGCAGAGGCCCCGGGTTCGTATAGCCAGATAGCGGGTTCGGGCCGGGCAGAAATTGAAATGATGAATTATAATTTCTGTTACGGGTCTGGGTATAATAAGTATGCATTTAAAATATATATAAGTAGTCTATCCGTTTTCTAGCACCCATAACACAAGCTTTGCTTGCTTTGAGGCTAGATGGCGCTGAAATATCCAAGCATTTTTTAGATTTTTATTTTTATGTCTACGTCAGCGGCACCGCATACGCAACTCGAGAGAGTTAGTTAATAATGCAAACAATCCAACAATTCACTCAAAAACAAGCACCTATCATCACAGTCCACTGCAGGACATAGGGCCTCTCCCACGAAAGAGGAGGTTATTGCCATAATTTCCACGATTGGCAGGCGGGTTGGAGATCGCAGTTATTTTTTTATGTTATACGGCAGACAAACAGGCAAGCGGGCCACCTGATGGAAAGTGGTCACCGCCGCCTATGGACATCAGCAACACCAGGGGAGTCACTAATGCGTTGCCCGCCTTTGAAGAGACCTATAATATACCTCTTGAACGATCCCTTGTCATAGTCCAAAGGAAACACTGTGGCTGGGAGCTCATTCCACATCCGAATCGTACGAGCGAGAAACATTCTTATAAAGCAGTGTTATAAATATAACAATGGAAAACGCTCCAGCTTACGGAGACTCTTAGATATTTGCCTCGAAAACATTAGTCGCCTTGTACGACACCCACGAGTGTAAGGGGTTGGTGCTATTCTACTCTGCCGGATACCAAGCACCTATACACCAAGACAACTATAAGTAATAGTCAAGTACCGCACGAAGGTAGCACCGCCTCACTATAAAATCAAGACCTAACCTAACTATAAAAAGCGCAGAAACCCAGCCAGGTTTAAACGTCTAGAAAATTATGCGAATAATTACAAACTCCCACCTACAGACTGGTGACCGAAACCGGGTGACCCTTTTCCCCTCTTTCTGAACGGCGACGTAAGCAGAAAAAATCTTGCTACCGCCCAACGCGAGTCAAGTGGTGTAGGGGCGGGGTGGGCGCTCTCTTTATCGATATCGATAGATTTCGCGTTATTTGAGCGGTGTGTAGTGAGACTATGAAGTAAGTGAAGAAAAAAACATATTCCACTCAGATACACGGAAGGTCTGGATCGAACTATACTTTTTAGTTTAGTCACAGAGTGTTTCCTGTAGGCACAGTCGAACAAACATAAATAAAGTGCGTCGTTTTGCATAGATACAGCTCCTAGTGTAGCTTTATATCTGTTCGACAATCATTATCACATCGTTCACATTTACAATACAATACAACACAAGTCTTTTGTGGACATAAAAAGGCAAATACATAGGTAAAAAAGAATCAATTGAATACGGTAGGTACAATAATTGCTTTTACCTATCACTAATGTGATATCTATAGTGATTTATAGAGTGAGTGGAATACTTGCCGTTAAGCTATACAATAAGACAAGGCATGGCAATGCAGCGTCACCCAACGTGCCACCTACAATTCTCGCTGTCATTCATAAATCATAACTGACTACAACACCATTAAGGTTGCCTGAAAGAGATCGCTTATAACGATAAGGCCGCTTTCGCGTATATGTATTTCTTATTGTTACATAATGTTTTTAACTATCGCGGTTATTATAACACATTTAACTAGCCGCGTCTAAATATCGGGCTCCTCATAAACAAAGGTACGCGGTAGGAAACACGGAACATGCATTTAAAATGCGTTCCTTATTGTAACTGATTAATTGATATTTAATGTGTTTTATGAGCATTAAAGTGTTTGTCTATTTCCATCTAATGATATGATAAAAGTAGCACCGAAAGAACTCCATTCATAACATAAGAGCTAAGCTACACACGTGTGTATGTGTGTCTATCTGGACGCTGGTTCTCGTAAATATCTGTATAGCTTTTGGTCATGCAATAAATAAATAAATATGCTTGGATAATTCAAACAGCGCCATCTAGCCCCAAAGTAAACATAGCTTGTGTTATGGGTGATAGAGAACGTGGGTGAGATGGGTGTGCAATAAAATGTTATTTCTCGACATAAAATACTATCGACAACCGTCCCAGCCCTAGCTATTCACCTGTATAATTCTGAGGGCCCTCCACTGCAGCGCACTCCAGCCGCGACCCCTTTAGCCGTGTCTTTCTTGCATACAGGGTGTTTAGTTTACAACGGCGGCCGTTTTTTGGAGCACCCTGTATATTGTAGTCGACAAAAAGTGTTACATTCTTTTTCACCGGAGTGCCGTCTTGTGTGATCAAAGGGGAAAGGTTTTAGTTTCGCGTTCTATCGTTGTAGTATTTTATTTGACACTAGTGGGTCGGGTGCGACTTCGTTCGCGTGGCGTTATACCGCTAACCTACCCTACACCTACCCTATACCAATACTTTTTTTCTTTCATACAAACGCTGACCAAGGAAGGAATTGGTCAAGGTGAGATGACAGCTGTCACAGAGATTAAGCTACATATCAACAAAATTGTATTACTACATCTCCGAGGGAAGAGGATGTTAGCGGAAATGGACGTTAGGTTCAAAATATTGACGGTTATGGTTAACAAACTATTTATTATCTGCGCCTAATCAGAATGGAATGGAACCTTGTCAACGTAAATCACTCGGGCGAATTAGCGTTAGCGAACCTAGTCGAAGTAAACCCACTGTTATTTCGATTAAATTGAACAAGGTTCCATTCTATACCATTGAAATCTCAGAGGTTTATCCCTACTAATATTATAAATACGAAAGAAACTCTGTCGGTCCGTCTATCTGTTACGTTTTCAAGCTAAACCACTAAACCGATTTTGATGAAATTTGGTACAGAGATAGACTAGACCTTGGGAAAGGACATACGCAAAATTATATCTACCTCCCGCGAGATGGACCCTCGAAATCGAAATGACTGCTCCTATAAGTGAAACCGCTGTCAATTTTGGTTACTTGAACAAAGTTCCGCCCCATTATAATCGCACGGGGATAATACAGGCCACGCACGAAAGACGAGCCGTGCCAGATTCGGCTATGATTATGTGTGCTCCCATAAAGTTAAAATACGGTGTGTGAAAAACAATTTACGGCCTATTTTAGAATTTTTCGTGAATTACTGGAAATCAAACAATTTTGACCATTAATCCCTCTATATGAATTTTAACTTACTGTATGTTCTAAGTTCCTAATAATGTAAATTTTTTCTGCAAGCGGTTTGGGAGAAAAACGTAACAATGCCTCAACTGCATAGTTATCACAGTAAATTTAAAACATAGGAAAAAAAATTCAACAAATCGTGTTTTCGTCTGTACGAATTACTGGACAAGGGTTCAAAGAGACACATACCGAAATTTTGCGCGTCTGAATTATAATTAGCTGACTCAAAGCCTATCAAACAATAGGAGCATGAAACGTGAATGTGTGATCCAAAGAAACACATATTGAAATTTCACGCCTCTGAATCATACAGTTATAACTCAAAACCTATCAAAAAAGCGGGAGCGTCCTTTGAAACGTGAATGCACTGTGATTCGATGTAGGGTGCAGTCGTGGCATGAAAAGGTTCGTCAATTGAATTGGTTGACTTTTCATAGGCTTATACTTCCCCTGGTAACCCGAATATGAAAGAGTCTAGCTAGGTTAGAGTATAGCTGTGAAACGAGTGGTGCGCCAGCAGGTTTAGGCACCTATTTCCTACGTATTCCGGGACTGATCTGGGGTTTCGGTCCGGTCTGGTTTTGGCCCGTGGGCCGAAGCGCCTGATTAATTAAAATTATTATTTTTGCTCAGGCGTTCGGGCCCGCAGTTGAAAATTCTATCAAAAATGGTGTTTTCCCCGACTTTCCTGAAACCATTTCTTACTGAGGGCCCGAACGCCTGAGGAAAGTGTTGTCCGGCAGAATAGAATAGCACCAACCCCTTACACTCGTGGGTGTCGTACAAGGCGACTAATGTTTTCGAGACAAAAGATCTAGTCTCCGTAGGCTGGAAAATGAGCCGCAGCGTTTTCCATTGTTATATTTATTGACACTGCGATCTCCAACCCGCCTGCCAAGCGTGGAGATTATGGCAATAACCTCGCCTTTCATGGGAGAAGCCCTTAGTCCTGCAGTGAACTGTTATAGGCTGTGATGAAGATGATTAGTCGTTCTGGCCCGCGGCCCAAACCAGGCCGAAACGCTTGATCACTCGCGGCTTACGCAACACGTGACATCGTGATGGGTCATAAGATCGACGGGAATTTTAGTCTCTACAATTCGCTGCTACCCTCATTTCTTAATATCAACAAGAACCAAAAACAACGAACCACCAAAATACAGTTTAATAAGCAAAGCTATGCTGATACAAAAAGCCGTTAACCGTATCGTAGGCAATAAAACTGCAGTAAAAAAGACACTTGCTTATGGCAAGGGGCAATTTTAAAATTTTACGCTTACCCGCTTTTGCTGGTCGGCCGTTTTATGACCTTTGTCCCTAATGCCAGTATGGCGAACGAGTCTAAGCGAATTTTATCGAAATCTGTCAAGTCAATGGATTGGATCAAACTGGGATCGAAAGTAGTGAACGGGGTGCAAATGGGCCAGTATTCAACAATTCAAGTTTGCATGAGATTTTGACGAATCGATGGCTGTGCTAAAATGTCATGCAATAATGTACGTTTCTCGGGCTACGTTACCTCATTGGATAGCTATGCTAATAGCTATCCAATGAGGTAACGCAGCCAGCTTTCTGGATACCACGACTGGATACGTGTGTACGACTATTTCAAGTTTTAGTAGATATTATGTATTAGTTAGTGTATATTTTTAAACCAACTATAACTTCAACCCAAAATCACAATACTTGCTGACCAATTTAGTTATTTTTGCCGACCACTCGAGGCAGCTTAATTCGCTTTGTTTGTTGACAACCCACAATATGCGGCTGACCAAAACATCTTTAACTATCTGCCCGGTTTATATAATAGCCTTATTTAATTAGCCGAAGAATTTTCGAAACAGTTCCTCCAGTTTCGGAGTTTCTTTTGTTCAGACAGACATACGTACGAGGTAGGCAGACTTCGTTATGTACTATCTACCATACTATTATAATAGCCGATTTTTGAGCCAGTTCCACACGCGAGGGAAGCCGTAGGAAAGTAGGGCGAGCCCGTACACGGTTTGTCGCAAATGTTTATATAATTTTGATCGGCGGGTTACCGCGCAACGCGTAAGCGATTTCTGTCAGGTTTGCAAATAGGCGGGCAACGCATTGGTAACTCCCGTGGAGTTGCTGATGTCCATAGGCGGCGGTGACCACGCACCATCAGGTGGCCCGCGCGGCCTGTTTGTCTGCCGTTTAACATAAAAAAGTGCATCTATGAAATTGGATTTCTTTCGCAATTACACATTTGCTCAAATATTTTTAATTGTATACGTAAGATATTCAAATCAATTGGTTTCGAAAATAGAGTATGTTTACATTTACCTGCCAGGAAGTCTCTAAAATTTAATACAAAATATATTCGCAAATTTTTATAATTGTGTGAATATACCTCTTTTCATTTAGTTAGTTTTTAATGCGTCTTAAACAGTCTTGTAATTCCGTGTAAAGGGCAGTTATCAAAATGAACTGATATGCACCAGTTAGATTAATATTGTCTGATAAGACAAAGGCTTATCGTAGTCAGATTGGCTATTTCCAAGAAGTAAAACAATGTGCTTGTAGAAAATTACTCTTTTAAATAGTATTGTGTTTTTGCCGGTGAGTAAGGTTTCCAGTGCTCCATGGGGTGGGGATTTGGGGAACCGTGGCTTTGGCAGTGGAGTGGCATTTGCCTTTTGCTGCCAGAGCAACGTGTTATAGAGGTGGGCTACGCATTAGCGATAGTCTTGGTGTTATTAATGTCTATAGGCAGTGGTGACCAATTTCCATCAGGTGGCCCGCTTGCCTGTTTGTCTACCGTGACATAAAAAAAAATACAATTTCCATCACTTTCAAACAAAACGTTAATTTCTTAAGGACCTAAATACCTAATAACATAGGTACATGCCTGAACTTAGCTAACATTGATGTATGTAACCCACATAATCACTACCAAAAATTAACTTTCATCTAAATATCCCAACAAATCAAATTGGCAGTTAAAAGCATACCGTTATCGCGAAAGTTTAAATAAGGAACGCCTAAATGTCAACCGTCGGAGTTAAGTTCAAGTGAAATGTGACAAGCTTTATGAAGCTTTCGTATGTAAAGGTCAACTTTTGGTCCAATTTTTATCAAGAAACCGGCTTGCGGTGTTTTGGCCGAGTGGTGACAATTATAGAGAAAGTTAACACCCACCCTTCCGCTCTTAAGCTACCTCCACTTTAGTGGAGGGCTTTGCCGTAATCTCCACGCTTGGTAAGCGGGTTGTAGCGCAGTCTTTAAACATCTTCAAGAAAGGGGTGAATAGGTTTTTGCGGGGTCGGCAACGCGTGGGTTTTGCCCCTGGTACAGCAAACGGCCATAGGCTGCGGTGACTGCTTACACTCAGGCAGGCCGTAAGCTTGTTTGCAAACTTAGTGGTATAAAAAAAAGTTGCTGCCCATTTTGTAGTCTACGAAGGTCCTTGCTGATGTATCTATTAGATTTTAATCGCCTTAGGATGCAATCACTTTTTTAGTTTTTGAACACGGATTCTGAGCTCACAGTATGATTTAAAGTTAGACACGTGTCGGTTGTTTCTGGCAACCCTGATCTAGTATTCGCACCCCATCCCCATGGGGTGTCGCATCCCTTGAAACCTGAAAAGCCTTCCCAGCTACAGGCAGTCCCAAGTGGGTGTTTAACCGGCCGGCCGGCTGGTAATCTATGAGAGTTCACCTCCTCCCTCCCACGATAGCCCATTTCATATTCGTAGGGAGCAAAAAAAAGAGATCTGGTATTCGTGTAACCAAAAAGACTGTACAAAAGTGTATTCAAATCAAAGAGATTGGAAAGTTAGCTACCTTCATGGTTAGACAGGCAAAGTCTTTTTCTCTCTCTCAAATGTACAAACATTAATAAAATAAATATTCGTGGACAAATTCACACAGCGCCATCTAGCCTCAAACTAAGCAAAGCTTGTACTATGGGTGCTAGATAACTGATATACTACTTAAATACTTTTTTTTTTAAATACATACTTATTATACATACAACACCCAGACCCTTAACAGAAATTAAAATTCGTCATTTCAATTTCTGCCCGGCCGGGAATCGAAACCGGGACCTCTTGCGTGGCAGATCGGCATGTTGACCATTGAACCACTCAGGTCGTCTACTCCATACTTTATGCGCGCGCGCACTGTAAAAGACATCACCCAGAGATATTTTGACCTTTTTACCGCCAAGATTTGATATTCCACGTCTAAATCATAATAAAAACATATCTTCGGCCGTACCGTGACATCATCGTTTGCATTGCATCATAGGTCAGTCAAGGACCTCTCAACAGAGGATCATTGTGATTCAATCAGACTACGTCATGGCGAGGGTTGCCAGGTGTCGGTATTGAACCGAACAGTTCGCAATTTCATCATTGTCAGAGTCCGGTATGACAAATATACCGATGTATGGGGGGTTCGATATTATTTGTAAGTAGGAACTAATACATTTTTTAATTTGTCTTTCTTTTTAACTAAAATATTTTATAATACCTAATATATACCTAAATTCCATTGTTTTTGCTCCCTGTTCGGTATTTTTTCAAAACAGACTTGGAAACCCTGGTCATGGTAGGTACTGAGGTGATAGATATCTTTATTACAATAATCATGCCAATAGATATTTCACTGCATCGGTGTTGACAGATTAGAATCCTTTAGGGTGTGTACAGAATAGATCTTATTAAAATAATCATCTTGGCGTTAATATCCCCGGTCGTGCTCTCGTGCGCGAGAACCCGGGGTCCGCCTTAACCGTGATCCAGTATTAGGCAGATTAGGTATTTACAGGCGACTGTCATTTGCCCTCCGCGACTCTACTAACAGGGGAACCTGACCAGATTGGATCCAATAGACCTCGTTTATTCTGATCAACCGAATTCTTGAGTCCTGGTACTTGAAACATGAATTATTAAGTAATTAATAATACGGTTTTAAGTGTACATACAACAGATTATTATGTAATACGAGTAGGTACAATCAGCTGTTGAGTGAACGAACTAAGTAGGTGACCCAATAATCTATATTCATTGAAGTTATGTCCTGTTTGAGAAGGGCAAAAAGTTTGGAAGCCTCTATTTAGTCGCCTTATACAAAATATCAGTGAACGCTAGATTTAGCTCTATCAATAACTAGTGGACCCGCGTGCCCTTTTTTTGCTTACAAACCTTCCTCAGGAATCACTCTATCTATTGTTTAAAACCGCATTAAAATCCGTTGCGTAGTTTAAAAGATCTAAGCGTACATAGATACATAGGGACAGACGGCGGGAAGCGACTTTGTTTTACACTATGTATAGATTTACTTACATTAAGAATATGTTATAGGCTTTCTGTTGTTTACGAATATCTGATGTAAAAGTTATAAGAGCTGTTAGAGCACCTACTTACTCACTTTCTGCATGGTCTACTGGTTGACTGGAAGATAAAGCCTGAATGGCTTTAAGTCCGCCAATTGTGTTATTGTGCAATAAAGTTTTTAAATATAGGTTTTAAGACTTTCGTGGTTATTCACTACACTTTCACTTCACATATTATCGGGTTTGTTACCACGGTTAGTATTGTTTTTACCTCGATATTTCGACGCAGTTGCATGCGCCCTCGCGGTAATCAAGCGAATAACAATGGTAGTGGTTCGAGAGTTCAAAGTAGAGGGTAATCGTCGAATCCGAAAGAGGGTGGACCGATATGTCTGTCCTTAGGAGCGACTTCACACAGCGGCACCAGTCAACTCGTGACCATGACGCATGCAACTGCGTCGAAATATCGAGGTAAAAACGATACTAACCGTGGTAACAAACCCGATAATATGTGTAGTGAAAGTTTTTAAATAAATAAATCACAATCAAATCTTTCCTCTTTATAATACTAGTATAGATGAAAAAAAAAGCGCATCCTGCATTCGTTCCGGAGTTACGACACCACAAACAATATAACAATGACAAACTTGTACAAACCTCCTTTTTGCTTGGCTTTAGAAACATTTTAACAAGAAATAAGCATATGTACAGGCTGAGCAATCCTTTCTGTGCAATATTTGAACAAGGTTTCTTGACGACCTGAGTAATTCAGTTGATTAACATGCCGATCTGCTACGCAGAGTATCCGGGTTCGATTCCCGGCCGGGCAGAAATTGAAATGATGAATTTTACTTTGTTACTGTAAGAGTGTCGGTGGCCGGGCGGTTGAGTATCCAACTCGTAAGCGAGAGGTACCGGGTTTGAATCCCGCTGAGGCCATGTACCAATTACTCTTTTCTGAGTTATACGTACATTAGTTAAGTTCTCACCTATGCTCTTACGGTGAGGGAAACATCGTGATGAAACCTACACATTCAGGCAACTGAATTTGTAACCATGATCCAATCTGGTCAGGATCCCCTGGTAGCAGGGTCACGGAAGTCAGATTACTCTAGAAAACTTATAAACTACTTATATGTTTTTTCAAATACATACTTATTCTTCTTCCTTGCACTATCCCACGTTAAATACATACCTATTGTACATAAAAAATAATAAAATAACAATAAAATTTATTTATTTTTCAAATCTTCACCAGTAACAAAAATTAAAATTCGTCATTCCACTTTCTTCCCGGCCGCGAGTCGAACCCCGGACCTCTGCGTGGCAGACCGGCTAGTTAAACAACTGAACCACTCAGGTCGTTACTTTATTTTATTTTAGATATTTTTTTTATACCAAAAATGTGGCAAACAAGCTTACGGCCTGCCTTATGCAGGTCACACACAGGTGCACAGCAGTCACTGCAGCCTATGGACGTTTGCAATACCAGGGGCATCACCCACGCGTTGCCCCGTAAAAACCTTTTCACCCCTTTCTTAAAGAACTCCATGTTGTACTCAGATTCTTCACCGAGGCATTTCTTCTCACCCTGTGCACCCATATGAAACACAAGGCATACAAACGCAACCCCCACCGCACACACACAACACACAGCGCTTGTTTTTGTGTCCGGACCGTGTGGAAAGGATCCTTGCCAAAATATGCACAATGGACAACTTGAGTTTCTCACTTGCGCTCGCTTGATCAAAATCCGATTTGAGACGACGCCAAGTAGGTCGCCTAGGTGTGGTTAGAATTGCTTTTCGGGCGTTCACTGTGACACAGAACCATTCATTTTCACAATTCACAATTCCGCCATCGAGAGCGTTGAGTAAGCGAGAGGTACCGGGTTCGAATCCCGCTGCGGCCATGTATCAATGACTTTTTTCTGAGTTATGTATATAAGTTGAATACTAACCGATGCTCTTACGGTGAGGGAAAACATCCTGATGAACAATGACCATGATCCAATCTGGTCAGGTTCCCCTGGTAGCAGGTTGACGGAGGTCAGATGGTAGTCGCTCCACTGTAATTACCTGATCGGCAAATGCTGGATCATGGTCAAAGCGGACCCCGGGCCCTTGTTCTCGTTAACGCTAAGATGTTTATTTATTTACAATTCCGCCATCGCACCACCCGCCGTGGGCTGGGTACTTATCCTCACTACGTAGACCGTCTGTTGGTCACCACGGGAAGGTTCGACAGAACGTTTCTCGCTCGTACGATTAGGATGTGGAATGAGCTCCCAGCCACAGTGTTTCCTTTGGACTGTGACATGTGATCGTTCAAGAGGTATATTAGAGGTATTTTCAGAGGCGGGCAACGCATTGGTAACTCCCCTGTGTTACCGATATACATAGGAGTCTGCCGTATAACATTAAAAAATAATTCATCATTAGGCCAATTCTTTTTAATGATCTTTCTGAGGTTTAACGACCCGCTACTCAATGTAGCAAGTGACAAGCTACATTGGAGCCTTCGAGAAATCAGCCAACTTTTGACAGACTTTATTTTGTACATTGCAAGGATCAGTATCGACTGCAACTGACGGTTGGTCGGCTCCAGCCAAATCAGAGCGTCTGTAACTAGTTCTAGAATGAAAGGCTGCGCTATATAAGTAGTGCGGATTCTCAGACGCGTACAATTAAACATAATAGCCGCATTTAACAGTTTCCCTGGCTCAGTAAAACCGTGACGATCCCCCACTCGGCACGCATTTAGCCCGTCTAACTGCCTGGAAATGTAGGACACCTGTTTGCGACCTAGGTCCTATTGTACGAGTAGCGCCCATACAGAGGTAGAGCTCGTCTAATCTAAAATGACGCGCCCCACTATCGCATTAACGCACACAAACAAGTTTAAAATATGGACGCAATACATATACAAATGCCGTTGTAATTGGTCATTCAGTTGCCGGTGAGATTCAAACGTAGAAGCACGCGTCGTTCATTGGCTCCCACACAGATGAAGTGTCGTTATCAATATTTGCACTCACACATCGAAATCAACTAACTAAGTAGTGGGGCGCGTCATTTTAGACTAGACGAGCTCTACGCGATTTCTGCACGATTTGCCCCATGTTTATGCAATTTTGGTTTCTATACTAATGGCAGAGAGCTTATTTTACTATTTGTAAACAAACGCGCAGTGCCCGCATAGTCCCCGTACAGTAATCGTGTTGCATCCGCGTCGTCACCGCGTCGTGTGCGCGCCAATAGGTTACACTGCACCTTTTCTGTGGGGTTGCTAAGCGATGACTATGCGTTCACGTTTACTGTCCGGTTTGTAAGCGACGACGCATAATTGGGCTAGTAGGTTCGCTAAATCGATATGGTATTTGACTCGAAGTCATGTAATTCTCCATAAACAACCTGAAACCCGTGTGGTGTCCGGTGTGGTTGTCTGTATTAAGTAGGTATTGAAGTAGTTCATCAGTTGTCGAGCACCCATAACACATGCTTTGCTTACTTTGGGGCTAGATGGCGCCCTTTACTGGGGATACTTTGGGGATAGAATTATATGGATTTTATATGGATGTAGTAATTGTACAAACAAACTTTTAAGGTACTATTATTGTAATCACTCAAACACACCAAATATATACAAACATACATACATACACTCACACGCAAACATACATACACACACATATCACAAACACACACACCACACAGACTTTTAGTTTTAATTACCTTTTTATATAAGATACATGGAGGGTTCCTGGAGACCTGCAATACAGGATAAACCTAGAGCAGGCTCCAAGTTCCCCGGTTTTTGTGCCTATCCAGTTTATGGTACAATTTTGGTGAAATAAATACTTATACTTATTTATTGATTTATTTATAATTCGTCAGTTCAACAGCTCCGTCCGCATATATGTCCTACACACTGAGTAGTGCACATGTCCTAGCACTAGGCACTCGTTACGCGAAACCCGCTATTTACCGGCATAAATAGTTAAAGGCTGAGGGCATACGCGGGTAATTACCCCCAATTTGGTGTAATCGCCGAGCTGAAACCACGACTGAAGGTTAATAATTGATACTGCGTGCATGCGGTACCTCGTGAAGCTAGGGCATTGGAAAAAAACATTATCAGTAGCTTTTACGGAGCGAGCGTTTCCTACGGGGTAGGTGTGGGTCGCCCTAGGTGATAGGATGCGAAATAGTGTGTTAAGAATTGGTTGTACGCTGAAGGATAAATAAAGATGGTTGGGCAATTCATACAGCGTCAAAGTAAGCAAAGCTTGTGTTAAGGGTGCCACAAAACATATATTTTTGAAATACATACTTATAATATATGTAACACCCATAGGGGTAGGAAGGGGGGGAGCCGGGTGGGCCGTGCCCACCCCAGAGTGGTCTGGTGCTCACCCCAGGATGGGGTGCTCACTGGCTGTACATTGGCGATTGACTCGGCTTCATCGGCCACCTCAGGGCCCAGGCCCCCCCTGGAAAATAGCCCTAGATACGCTAATGGTAACACCCAGGCCAGGAATCGAACCCGGGACTGTGTGGCAGACCTCCTAATGTTGACAAACTGAACCATGCCAATCGTCAGTCAAAGGTCGTAAGATTATATGTTGACCAGGACAGTGACCTGACTGTTTCGATCAAATAGAGAGATTGAATAAAAATCCTACTTATATAATAAAGTTATGCAAATGAGCAAGCAGGTCAACTGAATGGATTAGTGATCATCGACGAACATGGAAAATGAAATGAATGAAAAAGTATTTATTGAATTAGGATTACGTTAATTAATCTCTTTTCAAGAGTCAAAAATCTAACGGAAAACAAAGGGAAAGTTAAGCGAGCTCATCCAGGTAGGGGGCGACGCATGCAGACCGATCAGCGCGTACGAGGGCTTACTCCGGCGAGACACCGGGCACCGATACACGCCACGCACATAACCGCCTAGGCGATGTACGGCACGTGCCCGGCCCCAGCCAGCCCGCCGGCGCACCCGCACGCACCAGCCGGCCTACCCGTGTTGCCCCCTGAGTTTGGAACAAATAAGTAAAAAGAATGTCTTCTGTCTGTCATGGACAACCCCAACAACAGAAAGAGGGATCGCGAATGCGTTGCCGGCCTTTCGAGAAAGGATCTTTATCCTAGTGGAGTCACTCGAGCTACAGCAAAAACTAATGGCAATGGTTTGCTTGTTCAATGTACCTCAAGAATTTAGAAACAAGCTCCAATGTAGTTCAACCATTTTGGCGGAAGTTACGATAAATCGCGTCATCTACCCCGCTTGTATAAACGCTCGGACTACATTTAAAGTAATACTGATCGTAGCTTATCTGAATGTACCTCTCGATTCTTGTTTTAAATACATTAATCTATAATCATCATCACAGCCCATAACAGTCCACTGCAGGACCTAGGGCCTTTCCCACGAAAGGGGAGGTTATTGCCATAATCTCCACGCTTGGCAGGCGGGTTGGAGATCGCAGTGTTTAAATATAATAAGGGAAAATGCTGCTGCCCATTTTCCAGACTACGGAGACTCTTTATCTATTGCCTCGAAAACATTAGTCGCCTTGTACGACACCCAAGAGTATAAGGGGTTGGTGCTATTCTACTCTGCCGGACACCACACGGCTCATAATACAGCTTATTAATCTATAATAGAACAGGAGAAATCCAACAAGCAACTTCTTTTATGTATTCCGAGCGTAATACAAGCTGGGGCCCGCTGGATAGATAGCGCGGTTTATCGTAATTTCCACCAAAATGATTGAGGTACATTGGATTTTGTTCATAAATTCGTGAGGTATATTGAACAAGCAAAGCATTGGCACTAGGCTTTAGTGGCCCCGCTAGGTACAAACACATCTCAAAGGTGTGGGCTTTTGATAAAACTCCACATATCGCTCTCCGTTTCGCAAAAATGAAGCTCAAAGAAATGTATTCGCATTTTCACAAAACGAACGCTTGCCACTTTCTTTTTCTTGTAAACTCTAAGCTGGGGTATTAAATAAAAAGACGCGTACATAAGTTCTGAAACGATTCCAAGTATTAATCGACATGTTGGTACCTTCTCTGTGGTTTCCAATAGTATTTTATGCGACGCTCTCTCGCGCACAAAGCATGAGGCTGTGCATGGCTGTATAGAGCCAAACCCCTTTGTCCGAGGCGACTGCCCGATTTTATGGACTATACTTTACGATGTATTCATTTTGCTAAGTTATGTATGACTAAGTTGGCGATTTTTAGTGTTCAAAATACGTAGAAAGCTGTAAATGTGGCTTTGTGTTCGGGTTGTGTGAAGGGACTAAGGAATTTCGAAACAAAAGGTCCAGGGCGAACGATTTCGCGCATATAAGAAAGCATATTGTTTTTAGCGTAGGATAATCCAACTCACAAGAAAGCAGGATTTATCTTCTTTTTTTATTGGTTATAGAATCAACAGCTCTTAAAACGTTTTCATCAGATATTCGTAAATAACAGATAGCCTATAACAGATACTAAATCTAAGTAAATCTATACATAGTTGACGACCTAAGTGGTTCAGTGGTCACCAAGCCGGTCTGCCACGCAAGAGGTCCCGGGTTCGATTCCCGGCCGGGCAGAAATTGAAATGATGAATTTTAATTTCTGTTACGAGTCTGGATGTTCTATGTATAATAAGTATGTATTTAAAAGTATATAAGTAGGTTATCAGTTATCTAGCACCCATAACACAAGCTTTGCTTACTTTGGGGCTAGATGGCGCTGTGTGAATTTGTCCACGATTATTTATTTATAGTATATAAACCAAAGTCGCTTCCCGCCGTCTGTCCCTATGTATCTATGTACGCTTAGATCTTTTAAACTACGCAACGGATTTTAATGCGGTTTTTAACAATAGATAGTGATTCAAGAGGAAGGTTTATGAGCAAGAAAAAAGGGTAGGTAGGGGTAAAGTAGGTGTACTCATCAAGGCCATTCCAAAGAGCCCACACACGATAGGGTTATCTTACGGCGTTACGTTGCGTTTACGATATTAGAGCTCGTCTAATTACGGACACTATCGCATTAACGGACACAAGCAAGTTTAAAATATGGACGCAATACATATACAAATGCCGTTGTAATTGGTCATTCAGTTGCCGGTAAGATTCAAACGTCGGAGCACGCGCCGTTCATTGGCTCCCACACAGATGAAGTGTCGTTATCAATATTTGCACTCACACATCGAAATCAACTAACTAAGTAGTGGGGCGCGTCATCTTAGACTAGACGAACTCTACTATGTTCATTTATCATTATTATTTTATCCGTATGATCAGTGAACAATTCTATGGGTACTTTGCTGTTTGGTATTCTTAGCTTCACTAATCCCATTTGTGAATTGCAGTTTTGTAATTGGCAGTACCACTTTTATCTGTATCTGATTGTAAACAAATGTACATAGCTGTAAGACTGTGAAATAAATAAATAATTAGTTCCTATGACCGCCTTCCGACTGCATCATTAGACCAGCTCCGTATCTATATTAATGCATTGACATCTAAGGTACATAGGTTTACTAAAATTCAGTTTAATCGGATTCCAACAAATGATCGAAAAACGAAAAAAGAACAATAAAATAATGTGCCTTTCTGTAAAAAAAAAATACATTTGTTTTCCACATCCGCATTGTTTGTTTTGAAAACGGTAAATTATAGGTATGATCGTATCATTTGACACTGGCCGATAAAAGTACGAATTTATAGGGCTAGACCAACAATGGTGACCTAAATATGATCCATGTGACGTCCGCCCAGTTGACATTCTCACGTATCGGTTTGTTTTAAATATTAAATATCAATCCAAATAAATGTAGGCAGCCGTGTTGTAAACGCGTATTGATTCGGTAAAATTCCGCCCGGCATTACGGGCGAATATGTTGGCCGTGTGGTGTCCGGCAGAGTAGAATAGCACCAACCCCTTACACCCGTGGGTGTCGTACAAGGCGACTAATGTTTCCGAGGCAAAAGATCTAGTCTCCGTAGGCTGGAAAATGGGCAGCAGCGTTTTGCATTGTTACATTTACAACACTGCGATCTCCAACCCGCCTGCCAAGCGTGGAGATTATGGCGATAACCTTCCCTTTCGTGGGAGAGGCTTTAAGCCCTGCAGTAGACTGTTATGGGCTGTGATGATGATGTTGGCTCGTAGGTTCACACTTTGTGCCAGAAACGTTAAAATCACTATGTTAAGAGCAATTTTTTTTATTATAGACTATCCGATTATATATATTTAAGTGACGGTGCGGTCGAAGATGGAGCATGCCTGTCTAGGAACAGCCTATTCACTCTTGCCTTGAAGGCGTCCAGATTATAGTGATCAGGGAACACACTCGCAGGCAACGCGTTTCATTCCTTAGCCGTTCGCTATTAAAATTAATTGCAGGTCACAAATTATCTTCTTTGCGTTTTTCCACCGTATCCAAAGCGGCCAGTTGGTATTTGGCTGATCCATCCCAGAGATGGCACGATTTCGCACGATCCCCTCCATAGGGGGGGACGGAGGGCCTGTGTGGGACTCCTAACAGTCGCCGGTCTACCCACTTAACCACGCGGCGCTCCTGCTCCTGAAACGTGGTGTTATGGGAGTAGCCGAAGCCTTGTCATTCATGACACCTCTGTTTCTTCCATATTTCGCAATCGTATGCCAGTCTTTGTCGAGCTTCATAGACATTTACTCAACTCAATATTCAGTGTTTTTCCTACACTTGTCACTAGTTCTAGAATAGAATTTATTTAATTATAAAGGCATTTAAAATAAGACCTTTAATTAGAATAGTACGAAAGTGTTTTTGCAACAAAAAACAGTTGTTGCTAACCACAATAATAAAATTTGGTACTCATCAAAAATTTACTCATTAAGGGAAGTGTTTCCCGAGCGCGCTCCATATAAACGTAGTTCGATCATTTTTCAATATAACGCTATCAAATCCAATGAAATACATCTTTAACAAGATGCGAGGATTTTAAAATTTGTAAGAAAATCTTAAATCCCGCGTACGTAATTTGAAACGATACATTTTAACGAAAAACTGACCAACCACAAGCATCTTAGATATTGCTTTCTGGATTACGTCTACAAAATTTCACTGGCTTTGATAGCGTAATATTGAAAATGTAATCAAATTATATTTGTAAGGAGCGTTCTCGGGAATCACTAGCCTTAAACGTCTAAAAATAGCAATGACCTACTTCTTAATAACTATCGAAGTTATCCTAGACAACGCTAATGAAGAGCTAAAATTGTAATTCTTGCTGAAAACGCCGGCTATTCGAGACAAACTTTTCATTTCTCAATTAACGAAAAAGAATACAGATTCGAACTTAATGAACGGTTTTCGGATTCCAGTAGCATGAGTGGTATGAGATGTGAAATAGATGACGACGAATATCGATTTTCAATTCTATCCGATTTTCTATCGGCACGGCCGGATGGCGCTGCAACAAGAAACTTTCGGAAATTCAAACTTGTACGAGATGCGTTCGGGAACTGAACACGGAATAGGAAACCGGATCCCAACGTTAATGCATTCCCAGTAGTACGGATTTAGAGTTTCGGAACGCACCGCTCTTAATGGAACTGGCTGGTTGGTGAGCAGCTGGATCCTTTTTAATTTGGTTTTAATCTCCTTTTTTTATTTTGCACTCTATGGTTTCTTGTTCATTTTTGTGTACGATAAAATACCTGGTTTTAGAAGAATTTTACTACAACCATGCGTGAAAACAGACTGGCTGTTTTATTCAAAACATTTTTCCAATATAAAATTGTAGATTTAGTTTTATGATTTTTGGAAAGGGTACCAGAAGTAGATATACCGATCGATACCCATGTCTAAAAATAGAAAAACGCTTTGTTTTCTTATTCCCGACGAAGATTCTACGAAAGGCGGGTGTTATCAAGACGTTTATCACGATTTATCAGTCTATAACATCGTAGATTCTAAATGGATGGCCCGATTTCGATACGATTTTCTTCGATTGAAATCCAGTATAATCGGGATGGTTCTTTGAGTATGTATGTAGAATTTTTCGGAGGTTTTCCGACATCTAATTTGTGCAATGTTGTAAGAATGAATAACTAAATAAATAAATCTAGGTGTGAGATCAGTTAGGATATTGTGAACCTGTGATATTGCAAACATCCATAGGCTGCGGTGACTGCTTACCAGGCGGGCCGTAAGCTTGTTTGCCACCTTAATGGTATAAAAAAATTGTATTTCTGTTCGATGAACTTACAACATATTGATAGTTCATGAAAGATAGTTCTTTACTATGCCAAAAGCAACTTTTTTACATTTCTTTTTACTTCTATGTCTTATCAAAACAGAAATAATTCATATTCCCTTCGGGTCAAAAGTTATCCACGACACATCATGAGGCCCAACTACCGGTAACATCAAAGCAACCTTATAGTAGCAACAACATTATTATGTCGACTGCGATGTCAACAGTGGGTGTCAAATGTGAGATGGGTCGATAAGCATTTCTAGCGCTAAGCTCCTAAGACTGTAAGGGAGCCGTAGGTTATGATACTTCATCTAAATTCTACTTTGTAGCGATAGTAGACGTTTAGGAGACCCACGAAATGTTTGTCTGCGCGTGCGCAATATTGCACAAAAAAAATTTTTTTAGTTACCCAAACTGCGACTATTTGCAGCGATAGTCCTTCCATATACTCTTGTGTGGTTTGTATAAGAATAAAAAACGGTCGGGCTCACTTTCTCTAGGCAGTTCCGTTTTTCAGCCACATTAGTCACTTTTCTTTTTGGCGACTATAGTGTGGCTGAAAAGCGAAACAGCCGAAGGATCACTACGATTAATCGAAGTCGGGGTCGGCAACGTGTGGGTGATGCCCCTGGTATTGCAAACGTCCATAGGCTGCGGTGACTGCTTACCATCGGGCAGGCCGTAAGCTTTTTTACCACATTAGGGGTATAAAAAAAAAAAAACGTAATAATTTTTTCGTGCCAGGTTGTGCACGGGCGGACCAACGTTTCGTGGGTCTCCTAAACGTCTAATATCGCTACAAAGTGGAATTTTTCTTGTACTCAATGACGTAGGATAACCTACGGCTCCCATACAGTGTACTAGGAAAGACAAAAAAAAAACGAGTCAATGTTTTGTCATTCTTGGTAGCATTAGTACTATACTATTTTAGTTTCGTTTCATAGCAATGACTAACGATATAATATGACATATATACGTTCTGACTCAGGCGACTGAATGTGTAACCATGATCCAATCTGGTCAGGCTCCCCTGGTAGCAGGGTCACGGAGGTCAGATGGCAGTCGCTCCACTGTAATTACCTGATCCGCCAAATTCTTGATCATAGTCAAGGCGGACCCCGGACCCTCGTACGCGAGAGCACAACCGGGACATGAACGCCAAGATGATTATACGTTCTGACTCAGGCCATGTATAGTATTAACAAGCTTCTGCCCGCGACTTCGTCCACATAAAATTCGGTTAGGGGCCCGTTCCTGCGGGAACCATACTACTGACAAATTTCATCACAATTTACACTGCCACAGTGATTCCTTTGGACTATGACATGGGATCGTTGAAGAGGTATATTAGAGGTCTCTTTAGAGGCGGGCAACGCATTGGTAGCGCCCCTGGTGTTGCTGATGTCCATAGGCGGCGGTGACCACTTTCCATCAGGTTGCTTGTGCGGCCTCTTTGTCTGCCGCATTACATATACTGGTACTGAGTACAACGGAATTTTTTTATCCGTTCAGTACCTTTTGCTTGAAGAAGTAACACATCCATCCTTAGAAACTTTCGCGTTTATAATATTAGGATAGGATTAGTAGGATTCAGTGTTACAACTAGAAAGGTGGGTTGTGAATTTGCCAAGGACATTTATACATTTAATTCTTGGTTTACAAACTAAAAGAATACCAATATAAAATATTTTTGGTTTTATCGCGTATATTATGTTCGTCAAAATGGCGAAATAGAGCAATTTAAAAAAATAATAGACGCGATATTGCAACGCGGAGTTTATAGTAGCTTTATTTTAAGTTACAACAAAAGTATCTACCTACCAAAAATACCTAATTTCCCAAAATGGGAAAAATAGGTTCCAGTATTTCCTGCGAGCATGCCTTAATAGTAATTTCTTTTTAAAAATTTGCAAGTAACTTTATTATCTGAGACAGCCTTCACAGAATAGTATAAAGTAACATGTTTTAAACTATCGCGGTTATTATCACACATTTAAAGAGTATGTTCCGGCATGGAACTGTGTTGAAATATCGGGCTACTCGTCAACAAAGGTATGCGGTAGGAAACACGGAACATACTCCTAAAATAGTATGAAGTGTATATAAATAGTAAATGTAAGCACCCAGATTATTTCTCTGAAATTCAATCCTGTTACCCAATTTGTGTAGTACAATTTAAAGGCTTCTTCAATTTACAAAACAATTTAGTAGGTACCTTAAAATCCTTGTTTACTACTCAACATCCAATATTGAACGAAAGACATGAAATCGACGTCAATTCTATTTTGAAAACAATTTCCTAAAATGCATAAATTTGTTGTAATTATTTATGCCTACATTAAATATATTCTATGCCAATATAAAGTATTATTTTATTTTCTCTCTATCACATCATTATATATTTCTTCATGCATAGCTTACAAACTTAAATATGCGAGTGAGAGACAGGAGCCCAAACTAGGTAATCCTGTGTGAAGGGTCTCATGAAGGATGACGAAGTGCATCAAATAAGGAAATTTTTGAGCAAAAGTGTTTTTTAAACAATCGCGTCATAATAAAGACATGGAGTGCGACTTCAATTAACGTTTTACCTACCTAACAATAACAGTGAGTGACATAAAAATAATTTTATTGGTACACAAAGTAAGTCATAAATTACTCACATAATTAAAACCAAACCGTAAAGATTAATAAGCCCTCTGTGATCAAACAACTGCAGCACCTAATCAGTCTAAAGTGAAAACAATGTTCCATTGGAAACGGTCATAATTGTGACAGCTAAGCAATTGACACGGTTGCAATCTGTTAAGTGCTTAATACAGAATGCAACTTCGTAAGCATGAGTCACCAGTTGATCTGATCATCTTTTGTGAAGCATATTCCACCTTGCACACATAATACTTTCTTTGTTTCATTATATACTGGCTTTGGCCCACAACTTTGTCCACCCAGAGTTCAATAAAAGAAATGGTTGAAGTGTAAAAGAAGACTTGTAAAACCCTCCCAGGTTCCTTTTCTTAATTTTCTAAGTTTTTTTTATTGCACCCTTTGGTATCCTCTAACAAAAGTAACCGATGACCTGTCAAAGAGCCTAATCTATCAGCATACAACTATTCACCTAAATCGGTTCAGTGGTTTAGCCATGAAAGTAGGTATAACAGAGAGGCAAAGTTACATTCTCATTTAAAATATTAGTATGGATTTCTATACAGTCATACGTGACCAGTAGACAGCCCACATGTGGAATTGCATTAAACAAAATTCAACATTCATCATATATTAACAGATACTTTTATGTTTGAAATTAAACAAATGTGTAGAAAGGCAGTTGTACACCTTTATTAAAGTACCTACCTAAATCCCATTCAACAATATCTATTTATTTATTTAACTATTTAATGCACACAATAAAGAAATACAGTGAGATAAACTAAGAAAAACATAGATATAACTGACACAACAGGCACTATCCTCACTTATGTGTAATACTTAGCATAAATATGAACTTGGCATCAGGTTCAATTCTCATTTTAAGCTTATAAAGACAGCCAGTAGCTGCTCCATACAACATACCTATCTACTTAGACATACAAAGGTGCCTAGGTAACTTGATACTACGGTGCCTTAAACCTGTTTCCTATTCAGGCTCCGTGGGACAGGTCCTTTGCCACTCACTTTGCTTTTTTATGCAATATGTTGAATGGAATTTAAAAATAGAACATTTTCCTATTGCATATTAAAAGACTTAGCAATGAATGAATGAATGTGGTTATGGAGACGTGAATAAGCTCTCATTACATGCTCTTTTAAATGAATAAAAAAGTTGTTTTATATATTTATTGTATTAAATTTTATATTAATCTAGAGCTATGTTGTACTGACTCTACCTACAGTGGGATAAGAGCTAGGGGATAGTGATGATAACCTAGAGCAAGATATGAGAAGTGATAATTGTGATGTGTTTATGTATCACGTAAATACCTACCTATAAATTAATAATACAGACTTTAATACATACTAAACTCTGCATATTTCATATACATTGGCCTAACTAAACTAAACCTCATTATATCTAGTGCCTACACACCTACATAAAATAAAATCAGACACAATAATAACCATTTTGTGTGTCAAATGATACAGAACAAAAGAAAGATGGTTAGCTTTGATAAAAAAAATGTATTCATGCAATGCTTTTGCTATCTATTTTATTGTTATAACCCAGTTCAATGCAGTGTTTTATTATTCATCATTTGTCACGACACTTAGAACAAAATTTACTCACGATAATTTAGAATTGGACATGATAAAATACCTAATTTTGACATTTGATTTTGAATAGTTTAGTTTGGCTCTTTTGTTTAGGTAGTTAGCCACAAACACAGTAAAAGCTATTCGTGTAAGTAACTCGGAAGAATTGGACAAGACAAATTAATACCTTACCCAGATTACGTATTTTAAAAAATAAACGCAATCTGTATTTATTTGCGATCGAAATAAAATAGTTTTATGGCTGGATATATAAATAAAGGTAGGTCCAATTATCTGTTCTAAGTTTAATCTTTTGTTTTAGAGATGTTTTAGTCAAGGCACCTGTATCAGTTTACTATGATTAGACAAAATAAATTGATTTGTTTACTAACCTCCTACGGAGTAGCGATTTCTGGTTCACAACACAACATAGAACGGTATAAATATCACCAACACTTTCTTGATAACAATCTCACTGCAGTCATTATCGGCAAACACAATTGTAATATTGGATAAACAGCGTAGAAACCGGCGAGCTATGTATTGACCGGGATTCCTATGAGCCCATGGTGAAAATATGCATTTTTTATTAACTTATATCGATTCCACGGCGAGCCTACCAGACGCGCAACGGGATACCGCAGCAACAGAACAGGTTCCTTTATGTAACAATATCACTCACAAGCACTTAAGTAATTTCATTAATAACACCTAAAAATCGATTTCACAAAGTTCACGATCCTAACAGAACACTGCGGCGGCGTGAAAACACGTTTCTACTAAAAACGGGCGGCGTGTCGCGGCTGATTTTATATTAAACACTTTTGTTGTAACACAATGAGCCTGATAGATGTGAATTATGGGCGTAATAAGCAATTTTCTATGTCATTTTTCTCACTACAATGGTCGCAAACAACAAAGTATCGGCCAACACGCACGTCTCGACGCCGCACGCTCGCGATGACACTAAATTTCTTTATAGATGTCGCTATCGTCCTGCGTTTCGGCCATCATGGAAAATGGCGGCCACATCAGACGTCAAATCACATCGAACGAAACTCGACTTTAGCACCATCATTATAGAAGACATTATTGCGGGAATATGAAAACAATTCGATTGTATTATACGACCAATTCGAAAAGTCTAAAACGTTGTACTATTTAATTGGATGGAGAACTTCAATTTGTTTGTTCGTATTAAATAGAGTATTCTTTTTGTCTCTTTTTCTTCAACTCAATTTGGGGGAACAAAATATACGTACGGTTTTACTGTACGCTTGCGCGAAATGTTTTTGCCACCGTTCGATGTGTGATTTTGAACTTTGTAATGTCCGTGATAAAGTCTATTGCGTAGTTTAATATAATGGCGTTTGTAATTATTTTTATTGGGCAATCACAAACAGACAGCTAATGATGGTTTCATGATAGATCTGTTCGTTAGGCCGTCCCTAGTAAAAATCAGAGGAAATGTGATACAATAATTAGATTATGGATGGATTAATTATGACGTCCAATAAAATATACTATAATAGCGAGGATAAAATGATTCCCGCTCCCAATCAATGGGTAGGTACCTAGACTAATAGCGAATAGGTAGCAAAGTAAGGAATTTAAAGTAGGTAGATATGTGGGTAGATCTGCATTCACTGGGCATCCTCGATTGGCAGGAGATGGCGCAGGATTGGAAGAGGTGGCGATCTCTGGTGTCGGAGGCCAAGATCCACTCTGGATCGCTGAGCCAGCGGAGTAATAGAGATTTTTATGCGGTTTTCAATAGACAGAGTGATTCATTAGGAAGGTTTAGATGCAAAGCTAAATACTTCTACTGTATTTATGTACAGTCAGTTGCATACATCACACGTAGGGTAGGCTAGGGAGGACTGGTCACTTTGCAACTAGCTGTATTAGCGACAATCCCGGCTTTGCATGGGTTTTCTCAGCTTTTCTTTTGCATAATATGCATGTATTACTTAGGTACCTATACATATAAAGCTTCTCCTAAGATGTTGAGAAATTAAGATGTAGATACAAATGTATGTACAAAGCTAAGCTCCAGTCATCTGTGTGCCTAACCTAACCGACAAAAAAGTCGACCAACCCCCGACCAAGTTAATTTAAGCTCAAATATTTCCGAAACTACTGAACCTGATTTTAATGATTTTAATGGGACAAACCTAACAACCATCTCGATTAAACTGGCTTTCAAAAAGAAAAAATCGCATCAAAATCGGTCCATCAGTTCGGGAGCTCCGATGTCACACACTCACAACTTATAACATCCTTCTTTTTTCGTCGAGGGTCGAAAACAAATTAAAGTGCAAAAAAGCAAAGTGAAACCTACATTATATATATTTTTTTCGCTCTGTAGCAATGAGGAGTTTTCCAATAGGTATTTAAGGCATTCCTAACCACTCACTAGATGGCGCCCCGACAATTTTGGTAATTGATAATCGCTTGAAATAGGTTCTTAGCAAACAGGATATAAACCCTGGGTACGTTGTATTGGATAATATTATATTTGTCAATAGTTTGCAACCATTTTAGAGGTTGTAATAATAATGGAACATAGTGCCAACTTCTATAAATATTTATTTTTACACTTCGTTCAACCTTTAACAGTTATGTTTCTATTAATAAACCCTTTATTTTCAAGTTTAGTATTACTTGGCTGCATGAAATCACTGCCACCATCATACAGATTTAAAGAAGATTACCAAAATTGTAGGAGCGCCATCTATTGATGCTTTTTGAAACAAACTATCAATACCTACTGGAAAACTCCTCATTACCTATTTCAACTTCTGTCCTGACCATCGGGATTTCAATTTAAAACTTAATTGTAAGCACAAGGGACGTAAACAAACTTACCTATCATCATGTTAAGCAATTACCTAGGTAAGTGGAAAGAGCTTTAAATATTTATTTAAATAACATTTTCTTTAATCGCTAGAATGGAAAATTGTATGATAAAGTACCTGAACAAAGCAAAGGAACGCAGAGATAGTGCCCGCGGGCATAAAACCTTTGCTTTTCACTGAGTTGCAAAAAAAAAGAAAATTCAACAAAGCGAGGGAATTTTTTTTGTACTGTTGTTGTAATATAACCATTGTATTTTAGGCATGTTAAATTAGTGGTTCATTGTTTTTGGTTTAATGATAATATACAAGAGGTTATGTACTATGTACTAAACAGAACACATGTATTATATGTGGATAAGATCGGGTAAAGTGGAGAAAACCTGCCTGCCTGTACCAGTAGCCGTATTCACAATGGCTCGGAAATCGGATTCGGATACGGAATCGACAAAGTTTATTAGGAAAATGTGGTTTCAGTTAATTTTGATGAAATTTTGATATGTTATAGAGAGTAAACTTTCCGTGGAATCTATCGGGATTTTTAATAACAGTTTTCGAATCGATCGTCACGGATTTCGTGTCGAATCGTTCGGAAACGGTTTCGAATCATTGTGAATACGGCTACTGGAAAGAGATCCCGCGGGAGACCTGAGAAACGATGGATTGACATCGCCGAGTCGGACGCGAGAGCCAACGGCTTACGACGTGAGGATGCCGAAGATAGAGCAAAGTGAAGAAGACAAAGTAGGCAAGCGGACCCTGGCAGAAGTCGGGATTGACTGCTCGGATGATGATGATTATGTAGAAAATTTACCACGCGAAGACTACCGCGGTCGAAGCCTCAACGACACATACTTCACTACTATGCTACTATTTGATGAGATTTACAATAGACAGACTGAATATCGCGTAGTCTAATAGGCCCGGTTAAGAATCGTACCTGTTCGGCTGTTCCTGTGCATGTACCAATGACTCTTGATGAAACGTCGTGATGAAACCTTCAAATTCAAGCAACTAAATTTGTAACCATGATCTGGTCAGGTTGTAGGGTAGTAGGGTCACGGAGGTCAGATGGTAGTCGCTCCACTGTAGTTACCTGATCGCCAAATCCTGGATCATGGTCAAGGTGGACCCCGGGTCCTCGTGCTCCATGCAACCGGGACATTAACGCCAAGATGATTATTTTTTTATCAGCAAATTGCGTTAAGAATTTAGTTTAAGTTTAAGAACTAGAAGGATTCTTATTTTCCTGAATCATGGGACAGTTTGTTTATAATTTTTATATCTATCCGATCGGGGAATAATGAAAGAATTAGCTCAAATTGAAAACGAAGTCGTCCAACCCCCGTCGACGCCATATTCCTGTCACATTGCAAGCTTCCCCAACTCAATATGATGACTACAGACATGCGAAGCAGCGTGGCATGCAAGCTTTGTCAGACGCCGAAATTAATGTGAAAAAGTAAAAAAAAAATATAATGGGCACTTTTTCTAAATATGTACGTAATTTCCCTGCAAGAAGATAGAGTCCATTATTATCACAGCATGTAGGTACTTTTATGTCGTACCCATCTACCTACCTAGAGCTCGTCTAATTTAAAATGACGCGCCCCACTATCGCATTAACGCACACAAGCAAGTTTAAAATATGGACGCAATACATATACAAATGCCGTTGTAATTGGTCATTCAGTTGCCGGTGATACACCAACATAGGAGCTCGCGTCGTTCGATTGGAGCAGTCGACGCTCCCACACAGATGAAGTGTCGTTATTAATATTTGCACTCACACATCGAAATCAACTAACTAAGTAGTGGGGCGCGTCATTTTAGACTAGACGAGCTCTACCTGCGTATTTATTAGATCCGAGTAAGTATCTTATGCCATACTTACCGCTGTCTATTGAGACAGATTTGAAACTGAAGCGTTTATTTTTGGGACCCTATTTTGGAATCACTCGCACCCACGCGAGCGCTCGCCTTCTAATGTCTATTTTTTCTATCTCAAGAAACTTACCACGAGTTTGTAAGATGCGAGCGATTCAAAAATATGGCCCCTGAACACTCAGTATTATCATCATCATTATAGCGTTAAATCCGGGTGCGCTCCCACGCATCACGCAGGGGCCCGGGGTCCGCCTACCGCCAGTATTTAACAATAGTGTGATTTTCGAGAATGGCACATTATACAGGAGGTTTAACTAGAACTCCTCCATCGAATTTATTACTAAGAGAATCCGTCTCACAGCCAGAATTGCCTACAAGCCCTCATTCGCCTGAACTTGAATCTACCACTGCACAAAGAAAGAGGAAATATCCGGAAGATTCAGTGGAGAATCTGACAAAAAATATAAATGATATGTTCAAAAGTTTTACAAACATGTTCCAAGAATTTAAATCAGAACAAACAAACAAACTCACTGAAATATGTCAGGAAATTCATAGCCTACGACAGCAAAATAATAACATTCTAGCAGCTAATATAGATATTAAAAATTCCATTGATATGATTATTTTGCAACAAGATAAATTAAAACTAAGAGTCGAAGACTTAGAAAAAAAAGATAAACGAAACACGGAAAAAGTCGAAACGATGGAAAATCAGATGGAAATTTTACAAAGAAAAATTCGAGAGACTACTATAGAAATAAGAAATGTTCCCTCTGAAAACAATGAACAGGCATTAGCAACAATACAGAAACTAGGATTGATAATTGACTCAGAAATAAATACACATGATATAAAAAATATATATCGCATATTAGCCAAAGGGAACAAATACCCAAGACCTATCATACTGGAATTTAACACACCTAATCTGAAAAACCATTTTATGAAGTCATTCAAAGACTATAATAAAAACCATCCAGACGAAAAGATTTCTACTGATAAGATTGGTATAGAAGGCGAAAAGAGACCCATATACATAAGTGACCATCTTACAAACAAGGCCAAAAAATTATTTTATCTTGCAAGGGAATTCGTTAAAGGAAAGGAATCTTATTTCTGCTGGACTACGGGTGGAAAAGTGTATTTGAAGGGGGAAGGGAGCGATGCGGTCGAGATTAAAAGAATTGAGCAAATCGAAGAATTACAGCAGCTTTCTATGGAGACTTCAGCATTTCCAAAAGAATGACTAGACGTACAGCAATTAATGTGTTTTTTCTATTATGTTTTCAACAGTTTCTTGCATGATTTTACTAGGTTAAAGATTTGCACTTTAAACGTAATTATATATAAGATAGCGTATAAATTTAGAATTAAATACACTTTGATACACACACTCACTCACACAATCTCACATTTTCTACAGAACATAATACTAATTATCTACTACGCACCGATAGTATACCCAATCTCAGAGCTGCTAAAGCATGCTAATTTAATACAAATGGTATGGGCCAAAACCCACTGCAATACTATTCAGAAAGCCTGGTGGTTTGCCGGCAGTACGCATTGCTTATTATTATTATTATATAATTTTAACTATGATGTCCGTTAATCAGACCCTAACGGACCTTGACGAGGTCAAAGTCTGCAATGCGTATATGGTCGGTGAACCTGAACACTGTATGAAGTATCTTAAATATGACAATAAAAGGCATTTATCTATAATATCACTTAATATAAAAAGTATAAAGAAAAACTTCGACAATTTTCGGGTCTTATTGGCAAGAATTGGATTCGAGATAGACATAATAATATTAACTGAATGTTGGCTTAATAATGCGTATGAGCCCCCGAATCTTGAGGGCTATAACAAGTTTCACTCTAGTACTTACATAAATCAAAACTCAGGTATAGTCATTTATACAAGTTCCGCGCTTCCTAATTGTTCAGTGTATGAGCCTCCACTATTGGAGTCTGATGCCATGATTATTGATGTGGGGAAAGAAAATGTTATTGTTGCGTTATACAGGTCTCCATCCTTTCATAACGCTTCTATTTTCTGCAATTCATTAAACATGTTACTACAAAGTCTAAAAAACATACCTAATGTATTCGTTATAGGAGATATTAACATAGATGCTAAAAATAGGAATAATGTGGACATGAACGCAAATGAGTATTTAGATATGATAGCTTATAATGGAATGCTACCTGGGCACATTTATCCCACAAGAGACCGTAATTGTTTAGATCACTGTATGATCAGGTCAAAGGCTGTTTCTGATATTGTGGTTCTACCGGCAACTATAACCGATCATTCACCCATTTTAGTACAAACACATAAAAGGCGTGTACTGGCAACGAGTAATACTTTTAAAAATTCCTACAAAGTGATGGACTACTGCTGTATTGAGAAGGACCTATCTAGTATATACTGGGACGAACATCTAGACTTCTCAGACTTGAATTCGGCGACTAATACATTTATCGACGTCCTAGTGGGCATTATAGATAAAAATACTATTTTAAGGCAGAGATCTAAACGTAAATCTAACCTAAAGCCCTGGATCACTCCGGGATTGATAATGTGTATGAGACGTCGAGACAAATTGAACCAGCGGCATAAAAAACACATAGAAAATGATGAATTTAGGACTGAATACATACGATATAGAAATACTTGTAATAATTTACTTAAATCCTTAAAAACGACACACGAAAGACACGAACTACAAAAAAATATAAGAGATAGTAAGAAAACCTGGAACAATATTAAGACTATGTGTAACTTCTCTAAAAAAATAAACCCTATACAAGACCTGGTAAAAGATCAAGGGACCAATGCACTAAATAACATAAACGATTACTTTGTGAATGTTGGAACAAAACTCGCCAGCGCTATTCAACAATCTACTAATCACACTCGCATAGAGACAAATCCTAAACCTACTCAGTCGTCTTTCGGGTTCTTGCCTGTAGATGTTGACGAAATTGTACGCATTATTAGAGACCTAAAGAGTGACTCTTCGCCTGGTGAGGATGGAATCGCAACACGCTTTCTCAAACAATATATTGTGTATTTGGCAGAACCAATACATAAGATTTGTCACACCAGTCTGGAAACTGGAGTGTTCCCTGATGCCCTTAAGCGTTCAGTAGTGTGTCCCATATACAAGGGCGGTGATGCAACGATTCTATCTAACTACAGACCAATATCATTGCTTTCATCATTGTCAAAGATTCTGGAGAAGGTAATGAACGGACGTCTTAAAGATTATTTAGAAAAAAAAATGCTCTTGTCTGTAAACCAATTTGGCTTTAGGAACGGAAGATCCACTGAAGACGCGGTACTAAATCTAACTGAGCTTATAACTCACAAACTTGACGAAGGCAAAAGAATGGTGGGAATATTTTTAGATCTGGCAAAAGCATTCGACACAGTTTCAATTCCTATTCTATTAAATAAGCTTGAGTCTATGGGAATCAGAGGAACACAACACGAGTGGTTTTGTAGCTATCTGACAAATCGCCAACAAAGGATAAAGGTGGGTAACCAGATAAGTGATTACAGGCTAACAAACTTTGGTGTGCCGCAGGGGAGCATCCTTGGTCCAACTTTGTTTCTTATTTACATAAACGATATGTGTGACATACAGGTAGAAAATGGTAACATTGTTACATATGCGGATGATACAGTCTTACTTTTATATGGCGAATCGTGGAGTGATGTAGAGGTTTCGGCAGCCAATGGTTTAAACGTGGTTGCTAAATGGTTAAGGAATAATTTATTAACCATAAACCCTAAAAAATCAAATATAATTACTTTTTCCATAAACGCAACAACGCAACCACGTACCCCACTAGAAATTAAAATCCATGAGGACAATTGTGGAACAGAGAGTTGCTTGTGCCCGACGTTGTGTAACGTAAAAGAAATAAAATATCTTGGGGTTATCTTAGATGCGAATATGAGATGGAATAGCCACCTCGAGGTTCTATCTGGAAGAACCAGGAAACTCATATATGTTTTCAAGCAACTAAGACACATAGGAAGTCGAGATGTAATCATGATGGTGTACCATGCACTGGCTCAATCAATACTGTCTTATTGCATTGCTAGCTGGGGTGCTGCTGGAAAAACATGTTTCATTGCCCTGGAGAGAGCACAGAGAGCGCTTTTGAAAGTGGCGTTTTTCAAACCTAAACGATTCCCGACTCACAAATTATACTTAGAACATAATATACTAACGGTAAGACAACTGTTTATTAAATCTACTATCCTTAGACAACATCGTGCTGTAGATGATGCTATTGTGCTGAAAGTATCGAGAAAGAGAAGAAAGGATATAATCTTCGATGTCCCCTCCACGCGAACTACGTTTGCAAAAAAAAAAAGTATGACAGTCCTAGGTCCAATGTTATACAATAAAGTTAGTAAAGAGCTTAATATGGTCACACTCAGTCGTTATGAATGTAGTAAAAAATTAGCAACATATCTACTCCAATTTGACTATGATAAAACTGAAAAATTGATTAGCATTAAATAAACGGCTCGTCGGCTCGAGCAGCTTCAGTCGCGTGGTGTCCTAACTTTGCCCTCCTTAACCCTACCTTACCCCTACTAACATTACCCTTACCCTACCTTTACCCCTACCTTACCCTATCCCTACCTAGTAGCTTTCCATATCTCTGACAATAACAAACCTCAGACCTAAAAAAAAAAAAAAAAGAAATAAAAAAACCCAAAAACATTTAAAAATATATATATACCTGTATATACATTTCTAATCCTCTTAATTAACAAAATACAAAATACCTTCTCTTGAAAATATCAAATATTTTACCCTATGTTACTTGTTATACAGATACTAATTACACAAAAAATTAATAAATCCTAGGTGAATACTATAGTGCAGTTGTTGAATTTAATTGCCATCTAAGGCAGTTCATAACGGTTGGAACATCCTATACTATCGGCTATCACAAGTACACGTTACAAACACTACATATCTCACTTACACAAATACACCCCACTCTCTCTCTCCTATGCGAAGCAAATTCATACACACACACACAAACATCCACACACTCACAATATACACCTTGCCCACACATTACTATGATTTATATAGAATATGCATGTACTTGTCACTGACAATGATGATCTCGGGTGGGTATTAATGGTAACAATTTTTATGACCTACCCGGATTTCACTATATTTTAATGCTAGACATTGTGTTTGCGTTAGTACTAGTATTTCTAGCTATTAATTAGTTACATTACTGTCGATATCCCGTCCCATAGTGTTTGTTGGCTCTTACTTACACCCAAATTAGTAATTCGAAACTGAAAACGGTATAGTTACCAGTTCAATGCTTGTGGCCGACACGAAAAAAGACAGCGGGATGGCGATATGTGCTTGCTATAACTGTAAGTTTTATATTAAATATTGAATTTAGTCATAAGTGAATTCACGAAGTAATTACCTAAACAAATAGGCCGGTGGAAGGTACTGTAACCTTACAATACAGGTCATCCTAGTGTAAGGGACAGTGCTCACATGGGTTGGGTACACTATTGAATACATTATAGGTTTCTAATCTATCCACTTGTAACTCATGTTAAGTACTTAGTTTGTAACACAACAAAATGTAGTGGTGCCTATGTGTACAACTCAATACTCATGAAATTGTATTACTGTGAAGATGCAATAAACTTATATTATTATTATTATTAGTATGCATTAGTCGGGCGACAATCTGCATTTGGCACTCAAGCTTCCCATGGACAAAATATATTGATCTATGCTCGAGCTGCCACCACTGTATTAGTCAGTAAGTAGTCAGTAACTTGATTGTAAGAGCCCATACAGACGGACGCGATTTCTGCGCGATTTGTCCAAAATGATAAGCGATTTTGGTTTATATATCTACTAACGACAAAGCTTATTTTATTACTTGTAACCAAACCCGCAGCGCTGGCTAACAGCTTTCTAGACCCGCAGTATATCCAGCTCTATGATCAATTATTCACCTCCACCACGTCCACTAATCGTCGCTGAACATAATGCGATGTCGCATCCCATAGCCATTGAACTGTTCGGTTTACTGCGCTGGGTCACGCGAGTGCCCTGGCGGTCATTTTGACGTCGTACAGCAATTTTTGGATCGGTCTCCGGAGGGTTGTAAAGGGACGAATTGTCTTTTATTTGTGTAGGTAGTTAGTTGCTTACGAAACGAGCATTTGAATCATGCTTGAAAGTAAAACATACTATGTCTGAAGGGTGCAATATTTTCTCTTTACAATAAATATTTTCTAAAAGACTAACCACAGGTGATCGGAGAGTTGGCTCGTTCCTTGGTCAGAGAATAAGCATTGATATTTAACGAAGTAACGCAGCCAGCTTTCAGAGCACAATAACGGGGGCAGCGGTGTTAGAGCACGAACCGTTTACGATGACCTTAATGATATGATCTGTAAGAAAACTGAATTCCTATCAGCATAATTTCTTAGGCAGCCCATAGTACGGAAGTTTCGATAGAAGAGTTTGTGCCTGACCCAATCAAAGGCTTTCGCCATATCCAAGCCGACTGGTAAAGCCTTCAGTCTGACTACATGCATACAGGAAACGCATATTCGACTGCAGAAAAGAAAAGTACCAGTGACAAAGAGAGGCAGTTACCCACGTGCCTCGATCAACCATTAATTGATATATCGCCGAAGGGGGATGGCAGGATGAAGTTGAAAGGGCCAACGCGGGGCACGGGGCGTGGAGCAGGGAGCATTTTATTCCGCGAAACGTCAATTGATGACGTTCCACGTAAAACACTTAAGCTCCCTGCCCCGAGCCCCCGCGTTCAGCCCCGAAACAACCCTGAAACGTCCCCCTCCCGCCTTCCCCACCGCGGGTAATACAGTGTATATCAGAATATCAGATGTGTGGTCGATCTATATTGGTCTTTTGACATGTAAGTTCTATAATTTATGAAATACATTGAAAACGCTGCTTTTACCGCGTACTTGCATCTCCCGAAGTCTCTCCCTTGTATTTCACAACTTAGGGGTTCTTCAAGGACTTTACCTGTCACTTTCCATCAGAAAGACCACCGTCTGTCCATATGTCTGGCGTCTCTGGGGAATTGGGTAGATAACTGATACTGAATAATGTAATTTATTATTTACTTACAAAATTGGAATACAATTATTGTTTATGAATTATTCTAGTACTTACAACAATTTTACACTTAACCATAACAATGAAAATTAAATCGTGTTTTATTTTATTTTTCCTGGAAACCTCAACTGTTTTCAAGTGTTACAAACATATCTGACCATAAGTGGCCAAATCTAAAACTAGAGAAAAATGGCAGCACTTCATTTTGAAATGTATTTGAAATGATATGTCAATGCCAAGAACAGCGTTGCCACCGGGTCAGTTAAGTTTGTGGCATTACCGAATGTCAGCAGTAAACATTATCGCACGAGTGCAGTATACAATTAACTGTGGTTGAGAAAAACGTATTTGGCGAGTATGCTGTCCTTTCGAACCATTATGATCTGCACACAAACCGCTATTTCGGATGAGTTCAATATAACTCGCCTTAGGGCTTAAGCCCTAGTGCCACAAGGAAGCATCATGGGACCTACGCTTTTTACTGCCGATTTACCTATGACGATTTAAAATTAGTATCTCTTAAGCTGCAAACGAGTCTGAATATGGTATCGACGTGGCTCCAAGACTGGCGTATCAAAGTGAACGACTTACTAAAATTGCACAAAACATATTATGACAAAACGGCTTGCTATGGGCCAACAACTGCGCAAATGGTAATTGGCAATTGGCTACTCAATAAGAACTCTCAACTATCAATAGAAAAGAAACTGCTATTTTATAAGTGGACATATGTCCACTTATAAAATGGGACATGGACATGGAATCCATCTGTGGTGTATCTACAGCAGCCAATTCGAATCTTGAAATCCTCCAGAGATTCCAGTCTAAAATGCTCAGACTAGCAGTAAATGCCCTTGGTATGTTCAAAATGCAAGATTGCACCACGACCTGAAAATTAAAACCATACAAGAAGAAATAAAGGACAACATACCAGAAACGGCTGCAATCTCACCCAAATTTATTGGCGAAACGCTTAAAAGGCGACAAAGAAAGTCTATCAAAGCGAGGACTAAAAAGAAGAGTAGGTACCACAAGATCAACTCCGATAAGTGACGTGGCCTCATCAATGGATGTGGACCTGGCATGATCTTTTAAATCACATTCTTGATATATTGCTAAATGTTATGCATGCAGATCGCAATAAGGAGATACCATATAAAAAAAGAGCTTAAGCAGACTTCACAAATTGGCCCAATCTTTTGGCAAAACTTTTGTATCTTCATTATCGTGTTGATCAAGCTCGTGGAGTTTTGGTCAACATGTGGCGCCTCCTTTAGACCCAGGGTTCGAAATTGCAAGATCATTATTCTCTTTACAAATTTATTTCATAAATATCGGATATTAATCAGATAATTTTCTTAGACAAATTTATCTTCCGGGCATCTCTCTCACAAACTAGTGTTTTTTGTTGCAAAGCACTCAAAGTCAGTATAAACAACTAAACATCTTCGGCATTTTTGTATACACAAAAGTTTTTGACAATTTAATTCTTCTTCTTTTTAAAATAAGTATGTTTTTTTAAATGACATAATCGATAGGTAGTTACTCAACTCAAATCGCATTCGTATACCTGTCGACATTTTAATATTATGATAATTATCAATTTTTAATAACTTCATGATAGTAATAATAATTTAATTCAATTCGCTAACAAATATTCATTTGTATTCGAAATAATCCATAAAGTTAATTATATACATAGTACAATTAAATTGATTAAATTACTTACATAACATTTTCATGTCAATGTATAAAAATTAGCACATTAAACTTTTAAAATAACGAAATGATTTGACGACGAAAATTTCATGACATGTCAGGAATTCAATATACCAATGACAACTCAACTCAAATACCTATGCATTGACAAATTCACACAGCGCCAGCTAGCCCCAAAGTAAGCAAAGCTTGAATTATGGTTGTTAGATAACTGATAAACTGCTTATATACTTTTTTCTTAAATACACACTACACCCAGACCCGTAACAGAAATTTAAATTCAACATTTCAATTTCTGCTCAGCCGGGAATCGAACCCAGGACCTCGGCGTGGCGGAACTGTTAACAAACTGAACCACTCAGCTAGTCACTTCGAACCTGCTTAGACCCTAAACAAAACCCCATTCAGACGTGTATCTTCGCCGACTTCTGGGTCGTCAGCCCATTATCCTTATTCCACATATTGTACAACATCGTCAGATTATCACACATGTGTCTCTCCCACAATACGGTAACAACATTCTCGCACAGCTTCCTCAGTGCGCACTCCGTATCACACATCTTGTATTTGGCAACGTTATTCTTCGAATGGATCCTGTTGTACAGTTCTAACAGGTCCCGTCGATTGGTAACCATGTCGACGAGCAAGTTGTGGATGGAAACTGGAGACAGGTCGTCGACTTCGAAGGTTTTCCTCATGTCGTAAAGCTTCGACCATTTGGGACTCTTCTTTGGGTTCATATTGGCCTCCGTCAGGTTGTAGGAGTAGGTTATGATATTTGTCGGCACCTGCGAAATGTATGGGTGATCTAGAAATGGGTATCTTAGAATCCGATTATAGCTTAAAATTAAAGATTTTCTCAACGCCTTCTGGCAGCTAGAGCTGAATTGCACGAACGCCTTCCGTGTTGGTGGTAAGTGACGATGCGGCCGAAGATAAGACCCTCACATTCAAGTCATCAGGATCAAAGTGAACTATCTTGTAGTTGGCCCTAAATGGTCGTGCTGCCGCCGCCCCGCGCAATGCTGACGGGCTCGTAGTACTCTCCAGATACATTTACATAATAATCAGAGACGAAGTGACCTTGTAGTAGATGGAGTAAGTAGTGTAGTGATGCTTTTAGTACCGTCAGCTATAGTGTATGCAGACTATACCGTAGCTGGCCCCTCAGCTGTGTACCTACTCTCAAGACACTCACGTAATCATCAGGATCGAAGTGTACTATCTTGTAATTCAGGTTGTAGTTGGAGTAGGTGGTCGCGCTGCCGCCCCCCAAGCTATGCTGATGGGCTCGTAGTACCAGACACACTTACATAATCATCGGAGACGTTAGTTCCAACTTACTCCAAGTGGTGGTTGTGATACTGAAGGGCTTATAATACACTTAGCTACAGGAACAGAACTCCCCCCCCCCCCTTCTTACGTCAGCTGGAGGGGTCCGTTCGCCCCGCAACTGACTGAACCTACTCTCAAGACACTCACATAATCATCAGGATCGAAGTGGACTATCTTGTAGTTCAGGTTGTAGTTAGAATACGTTGTCGCGCTGCCGCCGCCCCACGCTACGCTGACGGGCTCGTTAGCTGCGTCGTAGTATATGCGGAATTCGTCCGTGTGGACGTGCCCGTTGAACTCCGCTGCGATTGTTTTGCTGAACCTGGAAGAGTTTCGTTGCATACATACCTACATAATAATTAAAAAATAAACATCTTGTTGTGCTCTCGCGCACGAGGGCCGGGTGTCGGCCTTGACCTTGATCAGATAATTACAGTGGAGTGACTGCCATCTGACCTCCGTGACCCTGCTACCAGAGGAACCAGACCAGATTGGATCAGTGTAACAAATTCAGTTGCCTGAATGTGCACGATGTACGCCTCACCGTAAGAGCATCGGTTAACATTCAAGTACATAACTAAGTAAAGAGTCATTGGTACATGGCCGCAGCGGGATTCTAACCAGTCTGTGATTTCGCTGTCTACCTTAACCTTCAAACCGGAATACAACAATGCAAGCACTGCTGCTTGGCGGCAGAAATAGATATGGCGGTGGTACTCACCCAGGTGGACTCCTAAGGTTTGACAGAGTCCTACCACCTGATACCAAATTATAATCACTTATGGGAACGGTCACTGGTTCTACTTCTGTTAAATTAGTACTGATATGTTTCTGACCTTCTCACGATCCTGTTGTACTCCCGCGTCCAGGAGTAAGGCAGGTCACTGTACCCTGCTGGGATGTGGGCGAGCAGGTGCACCTTGTCACCAGCTCGCTCCGCCTTCCACAGCTCCCAGGTCAAGAAGTCTAGGTGCCGCTTCGCCTCCTTCGGATCAAAGACTTGCCACCTGACGGTAACATGTGAATAAGTGTAGTAGGATGTGTGATGTACGCCAGAGCTTAAAGCACCAAGTGTTTGTCCACAGGTGTCATATAAATGTCTATCTTACACTCGTATTCAGAAACGTATGAGGAGACAGTCCACAGAACATAAAAGAGTTCCAACTGGCAATGAGAGATTTTCCGAAAGCTGATTAAAAAGAAAAAATAGTCCAAAATATTTGTAGTAGATGGCGTTGATTAGACACGATTCTCAAAAATAAATCAAAACGAGACCGTGAGATGATAAAAAATGTAGGCATTTTGCGCTTTCTTCGCAGAAAAGGTACTAAATATAAATCTGTTCTCGAAATTAATTTTCGAGTAACTTTGGTTACCAAATGCAATTGAAAATCCTGTCTAAACAGCGCCATCTAGTGAGGCAAGCCGAACTACACTTTCTACTTTTAAATAACTTGACTGAAAATCCCCCATTTAAAATTAACGAAATTGACCAAAACGCAAAGAGTACTGTGAGAACTCATAATAGGACCACGGTAAGTCCGAATCAACAGACTGTAGTACAAATTATAAAGTGTGGATATGGCAATAATCTGGGGATAATCTGTCTTAACAATAGTTCTGCCCATTAATTAATAATATTTTTCTTAGCTTACGAATATAAACAGTCCTACAGAAATAAATTTGTTTGTTATGACTTTTATAAACGACATTCTATGACGGATAAAAAACTTGGTATAAGTTGCCATACAGAGATTTATTTTTTTAATATGCGATTCGGACTTAGCGTGGTCTTATTATACCTATAACGCTACTGAGACTACTATTATTAAATAGTACAAATTTTGTGAATACGGGTGTCAGATCTCCAACCCTTCTGCTAAGCATGGACAGAAGGGGTCGGTGCCATTTTCTACTCTGCCTGCCTGAAACGAACCTAGGTAGTAGAACCAGATTGATACTAGATTCTAGCCGCATCATGGCCTTACCAGTTAGCCCTGAACGCCACGTTGTTGTTAATAGAGATGACCCTGAGCCCCGGCATGATCTGCATGGAGTATCCACCAAACTGTTTGAAGGTCTTGCTGGCTTCCTTGCTGAGGTATCGACTCCATTTCTTCTCCATGTTCCTGTAGAACGTCACTGTACGGTTGCATCTCAGAGACACGGGAGCGAATCTGTTGGGGAGGAATGGCAAATTCTTTTGCTTTATGAATAAGAATAGGAATAACAATATTTATTTTTTCAGACAAGAATAACGTAATATATTATATACATTGGAACCTTATATTTGTACCTTCCAAATAAAGAAATTGCGTGAAAGGGCAGTCTCAGTTTACGCTGAGAGCTAAAGTCCTGCAGCACTGATTTTCAGACTGCCCCTGACTATTTGGAATAGCAGGATACTATTTACAAACAAACATAAAGTAGGTAAATGATACCTAGCATGAATTTAAATTTTAAATTAATTTCTAGCTACACTCTTTTACGAAGAGACAAAAAATAATCTTAACTGAAACCAATAAGACGTACTTTTCAATATTTCCATAGCTTACAGTAATTTTATTATTACAATGTTAGAAATACAGTAACTAGTACTTATGAGTCTTATCATGTCTCATTGAGGTTCGATTGAGCGTTGGTGGCCGAGTGGCTAAGGTATCCGACTCGTAAGCGAGAGGTATCGAGTTTGAATACCACTGCGACCATTTATTAATGACGTTTTTCTGAGTTATGTACATTAGTTAAATGCAAAGCTCTTATAGCGAGAGAAAACATCGTGATGACATTCAGGAGACAGAATGTGTAACCATTATCCAATCTGGTCAGGTTCCCCTGGTAGCAGGTCACGGAGGTCAGATGGCAGTAGCTCCACTGTAATTATCTGATCTGCCAAATCCTGGATCATGGTCAAGGCTGACGGGACATTAACCTCCTAGATGATTATTAAGGTTCCATAGGAAGGAAGCTTGGAGAAGAGGGACTTGATTATCAACTAGTGTTTCCTTTGGACTATGACATGGGATCGTTCAAGAGGTATATTAGAGGTCTCCTTAGATGCGAGAAATGCATTGGTAGCGCCCCTGGTGTTGCTTATGTCCATAGGCGGTGGTGACCACTTTCGATCAGGTAGCCCGCGTGGCTTGTCTGCCGTATCACATAAAAAAGTTATCACTTTCCGTCAACTGATACGCTTGTCTGTTTGTCTACCTTATGACATAAAATTAACTCACACATTGGCCGGATGTATGTCGTGATTCCCGATAGTGGGCAGAATAACAACCTTATCCCCCAAAGTGCGGCGAAGCTTAGTCAATGAATACATTTGCACTTTGTTGTTCAACTCTTCATTGGTCTGCCATACTCCGTGATCGATCGCATCACCAATATAGTACAGGAAGTCTATGTCCTTAAAATAAAACATTAATTAAAACGGGTATGTTGAAGAGTGTCTCCTAAATGACGAGGAAAAGAAGCTTCCACAGGAAGCTGTGGAAGCTGTATGCAGTTGAGCTTGCAGCAATGCAAAACGCAGGAGGCTGAAGTCCAAACAGTGGATTGTTTACACCATCATCCATAATTATCATCCGAGTGCTTTATACCGGCTCCTACCAGGGTCCGCTTTCCTGCTCTTACTTCTTTGCCTGATCTTCGCTACCCTCACATCGTAAGCTGTTGCCTCTTGCATCCGAAGAATTGTATCAACTACCAGGAAAGGGACTCGGAGCTATTAATCCATTGCTTCGGGGTCTTGTTTACACTTATTCCACCATCATTGTAGTCTTCTTTGCAAATTAAGGTTCTATTTCTACCAAATTGAGTAGGTAAAGTACCTAAGTGGGCTCTGCCCGTCAGACTGATCACTCAATACAAGCCTTACCGGATGAGTTTTGGCTATGTTCTCCACGATATCGTCATAGGCCCAGATGGGCGTATCACAGTTCCTGTAGTCGCCCCAGTAGCCAGCAGGCGCCGAGTCCTGCGCCCAGAACCTTCGTGCTTGGCTCTTGATTGCGCGAATCTGGCTCGCAGCAGAGAGATCTAGCTTGATCTCTCCGCTGTGGTCCTCATCCTAGAAAAATAGTGTTTTTGTTCAGGGCAAACCGAAGCGACCAAGATCAAAGACATTCTGACCACGGCTAGCTTGAATCTGGATTTGCTTCATCATCATAACATCACAGCCCATAACAGTCCACTACAGGACTTACGGGTATAAGAGGTTAGTGCTATTCTACTCTGCCGGACACCACACGGCGAGATTTGCTTATCTGATGATAACCCAAGCCCTTTCATCATGGCAGAACCTGTAAGACAATTACTCACCTGGACCAAACTCTTCGTGAGTACGGAATCCTCATCATTCGACCTCCAAATTAACTTGAATATGTCCTTCAATCGGAAATGCTTCTCTTCCAAATCCCTGCAGCATAGTTGTTTGTCACAGTCAGCTACGCTGTTCGGCTTGTACAGGGGGTCTATGTGAGGGTCAGCCAAGATGGCTACCTTCAGCTTTCCCTTGCGTGCTCGCGCCATGTCCCCGGGTAACCGGGCTCTTTTCCGGAATTTTATGTACTGTGAAATGGGAGGAGATTTATACGGCATGGGGCATGATTCATTATCATCATCATCATCTTGGTGTTAAACTTCGGTACGCAAGGGCCTGGGGTCCGCCTTCCTACTCCTCTTGGTTTACTTCATGCGGATGACATGGACTAGACTCGTTGTATGGATATAGTTTATGGTACGTAGGGTGTAGGTGGGCCCGAGTGGGTCCGCCTCTTGAAAGCGGAGCTTGTCTTTCGGCTGCACTGATAATCATGTACTTACATAAAAGATATAAGAGAGCTGTTACTTTGAGAAGGTTCCGTGAGTCAACCAACGTTTTGTGAGTCTCATAAACATCTACTATCGCTACAAAGAGGATTTTTTCTTTTACTCGATGACGAGGATAACCTACGGCGCCCTCACAGTTTACATAACCTAAGTACCTAATAAGACTAAGGGTGATGCGGCTGGTTCTATTTGAATTTCGCTACAGACAAGAGGCTTTTACGGGGTCGGCAACGCGTGGGTGATGCCCCTGGTATTGCAAACGTCCAGAGGCTGCGGTGACTGCTTACCATCAGGCAGGCCGCAAGCTTGTTTGCCACCTTACTGGTATAAAAAAAAGGCATGTCTGCACAGCTAGCATAAGTGGCACACGCGACACAGCCCGCGGAGCGGGAGAGCGTTTGTATCCTTCTCTCAATACTCAGATGAAAGAGATAGCAGTATCTATGTCGCGTCTCTCCTCGCTTATATCGCACGAGAGCACACTTGTGCTAGCCGTGCTGGCTAGTTTAAATTACAAACACTGCAAATGTTTCCTTTTTCATTATACAGGTAGGAATCATCATCATGTCAGCCGAAAGACGCAAGCTGCTGGCACTGCTGGGCATATACCTCCCCGAAAGATCTCCACAAAGGCCGGTCCTGTGCTGGTATCTGAGATCTTTACCAGGTCGTCGGCCACCTTGTGGGAGGCCTACCCACGCTGCGTCTTCAGGTATGTGGTCGCCACTCGTGAACTTTACTGCTCCATCGGCCATCTGCTCTTCGAGCGTGGAGGTAGGAATATCAACTATTAATTACATAAAAAAGTTACCAGCTCGGCTTCCTCGTCATTCCTCGGCGGCAGAGTGACCTTCCAATCAAACCTCTCGTCGTGGTACGGACAGATAGTCGGATCCTCGGTCTTTTGCAGCGAGAGACCACATATTGTTTCGGCATTCACTTTGGGGTTTGTACGAACGATGCGCCCGAATATTGGCTAAAATTGGACAACGGAAATGTTTTAACCTGAATCCTTGTGATTCCTCCCAAAATCATTTGACACTTTGTTAGCCCAAAAACTTCAGTCCAAATACTTAAACTGCAGTTACAAAACTGTCAGGCAGTTATCGTGGAACATTGATGAACTTGGAAGTAGGAAAAGAGGATTTTCAAAACCGTAGCAAGTAAAGGCCGTATGGAGTCCACAGGCCGTATGGTATGAATTTAAGTATCGATAGGCACAAACCTAGAATTTAAGTAAGCAAACTACGTTACAAAAATGCAGGAGGTTGGGAGCCTGGAGATCAGCAACACATTTTTTTTAACGTAGCACAGACTCCAGCTCTTAATAAGGATTTATACTGTTTGTACTAAACTTGTAATATTATATATTGCTGCCTTGTTGAGAGAAATAAACGAATTTTGTATTGTATTTGTATTTTGTATGGTGTCCGGCAGAGTAGAATAGTACCAACCCTTTTTCGAGGCAAAAGATCTAGAGTTTCCGTAGGCAGGAAAAGCGGCAAGAGCTTTTTCCATTTTTATATATATTTATAACGCATCTCCAACGCGCCTGCGAAGCTTGGAGATTGGGGCAATAACCTCCCCTTTGAAAGAGAGGCCATAAGTCCTTCAGTGTTTGCTGGCTGTGATGATAATGATGATGATTAAGTAAAAAATTCAGACCTGGAATTAATGTATCTTCTTGGCGAGTATGGCAACGATAAGAATTTGTTGGTTTAATTTCTGTCTTCTAGAGTCAGACGAGAAGCTAAAAAAGAGGAGAGAGTTCATATTTACCAAGTTTAACGTGATGAAGCCCTTGCAAACAGTGTCATCACCATAGCCCAACACCTTGCAGTAGTAGCTCAACTTTTGCAGAACTACTTCTTGGGATTCATTTTTTCTTAACTTGTCGATTACGTAGTTGACAGCGGTCCGGCAGAGAATGCAATCCACCTTCTAGAACGAAATGTTGAAGGTATTTTCCACCAGCCAGTGTTACATTGAGAATCGTGGCTTTGGCAGTGGAGCATTTACCTATTTGTTGCCAGAACCCCGTGACCTGAGGGTTTAGAAATGGGCAACGCATTGGTGATACCCTTGTTGATAACGTCCATAGGCGGCGGTGATCACTTACCATCAGGTAGTCAGCGAGCCTGTTTGCCTACCTATCCAAAAAATATAACAATAAACGCCCTTCAACAAGATGGAATGAGATCTGCAAAAGGTACTTAATCATAATCATAATAAATTTATTTGCATGAATACAGTTTAACAATTCAGTAGCCGTATTCACAATGATTCGAAACCGTTTCCGAACGATTCGACACGAAATTCGTGAGCGGCGAATCCGTATCAATCGATTCGAAAACTGTTGTTCTGAATCCCGATAGATTCCACGGATACTCTACTCCCCATAACATATGAAAATTTCATCAAAATTAACTGAAACTACATTTTCCTAAGAACTTTTGCGGGGTCCTTTGTCGATTCCGTATCCGAATCCGATTACCGAGCCATTGTGAATACGGCTACAGGTCTTAAATAAATAATAAACCAATGCATTCAGTCTGCATGCAGACGTGCAAATATTAGGTAGGTAAGTATACTAATTTAAAAATGAAAGTAAGTGCAAGTTCATTGAGAAAAGCCTATCTCCAGCAGTGGCCTAATATTGATAGAATTTGCTCCTAGCATAAAAGGTGGATGAGAGATGGCTGATTTTGAGTTCTATAGTGGGGGTGTATCTATGCGATTGGTGTGGTGTTTATTCAGATCGTCAGTTTTAGTATAATAGACTGAAGTTGATAGAAAATTTTATGCAAGACCAAAAAAATAATAATCTTGGCTTTAATATCCCGGGGCGACGCAAGGGCTTGGGTCCGCCTTAACCATGATCCAGGATTTGGCAGCTCAGGTAATTTCAGTGGAGCGATTGCCATTTGACCTCTGTGACACTGTTTTAACAGCGAAACCTGACCAATTGAATCACACGTCCATTCGCCAACGTTCATCGGCTGCGGTGACTGCTTACCTACCATCAGGCAGGCCGTAAACTTGTTTGCCACCTAAGTGGTATTGAAAAAATTGGGTCGTGGTTACACATTCAGTCGCCTGAATATGCAGATTTCATCACGATGTTTTTTCTCTTGCAGTAAGAAGAGCATCGGTTAGAGTTCAACTAATGTACATAACTCAGAAAAGAGTCATTGACATTGACTGGATTCATGACAGAAAGCGAAGATTCGGAAGAACATTTCTGGCTCGTACGATTCGGATGTGGAATGAGCTCCCAGCCATAGTGTTTCCTTTTGCGTACGACATGGGAACCTTCCAGAAGTATATCAGATGTCTCCTTTGAGACGGCGGTGCTGTGTCTTTCGGATATTACGGGGCCCACTCAAAAACTGCATTGTGGTTCACGGCAAGCGGCCACAACATTATGTTGAAGAGGGTGCATTTACGCTGGATGCTGGATGCCCCAGATGTTGCTGATGTCCATAGGTCCATATTTTTGCCTACAATTCGTTTGGCATGCGACATACATGTCCAGCTCAGTCCCACTTCAGTTTGGCTGCTTTCAAACCCACATCAGCGATTTGAGTTTTGGAGTGCAGTACACTGTCGTATTACATAAAATATTAAAAATAACCCACTTACCCCTCTCAGCGTAGTGCTGGTATCGATGGCCCGGAACGTAACACGTTCAGGCCGCTGGATAATCTCGATCGCATCTCGCATCACTAGAGATTCGCTGCTGTTCAGTGTGTCCGTCAGGGCTTTTCGGAATAGTGTGCCTATGTGATCTGCAAACAGAAATAGAGTGCCAAAGTTCCAAGTGCTTTAATTTACTTTTTTTTTATACTACCAAGGTGGTAAACAAGCTTATGGTCTGTCTGATGGTAAGTAGTCACCGCAGCCTATGGACGTTTGCAATACCAGGGGCATCACCCACGCGTTGCCGACCCCGTAGAAAACTTTAAGATATGAATGTATTTTAACCAATTATCTGGTAATCGAATAAACTGAAATGGGAGATTTCCGAGAGCCGATTAAAAAGAAAAAATAGTTAAATAATTGTAATAAATGGCGCTGATTAGACATGTATAAAAATGTAGAAATTTTGAGTTTTCTTCTCAAAAACGGGACTGAACCTATTTAAAACTCCTTTCCAAGTAACTTCGGTTATCAAATTCAATACTTGAGAATCCTGGCACACTTTTAACATTTTAAAGTAGCTAGGTATCAGAAAATCCTCCATTCTACGCCAGGTTGTTTCTGTACTGTGATATAGTTAGTGAGTGGTAACTATTTATGAAGTTTTTTTTAATTCCTCTCTTTTTTCAATATACGCTTTTACTTGCCAGAATATATATAGTTGAGGATATATATATAGGAGAGCTTGTGCATGGGTCAACTTTAACGATTCCGAGGTTCAGGCGTTTCTCTTAAAAGCAAACGCAGCACTTTCTATCTAACACCGTCTTTCCTGGTGGCCGTGTAGTGTCCGGCAGAGTAGAATAGCACCCACCCCTTACACTCGTGGGTGTCATACAATGCGACTAATGTTTTCGAGGCAAGAGTTCTAGAGTCTCCGTAAGCTGGAAAACGAGCAGCAGCTTTTTCTATTGTTATATTTATAACACTGCGATCTCCAACCCGCCATTCAAGCCTAACCTCCCCTTTCGTGGGAGAGGTCCTATGTCCTGCAGTGGACTGTTATGGGCTGTGATGATGTTTTCGTGTTTCCGGTGTGAATAGTTCAGGTTGGAACTGCTTGGTCTTACGAGTAGGTAGGTATTCTATAATCTTATTAAGGTCAGATGATAGTTACCTCGGACCTTACATTGCCGCAAGAGCTCAACGCATTTTTAAACGTATGTTCCGGGTTTTTCTACCGCGTACCTTCGTTTACGAGGAGTTCGATATTAATCTTAAAACCTTACTTTTAAAATATGTGATAATAACCGCGATAGTTTAAAACATTATGTTAAGAGCCCAATGAGCAGTTTTCATGAAAAACGTCTAAAAATTTATATAGATGGCGCGCTTTAAGGACTCAAACACTATTTATAATCTTTTGACTATAAGATAGTACTATAGTTGTAGTTGTAGCCTCAACAAATTTAGCCACGTTATTAGTTAATAGTTATTATTTAATATTTGATAAAGTGAAACCATGCTAACCTAAAGTTTATTTGAACTTCATGGACGATGGCGGACATAAAAGTAGACAGCTTTATCTGCCAGTCAATCAGAAACCGATTAATAAAATTTATAAAGTTGGAGACCTGACATTCAAAACCGTTAAATAATTAAATTTAAAATGAATTGCATCCAAATAAATGATATGAATACCATACAGTCAAGAGATTATAATATTGTCGTCAGTCGTTAGAAAAGTCGCCTTGAAAAAGGCTCATTGGTTGCTTAAAATCCTTGAATCCTGGCCAAGGTAAAGAAGTAAATTCACACCGAGACAGCTCCTCAATTTGTGCTAAGCTCAAGTCCCGTCTTATACTAAAATACGATGTACCTACTGAGGTCACCTGGGACGGGACCACCAATTGTCAATTTGCAGCTCTTGAGTCTATCGATAGACGTAGGTACCAAGACTAAATCTGGGTCACCATCGTAGGGTCCGGCAAATACTAGTAACAGACGTTCCATTTTGCCTGGAGCCGAACAACCGTCAGTTGCATTCGATACTAATCCGTACGTATAAAGTCGCTTTTGTTTGCGGGTGACGTGGTCGGGCGTCCGACCAAGGTCGGCTCGCCTGGCCGGCTTCGAGATTGTAGTGTGGTAAAACACTGTTGTCGATTTTCAAATTCACGGATATTATATCTGACCAACGTTTAAGAATTCATTCGCTTTGTGAAGCCGTGGTGGTCAAGTAGCGAAGGCGTCTGCTTTATCACGACCCAGGTTCGATTCCCGGGATACTGATCCAATGGCTGTTTTCAATATGAGGCAATGAGGCGATTCACGTAGGTCACATATGCTATAGTTTAATAGCCCTCGTCTTGTCCAGTGATTCCTGTTGGTGACGGGGGCTCGGACAATCGACACTAAAGGTGGATGATGGTTACCACCTAGGCACAACTATTCTAAGACCTAAAGTAAGACCCATAATTGGATTATACGTATGGAGGCAGCTGTATTCTACACTAGGTACACTTACCTAACGATATCCGTGTTGAATACGCAGAAGAAAATAAAACGGTGAACATAGCAAATATTGCTTTCATTTTTTTCTTTACTTTTCTTGCGTAAAATCACTTTTGTCATTCTTAGGGTTCATCACTTGGTAGCGTAGGTAGTGCTGCGGGAAGAGTCCCCTTGAGTCGGTACCTACATTATAATTATGGGTATTCGTTTAGGGACCACAGGCCACCACATTGATCGGTACAAATAGTTAATTATCAGCAGACTAAATCAGTTACTAGGTACGTGTCTTACTATGCGAGTAATTCCTGCATACCTACACTTTTAGATTGCGGAAACACAAATACTTAGATGAAATTGCGAATTTTATAAGCAGTTAAATCTCTTTTCTAGCGCAGACACGACTAAATCACAATACGATTAGAGAGAGTTAATTAGGGAATTCACTCTGCGTGACCATATAAAGTTGAATATTGCCGATAAGCTCTTTTATAGTCCATTATGTTGTGTAATGTAATTCTAGCTACGAATTTCTCTCTAGGCTCAAGTTCTACAAAAATATTTCGTGGAACCGGGCTGTATGTGATACGCAGCCTTTGCTTCAAATGTGAACATGATTTTTAAAAAGTAAAATGTCAAAACAAAAATCGCTCAAATTCGCTCGCAATTTTACAAACTTTGTTGCACGATTTTTATTTGTTTTCGTATGATAATGGTACCCATTTCATGATATTAAAGATTCATTTGAATGGGTCTTCAATAACTTGTGCACAAAATTGTCTAAGGCTACTTATTGTTCTATTTTATCTGCTACCAATGGACGAAACAACAGATTCTACCAAAAACTTTGAAGATAATTCTGATGCAGATATCGAGTATGAGGAGCCTTGTTCTATTTATGAAACAGTAATATCCGATCCAAATGAAGATACAGAAGGTTCAGAAAACAGGTGTAAGACAAAAGAGGAAATACTTTTCAATGTATCACAACAAATAATGGCTATACAAAATGCTGACCGCACGAAGGTCTGTAAACGTACAGTGGATTTAAATAAGTACAAGAGATCACATTTTCTGCCGGTCAATGTTATGTTGCGGGGGTATGAAGAGGTGAGCCATTCATTACATAAATTAACAAACATTTACTTACTATTTATTTACTCTCATCGTATCACATACAATTGCATAATTCACATACAAAACTCTTGAATAATCCGGCTATTGTGGAGTTGGAGTTCAGCGTCCTCCACATTAGTGAGAGATTTGGATATAATTGCCACACTTGTCAGGTGGGTTAGATATTGCAGTTATGTAGCAATTTATTTTTATTTTTTACTTCAAGGATATGGTGAAGTATTTCACGAGAGAATCTGTCTGTAATTCTTCTTTATTATAAGCTTGATTTTTGCTACATTTTCTGGACCATTCCTTCAATAGGAGGATCTGATATGGCATATTAATTTTGTGAAATTATATACCTAAACACTACTCACAAAGTTCCTCGATGAAGTACCACTTTAATCATGAACGCTCTAGTAGCAGCTACCATTGCAATGTGCTCTCTTATGTATTATTTATTAGAAGAAATTTAAAAAAATGGCATACTGAAGTGATGGTTCCTCTGTTAAAGGAGGTCAGATGGCAGTCACTCCACTGTTATTACCTGATATGTCAAATTGTGGATCATGGTCAAGGCAGCTCCCGGGCTCTTGTGCACTAGGGTACATTCCAGATATTAACAGCAAGATGATAGAGGGTGTGTGCTTCCAAATTGTCACATCAATATCATAAGTAGACCATAGCTATACAATAATAATGTCCCAATGCCACACCAGTAGATAGACCTCAGAGAATATCTGAGTTGTCCAGAGACAGGTTACATGCAATTTTTCTTACACTTTATTTAGGTACTTCACTTTATGAGAACCTTGTCCATAGATTTTATGTTGAGGATATTAAATTGGTACTCAAAGTGTCACTTTATACGGCAAAGTGAATGTATTGGATTGGTACTTGGTGTTATATTCTAGTCAGCCGGTGTACACTCACAGGGACAGAGCTTCATTGGGAGAATATGTCGGGAGCAGTCTATCTGTCTGGAATTGACAGGCACGGTCTGGTTGTGGTCGGCATGCTCCAGCACTGGGAAGTTCTATGTGTCATATTTCCTTCCTACTTTCCTACATTAATATCTCTTTCAATTGTTTTTAGCTTCTGCTTCGGTTTCAGCTTTTTAACAATTCATATGTCCTAATCAATAAATAAAATTTTAGTTTTTGAGTTTTTTGAGTTTAAAAAACCTTATTTCTATGGGCACCACTCTTTGCGAGCTGAAACTGTGGCTGACAATACACAATATGTATGTAAACTCTTTATTGTATAATAAATACATAATCATATTTTTATTGAATTAATTTTTATTATATTTCCAGGCAGAACCCAAAAATTTAAAAACAAGTAAATTTGAAACACAATGTTTCTCCGGCACCCAATTGCTGAATGTTTTACACGATGCTGAAGCTACTGATGCCCAGGGAGTTACTCAGGAATTTGAGACCTCATTTCATGATGTGGACGACTATAAAACCATTAACAATGAAACTTGCAGAGAAAGTGATAGTAATTGCGTTAGGGATATTGCTACAAATGAAGATACTATAGGTAATGAAATTAAAATTATTGATAACCTGAAAGAACCAGATAAAGACTGTTTAGATGAAGATCCAACCCTGTTTGAAGATTCTACACAACTATTAGATGAGTGTATGAAAGTTGAAACAAATGTAGATAAATTAGGCACAATAGATGAACATAGAAGTCGTAGCCCTGTTTTTGATATTAAATCTCCAAATCGGAAATTCACTCCATCTCCACTGGTTGTTGATATTGAGACATTTGAGAGGTTTGAAAAAATTGCTTTTCCAATTGTAGAGGGTGCTCCAGACATTGACACTGCACAATGCTTGATAAACTCTCAGATTGTTGGAAAAGAGTTATCTTTTCAAATTGGTAGTGTGCCTAGTTTGAATGTGGAGTCACCTAGCACCTCCAAAATTCAGAATGAAGATACAATATCTGAAAAGACTACAAAGGATAAGACTGAAGAGACAAGGAAAACAAAATTAACACCAAAAGATGAGATACTGTTCAGTAGTGATGAAGAAGAGGAATTTTTGCATAGTAAAGTGCAAGATTTACCTTTAACTATAGCTTCAGAAGCTTCTTTCTGTGACGAACCTCACATGTTAGATAAAACAGTGTATGTAGGCTTTCAAACAGCTAGTAATAAGAGTATTCAAGTGCGCAAAAACTCATTTTACAAAGCAAAAAGTGTCATGGATGGCATTGAAAACGAAATTGGTGATAACAAGCCTTCATTATCTGAGTTAGTTAGGGTGTTTGATGATGCAAGTAATAGTGATGTTGATGATAAACTTCATAGAAGTTTTGACAGCACTGGTAAAGATAATGTCGCTATTGTTCAACAATCACAAATCATAAAAACAAAAGTATTACAGCAAAACTCATCGATTTTAGAATCCCATACAGCTAGCAATAAAAACATAAATTTATCTAGTCTTGCTTTAGAAAAGGCACAGAAAATATTTCAAGATATTGATAATGATGATAAAACCAATCAAATCACAAAAGTTAATCTTGATATTATGATAAAAAATTTGAATGAGAAAAATATTGAAGATATTAAAAATAAAGTATCCAATAATATTTCCGGAGAATATAACGAAATCTCTAAAGAGTTTGAGAACAATGAGATGTTTAATGAATATACGGACTCTGATAAAGCACCAAGTGAAGAAATACCTTTTATCACACTAAAAGCGAATGCTTCACAAATACACTCACAACATGTTGAAAATTATGATTTTGATGAAGAATTTAGAGAAACGCCAGTTTTTAAAAGTAAACCTAATATTAATGTACCTCAAAATGTTGAGTTGGGATTTAAAACTGCAAGTAACAAAGACATTAAAATATCTGATCAGGCGATGGCTAAAACTAAAAACATATTTAGTGATATTGAATCAATTGAATTTCCAATGGAGGGTACTGTCCAAACAGATGCTTCAAAACAAAACCGTAGGAAACGTAAACGATCAGATAGTGATGATGATATTACTGAAGTCGAAGAATTCTTTTTAACAGAATTCGATAAGTTACCAGATATTGAAGAACATACTAAATTGAAAGTGGGACCTGATAAAGAAACAGATGTATGTTCTGACCCTCAAAAAATTTTCAAGGACATTTTTGAAAATGTCGATGCTTATAACGAAGAAGCAATTACAGGTTTTCAAGGTTTTAAAACAGCTAGCAATAAATGCATTCAAATATCGACCACAGCAATAGAAAAGAGCAAAAACATTCTACTGGATGTAATCAACTCAGAAAATAGTAATATTAATGTTATTAAACCACATTCACCATCCATTCATTCTGAAAAGGGCCAAATCAATAACAAAAATGTTACTAAGGAAGCCACAGCGAAACATAGTTATAAAGCATATTCACTTGATAGATTAGGTCAAGATACAGGAGAATTCGTAGGTTTCCAAACTGCAAACCAAAAACCAGTCAATATAGCCTCTGAAGCTTTACTCAAAAGTAAAGCTCTTTTTAAAGATATTGACAAAGAGTTTACTGAATTTACCGAAGATCCCACAGAAGAGATATCACTACAGGTAGAATTTAAAGGGTTTAAAACGGCTAGTAATAAGCCAGTAGCCATATCAAAAGAAGCCTTAGAAAATAGTAAAAAGATTTTTAAGGATGTAGATGTTGTGGAAACTTTAGTTCGGGATTATGCCACTGATGAGGAATCAGTGAAAGGTTTTATGATGGCAAATAGTAAAGACATGTTAGTTAAGAATACAAAGTTAGTTCAAGACATTGATGATGACCCAATAACAAAAAGCGCCGTTCCAAAATCTCAAGGATTCCAAACAGCAAGTCACAAGCAAGTAAAAATTTCCGAAGAAGCTTTGACTAAAAGCAAAATGTTGTTTGAAGATTTACGGACAGAAGATAACATTGAAAACCTGAAATTTCAAAGCTCCCAGATTTTTCAAACTGCGAGTAATAAACCTGTTGTATTAACAGAAGACTCCTTATCGAAAACAAAAAATATTTTCCAGAATATAGAAAACGAATTACCTAAAATACCTAATTGTGTTTCCAAAAAATCCTTTATAGGGTTTAAGACAGCGAGTAACAAGGAAGTCAAAATATCCGAACATGCTTTAGCAAAAAGTAGACAAATATTTGAAGAATGTGATAGTATTAGCAATATATCACCCCAAAAAGCGGAATCCAAATCGTTTAAAGGGTTTCAAACTGCAAGCAATAAAGAAGTTAAAATATCTGAACATGCTTTAGCCAAAAGTAGACAAATATTTGAAGAATGTGATAGAATTGACAATATAGATACATCCCAAAAGAAAGCGGGATCTAAATCGTTTAAAGGGTTTCAAACTGCAAGCAATAAAGAAGTCAAAATATCTGAACATGCTATAGCCAAAAGTAGACAAATATTTGAAGAATGTGATAGACTTGACAATATAGACACATTCGATAAGAAAGCGGAATCCAAATCGTTTAAAGGGTTTCAAACTGCGAGCAATAAAGGAGTCAAAATATCTGAACATGCATTAGCGAAAAGTAAACAAATATTTGATGAATGTGACAGAATTGACAATACGGATACATTGGAAAAAAAATCGCAATCAAAAGTGTTTAAGGGATTTCAAACTGCCAGCAACAAAGAAGTCAAAATATCCGAGAAAGCTTTAGAGAAAACCAGGAAATTTTTTCAGGAAGTCGATACAGATAAAAACATAAACGAAAATGGATCACTTCTTCAAAATACCCTACAAAAAGATTGTAAGGCATTCAGTTTCAAGACTGGAAATGACGCAAATTTAGATGAAAATAACGAGGATCCAATACCCGACCCAAATACGAAAAGTGCAGTAAATATAGATACTTTAATCAACACACAGGTATTGGAAAACTTTGACGAATCTATGCACACCGAGGACTTTAAAGAAAATACAGCTGTGAAATCAAAGAGATCAGGAAGTCCTATACTTTTCTGTCGACCAGCAAAACGGCGCAAATTTGAAACTCCCTACCAGAAGAGTTCTAGCAACAAGAAAGTAGCCGAAAAAACCGAAACTGCGTACGATATATCCTCAAAATCTGATAACAAATATGTGTTTGAGCAAAACTATAAGAAACATAAAAAGTATACTTTAAAAGATTTGACCCACATTGAAAAAGAAAGCATGAATGATGTACCAACATCAGACCACTACATTCTAAATTTTCAATACGATAATTTATTAAACTTTGAGTTCTTTGGTAAAAGAAACGATATCACGGGAGATGCTGATAAAGTCTCTATAGAAGATATAAAAAGTTATTTTCTTAGATCGGTGAATGAAAAATTTGTGCCCAACGGTTGGCTTGATAACCACATTAAGTTAATACTTTGGAAACTGTTATCATACGAAATTAAGTTTCCCAAAACAATGACTCCAAGCTGTACTGTCAGAAATGTCTTGGAGCAACTTAAGTACAGATATGACAAGGAGTTGTACAACGCTAAGCGACCGATCCTAAGAAAAATCATGGAGAAGGATGATGTTGCTTCCAAAACTATGATTCTATGCGTTGTTGCGATATACGAAAATGGAGTGACTGTCATAAGGTATGTACTACGTACAGTAGGCTAGTTACGTAACTCTGTTGTTAACAATTCTCTGATTTCAATTATTGATATTATTACTTTTGCGATTACGTATGATCGATTTGACCGTGTGGTGACCGGCAGAGTAGAATAGCACCAACCCCTTACGCTCATGGGTGTCGTACAAGGCGACTAATGTTTTCGAGGCAAAAGATCAAAAGTCTCCGTAGTCTGAAAAATGGGCAGCAGCATTTTCCATTGATATATTTAAACACTGCGATCTCCAACCCGCCTGTCAAGCGTGGAGATTATGGCAATAACCTCCCCTTTCGTGGGAGAGGCCCTAAGTCCTGCAGTGGACTGTTACGGGCTATAATGATAATGATGATGATCGATTTGATAGTTCCAGTTTATTGCAACGGAGCTTAACAACTGAACCCATGAAATAGATGATACGGAATCGCTGAAGTAACAATTTCAATCATTGAAATCAGATAATTGTCGGCAACAGCGTTCCGTAATTAGCCCACAGATGTAACCAGTAAATATAACACGTCGGCTTCGCAGAGTGTCGTTTCTAAAATAACATAATCAACTTGGCGTCAAAATCCCAGTTGTGCTCGCGCACGAGAACCTGGAATCCGCCTTTACCATACCATACCATACCCAGGATTTGTCATCAGGCAATTACAGTGGAGCAACTGCCATCTGTGACCTTGTTAACGGGGGAACCTTTCCAGATTGGATCATGGTTACACAATCAGTCGTCTGAATGTGCAGGTTGCACGATGTTTTCCCTCGCCGTAAGAGCATCGGTTAGTGTTCAACGAATGTACATAACTCAGAAAACAGTCATTGGTTCATGGCCGGAGCGGGATTCGAACTTGGGACCTCTGGCTTACGAGTCTGATACTCTAACCGCTCGGCCACCGACGCTTTTTCTAGCCACATATCTCCATTAATAATGGCATTGAAATGTCTATTGCAGCCAAAAAATATTTTCTCAACTATCTTCGACAGTCAATTAATCTTCGAGAATCAATTACAGTGACGTTTTAATACAGTTTTTGGTTTGGGAAAATGTCGAATTTGAGATCTCACAGCGCGAGAATTTCCCCTCAGGCCCAAACTGTGTATGCTAATTTTGCTGGTTTTAAGGAATTTGTACCCAAAGGATTCATTGGTAAGCTGTATTACAGCTTTTGAACCATAATGTAGAAGGACTACATTATACCATACCATTCCAGACCCACAAACACCAACCAACCGATAGAACTCCTACTTACTGACGGCTGGTACTGCATCAGAGCAAATGCTGATAGGAAGATGGCCCGACTAGCGTGCTCTGGCCGCATCGCCGTTGGTACGAAGCTAGCTGTGACGGGCGCTGAGCTGGTTGGCTGCGAACAAGGCGTTAGTCCTTGGGAGGTATGTATTTGAAATAATCTTTGTATTTTTTTATATTTATGGAGGCGGACGAATGGTCCACCTGATGGAAAGCGGCCACCGTCGTCCAGGACATCTGAAATCTAATGGGAGCGAATGTGGTGCCGGCCTTTGAGGCACCTGTGGACATTCCTTTTGAAGAACCCCATGATATAGTACAGAGGAAAGACTTCTGGAGCTCAATCAACATTTTGCACGTGCGTGGTAAAAAGGCTCGCGATGTTCGTACGTAAGTTGGATGCCAGGCATCTAGTGAAGAAAATCTACCTGATGGTCATCTTGGCGTTAATGTCCCTGTTGTGCAATCGCGCGCGAGGGTCCGGGGTCCGCCTTTGACCATGATCCAGGATTTGACAACTCAGGTCTCCGTGACCCTGTTAATAGGGAAAACCTGAATAGATTGGATCATAGTTTAGTATAGGGTTCCTTGGTCCCTTCTAACTATAGTCCATTCGCGTTTTCACAGTGGAGTAAAAATTCAAACAATTCAATAATATTTAAAAATTATATATTAAATAATATATAAATATAAAAATTAATATACATAAAAAATTATATTTAAAAATATATTAAGTTTATACATATATGACTAAAAATCAACTTAATTGTCTCAAATAAAATATTCCAGTCCAGTATTTGCTGTTTACTCCAACTGGTGACGTATTAATTTTTATTATTTTCTGCCGTCACTGTGAACTTGGCAGGGTAACGATAACTCACTATTTTCTTATCGCGAATGAACTATAGGGTTCCTAGGTCACTCCTAACAACGCCCCATATCTCCAGCCCAACTCAGCCCGTCTGAAACTCTCCGCCAACGCCGTCCGTCGTGCCGCCTGGCATGCCAAGCTGGGACTCTGCCCCGGGGCGGTGTTTGGAAGGCTTCGGGGGGCAGAGCCCGGCGGCCGTTTGCCGGGACTCCGGGTGGCAGTGGCCAGGGTGTACCCGAGACTGTATGTCGAGAAGTTCGCTGATGGGAGCACTGGTGAGTAATAGTTATAGTAATATATTATTTATTTATTTAACACTTATCGTATAATTATCACAGATTCTGTAAGATTATTCATCATCGGCTTAGCGCTTATCCCGGCCTCTGCTGCGGGTCCGCTTTCCTACTCAATCTTCTCCACTTCGGCCGGTCTTCGGCATCCTCGCGTCGTAAGCCGTTGGCTCTCGCATTCGACTCAGCGATGTCAATCTATCGCTTCTTGGGTCGCCCACGGGGCCTCTTTCCTTGATTCTGTAAGATTATTATCTGTGTCAAAAGACTGTAAGGGCGCCGTAGGTTATGCTACGTCATCGAGTACAAGAAAAATTCCACTTTGTAGCGATAGTAGACGTTTAGGAGACCCACGAAACGTTAGTCTGCCCGTGCACAACCTGACTCAAAAACTACCAAACTCTATTCTACGCTCTCGTTATTCTCAGCCACCACTGGACGACTGTACTGAGACAGCTTCCGTTCACGAGATAGGCAGCAGCTTCTGTACGACTTAGTTGTTATGGTCCGCCATATTTAATTCATACATATATGTAATTATTACTGAAAAATTGATTTATTGTGTATTTATTGACATAGTTAAATTTATGATTTTATGATATTGTTTGACATTTATATTTTTAGTTAATTGACATAAGTATGGAATTTGACATTGTTATTTTTTTTATTTTTGGTAATGAATTTAAATAGATATGGAATTGTAAAATCTAAAAAGATATGGAATTGTAAATTCTGAAATAAATGATTATTTATTATTTATTCTAAGGTCATGAAAACATTTTGCTGTGTTTTTTAGGCTACTCAGTGACAAACGAGCAGACAGCCCACCTGGCGGTAAGTGGTAACTGTCGCCCATAACATCTACAATTCATACGTTTAGGTTGCAGATAACAAAACTGCAGAACCGCAGGTGCGTTGTCACTTCACAGTGCCAGTGCCAGTCTTAGTCCTCACGGACTAAGATGAAATGCCTCATGCCTGTAATTGCGCTGGCTACCTTATCCTTCAAACCGGAACACAACAATGCAAGCATTGTTTATTTATTTATGTATTTATTTAACAGTTTTACAGCAATGTACATTTGGTTGTAATCAGATACTGATAAAAGTGATACTGCCAATTACAAAACTGCAATTTACAAATGGGATAAGTGAAGCAGGGATTGTTGCTTGGCGGCAGAAATAGATAAGGCGGTGGTACTCACCCAGGCGGACTCCTCAACTTGACGGAGTCCTACCTGATGAACTTGCTTGCTGTGCTTACGTCACTTTTCAACTTTGCAGTGACGAGATCAGAGCGACTGGAATACATCCACCAGTCGCGACACGAGAGCGACCGGCAGGCGATCCTGGAGAAGTTGTATGAGGAGGCTGAGAGGGAGATGTCTGATCAGGTAAGACCTTTTTAAAACTTGTACTTACTGGACTGCGTCGCGCGACTTCGTTCTCGTGGTTTAAGTTGTTTTTTACGATTGAAAACAGACAAGCGGGCCACCTCATGGAAAGTGGTCACCGCCGCCTATGAATATCTTCTGAAGCGACCTCTAATATACCTCTTGAACGATCCCATGTCATAGTCCAAAGGACACACTGTGGCTGGGAGCTCATTCGCCCTGCTTCCTTAATAAAATATAATAATCTTTTCGTTAATGTCCCATTTGTACTCTCGCGCACGAGAGCTCGGAGTCCGCCTTGGCCATGATCCAGGATTTGGCAGATCAGGTAATTACAGTGGAGCGACTGCCATTTGACCTCCTTGACCCTGCTGCCAGGGGAACCTGACCAGATTGGATCATGGTTAGACATTCAGTCGCTTAACTGTGCAGGTTTCCTCACAATGTTTTCCCTCACCGTAAGAGCATCGGTTAGCATTCAACTAATGTACATAACTCAGAAAAGAGTCATTGGCAGCATTGGTTAGTGTTCCAATGAGTGTTATTTTTACACTTTATACATACAGGATTCACCAGACTCCGATATGGTGGAAGGCGGAAAAGACACCTTCGAGACTGGCTCTCAGATAGCCAGGGTCATGAAGAGAAGCAAGGACCCTATGGAATTCAGGGTGAGAGTATACATCAATCATCTTTACTTTTCTTAATCCTTGACGAAAACAGAAAGGTATAAGTTTTACGTGTGTATCTGTGGTTCTGTATACCTGTGTGTCTGTCTGTGGAATCGTAGTTCGCGAATGGTTGGACCGATTTGGATTCGGGTTTCTATGTTTAATCAATGCTCAATTAAGATTGTCGGTGGCCGAGCGGTTAGAGTATGCAACTCGTAAGCCAGAGGTCACGGGTTCGAATCCCGCTCCGGCCATGTACCAATGACTGTTTTCTGAGTTATACGTACATTAGTTGAATTCTAACCGATGCTCTTACGGTGAGGGATAACATCGTGATGAAATCTGCACGTTCAGGCGACTGGATGTGTAACCATGATTCAATCTGGTCAGGTTCCCCTGGTAGCAGGGACATTGAGGTCAGATGGCAGTCGCTCCACTGTAATTACCTGACCTGCCGAATCCTGGATCACGGTCAAGGCGGATCCCGGGCCCTCGTGCGCGAGAGCACAACCGGGACATTAACGCCAAGATGTTTTTTTTTTAATCAATAATCAATTACACCAAATTCTACGTCGTATTTGAAACAATGTTGTTTGATGGCTATGTCTATAAAATTTCACTAGCAATTGAAGAACAGGCTATAAACAAATTCAAAAAGGACTTGGGTAAATGCCTATTGGGGCACTGCTTTTACTGTCAAGGAATTTTTAGAGTTTAAGGTAGCATAAGATTAACACAGCACAAAGGAGGTCCGGACAACCCAGCCTATATGACACTTAACGTTATTGGACATAAAGGCGATATTTTCCGGTACAAATCGAAGTTTTCATTAATAGACCATAGTTCATTTCTTACAGCGTTTCGAGGATTATCGCCATAGTAAAAGTTGTAGAAAATATAAAATCATTTCCAATGACATATCGCTCAACGGCCATAGAGGCTGCGGTCCATACATTTCTGCCGGTCCTCCATTGCCTGCCTGTTAATACTGGCTGACTATGTATGAGCCACTGTGTGATGATTATTTTAATACCTGTAATTGTGAACTTGTTTTAAGCAAGTAAATATTCTATTCTATTCTATAATCATAATAATAAAATCATTTATTCTAACAAAATCTAAAACGTACATTACAAATGAGCATAGTTACTATATTACCTACTAACGACAAATGAGTACAAATAAAATCGAGGTTACTTCCGAGTATTTACAATTTCATTTATTATTTTCTATTCTATTCCACAGTCCCACCTAACGGACTCCCAGAAGTCGTTACTCCAAGACCACACGAGCAGACAGCGGGAGAAGATCCTCCACGACATACAAGAGAGAGTGGAGAAGAAGATAGAGTTGAAGGGACTCAACGTGAACAGGAATGTGGTCGCGTTGCTGAAGGCTCGGGTCGTGGATGTGGAAGATAGGGGGGAAGGTGTCGTTGTTACGAAAGGTTAGTGGGTACTGTTGGAGATCTAGAGTTGTAGGGCTTAAGAGGCTGAGATGTTGATAGTTTTTGTACGATATGTTTAGGATTGTCAAATAGTATGTGTTTCTAGGGACCCTTGTTTAATGCGAAACTTAAATATGATTTATTGGCAATAAAAACATATTTTTTGGGTTTCTTACCGCGTCAAGGTACGCGTGTACGAGTAGGCGATTTAATTAATAATATAAATGATTTTAAAACTTTAATATTGCAGTTTTAATAGCTCATCAGCAGTTAAATATTCATCATATCAGCCGAAAGACCGATGCCCACTGGTGGGCATAGGCCTCCATAACTTAATAGCTTAATACCTACCTCAATAGCTTATATTGACTGTATTATATTATACAGTAATTTGTTTTATCATTCTATATGAACTTTTAGAGATAATTTCAATTACCTTTCTTTATTATACAGTCAATATAAGCGAATTATAATTAAATATCAAAGTTTAAAAATCTTGAACAAAATTACTTAAAGCTTTTAAACCTTTGGATTTAGCTGCGGCCGAAGGTTGTAGTGATGGCCGATTAATCAGCTTCGGCTTCGGCCAGAAAAAGACCTTCAGTCGGACACTACTTCGTAGTTTCTTTTCTTCGTGGTCATTACACATTGATACACAGATACACTCTTCAAACTTAATAATCTTGTCCTCTCGTAAATTGTTAATTGCTATACCCATGTATGTGTAATGTTACGTACTGTACCTATTAATAGTGATATCGCAATCATTGAATAAATAAATAAATAATCTTTTCGCGTTGGGGTTTAGAAATAATCTAATATTTCCTTTTTTATTATTTTCCAGGTATGCTGTCCATCTGGAAGCCCAATGATGAAGTATTGGACATTGTGAAGGAAGGCAGTTGGATTGAAGTCACCAATGTGGTACCTACGGCTTTAAGGTGAGCCTACGTTTTCTTTTTAGAGTCAACAACCTAGTATTCCAAAATTTAGGGTTTTTTTTTCAAACAATCTGAGACATAGAAAACAGCGTTTTAAATTCTCAATTAAATATATGCATTAGTTGAGAATCTTATCTAGTCTAAATCGCTAAAAGTTGCAAGATTTGATTATCTTCACTCGATAAAAACTCAAAGAGACTGCCGCTCACGAATTTAACTTGGAATGAAGTGCTAGAGATGGGCAATAAATAACGTCACTAGTATCGACGGCATGCTAGTACCTTTTTACGCCACATTCAATATTGTCCTAATATGCCGCCGATATTGAAGAAAAGACACTGACAGTTTTCACGGTTCTTATTATCGTATGTCCTCTATGTTATGGTATGATTTTGTAATATAGTTCCTTCGTGAATAGTCACAGTGATACCACATCTCTAGCACTTATTCGGAGTGAAATTCGTGAGAGGCTGTCTGTCCTTTTTTAAAAAAAATTGGGTAGTCTAAGATAACATCTCACCTCACGCAATACTGATAAATTTTTTACAGATATTCCGAGATACAGTTATCTGCAGGGAGGCAGTCGGTTTTCAAACAAATCAGTTGCAAAGAAAGTGAAAAATTGACACCCTACTTTAGGGCCCTGAAAAGAACTTGCTACTCTATAAAACACCTTACCACGAATCCCGCCATGACCACAGACTATAACGAGGTCGATACAGTTGGTATGGTGTTCCTAATAGATCCGCCAATGAAAGATTTCGATCCTACCAAACAGCAGTTCCAGAATGCTTACCTCAGTGACGCTGACAAAAACATGATTTCCGTGAATTTCTGGGGCGGCCTGAAGAAGTTTGGCTTCGACAATGTGTTGGATACAGGTCAGATAGTTGCTTGCACGAATTTGCAGAAGAGAGCTGGCAACACAAGGAAGAATGTGCCCCAGTACCGAGTGACCGAGTTCTCGTATTTCACGAAAACGCCCAAAAACGAAGAAGCTAGACGAGTAATGGAAGATTTGTCGAGGAAATTCATTTTCATAGACAAGCCACGGTTTTGCGAAGACTGTGTGAGCTTAAAAAACAACTTCTCAGCTGTGAAATTACATGGCAACACTGAGAACGTATCGCCATATCAATTTCCTGTTATAGATATTTCTCTCAAGAAGAATAGGGTTTTTATTGACTCTCCGCTTGCCCAGAAGAATACAGTCGACGATTTCAACCTTACTGGGTTGGACTTCGACTCTTCATTTAAGCAAAACGATGCTATGCAAGATTTGTCGCCCAAAACGTTGCTTAGAAAGCGACAGGTTAAAGAGAAGATTGCCAAACTTAAAATGTATGGGGAACCACCACCTTTAAGCCCCATGCAAATGGTAAATCGGTCAAAGCTCGCTGGTAGCTCGTTCAAAAGTCCATTATCAGCGAGCAGTGTTGCCATGACCTACAAAAATATTACCATACCTATCAACAGTGTTGCCAGCAGCCATAACGAAGAACTACCACATGAGGAGAAAATCGAAGACGTCGGTTTAAATGAAGATCAATGCAGTCCCGTGCTTTTAAACAGGACTTATGTTAAAAAGATTGTGAATCCAGTCAGATTGAATTTTTCTAGCAATGAAGATGGTAATGATAATGATCAGTTTGGTGAGAATTTTGAATGTAGTCCACCGTTGAGCTTAGATTGAATCTAAATTCACGCTTAATGTAAGTACGAATCTGTTAATAATTGTACAATATGTGTATTTGTAAGCAAGCATTGAAATGCATCTGTGTTTAAATTGTTAAGAGTACTTTGTTAATTTTTTATACATAAAGATTTGATCTGTGTTTTATGTTGATTAAAATTATATTTGTTTACTTAAATGGTTTGATTCTGATCTCTTCCGTATCTCTATTAGAAACCTTTTGTCTTTCATAAAAGTTGTGAAAATGAACTACTGTGCAGTAGGCTAATTACATAACTCTGTTGCCAACAATTATCTGATTTCCATAATTTAAATGGTTACTTTTGCGATTACATATGATCCATTTAATAGTTCCAGTTTATTGCAATGGAAAATTTAGCAACTGAACGAAAATGATTTCTAATTGAAATTAGAATTGTTAGCAACAGAGTTACATAATTGGCCTACTGCTCTTGTAATAATGAATTTCTGTCGAACCGCGTACTTCTGTTGTCAGTTGGCACTGCATGTTGGGTTGTCAGTAACCGGAGTGGTCCCTCTTGAACAGAGAAATAAAATGTAGGACTTATTTTCTTAAAATATTTTTATTTTATTTATTTATTTAGAAACTTTATTGCACTAAAAATAATACAATTGGCGGACTTAAAGCCATCAAGGCTTTTTCTCCCTTTCCTTACCTTATCTTACATCAAGTAACATTGTACGCCAGAAAAATTATATTCAGAGCTCATAGCCAATTGGTATTGTGCAAGACTGCAGCAATGAGCAGTTTTCCAATAGGTATCTAAAGCATTCCTAACCACTCCCTAGATGGCGCCCCGACAATTTTGGCAATTGATAATCGCTTGAAATATGTTCTTAGCAAAGAGGATATACATATACACCGGGGACGTTGTATTGGATAATATTGTATTTGTCAATAGTTTTCAACCATTTTAGAGGTTGTAATAATAATGGAACATAGTGCCAACTTCTATAAATATTTCTTTTTACATTTCGTTCAACCTTTAATAGTTATGTGTATATTAATAATAATTTTATTTTTAAGTTACATATTAATCGGCTGCATGATATCACTGCCACCATCATAACGATTAAAAAAAGATTACCAAAATTGTAGGAGCGCCATCTATTGATGCTTTTTGAAACCAACTATCAATACCTACTGGAAAACTCCTCATTGACCCAATAGTTTTTTCAGTAACAAAAGAAATGCAACCTTGTTGCCACATACGACTGAAATCCTACCAGCGCGCGCCGGAGCGCCCACTAGCATCTAGCCTAGCATTGGAAATGCAAATAAACGGAGTGGATGTGAAGCGACTAACTTACCTTAGTAATAAACGAGCCGACAGCCCACTGCATAGGAAGCGGTAATCGAAATGCAACTTAATTTTTTTCTGCACACGACCGAATTTAGTATAACGAAATAAAATCACATTGGAAGGTTCACGGAAGAGCGGCACCTCCGTCACTTAGAGCGGTCCGAGATTTCTCTAGTCATAATCTCTACGTTTGTCATTTGTAGGTATTAAAAATTAACTGAAAACGCTATACCCTAATTTTGGACTAGCACAGAGGTTCTTTTTGCAATAGCATAGCCTCCTTCATCTTACAAGCCATGCTGTAGCACGGAACGGCAAGGTCGCTGTGAACCGATTTACTCATTGTTTACATGTCAATGTGCGGGAAAATTATGAATTTTATGACGATAAATTAAAAGTATATTGATAAATCTGTAAAATAACGCGTTTCTATGGACCATCTACAAAGGTAAATAAAAGTAAATATATGTATAATTGTGCTAAAATTGAATAAATACGATTTTTGAAAAACAACCCTTGACCATTTCTGTTGTTAGATTTTTACTTATTTCATTAACCAAATTCTGTTTTATTATCGTAATCTTTCTCTAACAGATACAAAGGCGTTGTTGCATTTGAAAAATGCAAGTAAAATTATGATTAAACCTTAAAAATGGGAAAGAATCTGTGCCGATGTTTTGCTTTCCAAAAGATATAATTCTATTAAACAAATGGACTTTTGCTATTCCCCAAGCATACTGAAGTCTAAACGAAGGATCTTTTGTGTGTAGCAAACATTTTCGCACTGTAAAAGTTATAACGAATACTTAATTTAAACCACAATCTTTGATTATCCACGACGATGGAAGCGTTGAAAAAGTAGATAGGTACAATAAGTAAGTAAGTAGTTAGTTTTTATATACTTAGGTACTTAAATAAAATTGTTAAAAATGTATTTTATCTAATATTTAATAAATTGGGTGATATTTTGGCTGGCAAAGATTATTTTATTTCATAATAGCTTGTGGCCGCGACTGCGTCCACATAAAATGAGGAGTTTTCCAATAGGTATTTAAGGAATTCCTAACCACTCACTAGATGGCGCCCCGACTATTTTGGTAATTGATAATCGCTTGAAATAGGTTCTTAGCATACAGGATATAAACACTGGGTACGATGTATTGGATAATAATATATTTGTCAATAGTTTTCAACCATTTTAAAGGTTGTAATAATAATGGAACATAGTGCCAACTTCTATAAATTTTCTTTTGACACTTCGTTCAACCTTTAACAGTTATGTTTATATTAATAAACACTTTATTTTCAAGTTTAGTATTACTTGGCTGCATGAAATCACTGCCACCATCATACAGATTTAAAAAAGATTACCGAAATTGTAGGAGCGCCATCTATTGATGCTTTTTGAAACAAACTATCAATACCTACTGGAAAACTCCTCATTCGACTATAACGTTCCGGACCCGTTCCCGCGGAAATCACAATAAATATCGGAATAAATTATAGCATATGTGTTATTTGGGGCTATATGCTATGTAACTGCCAAATTTCATTAAAATCCGTTCAGTAGTTTTTGCGTGAAGAAGTAACAAACATCCATTACGTACAAGACGAAACACACATTATATTTCGCATTTAAAATATTAGTATAATACAATTGCAAATACGTAGATAGGTAAATAGTACAGAAATCTATCCAATTTCATAATATTGAACTAATGTATATACTTATTTATATACTTCATCACTTAAATAACTAATAACATTAAACGACGATAATTTAAAGTAATTTTCAGGTTCACTAAAATTGAAAAATGCGACGTTGTCAAACTTCTGCGCATGGCTTGTAGATGAAGGAGGCTATGGCAATAGCCGTCTACAAAAGAAGCCCGGTCTTCGGTTTCCATACGGCCCTATAAATGAACAACATGCATGAAAGTCAACGGTATCGTGTCCAATTTACAAAAAAAAATTACCACTCCTTTGTTATATTTTTATGTGGCAACACCGCCACACCTTTCTGTCAATTTCAAGGTGACCTTAGTTTGTCGACCAGTTTGACGTCTTCTAACCTAAAAAAATATTTTCATTTGAATTTCCTACCCGCGTAGACATGTATTGCAGCAAATATTAATCGTAAATAACTTCGTGGCTCGGTATCCGTGTCTACTATCCCCGAAAACGACGTGTGCAGTGAAGTTTTCAGTGATAAAACACTTATTCTTGTACTAAATTTGAGTCGGTGTTTTTCGTTTTCCTTTTTTATTCGGTAAGTTGGACTTTTATTACTTTTTACTGTGGCAGTGGCTGCGTCGCTCCATTGAGAATACTGCGTGTAAAAATAGTCGCATACTACCTTGCGTATGCAAAAGAAATCTTATATTATTTTACTACTAAATCGGGTCTGAAATTTAATCGATTCTAAACTTTTTCGCTGTCTAATACTTATATTTTCTTTCTTACCATCGCGCCGTTTACCTTTTTCGTCCGTTGAATAATCACCGTTGGCTCGTTATCGACCTACATTTAGCTCAAAATAAGTTGTTTAATAAACTTTGTTCACAATTTCTTATTAGAATTAAGTAAGAAAACATACATATTAGGAAGAGAAAGCTTTTAAAATTTCGCCCTTCCTCTGACTAATCGATAATGGTATCTTCATTATGTACATAAACTGTACAATTGACAATAATTGTGCTAAACTGACTGACATATATATAAAAATTGTATAAAGTACACATTGCCATGCCATGCCATGCCATACAACATTTTTATTAAACTCCTTAATCATGTATTAAAAATATCATGCACTTTGTAGATACCACATTTTCCAACCCACACAGATTAAAATGCAGGGAAATAATGTATGTCCTACATTAGCAAGTAGGTAATTTAAAAATAAGTATCTACAAATTTCTTTTGATTTGTTTTTTAACTACAACTATTCTAATTAGCAGCCCCCACTAGTTATTTATTAATATTGATTCACACCAAAAACATCAAACTTGATCTCTCTTTATGTGTGCTAGAAAAACAAACAAGCACACAGTGAAACTCACATATTAGTGGAAAGTAGCATAATAACACAGTTAGATGATTTTATTCAGTAATTGACTATTCAGTTTAAAGAGAAGCATTAAAAGAGTTGTGGAAATATGCGAGGCTAAGGAGTTGTGTCAGGTCAGAGCAAAGTGGCGGTCCGTAGTCTCTGCCTACCCCACCTGTGGGACACAGGCGTGAGCTTTATGTATGTATGTATATTGGCATTTAAATCATACCTAACTCAATAAATACCTAATTGACTATAATTATCTTATTAATCACAACACAACGTAAACATGATTTAATAATAAGCTGTCATCTGTTGCTAACCGGAGCATAAACATTAGGTTCAAGGCTGTACTTAGGTAATGCAGATTATTAATTGAAGCCTCCAATTCTTATATAAATAATAAATATTAAAATTCTCGGTGGACTAAGGGGTCTAATGGCCTAACTAAAGGGTCTGACTCGTACCCTGAGGTACGATATTCAAACCTCAGTGCCACCATGAACTTTTAGTAGAACAGTAACCTATGCCCTTACTGCGAGGGAAATCATTGTGGTGAAACCTACACATTCAGGCGACCATGATCCTGAAGAATGGATGGAATGGCCGAGTGAGCGTCGGTGGCCGAGTGCTTAGGTTAGTGGTATCCGACTCGTAAGCGAGAGCGGCCGAGAAGCGGCCATGTACCAATGGCTCTTTTCTGAGTTATGTTAATTAATTGAGCACTAACTGATGCTCTTACGGTGATAAAACCTGCACATTCAGGCGACTGAATGTGTAACCATGACCCAATCTGGTCGGGTTCCCTGGTAGCAGGATCACGGAGGTCAGATTGCAGTCGATCCACTGTAATTATCTGATCAAAATCCTGGATCATGGCCAAGGCGGACCCCGAGCCCTCATGCGCGAGAGCACAACCGGGACATTAACGTCACGACGATGATTCTTAATCTTTTTAGCTACAACAGAAGCATAAACCTTGCACTCCGTGAGCATGTTTTTTAAAGACTTTGTTATCTCATTGTGTAACCCACTCTCGGCGTGAATAGTCGGTCATTCATTACCATTACGTCTGCCACTCGTACGTGATAGTATTTACCTATTTATCGAGTTCACAAATGGAGTAAATGGGTAAGGAACTGACATAAATACAACTCGTCGCTACGCCGATACGCTGATATGCCTACATGTCGATGTAGTGCTTAGCACGGGCTTCTGAGATAAAATTGTTACATCAAAACACGCGATTTCGTATCGCTAAATGTGATGCGGTTTACGGAATGAGTGACAGACTAATGTTTATTAAAATCCGTTGCGTAGTTTAAAAGATCAAAGCGTACATACCATACATAGATACATAGGGACTGGCGGGAAGCGCTAATGGACCCGGCGTAACCTTCTTTTCTCCTACAATACCCTTTTTTTCTTGCTCATATACCTTCCTCTTGGATCACTGTATCTATTGTTGAAAACGGTATTATAATCTGTTGCGTACTTTAAGAGATCTAAGCGTACAAATATACATACATTGATACACAGGGACAGACTGCGGGAAGCGACTTTGTTTTATACTATGGCCGTGTGGTGTCCGGCAGAGTAGAATAGCACCAACCCCTTACACTCGTGGTTGTCGTACAAGGCGAGTAATGTTATTGAGGCAAAAGATCTAGAGTCTCCGTAGGCCGGAAAATGGGTCCTGCAGTGGACTGTTATAGGCTGTGATAGTGATGACTAAAATGACAAAAAATGAAAAAAGCAGCGGAACCACAGCTATATTCTATCATTGCACCGCTCGCCAGGGAGTTCATTCTCACACCTTGGAGCCAAATTGGTCGCGAACTGTGCTGTTCCAAAGGAACTTTCTTCCACGCACACTAAGGTTGTGGAATGAACTACCCGGAGAGGTCTTCCCTGGAGAGTACAACATGGAGTTCTCCAAGAGAGGGGTGAATATATTTTTACGGGGTCGGCAACGCGTGGATGATGTCCCTGGTATTGCTCCATAGGCCGCGGTGGCTGCTTACCATCAGGCAGGCCGTAAGCTTGTTTGCCACCTTAGTGATATAAAAAAACCTTTGCTTCGACATTATTCCTATCGGAATATCGTTATCGCAACACACTTCCGAAGGCTTACTGGAAGAGATTTCTTTTAGAAATAAGGTGTGCCTGTTGTGCCATTTATTACTCTTTCATATCATGTACCTATGTATTTCCTGTGCACAATAAACTGTTAAATTAATAATCAATTATAAATATATTTTTCTTTACTTTGGAACTATCTCCTTCTAGATTCGAGGAGTAAATAAATTATCAATTGTACTTATTTCATAATCGAGTTTTTATTAAGGAAACATTATGAAGTGACTGATTACACGATGGATTTAAATGCCAGCGCTGTAGTGTTGTTGTTACAGTATCTTATCTTTGTGTAGGTATGTGGCTCAGGTTCAAGACTACATTTGTGTGTGCGATTTATTTTAAGATGGCAGTGTAATGTTTTTGCTAATGAAACTGGCGAGCCTGTTACGTTTTTAACCTCCGCCGCGAAAATGCAGGTGTTGTATGTTTGACGTGTGTATCTGTGACTGAATATCCTGGTTGTGCTCTTGCGCACGAGGGCCCGGGGTCCGCCATTACCATGATCCAGGCAGGGGCAGATCAGGTAATTACCGTGGAGCGACTGCCATCTGATCACAGTGATCCTGCTACCTGGGTAACCTGACCAGATTGGGTCATGGTTACAGATTCAGTCGTCGGAATGAGCAGGCTTTATCACGATGTTTTCCCTCACCGTAAGAGCGTCGGTTAGTATTCAACTAATGTACATAACTCAGAAAAGAGTCATTTGGTACATGTCCGCAGTAGGATTCGAACCCGGTACCCCTCGCTTGCGAGTCGGATACCATTACCTTTCGGCCACCGACGCTCACAATTCAACAACGAACGAATAGATATCGTGTTTTCATAAAAATTACGTAAAAAAGTAACAAACATTAATCCTTACGTACATATAAAGTACCTAGAGTAGGTATACATTATAGAACAAAGTGCAACTTTGTTCTACTACTAATAAAAAGTTATGTAAACAAATAAAACCACAATCAGTTATCAAGCGCGACTGATAACATTGCAGCGAAGACACACCTCCGTAGTCCATAGCTCTCGTGTCCTTGCTTCAAGATTTCCGCCCAATCTTAGTAAACCTCCCTTTCGTGATACAATCGCCCGTCGATTAACCACTGCCAGTAGAAAGGAGTGAAACGAGGGGTCTCGGTAAAGTGGTCGGTCTTGGACGCGATCCAAAATCCGTGTATATAAATATTTGACGTTCATTCAAGACGATGATGTCCGTCCGTGTGTCACGTGCTAATCACTATGCTAAGTGATGCAAATAGTTTGTGATCATTCGAAAATATACGAAAATATGTGGCAATTGACATCAGTTAGATGTTACTCAACTGCGTTATAGCGTTATGGAGGTGACAAGTAGCCAATGAACTTCTATTTTGGTTTGTATCAGCCGTTTTTCGCGGTTTTCATCCGCATCCGATTGCGGATGCGGTTTCCGACAGATGGCCAGTAATGGCTCAAACAGATGGGGCAGTAAAGTTCTCTAGTGGCGACCACGTACCGGAAGACGCAGCGTGGGTAGGCCTCCCACAAGGTGGACCGACGACCTGGTAAAGATCGCTGGTGCCAGCTGGATGCGGAAGGCACAGGACCGGCCGCCGTGGAGATCTCTGAGAGAGGCCTATGCCCAGCTGTGGGCATCTTTTGGCTGATATGATGATGATGATGACCCGCATGCTGTTCGAAACACTATTTTATAGACAAATAATTAAATTGTAATTATCAGCAAGAAAAGTCAGCTAAAACATTATTTGGGCAGCATAATACCTATGTTTTTGTTAGTCAAAAAATAATTACACCAACAATACCAACTAAACCAAGGATTGTCAGAAAAAAAGTAGATATCTGGGGTAATTGATAACGGTTCATCATTATCATCATTCGAGCGGTCAGTTGCGGCTTGTGCCAGGGTCTGTTTTCATGCTACGCAGGATTGTATCGTAAAAGTACTCAAGTGACAAATGAGCAGACAGCCCAACGCCTACGATTCATATACTATAGTTTTCAAGTAACAAAAATGCAAAGCCACAGATGCGTTATCATATCTTGTTTATCACTGTATGATAAATGTATGACACATAATAAATAAAAAATAAATAAACATGTTTGGACTATTTACATAGCGCCATCTAGCCCCAAAGTAAGCAAAGCTTGTGTTATGGGTGTCAAAAAACTGTAAACTACTTATTTATATTTTAAAATACATACTTATTATGCGTACAACACCCAGAAGCTTAACAGAAATTAAAATTTCTTCGAACAGATTCGAACCCCGGGACCTTTGCGTATCAGACCTGCATGTTAACCAAGTGAACCACTCAGGTCGTCACATGATTCCTTATTCTTCAAACCGGAACACACCGATGTAAGCATGATAAGGCGGTGGCACTAGGGTGACCAGATAAGTTTTGACATTTTAAGAGGCAACAACATTCAAAATACCGGGTTTAGACTTGAAATAAGGGACAAGCTGTCAAGCTGTATCTTTATTATAAAGGTACAGCTTGACCAGCAATGCCGGATTTAGAGGTCCAGAGGCCTCGGGGCAACGAAGGAGCGGAGGCCCCCTCGCCCCAAATTATTTTCCAAATAAAGTGAACAATTTTTTTAAGTCGAGTTTTTCAATAAATAATTTATTGTGAAACCAAGTAGATTCTCTTAAGAAAAGATGTTTACTAGTGTTTACTAATTGGAATTTGAAAAATCAGCGCCATCTAGGCCCAAAATAAGCAATTCTTGTGTAGATAACTGACTACTTGTACGTACATATACTTATTATACAAAGTAACTTCATCATTCAATTTATGGCAAGCCGGGAATCGCACGCGGGACCTCTGCGTGGCAGACCGGCGTGTAAACCAACTGAACCATTCAGGTCTACACCAATCAGTCTATACATATAAAAATTGTTTTTTTTTTTACTTTTCTATACCTAGACATATTTTTGGCTTAACTTCACGACCTATTTTGAAGCAAAGACTTATAGAAGAAATCAACGACAATGACGACGATCACTGTGCGAGATTAGATTAGTAAGATCATCATCATCATATCAGCCGAAAGACGCCACTGCTGGGCATAGGCCTCCCCCAGAGATCTCTACAAAAGCCGGGCTTGTGCCTTCCGCATCCAGCTGGTACCTGCGATCTTTACCAGATCATCGGTCCACCTAATGGAGAGGGCTACCCACGCTGCGTCTTCTGGTACGTGGTCGCCACTCGAGAACTGTTCTGCCCCATCGGCCATTCTGCGAGCTATATGCCCTGCCCACTGCCACTTCAGTCTGGCAATCCTTAGAGCTATGTCGGTGACCTTGGTTCGCTTGCGGAACTCGTCATTTGTGATTCGATCGTGCACCGTGACTCCGAGCATAGCCCTTTCCATCGCCCTTTGGGTAACAGTGAGCTTTCTGATAAGGCACATAGTGAGCGGCCTAGTTATATTTGATACCACTAAGGTGGCAAACAAGCTTACGGCCTGCCTGATGGTATGCAATCACCGCAGTCTATGGACGTTTGCAATACCAGGGGCATCACCCACGCGTTGCCGACCCCGTAGAAACTTTTGACCCTTTTCTTGAAGAGCTCCATGTTGTACTCTCCAGGGAAAACCTCTCCAGGTAGTTCATGCTAGTTAGATTACTCCCGACTAATCTGCGTCTAGTTTAAACAATAATGACGAGGTCTCTGTCCCCAGCCAAGGATGTCCCGCGACCGCACCTCGCGCCGGTTCTACCGCGCGGAGTCCACCCACGACCTGCTGTCGTACATGGACCGCGGGCAGGCGGCCAGCGACGAGAACCGATGGACCTTCGAGACCGCCTGGGAGGCCGCCAACAAAGGTACCAGATACATACAGAAGGCAGCTTATCAAACTACCACTACCAGTGTAAATGAACTACAATCCGGAGACAGTCCATAATCTAAACAGGGTTGAGGTGCTGTCATGTGTCTACCAGCCAGGCAATTGACCGCCATCTCACCTAGTGATCAGAAACATATCAGAAACAGCCTATTCACTCTAGCCTTGGAGGCGTCCAGATTATAATGATCAGGGAACACACTAGCTGGCAACGTGACCTTCGAGCCGCTTGGGAGGCCGCCAACAAAGGTCCGTATATCCACTTGTCACTCACAACATCTTCGCAACTATTACTTACTTCCATCTACACCACCAGCGCCTAAACAGGTTCATTTGTCTCATAATTTATAGTCGACGCCGGGTGGTTAAAGGAGGACCGGCAGAAATATTGGCATATAGGCCGAATTTTCCAGTACAAATCGATGTTCACTTTAATTGTGCATAACTTTTTTCCCACTGCTATTCGAGAGTTGCCACCATAGTAAGAGTTATAGAAAATGAAAAATCCTTTCGAATGACATATCGCTCAACGTTATTAGTCCTACGTTCAACGTTAGTAGTACTTTAACTGACCATACCTTTTTTCTGACAGCGATTCGAGAGTTGTCGCCATAGTAAATGTTGTAGAAAATGATCTAATGACATATAGCTCAACGTTATTGGTCATATAGGCTGGGTTGTCCGGACCTCCTTTGCCGTTTAGTTAAACGTAAAGATTGTTAATCAACCAATTCAACGGAACACTATGATTTTTGAAAGTAATGTCAAACGAAGGGGATCCAACTTATTCCAAAACTTACATGTGCACGGGAAAAAGGCTCGCGATTCCCGTACGTTAGGTGGATGTTTTTATTTTCTTTTAAACTACACCTCTCAATTTAATGCGGTTTTCAATAATATATTAGTGATTCAAGAGGAAGGTTTATAGGCAAGGAAAAAAGGATAGGTAGGGGTTAAATTGGTGTACAGTAGTTGTAGGGTAGGTGCAGGGTAGGGGTATGGATATTGGGTAGGATAGGGGTAGGTCGCCACGCGAACAAAGTCGCGCCGGGTCTACTGGTAAGTACCACCGCTTCCGCCAATCAGCAACGAAGTTTGCCTCATGCGATGTTTTGTTTATTTTTGAAAGTCGTCGAGAAATTAGACGCTCATCCTTCCCTTGTGTTTATGAGATAAAGTTCATTTTCACGTACGACAGGCAACTCGTATACAGTGAGTGTATTTTTATCACACCAGGCAGGCATACCCGAGTGTTGTAATAGTTTGACACGAATGTTTTAGAACGTTTCTCGCTCGTACGATTCGGATATAGAATGAGCTCCCAGCCACAGTGTTTCCTTTGGACTATGACATGGGATCGTTCAAGAGGTATATTAGAAGTCTCTTCAGAGGCGGGCAACGCATCAGTGACTCCCCTGGTGTTGCTGATGTCCATAGGCGGCGGTGACCACTTTCCATCAGGTGGCCCGCTTGCCTGTTTGTCTGCCGTATAACATAAAAAAAAAAACTCTGTATCAATATTTTTCGACGGAGCGTCGGTGGCCGATTGGTTAAGGTATCCGACTCGCAATGCGAGAGGTGCCGCGTTCGAAACTCATTGCGACCATGTACCAGTGATTCTTTTCTGAGTTATGTACATTAGTTGAACACTAACCGATGCTGTTACCGTGAGGGAAAGCATTGTCATAAAACCTGCACGTTGAGGTGACTGAATGTGTAACCATGATCCAATCTGGTCAGGCTCCCCTGGTAGCAGGGTCACGGAGATCAGACGGCAGTAGCTCCACTGTAATTACCTGATCCGTTAAATTCTGAATCATGGTCATTGCGGACCCCGGCCCACGTGCGCGAGGGCACAGCCGGTACAATAACGCTAATTAATATTTTTATTGTGTATCGTTTACTATCTGCTGTAAGTATATGTTTATTTGGTGTTGTAAGCTTGCGATGTGGTGCCTTAAGGCGACAATGAAAGAAAGAAAGAAAGGAAACATTTATTTCAAAGGACGCCACGACATCAATGAATGTAATTTCGTTTCATATCCCCCTACATTGAACTGACTAAGCTACAACGATGGCAACGAAACGTGTCTTCAACTGTCTAGGACTCTAGGCTGTCTAGAAACCTGATATTCTGGTCTAGGCGGCACAATGTTTCATGTCTGCTCACCGAGCAAACACAATGAGAAAGGTGTGACTTTACATTGTAGAGACTAACTTGCCTTGGGGACGCTTACTGTGTTCCTAAGCTACGATGATGCGAGTTACTTATACGTTACGTTTACATTTTTAATCTGCGCAGTGACACGAGCAGACAGCCTGTTGGTAAGCGGTAACTGTCGCCCATAACATCTATGGTTCATGTATTTAGGTTGCAGGCACAACCGCAGGTGCGTTGTCGCTGTGGGGACAAAGATAAAATGACTTTTTTCAAATTAGACTAGCCAGACATTTATCGCCATCTCACCTGGTGGTAAGTTACGATGCGGCCGATGATGGAGCAAGCCTGTCTAGGAACAGGCTATTCGTTCTAGCCTTGAAGGCATCCAGATTATAATGATTAGGAAACACACTCGCAGGCAACGCGTTCCATTCGTTAGCCGTACGCATTATAAAGGTTGAACTAAGGTTCCAGCTAGCTGCTCGTGCGGATAGCTCCATAACATAAGGATGAAGCGTTCGCTCGGATAGCCTCATGCCTGTAATTGCGCTGGCTTCCTTCGCCTTTAAACCGGAACACAACAATGCAAGCTTTTGTTTGATAATATTTCCTTCGTCAGCGTGGATAGGTATTCACTTGACCCTCTAGTACTTTTTCTTAGAATATTTTAATCCACGAGCGTCGGTGGCATAACGACTAGCGTGTTCGCCCTGTAAGTGACAGGCACCGAGTTAGATCTCCAGTACCGCTGCGTTCCAATATGACTTTTTTCTAAGCTATGTATGTTAGTTGAACACTAACCGGTGCTCTTACGGTGAGGGAAAACATCGTGATAAAACCTGCACATTAAGGCGACTGAATGTGGAACCATGATCCAATCTGGTCAGGTTTTCCTGTTAACAGGGTCACGGTGATAAGATGGCAGTCGCTCCACTGTAATACCTGATCTCTACAAATATAAGTTTTATTTTTTGGTTTTCAATTGCAGTTGGCGGAATCTACACGGTCATCAGATCGAAGGCCTTTGTTTCCACGGAGGAGATGGGTGAGAACTACTGTCTCCTTGGTGAGTTTGCTTTCTATTATAATTAGTTATTTCACACCTACACATCCAATGTAGCTTTTTTAAAAAGATAATGAAAAACAATTTTTCTTTATATTACTCAATGCCATTCTTTATATAAAATAAGTTCTCAAGTAAAAAAGATTTTTTCATAACAAGTTTTTATTGCGCGCTATAGTGCTCATCAAGACCATTCCAAAGAGCTCAAACATGATGAGGTTATCTTGTTGCGTTCAGTACTCCCTAGGATCATTTTCCGAATTCCGACCAGTTCCATGGTACGATATTATTGCATTATCATCCAAGTTACATAAATAAATAAATAAAAATCATTTATTTTAGGCTCATGGTAGCCCATAAAATAAGTACACTAATACGCTCACTTACAAAATTAGGTACAATGTCAAATTAAATACAAAATAAAATTACAATTACAATGTCAAGATATCAATGTCAAATTCAATAGATACAAATTACAATGTCAAGATATCAATGTCAAATTCAATACAAATTACCATGTCAATATCAATGTCAATTACAACACAAATTACAACGTCAATACAATTTTAACAGTAAAAAAAATAAAATAAAATTGAATCATTATAATCAAAATCTTAATACTATTCTGCTATTGACATATTGACACATTCTGCTGACATAGCTATACCAAATTTCAGCTCAATTGAACACCGGGAAGTGGGTGAATTGAGTATGAGTATGTAAGTTGTCCGTCAAAAGCTACCATTGATTGGTGTCCGATTCAGCTGATGTTGGTATACCTATGTAACTTGGATGACAATGCATTAATATGGTACCATGAAGCTAGCCTGATGATGGAGTCAGAAGGTGGTCATAGGAACTAATGAACGCAATAAGATAACCGTATCACGTTTGGACTCTTTGGAAAGGTCTTGATGAGTAGGTACTATACCAGGCCATAAAAGCTTATCATCATCATTTTTATCGTGTCTTTGGCAGTGGAGGGACATTTGCCTTTTTGCTGCCAAAGTAACGTGTTATAGAGGTGGGCAACGCATTGGCGATACTCTCGGTGTTACTAATGTCTATAGGCAGTGGTGACCACTTTCAATCAGGTGGCCCGCTTGCCTGTTTGCCTACCGTATGTTATAAAAAAAAAAATATTTTGGAGTATGACTCTTGTCGGTGGAGCAATCGCCACTTTTCTTTCCTGTCAACCAACCTCTTTTCAAAGGTTGTCTAGAAGCAATCGCTAAAAGCGATAAGGCCGCCTTTGCGCGCATATAAATTGTTTTTCTTTTTTTCCTGTTGTGTATAATTGTTGCGTGTGTAATAAAGAGTTTTTACCCACCTACTTACTCTTCATCCCCGGCGCTCACTTTTACCTTCACGTTTTTCCAATATTCAAATCTTGGCCTTCCTCTGCCTCTCTTTCCCTCAGCTTGTTATGAAAAAGTATTTTTCATTAGATAACTTATTTATTTTGTTTCTTCCACAGGCCCGTACAAGGAGAATTGCGCGCGGCAGGAAGTGGAGGAGGCCGACTTCCCGGCAGGGTCGCCGCTTAACACCGCCGTGGCTGCCATGAGAAGCCAGGGGTATAAGGTAGGTTTTTTTAGGAGCCGTCGGTATTCCGCTGCAGGACAAAATACCTCTCTCCCATTTTAGGTAGGTTTAAATAATAAATATGCTTGGACAGTTCACACAACGGCATCCAATCCCAAAGTAAGCAAAGCTTATGTTATGGGTGCCAGAAAACTGATAAACTACATATATATTTTTAAATACATACATATTTTAAATACATACTTATTATACATATAACACTCAGACCCGCAACAGAAATTAAATGTAATAATTTTTCTGCCTGACCGGGAATCGAACTCGGGACCTCTGAGTCAAAAAATCGTCGGTATCGCGGACTGACAATTCGTACACACACCCTTGTTAGTTTATTTAATTTACTGTACCTACTTACTTCTTATTATATTTTTTCTATCTGTATGCTAATGTAATTATCTATTTTTTTCTGTCACCTATGTACCTGACATTACTGTCGAAAATTGTTTCATTTATATTGTATTACCAAGGACGATCCACTGAAACTCAAGATACAGTAAAAGTACCTGCATATTCAGTCGCCTGAATGTGCAGGTTTCATTACGATGCTTTCTCACACCGTACATAACTGAGAAAAAGGTCATTGGTACATGGCCGCAGCGGGATTCGAACCTGGTACCTCTCGCTTACGAGTCGGATACCTTAACCGCTCGGCCACCGACATTCCTTTTATAGATTGTCGATTGATATTGACCGTTCTATTTCCCCACCAGCTCCACACAGGTACCTGGCTGGTCGACGGCAACCCTCAGATCATACTGTTCGACATCGGCTCAGCCGCCTGGCGCATGGACGGCTACAAGCAGGAGCTCTGGGACACCTGCTCGCTGGGGATCCCGCATTCGGATGTTGAAGCCAACGATGCTGTTATACTCGGGTTCATGGCGGCGCAGTTCCTTACTGAGGTCAGTGGGTATTTCGAACGATCCACTTACACACATTTATAACGCTTAATACAGTTAATGCACTTAAGATACTTAATACACTTACTACACTTCATACACTGAATTCACTTAACACACTTAATGCACTTAAGATACTTAACACACTTAATACACTGAAGTCACTTAACGTACTTAATACACTTACTACACTTAATACACTGAAGTCACTTAACATACTTAATACACTTCGTACACTTAATATATTTTTAGCATAATACTAGTAAGACATCAGAGGTTTACAGTGTCAGACGTCAGTGTCTGGCATTTAAGATTCTCTTTGTCAGTTTTCTTTTGCTCGTCGATGGAGAAACAGGTAAGCGGCCGCTTGATGGAAAGAAACCGCTGTCTATAGACATTAGCAACACCAGGCGTATCGCCGATGCGTTGCCTATCTCTGATACCCTAGGCCAAATGCTAGGCCTAGTAAGGTCTCCATGGAGTACGGAGACCTAAGGAATCTAGGAAGGAAAAAGGAGTATCGGAAGGAACACAATGCTATTTTAACCACAAGCAGGAAAGGAACTCTGGGACACTTGCTCGCCTCAGCATGCGGGCAAAGGATGGAGAAACTATTAAATACCTATCTCTTAAAAATAAATATTTTGAATATTTGAATCAGTGAAGCCTTTTACACCCCAGGAGTTTCTTTTTCACCACAATTCCCCTCGATTCCAGTTCCGCAAAGCGGCCGAGGATTACAGCGACACACCGCCTCGCGTCGTCGCACATTTCCACGAGTGGCAGGCCGGTGTTGGGCTCATCGTGCTCAGGTGAGGTCCTACTAATCCTACACTACTGTTCCTACCAATTTCCTACTCTCTAATATGCTCTTATAGGGAGGGAAAACATCGTGATGAAACCTGCACATTCGGGCGACTGAATGTGTAATCATCAGGCTTTTGGCTATCTCAGTGGACAACTGAATTTGACATGTAATAATCTTACAATACTCTAGTTTGGGAGATGATATAGCCAGTGGCCAACGTAGACGACGCAATGTAGAATTATTTAAAGTCAAATTCAGTTGCCAACTGTGTTAGTCCCGCTGGTCAGATTCCCCTGTCAACAGGGCCAAGGAGATCAGATAGCAATCGGTCCACTGTAACTACCTGTTCTGCCAAATCCTGGATCATGGTTCAGGCGGACCCCGGGCCATCATACGAGAGCACAACGGGACCTTAACGCCAAGATGACTTTAACTATAGGTGCGAAAGTTTGTATGGATGGATGTTGGTTACAAGTTACAGTAATGTAGTTTAAAACTTAGAATAGCACATAGACTATATAGGCCGAAATTCAATGTGGTTCTCGCGGGAATGGATCTGGAACGTAAAAGGCGAATTTTACGCTAACGAAGTCTGGCAAATGAGTCTCAGAGTGACATATCGCTCAATGTTATTGGTCATATAGGCTGAATTTTCCAGTACAAAATGAAGTTAATTTTAATTGATTATAACTTTTTTCTTACAGTGATTCGAGAATTATCGCCTAAGTAAAAGTTGTAGAAAATTAATAATGCTTTCTAATGACATATCGCTCGGCGTTATTGCGTATTGGCGGGGTCCATACATTTCTGCCGGTCCTCCTCTATTTGTTATTCATATTTTTGTTTGCAATGCTTTACCAGTCCCTGTCGAACGCCAACAACTACTCTCTCCATAGTTTTTTGGGTCTACCGTTAAACATAGCAAACAATCCGAAGTATTTAACAATAGGGGGGAGGCCTTTGCCTGGCAGTGGGATGATTCAGGCTGATATAAATAAATTAATATTTTTGTGATTGTTCTTACAGAGTCCGTCACGTAGACATAGCGACAGTGTTCACGACCCACGCCACCCTGCTCGGCAGATATTTGTGTGCTGGCAACACGGATTTCTACAACAATTTGGATAAGGTAACTATAAAAATGTATGTTAGATTTAAGTTTTTTGTATTAGTACAATAATAATAAAGCGTTTTACTTGAACATGTGATTTACGAGTAATCTCATAAAACTAATTTTATCTAAAACGCCGCTTTTTTTTTTGTCATCGTTGCCAACTTTTCTAAGCCAAGAAAGTGGTTGATAATTTCACATTCTATGTCATAGTCAGGATGGCCGAGCGGTCTAAGGCGCTGCGTTCAGGTCGCAGTCCACTTCTGTGGGCGTGGGTTCGAATCCCACTTCTGACAAAATACTTTTTTTGGTTTTTTTTTGTTTGCTTCTCGCATTTTTTTGCTTGGTTTGATAAAGATGTTTTCGTAGAATGAATGTAAAATATTCTACTTGTAATTTTTTATGGAGAGATATTTTTTATGCACTTCTAGCTTTACAAGAGTGGAAAGTGTTCCCCGATCATTATAATCTAGACGCCTTCAAGGCTAGAGTGATTAGTTAAGTTTAAATATCATTAAAGCAATGACACAATCATCAATGAATATTAGATATAGATTTACCAGCTTTGCTTCGTTTGCGGCTAGATGGCTCTTTGTGAATTCGTCCGCCATTATTTAATTTCTTATTTTACAGTATTCAGGTACTTACTTACCAGTGGCGTTACTGTCATACAAGCCCAAAAGCCGGGCTTGCCTTATAAAAATAATTATCGATAAAAAATCAAAGATAATGCGAGCGCGAACTATTTAAAGTTCGCGCTCCTAATGCTTTTCAAACTGCCGCGCCGCACAGCAGCGCCATCGTGCGCCTAGGTTACGAAACACGATCCGAACGCACACGCAAGTTGAGGAAATTGAGACTCGGTCAGTCATCTCGCTCGCACGCGCTGGCTTGTAAGCGGGCTTTGATTCCGGCCGGTATGTCTCTTTCTTACATATGAAAACTGTCCTATAATGAGATATAACTATACGTTTGTTTATATGGTAAATTGTACGAGACTTTAAGCCCTGCATGCGTATGAAGTTGTACACGGATCTTTGAAAATGGCAACTTCGCGCATGCGCAGTAGGTACGTTTGTTGAATGCTGTAGTACGTACCAACTTCACTATTGTTTTGTTTGAGCCGTTTGGGCGGATAAGTAATTAGTTTTTTGTTGTGTTTGTGTTGTTTTTTGTAGTAAAAGTGATTTAATTAGATTGATCAACAATAGACGAAGTAAAGTCCCTTGTGATGGTTTAAAATGTGCACAAGTTTTGATTTGCATGGAAAAGGTAAAGTTTTTAATCATTTCTCAGAAAATAACAAATTATTTCCTTATATGTATTCCTATTATACCTATTTCTCAGATTAGTAAATCGCTTATAAGATAATTTCATAGACCGGTGTCCAAACTCATTGAATTGTTGGTTGTCTCTCTCACAAGTTATATTGCTGGTATAAAACTGAAGAGTGATAAGTGAGGATTGATCATATGTGGCAAGGGGATGGATTTATTTTTAATAACCGTAAAAACTACACAAACTTCATCTCTCGGCTTGCCTTACTCTGAACCCCTAGGCACGCCACTGTTACTTACATGTAGATATTATACTTAAAACTATAAAATTATAATTTGTAAAATTATAAATTAAATAAAAGAAATTCGTTGATAATTTACACAGCGCCATCTTGCCTCGAAGAAAGCAAAGCATATGTTATGGGCGCCAGAAAACTGATGAACAACTTACATATTTTTTAATACGCACTTATTTAAACATACAACACCCAGACTCATCATTTCAATTTCTGCCCAGCCGGAAATCGAACCCGGGACCTCTGCGTGGCAGAGGCATCTGCCCGGCATGTTAACACCTCAGGCCACAATGTGGTTTTAATATGTCTATCTCTTTCCAGTTCGCAGTGGACGAGGAGGCGGGAAAGAGACAGATATACCACCGATACTGTATGGAGCGAGCCGCAGCGCATATGACGCATATTTTCACAACTGTGTCTGATATTACAGGTATGACGTTTGTTTTCTTTATGTTGACTTCTATAAGACAATGTCGGACAGAGTCCGACACCAATCTTTTAATTTTAATTTTAATGTTATTAACTTAAGGAAACCCAACAGCAATGATTACAATATAAAATAACACTGGCAGCACAGAGCCAATTACAATTACAGCAATTTTGTCGGGAAGTGTTAGACAGTACGTATATCCGACGTTGTCTGACAGAAACCTTGTGGTGGATAGTGTGTCGGACAGTACCAGACAACAATACTTTTTTTCGCAGCTTCGGTAGATTTTTGAAATCTATACTAATATTATAAGGTGGAAAGTATGTTTGAAACTTTATGAGTTTGTGTGTTGGGAGCAATATCCGAAAATACCAAACCTATTTTGAAAATTCTTTCACTAACAGTAAGCCACATCCTAGCCATCATCATTATGGCTACTTTTCATCCCGAAAGGGTCCTGCGTAATAGTTAAATGTTTACAGAGGTCCGAACAGCGCCTATGAATATATTAAAGACATAGATACACAAATCAGATACAAAATGTGCTTGTTATTCACATTAATGCTTTTGCTTCGCGTAACTGATATTTCGCTCATTTAAAACGTCACGCTATCGCGCATTATGTCTTTATATGTAGGTGATACTAGATTTCTAGAGGCGACACCTGAAATGTCAGGTTTTGTGGCTACTGACAAATATGCTAAAGCATCCACTGCTTGTCTATATGGGTAATTTGTATTGGTAACGTCTTCCTCGTACATTTCGCATTGTCGCACAACTGAACGATTGCTCTTTGAATTTTCGCGCATTCAAGCTTTCGCGCTATCGTGGTTCGGGGCATCGGCATTCGCACCCGTGTCCTATACTCCTACCGGACACCACACTGCCATTTCTTATCTATTTAATATGGGCTCTAAAAATAAGAAAATGAGTATGTTGACACGAATTATAACATTTTGATAATATAGGTTTACAAAGCGACAGTAGTAGGGCAAAAGTTTACAACCCTGCCTCCAAAACTAGGAATAAATCCTGTATCTTAAGAGACAGTGTTCGATAGTGTCGTCATATGTCGTCTCTGATGATGATTATGATGATGATGTCCCCATCCAGGCTACGAAGCAGAACACCTGCTCAAACGCAAGGCTGACATAATAACCCCGAACGGGCTGAACGTGAAGAAGTTCTCGGCTTTACGTTCTTTTACCGTATCTACAATCTCCATGCCCAGACCAACATATCAGTATGTGTCTCCTTCCTACTTCCCTACCGCCTCCTCTTTGACGATTAAAAGAGATATGTAATGTCCTACTCAATAAAGAAAGAGCATTGAACATTTACTATGGAGAAAATCACCATCCACTTTTTGCCATTTTGAAAAGATATCGATTTTGCGGCCACTCATAAAACTTATGCCAATCGATAGGAAACTTTATTATCTATCGATCACTTTATGTTAAACAATTTTGAAAGCGGTATATCTTGCGAGATATCGCAAGTACATTGTACATTAACTACCGACACATGGGGAACAAACACCCCCTACTAGAGTACTCACAGTCAAATATCTTCTAAACTACTCAACCGATTTAGATTAAACAAGGCTAGGAATAATTTCGATTAAAAAACCTTTCAAATAAAGAAAACCGCGTTTAAATTGGTTCATCCTTTCGGGAACTACAGATAGACGGATACACGCGTCAAACTTAAATCAAAAATTAAACTACACTAAACTACTGTTTTGTAAGATAATGTGTTCAATAACATCCAAAATAGTGGTTGGTGACCGAAATGTACAATGCTATTTCGACTTTGACTTTGACAGGCTACGAAGCAGAACATCTGCTCAAACGCAAGGCGGACATCATAACGCCCAACGGACTGAACGTGAAGAAGTTCTCCGCTTTACACGAGTTCCAGAACCTCCACGCGTTGGCCAAGGAGAAGCTGCACGAGTTCGTCAGGGGACACTTCTACGGGTGAGTGGGGGACAGGGGATAGGGGACATATCAGGTTCAGGTGGTAGGACTGCCTAGGAGTCCGCCTGGATGTGTACCACCGTGTTATTTATGTCTGCCGCCAACCAACAATGCCTTCATTGTCGTGTTCTGGTTTGAAGGATAAGGTAGCCAGCGCAATTACAGGCATGAGGCATTTCATCTTAGTCCTCACAGTAACAATGCATCTGCGATTCTACATTTTGGTGCCTGCGACCTAAATGTATGAATCACCGATGTTATGGTGTTATGGGGGACAGTTACCGCTTACCATCAGGTGGGCTGTCTGTTTGTTTGTCGCTACGTAGCATAAAAAAGAAGAACACGGGCCTAATTCTCGCGCTGTGATATTTCGAATTCGAAATTTTTTCTAGCTAAAAATCACTGTTTATAATGTCATCGTCTTGGAGTAAATATCCCGGTTATGCTCTCGGGCACAAGGGTCCGGGGTCCGCCTTGGCCGTGATCCTGGATCTGGCAGATCAGGTAATTACAGTGGAGCGACTGCCATCTGACCTCCGTGACCCTGCTACCAGGGGAGCCTGAACAAATTGGATCATCTCTATTTATAATGTAATCGACAACGGTTAGCGAAAATCATTGAGTATTTCTTTGCTTGCAATAGAGATTAAGTGACTTTTTAGCAGAATAATAATAATAATTATATTTACCCGACTTCGTCAGAAGAAGGGTTATGATATGTATCAGATACTCAGGACCCTAGATTGTACTATCTGTCTGTATCTGTCTTTCTTTAGTTAGGTATAGATGGAGCTGCGCCCATGCTCACTATTATTACTTTGTACACCAGAGGACCTGATCACCCTGAGTGACGAAGCAATTAAATGGCTGACTTCGCTTGATTTACATTTGTAACTGAACGCGTTTCTCGTGTATTGAATTTTTGCCATAAGAATGAATAAATTATTCCTTTTCCCGCCCCCTTGCAGCCATTTCAACTTCGACCTGGACAAGACGCTATACTTCTTCATCGCGGGCCGCTATGAATTCGGCAACAAGGGCGCGGACATCTTCATCGAGGCTCTCGCAAGACTGAACCACTATTTGAAGGTATTTACTTACACACATGTCGTATATATTACATACAGAATTATGCCCGTATCCTAAAGAGTGCCACAACACAAGGTACGATCAATCCTCCATAATGGTACAGTACTACAAGCTACGATACTGCCTCGCACCCCACTTTTCAGGGTTCAAAGTGATAATTATCGTGTTAAATATATCAATAAATTGATAATTATCATGATGTAGCGTTTACTTGTATGTGAATACCAATGTGCCACCCGAAAATCCGTACAGTAATTTTTGAATTTGTCGCGAACATACCGTATGCATATGGTCGTGATAACAAACAACTTTTACTATGGCACCAACTCGGAAATCGCGAGAAAATCAACTGTTTCATACATTTTGTATGGAACAGCAGATTTTCTTTCGCGATTTCGGAGTCGATGCCTGTACAGCGTTAAGTTCGGATAATATCCAATAGATGGCGTTGTACACGTTTGCGTTGTTATTCTACATCGCGGGAGCAAGTTCGCTATCGAAAAGATATAGTGTTTTAGAGAGATTTGTATATTAACCTAATTTTTTATGAGTAAACTATTTTTCGAGTATCTTGACTAGTTTTACTTGCATCAGCACCCTTGGTAGTTGGACGCCTTTAATGGTGTGAGGGTTTTACAATGCCATTGTAAAAGTTGTTTGTTATCACGAGCATATGCATACGGTACCCCTTGCTATCATGAAATGAAGCAAGTTTTTTTTATGCTACTCAGTGACAAACGAGCAAGACAGCCCACATGATGGTAAGTGGTAACTGTCGCCCATAACATCTATTGCGTTGTCACTGTGAGGACTAAGATGAAATGCCTCATGCCCGTAGTTGCGCTGGCTACCTTATCCTTCAAACCGGAACACGACAATGCAAGGATTGTTGCTTGGCTGCAGAAATAGATAAGGCGAGAAACTTTTCACTTCGATCGATAACATTGGCGTTAATATCCCAGTTGTGCTCTCGCACACGAGGGCCCGTGGTCCGCCCTGACCATGATCCAGGATTTAGCAGATCAGGTAATTAATAAGTTCCATTTCACTTACAGGCCTGCAACTCGGAATACACGGTGGTAGCGTTCCTCATATTCCCAGCGAAGACGAACAATTTCAACGTAGAAAGCCTTCGGGGTCACGCCGTCACTAAAGCCCTGAGGGACACCATACACGATATACAGCAGAAGATCGGCAAACGGATGTACGACCTGTGCCTCAGGTGGGTGTGATGACGATGACGATTATATTAAATTAAATTAAAATTCATTTTTTTATAAATACATTACACTACACAATTCATATCAGAAATACACAAAGATTTCGTCAACAAATTGTCAAAATTTAATAGAGAATAATAATATATCGAATCATGTCAATTGCATATTTTTGTATGTCATATACGATGACTAGGATGATGAAGGTGACATTTACAACGAGTTTTTAGTAATTATATTATGGTTTATACTCTTAGTAAATGTATTCAAAGGTGCGAAAAATGGCTTTCTATTGTTTAAAGCTGTTAAATCGAGAATACTACAATTTGCCACTAGATAGCATTTGTTTGTGATATTATTATTTTTCTTTTTCATTGTTTTCTATTGTTAACATGTAATCAATTTCGCGCTCAATTGGATACATTTACTAACACAATCACACATTAAAAACGTCTTCGTCTCTTGAAAGAATGGAAATAAAGATTACATAAAACAATCATCTTATCGTTAATGTCCCGGTTGTGCTCTCGTGCACGAGAGCCCGGGGTCCGCCTTGACCATGATCCAGTATTTGGCAGTTCAGGTAATTACAGTGGAGCGACTGCCATCTAGGTTAGATGACCGTGACCCTGCTACCACATTCAGACGCCTGAATGTGCTGGTTTCATCACGATATTTTTCCCTCACAATAAGATGTTACGCGGTTAGTATTCAACTAATGTACTAAGAAAAGAGTCATTGGTATATGGCAGCAGTGGGATTCGAACCCGGTACCTCTCGCTTACGAGTCTGTTATCTTAACCACTAGGCCACCTCCAAAAACATCAACATCCTACATAAAAGTACGAAAACTTACCACCTTTATGAATAATTGTCCCCCCTCGGGCACCTACCTTGACTACTAAGGTTCCATAAAAGTATAAAAACGTACCCACCTTTTCGATGAATTGTCCTCTCGGACCCCCAGGAGGAACCTACCTTGCCCACTAGGCCCCCTCCAAAATATTACATCAAATTTGTATTTTAAAACTTATAACCTTTACGATGAATTATCCCCCCTCGGACTCCCAGAGGGCACCTTGACTACTAGGCCACCTCCAAAACATAAAATTTGTTTTTCAATGCGCACCATGTTTGCGATGAATTGCTCCCTTCGGACCTTCAAATTCCAATTTAGTATTAGTCTGACCTTCAGAGCGCACCTTCCTTGACCACTAGGCCACCTCCGGTTACATACTTTTTTTATTGTACACTATCTTTACAATAATTTGACCTCATTGACCCCCAGAGGCCACCTCCCCGAGCCCGCCGAACTCCTCCACAAGGACGACACCGTCCGCCTGAAGCGCTGCATATACGCCCTCCAACGCGACGGGCTCCCGCCGGTCACCACACACAACGTGGCCGAGGACTGGGCCGACCCCGTGTTGAATAGCGTCCGAAGATGCAAGATGTTCAACACTGTCAATGACAAGGTCAAGGTATGTTCAACACTGTCAATGATGAGGTTAAAGTGTGTTCAATACTGTCGGTAATAAGGTTAAGGTATGTTCAACACTGTCAATTACAAGGTCAAAGTGTGTTCAACACTGTCAATTACAAGGTCAAAGTATGTTCAACACTGTCAATTACAAGGTCAAAGTGTGTTCAAAACTGTCAATGATAGGGTCAAGGTCAATGACAAGGTCAAGGTATGTTCAACACTGTCAAGTATGTTCAACACTGTCAATTACAAGGTCAAAGTGTGTTCAAAACTGTCAATGATAGGGTCAGAGTGTGTTCAACGCTGTCAAGGTGTGTTCAACAATGTCAATGGCAAGGTCAAGGTATGTTCAATACTGTCAAGGTATGTTCATCACTGTCGAGGTATGTTCAACACTGTCGAGGTATGTTCATCACTGTCGAGGTATGTTCATCACTGTCGAGGTATGTTCAACACTGTCAAAGTATGCCAACACGGTCAATGATAAGGTCAAGGTGTGTTCAACACTGTCAATGACAAGGTCAAGGTATGTAACGTGGGTAGGCCTCCTACTAGGTGGACCGACGCCGACCTGTGGGCTTACCATAAGGACTTAATCAGAACTGTCCTGCTTATTATGAGACAGCGCTATACGAGTCACATAAGCTTATGACCTTCCTACGCAGGGCAGTTCTGTTTTGGTCCTGCTATAAGAGCTCATGGTAAGCCCTCTGGTAAAGATCGCAGGTGCCAGCTGGATGCGGAAGGCACAGGACCGGCCGCCGTGGAGATCTCGGGGGAGGCCTATGCCCAGCAGTGGGCGTCTTCCGGCTGATATGATGATGATGATGATGATGATGTTAGTAGTGTTAGATCTTTATGAAGACAATATATACATCGCTATTTTGAAATTTGAGATTCAGTCACCCTAGTGTAGGTATATTTTAACCTAGAATAACACATCCTACTAATATTATGAATGCCAAAGTTTGTAAAGATGGATTTAAAGATGTTTGTTAGTTTGATAGCCCTTCACGCAAAAACTACTATATGAATTTTGATAAAATTTGGCAGTGTTATAGCTTATATCCCAGAATAACACATAAGATGTAATCCATCTTTCCTGCCCCATCGGTCATCTGTTTTTCGAGCTATGTACCCTGCCCACTGCCGCTTTAGCCTGACTATGTCGGTGACCTTAGTTCGCTGGCGGATCTCCTCATGCACCACTAATCCCGTATTTGTTTCTAACCCAGGTAATATTCCACCCGGAGTTCCTGACCTCCACGAATCCACTCTTCGGACTGGACTACGAGGAGTTCGTACGAGGCTGCCATCTGGGGGTGTTCCCCTCGTACTACGAGCCGTGGGGATACACCCCCGCCGAGTGCACCGTGATGGGAATACCCAGCATCACTACCAACTTGTCCGGTGAGTTGGGTGGATGGTTGGGGGGGTGAGGGTGTGTGATTGTTTTTTAGTTTTAACATGGTGCGATTTTCATTCAAAATTTATGTAATCATTGATCGACTTTCCTTCAAGGGTTTACCATTTTAAATGTATGCTTCTGTGGACTGACGACTTGGTAAATATCGCAAGTGCCAGCTGGATGCGGAAGGCACGGGACCGGTTGTGGAGATCCATGCCCAGCAGTGGGCGGCTTTCAGCTGATATGATGTATCCAATTGAGTGCGAAATACAGTTCTACACGTTAATAATATAAAACAATAAAAACTTAATGAAACCACAAAACAACGCCATCTAGCAACGACTTGTGTTTTTTCGATTAAACTGCTTAATTACAAATAGTTATCTATAGAAATCCGTTTTGCGCACCATTAAATAAAGAACGAAAGAATGACAAGAGACATATTAATCATGAAAATATTTTAGGCGAGATTTAATAATACGATAAAAAAAAATTCTCCCCAAAAATTTATTTTTATAAGAACCACCATCTCACCTGTTGGTACCTACTAAACATTGTGGTGAGAGGATCAGCCAGTCTGCGTTACCGACTTTCTGCTCAGGGTGCGCCATTCATCAGGGATCATTTAATGCGTCACACGGGGAGGCTCCTTTCGGGCACCACTCACACGGAGAGGTCTCTCAGTTTTCGACAGGAAAAATAAAAATAAATTAAGTAACCTATTCTATCATTGACACGATAAGAAGAAGAAGACCTGTTGGTAAGTGACGATGCGGTCGGTGACGGAGCATGCCTGTCTAGGAACAGCCTATTCACTCTAGCCTAGAAGGTGTCCAGATTATAACGCTCAGGGAACACACTCGCAAGCAACACGTTCCATTAGCCTTATTTTTAAATATTAGACACTACAGGTAGTGACCGCCATCTCACCTGGTGGTAACTGACGATGCGGCCGAAGATGGAGCATGCCTTTCTATAAATCATCATCACAGCCCATAACAATCCACGAAAGGGGAGGTCATTGCCATAATCTCTACGTGCAGTTGATGTAAATCTACCCAGAAAGATGCTGCTGCCCATCTTTCGGATTTGTCCCTTAGTCGCCTCTTACGAAACCCACGAGAAGAGATGGGGAGGGGGAGAGAGGAGGGGAGATTTCTATAAATATTAATTATAGAACATGCATTATAAAGGTTCAACCTTTCAGGGTTCGGTTGTTTCATGCAAGAGCACATAGCGGACCCGATGTCCTACGGCATATACGTGGTGGACCGCCGCTACATATCGCTGGAGGGGTCCGTGCAACAGCTGGCCCAGTATATGTACGATTTTACAAAGTAAGTGAATCATGTTTATTTCGAACTATAATCCATATTGATGTTAGTGACATTGGTTCTCTTACAAGACTACGTTAACCAACTGAACCAATCAGGTTCTCGAATAGCATAGAGTAGAATACATTTTGATTTACACACAACAACACCACAAACATTGGGCTTGTATCCAGAGCCGTGAAACAATATAAAAAATAGAGTAAAATGAAAAACAAGGTATGATTAAAAAAACCAGTCGAAGAGTTGAGGCAATGATTTTAAATTTAGATTTATTTATTTTCCCATAGTAAATACATTTTTATTTGATTATTGCTCATAGATTAAGGTCCATTTTCGAATCATGCCTTTTGAAAAACGGGACGACATATAACATAATATAAATGATACAAAAATTAACCTTAATCTATGAGCAATACATTCCACTTTGATTTGCTCTCGCGCTTTTCGCTACTGAATTCATACGACTAAATTTTCTCAAATGTACTGAACGCAAAAGAAGCAGACGCTTGAACGATTTCCAACCAACTCCACCAATGTGGAGTAGGCTAGAATCCAGCAGTGGACTGTCATGGGCCGTTGAAACATACTTTTCATACGTTCTTTTTAACATTGAATTGCGCGTCGCGCTCGGCTCGTTTACCTTACTTCGGGTACACTCGGCTCCTGTCGGAATTTATCACCATTATTTGTCCTTGCAGAATGACCCGGAGACAGCGCATCATCCAGAGGAACAGGACCGAGCGCCTCTCCGATCTCATGGACTGGAGGAATCTTGGAATTGTAAGTTTTTGTCACACACAGTGCAGTGTATACTTTACTCAGATAATTTTCTATGGGTTTAAACGAATAGTGCGTTGCAATTCAGTATAAACTAATTACGTATAAATGAAAAAGTATTTATTGAATTAGGATTACGTTAATTAATCTCTTTTCAAAAGTCAAAAATTTAACGGAAAACAAAGGGAAGTTAAGCGAGCTCATCCAGGTAGGGGGCGACGCATGCAGACCGATCAGCGCGCGCGAGGGCTTACTCCGGCGAGACACCGGGCACCGATACGCGCCACGCACATAACCGCCGGCGAATCATGTGCAGCGCGCGCCCGGCCCCAGCCAGCCCGCCGGCGCTCACACCCGCACGCCCCAGCCGGCCTACCCGCGTCGCCCCCTGAGCTCGGAACAAATAAGTAAAAAGAATGTCGTCTGTCTGTCAGTATGCCGCTTCAGTTAGGAAAATGACCATCTGTGGGAAAAAGAAACGGCAAGAAACCCACAGGTACATTTAAATATGATTACATTGCATTGATACATTTGTCAATTTAATTTGAGTGAGCCTGTTTTGATTGGAATATGATGTGAACCTCTACAAATCGGTCAAGATAACTAAAAATAAAAATAAATTCAAAAACAAAAAATGGCACAGCAAAAGCAGGCCAGTCCACCAAGGCAGCACCCGTTCACGAGCATGACGCAGGGCCCAGCCATCGTCCAATTCAACCATATTTGAGGGAAGAGAACGACCCGACCCCCACACCACCACCAGGCAGACTTTTAAGTGAGCATGCGCTGCCAATGCCGTACACATTAAAAAAAAGATTTGTTATTCAATGACTATTACACATCAAATCATCCTCACCCAATTAACAAAATTGTAAATTTATAAATAACTTCCTATTTCGAAGAGCTAGTAGTACACCATACATTTTTGTCATTGATATATTCATCAATTTTATAATAGGCTTTTTTCATTAAAGTTGTTTTCACCTTATCTTTAAATTGTAATTCAGGCAAATTAATAATACATTCAGGAATATTATTATAAAATCTTATACAGTTACCCATGAAAGATGAATTTACTTTACTTAGTCTGAACAACGGTGTTACCAGTTTATTTTTGTTTCTTAAATTGACATTATGAATATCAGTATTTTTAGCAAATTGGGTAATATGCTTTCTAACATACATAATATTATCAAATATATATTGACTTGAGAAAGTCAATACATCAATTTCTTTAAACAATTCTTTGAGCGAATCACGTCGACGTAATCCATATATTGCTCTTACAGCTCGCTTTTGTAGTTTGAAAATGATGTCACTATCAGCACACTTGCCCCATAGTATGATGCCGTATGACATAATACTATGAAAATAACTATAATAAACTAATCTAGCTGTATTCACATCCGTTAGCCTCCTTATTCGCCACACGGCAAATGCAGCCGAACTTAACCTACTAGCCAATGATTCAATATGTGGGCCCCATTGAATTTTTGAATCTATATTAACGCCTAAGAAAGTAGTTTTCTCTACCAACTCAAGTTGCGTTTTATCTAATATAACATTACATTGATTACTTTGTACATTAGGGAGGCAAAAATGAACGCATTTAGTTTTTTTAGAGTTTAAGACTAAGTTATTAATCGTAAACCAATGAAGCACATTCTGAAGAACACAGTTTACTTCGTCTATATTATTATCTTTCCTATTAATTTTAAATATCAGTGAAGTGTCGTCAGCAAACAAGACTATACCAGCAATATTTTGCACCATGTATGGAAGGTCATTTATATATACAAGAAAGAGAAACGGCCCCAATATAGATCCTTGTGGCACTCCAATGCTTACTTTCCCACCCGCAGATAACTCGCCATTTACATTTACTTTTTGAACTCTACCTTCTAAGTATGATTTCATCATTTCAAGACTATCATGCGTAAAACCGTAATGTTTTAATTTTAGTAATAGTGTTGAATGATTTACACAATCAAATGCTTTAGACAAATCGCAAAAAACACCTACTGCATTATGATGTTCTTCCCAAGCGCCAAAAATTTGTTGAATGAGGCTAATACCAGCTTCGGTAGTATTGCGGCCTTTTGTGAAGCCATATTGTTGTTGATGAAATAATTTATTACTGTTAAAGTGCACAATCATTTGACTTAACATTATTTTTTCAAAGATTTTACTGAAAACGGGCAGGATGGATACCGGTCTAAAATTATTCAAACTATTTTTACAACCTGATTTGAATAATGGCACCACTTTACTGATTTTCATGAGGTCGGGGAAAACACCTACTTCAACGCAAGCATTAAAAATGTTAGCTAAATATGGTGCTAAAATATCAACAACAGTACTTATAACTCTAACTGACATTCCCCAAATATCTTCCGTATTTTTCAACTTAATGCTTTTAAAAGCTTTAATGATAGTTTTAGCGTCTACTTCGGAATAACAAAAGCCATTTTCACAGGCACCTATATTTTCTTTTAACAAGTTTTCTGCACTAATTGGGCACGAGTTTAGCAGCGAGGTAGTTTTAATCGGTATTTCGGTAAAAAATGTTTGGAACAACTCTGCCACTTCTTTATTTGCGGTACTAGTTCCGGTTTCTGTTTTGATTTCATAATGTGTATCACGAGGCTTTGTTTTCCCTGCCACCTTATTTATTACATTCCACACAGTCTTAGCTTTGTTTGAAGACGAACTTATAATTTTCTTATAATGCTTCTTATAAACCTGAAGGCGCTGTGACATCTCAAATTCGACATTTTCTCTAGCCAAAAACTGTACTTAAACGTCACCGAAATTGATCTTCGACCATATACGATCGTCTAAGATAGTTGAGAAAATATATATCGACTGCAATAGACATTTCAATGTCGTTATTAATGGCGATATGTGGATAGAAAAAGTGTCGAATTCGAGATATCACAGCGCGGGAATTAGGCCCCTGAGTGATTAAGTTGGTTTACATCCGGCTGGTCTGCCAAGCAGAGATATCGGGTTCGATTCCCGATATTTGTTTATTTATTTTATTTATTTACATTTGTTCTTTAGTTTTGGCGAATTGACGTACCCCGTTGGTTTACATCCATGGAAAATTGATCTGATACAAAGTATAGCGCTGGTTTTTTTTTTTTTTTTCAATATATAGACTTTATCTTTGAATTGTATCTAGTGGTACTATAGGTAGATCATGGATAATAAAGTTACCGTATATATTTTTTATATTTAAATTGTCAATGGCACCAGTAAAAGCCAATAAATAATTACCGTGCATAATGTAAAAAAATACTGTGCTTTATGTGCGCTCTCGACACTATATTTTTATAAAATAATCCGCACCCGAATTGCCACACAACATTGACCCCTATCCCACCGCCGTAAACATCCACCCATCTCTCCCACAGTACTACCGCCAAGCTCGCGCCCAAGCGCTCAAGATCGTTTATCCCGACTACGTAGACCACATGGATCAAGAGTTGGAGAAACGGTTCAGCTATCCGCGACCGATCTCCGAGCCACCAAGCCCTACGCACTCTAGTAAGTACAAAAAGCATTTATTCAGCCGGTCTAGCCATCTTTGACAGCTCCGCTTGCGTGATGCATGTATGGTAGAAAATTGACAGGTCGAAGTTCGACTATTTCTACCAACATCTACATTGACTCTGATTGTGTAGGATCATCCGCCAATCCGCCTCCTTTGTACACCGAAAGTACGTGAATTGTCTATGGACCAAGAATTTCTACCACAAACAGTTTATGCCAGATAACGTTAGCTTATGTCAGATAACGTTAGCTTATGTCAAATCCCATACATTTTTTCTACCACAAACGATTGTAGATTAACGAAACCTCTTAGCTAAGGCCGCAGGTTACTTTGGCAGATTGCGGAGAAATGAGTATACAAAATTTATTTTACTGGCAGTATAAGGATATATTACTCGACGCTATTGAGTATTTTATAACCATAGTAAGCCGCGTTCGTTATTGAACACCATTTAAAATTAGTCGGTTTATACTGTCTAACTTGAAATGTCGACACATTTGACAAGAATAACAATTCCATGAAATGTCATTATTTTAATTTCACAATAGAGCCATGTTAGTTTCTTTTTCCGTGACATTCCGTATTATCCATGTTGCATTATTGGTGGCATTCGAATTCTGTTATAGAATACTACATGCTTCCGGTGTTGCTACATAAAACGCAGAACTAGCGTCACCATTGACAGGTCACCTCTGTCGCGGTCAAGCTATACAAAATTTAGCAGCGTGGGTAGGCCTCCCACAAGGTGGACCGACGACCTGGTAAAGATCGCGGGTACCAGCTCTTTGCGGAGATCTCTGGGGGAGGAGGCCTATTGGCTATCGGCTCATATGATGGTCATACATTGTGTGATGGAGGGTCAGTTCTTTCTGCGACTGTACAAAACTATTTCCAACCCAGTGCGCCAACCGAAACCGCACGACGACGACCATCTGTCACCGTCGTACCGACCTCAGCAAAAAGAGACAGTGGACAAAAACATTCAGACGGATGAGCACAAAATCGACGTCCAGAGAAAGAACGCCATAAACCTGCGCAAGTCTCTTGAAATATTGGAGATAACAGATGGAGGGGAAACTGAAGGCATAGAAATAAGTTTCGAGAAAAAGACGCCTTTCTCCGAGTCGTTCGACGAAAACTACCGAACGCCGAACGAAAATTTCTTGGAGCCATTGAATGAGACTGTGACAGAACAGATCGACCAGCTGATTTCCAAGTTGAACGATTGCGTTGACAGCGAAAATGGCGGGAAATAGGTTTTCTTCTTTTTTAGTTTTTCGTCGTTTTGGGTAGTGGGTTTTTCGGCCAGTGTTTTTAAGTACTTAACGGTCCATTCTGGCAACCTTTTTCTGTCAAATAGTTTACTAATCCAATGATATCTCTGAAAACGTAACGATTTCACCAGAATCGCTACGATTTTGAAGCATTCATTGGATTTGTTATTTTTTTGTAATGCTAGCCAGGCATTTGACCGCCATCTTACCTGGTGGTAAGGGATGATGCGCCCGAAGATCCAGAATGCGTCGAGATTACAATGATCAGGGAACACATACGTACGAACTGCACTATAAAGGATTTTTTGACCGAAAAAAGTTGCGGACAGAATGGCACTTTAAGAACACAAATGTAATTCATTAGAGCATATACTGCAAAGTACTGGTTTCACCAAAGTTCGTGCTTGGTTTGGGAGAGATGAGTGAGATAGTTGTATTCATAAACTGGGATGTTAGAATTAGACGGCAATAGGTTGAGGAGCTTGAACTAGAAACATGAATATTGCGTTTTTTCTGACGTAGCAAAGTGTAAAACTAGTAACAGACGTTCCGTTTTGGTTTTACTAATCCTTACGATGTACAAAACAAAGTCGCTTTTGGATTAATTCGGATGCGCGGGCGAGCCGACCTTGATCGGACATCCGAGCACGTCCCTCGCACCTACATGCGACTTAATTTTATACTGCGTAAGGATTAGTATCAACTGCAACTGACGGTTGGTCCGGTCCAGCCAGAACGGAACGTCTGTTACTAGTTTAATTTGGCACTGTAGGACACGTATTAAGAACTGTGTGTGTTTTTTTTGTGATCCACTGTTTTCAAAGGTACTTTATTCACAATTCATTCATTCTTTCACCGAGAATCATTAGTTATTTAATCATTACACTCATGAGTAGAGTACGTCATTGTATTATTATTTACACTAATGTAATGGATAAAGAAACCGCAAGACGAGATTGTAATATCATTAGTCATCATTAGTTAGAGAATTCATTAAATAGAGCGTCGCTGGCCTAGTGGTTAAGGTATCCGACTCGTAAGCGAGAGGTACCGGGTTCAAATCTTCTGAAATGACTCTTTTCTGAGTTATGTACATTAGTTGAATACTAACCGATGCTCTTACGGTAAGGGAAAACATCGTGATGAAACCTGCACATACAGGCATCTGGATGTGTAACAATGATCCAATCTGGTCAGGCTCTCCTGGTAGCAGGGTCACGGAGGTCAGACGGCAGTCGCTCCTCTATAATTATCTGATCTGAAGAAACCTGGATCATGGTCAAGGCGGACCCCGGGCCCTCGTGCGTGAGAGCATTAACGCCAAGATGATTATTTTTAATGGATAAAGAAACCACAACACGAAATTGTAATATCATTTGTCGTCATTAGTTAGAGAATTCAATGTATCTACTAAATCTCGCTAATGTCAATTAAGTGGACGTCATTATTGGGTTATCTTATCATTAATAACGTCCGGTTCGACAAACGGATATATCGGTTATGAATATATTTATTTTGATTATAGGGTCGTGTAATCAAGGTAGGGTATTTTACCCCTTTTCAAGATAATATACCCGTTAATATTATACGGACCCTTTGTTTCCTACTTCTTTTGATCATCATCATATATTTAAAAGTATACTTCTTGTCGGCGGAGCAATCGCCACTTCTCTCTCCTGTCTGCCAACCTCTTCATCTCTTTATAATCCCCGACGCTCACATTTTCCTACACGTCCTTCCAATATTCAAATCTTGGCCTTCTCTTTCCCTCACCTTTGCTATCAATAGAAAGCAAGGTGATAATAATCAGTCTTAAAAAGTAGTCATATTACATGTCCTATCACTTATTAAAGGATAAAACTATTTTTTCCGAGATACCCTTTTGGCTATTCGATCAAATCGTTCCTTTTCTTATGATACCCAGTTTGTTATGGCATTTACAGAAAACTTTTCTTTTTATGTAATACGGCAGACAAACAGGCAAGCGGGCCACCTGATGAAAAGTGGTCACCGCCGCCCATGGACATCAGCAACACCAGGGGCGCTACCACTGCGTTGCCCGCCTCTAAGGAGACCTCTGATATACCTCTCTCATATACTTGTTCATACTTGTTTTGTTTAAACATGTTTCGCAGTTTTATCTTCTTCGTTGACGTAAAACACAAATATTGCCCTAATCTGTATAGTTATACAGTCAAACTTACCTTCATAATCTTCGTTTTAGGAGGCACCACACCAGCGGCATCAGTGCACGGCAGCGACGACGAAGACGAGGTGGATGAGGAGAAAGAACTGGCAGAGTTGAGGATCACCGACAAGTAAATTTGCCACGACCCTGGATAATCTTGCCAATACACCAGAACAACACTTTAGCTGCTAGGAACATTGTCTGTAGAATTACATAACTCTGTTGCTAACAATTATCTGATTTCAATTATAGAAATTGTTGCGTTTGCGATTACGTATCATCGATTTCATGGGTTCTGTTGCTAACAAAGTTCCATTGCAATTGATTGAAACTATTAAATCGATCGTACGTAATCGCAAAAGTATCGATTTCAATCATTGAAATCAGAGAATTGTTGGCAACAGAGTTACGTATTAAGCTTACTGGACACCTCCAAGGTGAGCCCTTTGCTGGTTTACCATTAAAATAATATATGTTCCCATTGAGTCATACCTTCTTGTGTCACTGTTACCCAAAGGAACAAATGTCCCCATGTGTCACACATACTGTTACATAACGGGACAAAGGTCCCGACACATCAGTCCCATTGTAGATGTTATGGGCGAAAGTTACCATTTACCATCAGGTGGGCTGTCTGCTCGTTTGTCATTGAATTGCATAAAAAAAATAACATCACACTGTTTTGTACAGACAAGAAAATAAGTATATGCGCAACAACCCTTTTTACTTTTTGGTTTACGACAATGAACCTTACGCCTATATGAATAAATGTGCACAGATAGGATTGTGAAGATACACTTGGCATATTGTTCAACATTAACTTTGCAGCTAAAGTGTCGGCACAGTGTTCAGTAACTGTCACTTCATATTCTGTTGTGGGTCACATATTTACTGCATTATGAATGTAATGTTTATATTACTAATCAACAGAATAGGCACCGAAAAATTGTGTGAAATATCAACGCCTTCTTATTTCTCATTGCTGGCAATATTGCAACTAAGCATTGCAATGTAGAGAGTATGAGGCACAAAGTAGTAATGGAACTCGAGTCAAAAATAAATATTCGAATCAATTCGAATCATCCGAGAAAATTCGAATCATGATTCGAGTTGACCCTTGATTCGGATCAATATGACGATTCGAATCAATACGAGTAGATATGATGATTCGAATCAATTCGAAAAAGTATGCTTAGATACGTTTTTAATAACTTAGATAGATCTAATTGTGAATTTACTTTATCTTATCGAAGTCAAGGAATGCAACTTTGAGAAAAGAGAAAAAATAAATAACATATTTAAATTGTTATAAGAAATCAGCTCGCGGATTCCAATCAGAGGCCTTACCATGAACTCTTATAGCAGGACCTAAACAGAACGGCCCTGCTTAGAACGAGACAGCGCTATACGTGTCACATAAGCTTGTCTCGTTCAAACCTAAAGCAATTCTGTTTAGGTCCTGCTATAAGAGTTCATGGTAAGCCCTCTGATCGGGATTCGAATCAACTGCACAAAGTCAATTAGTGTGAAAGGCTCTGGGGGAGGCTTATGTCCTACAGTGGACTTACCAAGGCTGATGAATATGTTGCAGTAAAAATATGGCCCAATAACCAGTATATTTGAAGAATAATCTTAGATTCCGCGAAGTTTGTCTAGTTAGAATTCCTATATGAAGTGTTATTGTCGATTATTTTTTAAACTTATTTATTGTCTTTAGGCACAGGATTTTATTTCAAGTATCGTTAAATATTTCTCTTTAATTTATATTTTATTATTTTGTTTGTCAAAAAATATTTTGACTCCAACACTGCTGGATGTTAATATGTATTGATGCATATGTTGATATGTACTTAATACAGAAGTTACAAAAAGAAAATTATGTTACAAAACTTTTTAAAAAGTTTTTTTGGAAAATTTTACGATACAAAAACTATAAACTGAATTTTTATTTATTTACAAATCACTATAGTATACAGTAATTATTAGTTTTTTTCCTGTATGTAGTATTTCTGTTTTGCGTGTTTGTGGAGCTGTGGGTTATTTGAATGTGTTTGTTGTAGAAATTCATAAAGATTTATATTTTTGTATATTTGTTTTTAATGAATAAACTCAAAAACTACTTGCCCGATTAAAAAAATCCCTAATTGAATACTAAATTATCACTAAGTAACTTAGGCTATTTTTTATCCCTGTAAAATAATGGGTTCGTGCGGGAAAGTTGGGTGTTTACCGGGTTTCGAACTGCGCGCGGGTGAATGCCGCTAAGAACGGCTAGTATTTTACATATTTTTATATAAAGTCTGTATTATGTTTATGCAAATAGAAAATGCTGCAAGAAACAAATTTTATTTGCACAGAAAATAAATTTCAGATACAGTGACTGTTTTAAATTGAGAAATAATAGATCATATATGCACTTGTTATTTAATTTATTATCGCATGAAATTAGAGTACAAAAATGTTCGATGTTTTACAGATTCCTATAACTTATATAAATAGAAAACTAGCACAAAATAAAATATTTACATAAAAATATAAGTTTATTTACTTTAATGTTAATAAATACACCTATTTATAAACAGTGTAGATAGATTATTTTATTTTTTATACATTTATTGCGATTTTTATTTTGAATATTTTGTGGTTTACTTATCATATTATTTACAATTAGAAAATCATTGTAAGCTAGCATAATATTAGGTAGGTATCACATATTATGGGATATTATTAAATAAGATTTTAGATATAATTATCTTATTACATGAATTTTATATCCCCTCATTATTAACTGTTTATAAAATGTATCAAACATATTTTAGTCTACTTTTAAATCAAATTTTTCAAATTAAAAAAAAAAATTAAATTCACAATTTTTTTTATAATTTGGTTTTAAAATATTTGTTCCGATTTAACTGTCTTGACTAAAATATGTTTTCTAAATGTTTGTATGTGTTCAAAATTATTTTAGCTATATAAAAGTTTCCTAAACTGCCATCCTATAAAATCACACAATAATTTAAGTTTTTAGTTCTAAGATTGAAACGAATTTTTGAAAACTGGACTTTAATTTCCAATTGTGCCATACAGGATTTGTTATTTAGTTAATAAATAGTTATAAATTTTATATGAATCATGTTTCATTTCCTAAATCCATCACACAGACACCGTAAATCAAAACTTGGAGATGAAATTAAAGACCAAAAGTGCAAACAAATTGCCGCTATAAAAAATAAACCCTAGGGGTGGATTATTGATACTAGTGTTTTTTTTAATGTTCATACGATTTAATTGCATTTTGAATGTGATAATTTTTATCAATATATCATGATTTTCATTTAAATTACTTTTAATCTTGAATTTCATCACCGAGTACAGACAGGTAATATAATAGTTTAAATTATAAAAGGCAACAATCAAATTTCTACCTAAAGATTGTTACGATAGAAAAAGACACAATTACACGCGACAACGTATACGGCTTAAAAGGAACTAACATGCAATAATGATTTGAATTTGAACATGCCGCCAATAACTTCTTCTAAACAAACTTTTGAAGGAATGACACTGACGGCCTCACGGTCATAATAATTCTTTAGCTTATAAATACTTAATAAAGTCAGACATACATACAACTAATACATACGTATGTATAATATTATGTATGTGTAATATTATAGGTGCGTTTCAAAAATTGCGATAGATGAAAGTATCGACTTTCACAGATTAGTTGTCATACAAATACTTTCAATTATACCTACTAATGAAATGTACAATTTGTTGCTAATATCTTAAATAATTTACCAATATAATCTATCTATCTGAAGTTTAACTTTCATCTTTCTTGGGCTCTTTATCTGCCGCAGCTTCTTTGACTGTCTCTACATTTTCTTCGGCCTTTTTAGCTTCATCTGGTTGTACAGTTGTATCATTGTTTAGTTTTTCAGATGGTGTAGTTGATTCTTTTTCTTCTTCTGGTTTTACACTTACATCATTCTCAATTTTGTCAGATGTTGTCGTTGATTCCTTATCTTCTTGGGTTTTCTTATCGTCATCTACGGGTTTAGAAATTGTAGAAGATTCTGTTGTTACATCTTGTTTAGCTTCTGTATCTACGGGTTTAGATGTAGTAGGAGATTCAGTTGTTCCATCTTGTTTAGCTTCTGTATCTACGGGTTTAGATGTAGTAGGAGATTCTGTTGTTCCATCTTGTTTAGCTTCTGTACCTCTCTTTGTGGTATTGTCTTCTATCGTCAAGTTATTTTCAGCACGTAATGGAGCAGTGGTAGTTTCTGTTGATTCATTTTTCTGGTCTTTGCTTTCAGTTTTATTATTTTCTGTATCTGCATTTAGTTCATCTTTGGTTGAGCTAAGTGCTGTTGGTTTATTCTCTTTTTTAACAGACGGAGTGGATGTTTCTTCTTTGTTTATAATCTTGTTTCTATCAACATAATTTTTGATTTCGTCTTTAGTGTTACTTACCGCACTATCAATGTCGTTATCTGGATAGAATATAAATATATTAGTAACTTTCTCGCTATCGACTGTGTTACCGAAAATGTATTTTTTATTTTCTGTTTTCGCTGATGATTTTTCTTCATTATCTTTGTTACTTGCTTTACCCAGTTCTTCATATTTGTTGGTGTTTTCCTCTTCTCTATGAGGGTTTGAATTTGAGTATATGCGGTCGTTATGTTTCTTCAAGAATTCACTAACATCATCTATTTCTTGGTTGTTTTGGTTGGTGTAGTTAGAATTGGACGTGTGCGACATACTTTTTCCATCAACTTCACTTACTTCCTCTTTGTTATTTTCAGTTATTGGTTCTTCTGTGTGGTTTTGCGATTCAGATACGTTTGAGTCAGATTGCTTTGTTTGATTCTCACTCTTAGCATGATTCTCTATTTCTTCACGGACGATTTTCTTTATGTACTACGGAAAAAAATTTATATGTTTAATTTAATTTGTACTGCATTGAAAAACCTTAACAAATTTGAAAATTTTAATATAATCTTGAAGGTTGTAAGTTTCTTGATATCGCAGTATAGAATTAGTTTAAAGTTAATAACGAAGTATTTTTTACATACCTTTGAAAGATTATCCATATATGTTGCCGTCCATTCAGCTAGCCATTTCCAAAATCTTTCCTGAAATAAAATAGCCATATCATCATTTCATTTCATTAACACATTAAGGTATTATGAAATGTATGAAAAACTTTAATGTGACCTCAATCTTATGTTGATAATGGAGTAATGGTATGGTGGTTATGTTCTATTTTTTTAGGAAGTAGGAAGTTTTTGTAGAAAAGCGGCTACCGTCGTCCAGGACTGTAACCTAAGCGGAGCGGATGCGGTGCCAGCCTTTGAGGTACCTGTAGACATGCCTTGAAGAGCCCCATGTTATAGTGCAAAGGAACGACATCGGGAGGGATCTCATACCACATCTTGCACGTGCGTGGTAAGAAGGACGATGCCCGTACGTTTGTTGGGTGCAAGGCAGACGCCCATCTAGACAGATGGTATGTATGAAATCTATACCATTGTCAAATGTTTAGATACCTTATGCTAATACTCTATACAAATTAAACAAACACTTACATCTTTCATTATTTCGACTAAGGAGTCAATTTGTCTCCCTTGAATTTTCGGTTTATCACCTTTCGGTACATCATCGACTATATGTTCGTTTTCTTCAATTTCATGAAATTTATGAATTTTCGGTTCATCACCTTTCGGTACTTCATCGACTATATGTTCGTCTTCTTCAATTTCATGAAATTTATCAACCTTTTCATGTTTCTCTGGATCCGCTAAGGGGAGCGATTTAACCGCCTTTGTTTTTTCTTCTTTATGTTTTTGGAGATCGACTAAGATGTTGTGCAAATCGTCAATTACTTTATCGTCAATGTTTACTGGTGATTCAGTCATAGGTACATTCGGGGATTTAGTCGTTGGTATATGTTCTTCAATTTCTTTATTATCATTTCTGTTTGATTCAGTCGCAGGTGCATCCCGGGATTTAGTCCTATGTATATCCTCTTCTATTTCGTCTTTCGTGTTCTGAAATATAATAGCGTCATCCTATTAAATAGGGCTAACAATTGGCGTCTTCATTTTTGTTTATATATGATTCAGTGAATGTAGACTGAATAATAGTTTTAGACTTAAGACATTGAGACAAAAAAGATTCGTAATGCTTTTGATATAAAAATTCATGTGTAAAGTATGTATACACACTTTTTATATGTTTAATCTTATACATAGTATAAAACAAAGTCGTTTCCCGCCGTTTCTATGTTCGCTGAGATGTTTTAAACTACGCAACGGATTTTAATGCGGTTTTCTACAATATATAGAGTGATTCAAGAAGAAGATTTATAAGCAAGAACAAAACGGGCGGCAGGGGTAAAGTAAGTGTACGCGAATGAAGTCGCGCCGTCAAGAATAAATTAAATAATTAGAAAACTTGTACACACCTCAACACTATCTGATTCCGGTGATCCAACATCGTACATAATTGGCGGATTACTCCAGAAATCCTAAAATTTAAATTAATTTATAAAATTATACGATAATTTACTAGATTCTTATGTAAATGGCCCATAATGCAAAGGCGGCTTAATGGGAGATTTTCAGATTTTTCTTTAAAAAGAAAAAATAGTTCTAATTATTGTAATAGATGGCGTTGCTTAGAGACGATTCCCTAATATATAAAAATGAGACCGTCAGATGTATAAAAATGAACATTTAGTGCTTTCCTTTCAGAAAATGTACTGAAACTAACACCCGGTTTCTGAAACGCTTGTCAAATCATTGATTAGCTAACAGACTGTCACATTTAACAAGCTGTTAAATCACTGTGGGTTTCTGAAAGGCCAATCAATCTATTGTTAGCTAATCGACCATTAACAAGAGATAAATTTTTTCGTCTGGCTACCCCTGCTAAAATCAGTCACATTCATTCACTCATATATGTTTTGTTTCTGTCTAACGCATTGATTTGTCTCTGTCCCTAGCGGCCTTTTGATAGCGGCGGGATATTCAACTTTTAGATGAAACTGATAGCGATTGTATAGTTTTCGTGTAAAATCGAATATTATCCAAAAAAAATATACAGAGCGAGAAAAGAGAAATTATAACAATAAGTATTTATGTTATATGGTCACGGGTTCCAGTGGATCAGTAATCCCATCATCATCATCTTTAGGCAGTTAGGTGGGTCCCGGTCCACTGCTGAATACAGGCGTCCCACGGCTTACACTCTGGTCGACTCTGTTATCTTGCATCCATCGGCTCCCTAGGACCTTAAAGAGGTCGTCCGTCCATCTCTTGGGAGGCCATCTAGAGAATGCCACTCAACAACATCCGCCCCATCGGCTATCGATTCTGTGAGTTTCTCCCAATAATCCGATTTGTTAAATCCTGGTTCAAGTCCTGGACACGGGCCGGTTCGTGGTTCAGGTCCAGGTCCTGGCCCCGGATCAGGTCCTGGTTCAGGTCCAGGTCCTGGCTTCGGACCAGGTCCTGGTTCAGGTTCAGGTACTGGCCCCGGACCAGGTACTAGTTCAGGTCCAGGCCCTGGCCCCGCACCAGCTCCTAGTTCAGTTCCAAGTTCTGGACCCTGACATGTCCGTGGTTCAGGTCCTGGTCCTGGTTCAAGCTCAAATTGTGATCAAGGTTGCAGTTTTGGTCATAATCCTGGACCAGAACCAGGACCCTAGACCTGGACTTTAACTAGGACCTGGACCAGGGCCAGGACCAAGACCTAGACCAAGAAAATCTGATATAATTTCTTTTGACAATCGGTTAATTGGTCGATTTTCGCCAATTAAAATAACAAGGCGATAACATACAATTAACATGAGAAAAAGCTTTCCGGAAACCCAAAATTACATTAATCAGCCATTAATTGGAGATTTGACAATCCGTTAACAAGCTGTTAACAAGCCGTCAATTGGCCCTTTCAGAAACCCAAACTGCATTTAATCAGTGTTTAACAAGCTGTTACGTAATTTTTGCGGGTGTAACACCCGGTTTCTGAAACGCTTGTCAAATCATTGATTAGCTAACAGACTGTCACATTTAACAAGCTGTTAAATCACTGTGGGTTTCTGAAAGGCCAATCAATCTATTGTTAGCTAATCGACCATTAACAAGAGATCAATTTTTTCGTCTGGCTACCCCTGCTAAAATCAGTCACATTCATTCACTCATATATGTTTTGTTTCTGTCTAACGCATTGATTTGTCTCTGTCCCTAGCGGCCTTTTGATAGCGGCGGGATATTCAACTTTTAGATGAAACTGATAGCGATTGTATAGTTTTCGTGTAAAATCGAATATTATCCAAAAAAAATATACAGAGCGAGAAAAGAGAAATTATAACAATATTTATGTTATAGGGTCACGGGTTCCAGTGGATCAGTAATCCCATCATCATCATCTTTAGGCAGTTAGGTGGGTCCCGGTCCACTGCTGAATACAGGCCTCCCACGGCTTACAATCTGGTCGACTCTGTTATCTTGCATCCATCGGCTCCCTAGGACCTTAAAGAGGTCGTCCGTCCATCTCTTGGGAGGCCATCCAGAGAAAGCCACTCAACAACATCGCCCCATCGGCTATCGATTCTGTGAGTTTCTCCCAATAATCCCATTAGATAAATCCTGGTTCAAGTCCTGGACACGGGCCGGTTCGTGGTTCAGGTCCAGGGCCTGGCCCCGGATCAGGTCCTGGTTCAGGTCCAGGTCCTGGCTTCGGACCAGGTCCTGGTTCAGGTCCAGGTTCTGGCCCCGGACCAGGTACTGGTTCCGGTCCAGGTCCTGGACCCAGACCAGTTCGTGGTTCAGGTCCAGGTCCTGGCTTCGGACCAGGTCCTGGTTCAGGTCTATGTACTGGCCCCGGACCAGGTACTGGTTCAGGTCCAGGTCCTGGACCCTGACATGTCCCTGGTTCAGGTCCTGGTCCTGGTTCAGGTCCATGTCCTGGCCCCGAACCAGGTCCTGGTCCAGCTAATGTTTATGGTCTATGTGCTGGCACTGGTCTAGGTCCTGGTTCTGGTTCAAGCTCAAATTGTGATCAAGGTTGCAGTTTTGGTCATGATCCTGGACCAGAACCTGGACCCTAGACCTGGACTTTGCCCTGGACCAAAACTAGGACCTGGACCAGGGCCAGGACCAAGACCTAGACCAAGAAAATCGGATATAATTTCTTTTGACATTCGGTTAATTGGTCGATTTTCGCCAATTAAAATAACACGGCGATAACATACAGTTAACATGAGAAAAAGCTTTCCGGAAACCCAAAATTACATTAATCAGCCGTTAATTGGAGATTTGACAATCCGTCAACAAGCTATTAACAAGCCGTCAATTGGCCCTTTCAGAAACCCAAACTGCATTTAATCAGTGTTTAACAAGCTGTTACGTAATTTTTGCGTTGACAAGCGTTTCAGAAACCGGGTGTTAGTCTCTTTTCACGAAACACCTTTCCGACTAACTTCGGTTACCAAATTCTGTACTTGAGAATCCTGTCTAAGCTGCACCATCTAGTGAGGCACGCCGAACTACACTTTTTACTTATTAAAGTAGCTGTCAGAAAATCTCCTATTAACCTTTACATAAGAACAGAACTGAATTATCTATTTAATAGCGCCATCTAGTGAAATTTTGATAGAAGTTTCCCGATTCAAAATCCACGAGATGGCATTACTGCGACGTGAGGTCTGCTGTCAAAATAAAGTCCTTAGAATGGATTGGCTGGAATAGATTCGGCATTTCACAGCAGTTGCTTCTTTTCAACAGCACGACAGTATTTTGACAACAGACCTTACGCCTCACTGGCGCCATCTGAATTTGTAAAAAGCCTCATTGGTTCAAAATGTAGCCATTTTGTTTTCATTATTACAATTAAATTTAGAAGCAAAAAGCGTAAGAGCATATCAAAGTGGAATGTATTGCGCATAGAATAAGGTCCATTTTTGTATCACGCCTTTCTAAAAGCGGAGCGACGCATAACATAATATAAGTGATACCAAATTGGACTTTATTGTTTGAGCAATACATTTCACTTTGATTTGCTGACCACCCTGACCCTTTTTGCTTCTGAATTTTGTGGACATAATTTAGCCAGGTGTAAACAGCGCATTACGCCTCACTAGCGCCATCTGAAATCGTGAAAACCCTCATTGGTTCAAAATGTAGACATTTTGTTTCTAATAACTTACGAGAATTTATAATATACTTAAGTTAAGAGACTACTACGAGCATTCAACAGAAACCAAACACTTACATTCCACACGTATCCCTTATCCAGGGTCAGGTTCATTCCATAGGTCTTGGGTTCTTCAATCTGTTCGCTATTCGGCTTTAAATTTGTGAATATTTCTGACAACTTATCCTGTATGATCTGTTTTATTTCTTCGTCGTCGTATATATCCATTTCGTCACTCATATAGGTGGGCGCAGGAGGGTTGAAGTGTTTCGGCTGGAAAATTATGGTTCTATTTATAATCTCAGGGACGAACAAGCAGGCAGCCCTCGTTTCAACATTTAGTTCATATCAGTGTTGGGCTAAATTTAATTGCAAGTTACAATTAAAAATAACAATTGATTAATTGTTAATTGTGAAATATCAATTAACAATTAATTAATTGTTAACTGTGACGTTGCAATTAACAATTGATTAATTGTTAATTGTGACGTTGCAATTAACAATTGATTAATTGTTAATTGCGAAATTTAATTGTGACGTTGCAATTAACAATTAATCAATTGTTAACTGTTCTTGTAATTAAACTTTAATTAAATTTAAATAATGTAAATAGTAATATTATAAGATTAAGGAGTGGCACAGGGTAGGGCTTTCACAAGCTTGACCTTAATGGCCATGCTAAATCGTTCTTCATGATAGCCACACAGAATATATATACTAGTACTTAAGAATAGAAAATTCTTTCCGCAAATAGCTTTCAACATAATAATGCGTTTACATATTATTTTGTCTCTCTCGCGTCCTACTCTTACCTCTCAGCCCTCGAGCGGCCCGATCGGGCCGCATAACAATATAAATCTGTGATTGTTAATTGTTAGTTTTAATTGTCTCTTGTAACAATTAAAAATATTAATTGAATTATTTTAATTGTCTCTTGCAATTAACGTGAGTTTATTTAAATAAATTAATTGCAATACGCAATTAACAGATTAATTGCAATTAAATCAATTGTGATTAAATTAATTGCAATTAATTTTTCAATCAATTAATATGATGATTAAAATATCAATTGTTCATGCCCAACACTGGTTCATATGAACAGATGCGCTGTTCTCTAGCCTAACTATATCAACATCCCATAACAGTCCATGAGAGGGGAGGCTGTTGCCATTATTTCCACGCTTGGTAGGCGTAAACATAAAAAAAATATATATCTATAAAAATGGAAAACCTTGCTGCCTATTTTCCAGCTTACGCAGACTCCAGATTTTAGATTTTGCCTCGAAAACATAGTCGCCTTGTACGACACCCGCGAGTTTAAGGGATTGGTTCTATTCTACTCTGCCGGACACCACACGGCTGCCTAGCTATATACTTCTTTTATTTCCAAGGGAGGCACACTGTTAGACAGGATATCTGCAACCTAAAGGCAGATTTACACAGGGTCAGAAGCTGTCGTCAGCGCTGGCGCCGAAAACTGACTTATACTATTTACACGCAGTCAGTATTTCGTCAGTAGTCGAGGATATTTCTTTTTGTGTACACACGTTTGTAAAGTCCGTGTGGAAAAATGAATTCTCGAAAACAACAAAAAATCAAAGTTAATAATTTGTTGAGGAAGTCCTCGTACAATAGAGCGGCAGTGACTGACTGACTTCGGCATTTACATGGCGTCAGTAGCGCTGGCGCGGGTGGCGGGGGGAGTGGACTGACGCCAAAAAATATGAAGCGGGAATATTGAAGTCAGTACTGACGGGACAGTACTGTGCTGACTTGAAATAAATTTACACGATGGCAGTGCCAGGTCAGCACTGACTCGGCAGTGGACTGACGTCAGTTACTAACTCAATGTAAAATTGCCTTAAGGGGAGCGGATGCGGTGCCGGTTTTTGAGGTGTCTGTGGACATGACTTTAGTAGCTGGTTGCTATTATTTGTACTTAGCAATTTTTTGCAGTTCCGCTATTACCACGAGATTTATTTCTTGAGATGCACATAGTTTCTTGGAAACGATGTTTGTTTAGTATATTTGTTTAACAATATTGAGTATAGTATTTCTTATGATAAAATGACATAAATTGACTCACGGATAACTTTCTTAAGGTTTGCTTCAATTCATCAATGTCCAGAGCTGGCAGTAGCGGGGCTTCTGGGATTTTCTGAAGGAAGTAAATATGTAAAATAAAAAGAACATTTTAACTATAAAAGACATCCTGCCATAAAATAATTATTTTCCGATAGAGTAAACAATTCCCATAATTTTTTACTTTGACGTTTAGTTGGTTACGATGTTTTAAGCTATTATAATAACTATATTTAGTACTGTACGCGTACATAGCAGTGACATTTTATTCCACCAAGGTGGCACGCAAGCTTACGGCCTGCCTGATGGTAAGCAGTCACCGCAACCTATGTATGTTTGCAATACCAGGGGCATCACCCACGCGTTGCCGACCCCGTATTAATCTTTTCACCCCTTTCTTGAAGAACTCCATGTTGTAGCTGTACAGATTTATTACTATAGTAAAATCTGGTAGGAAACGTATACTCTATCTGAAAATTACAATATTTATTTCTAGCCATTGTCGATATCCTTTTAAAATTTATATGGTGAAGATCTTACATCAGGGTTGGCTTCCCTCTTGCTCCTCGGCTTGTTCAACTTTTGGTATCGCTCCTTCAAACTTTCGAATAGTCGGTTTCTGGCCAGCTTTTTCTGTGGAATAAAGTAATTTATTAGTTAGGTCGGCACTTAGGATAAAACAACAGTATCTCTAAGGTATACGTGTAAACGGCGATAGAGAAATCAACAAAAAATGGAACAATAATTACACAAAAAAAACACAAGTTAACGAAACAAAAAGAGATAATGCACAGTACAAGTACATAAGTGAATTACCACTTCAAAAAAAATGTTCCTTTGCCGCTACAGCAACATTCACGGCATTTGGTGCATCTTTAGCCAAAATCGGTTTACTGACAGAAGGCGTATTATCTGTCCCTTATGCCCTAAGGACTCGTCCTTCATCCCCTCGGTATTTTATAAATAATAAGAAAAAAAGATCATGAATGCTATAAAAACCGTTAATCACCTGCACAGTACTGCAAAGGAATACGATTCTTAAGGTGGTCATATACCTTATGCTTTTACCTAATGATTTAAATTCTAGCTAGATAGCTAACAGTTATATGACTTAACATACCTCTTCTACAACGTCGTCGACTGGTGTGGTGGCTTCTTCCGTTACCTACAATAGATAATCGTTTTATAATTCAGCATCATGAAGAGACTCAACTAAACGACTCAGTATGGGCCTTATAAGAAAGCCCACTGTTACGTACAGGGCAATGGAAAGGGCTATGTTCGGAGTCTCGTTGCTCGATACAATTAGAAATTAGGAGATACACAAGTGAACCAAGGTCACTGACAGAGCCCGAAGGATTGCCAGCCTAAGTGGCAGTGGGCAAGGCACATAGAACAGATGGTCGCTGGAACAGGCGCTCGAAGAACAGATGGTTGATGGGGCAGTAAAGTTCTCGAGTGGCGACCACGTACCGGAAGACGCAGCGTGGGTAGACCACCCACAAGGTGGACCGACGACATGGTAAAGATCGCAGGTACCAGCTGGGTGCGGAAGGCACAGTACCGGCCTTTGTGGAGATCTCTGGGTGAGGCCTATGCCCATCAGTACACGTCTTACGGCTGATATGATGATGATTACCAAGAACTTTATCAGGGGCACATTGTAAGTGAGCTCAATAACAGACAAAATGACTGAAGGCCAATCTGAAGACTGCCTCAGGTGGTACGGAGTGGACATTCCATTCGACGAGATGCAGACTGCACTTAAGACATTTTCAACCTTATGTAGTCTGCTTTAAAGATGTTATTCGCCTTGTAGAATTCTTGAGAGAGATAAGGTTTGTTGGTTATAAAGGGGTCCATACAACTCAGTCTATATGACCAATAACGTTGACCAATATGTCATAAGAAAGAATTTTTAATTTTCTACAACTTTTACTATGGGGACAACTCTCTAGTTGCTGTGGGAAAAAAGTTATGATCGCATTTTCTGGGTGTGCCTGTCCTTACCTGTTATCCTCCATAACTGTTGTCTTGCAGCGATTCAAGAGTTATCGCCGTAGTAAAAGTTGTAGAAAAAGAATAATTATTTTCAATGACATATCGCTTATCGGTATAGGTCATGAAAATGAAGTTTATTTCGAAGGGGCATAACTTTTTCCCCACACGATTCGAGAGTTCTCACCATAGTAAAAGTTGTAGACAATTAAAAATGCTTTCTAATAACTCAACGTTATTGGCTGTATGGACTTGGGTCCATTTATTTCTGCCGGTCCTCCTTTAATAGGATTTTATCAATCGTTTCAATACCTACCTCTTCGAGAGTAGCTGGTGTAGTTTCTGGCACTGCATTATTTGGAACAGTTACTGCTTCCGTAGTAGTGGTTACTGCATCTGTAGTAGTTTCTGGAGCTGCAGTTGGAACAGTTGCTGTTTCTTCAGTTACTTCAGCTTGTGCAGCAATTGTGTCTGTCCCGTCTTCTGGAGAACCTTTCGGCTTTCTTAGTTCGTATACGGGTTCATCGTTCTGTAAATTTTAATCATTATTTAATTACTTATGTCTGGTATTTGCTACTACTCAAACGCTTTCCCTTTTTAGAGGAATGTATTGAGTAGTGCATTATGTCTCACAGTAAGATGTCGAGCGTCGGTGGCCGAGCGGTTACAGTATCCGACTCGTAAGCGAGAGCGGGTTCGAATCCCGCTGCGGTCGTGTACCAATGACTCTTTTCTGAGTTATGTATATTAGTTGAAAACTAACCGATGCTCTTACGGTGGGAGAAAACATCACAATGAAACCTGCACAATCAGGCGACTAAATGTGTAACCAAGATCTAATCTGGTCGGGTTCCCCTGGTAGCATAGTCACGGAGCTCAGATGGCAGTCGCTCTACTGTAATTACCTGATTCGCCAAACCCTATATCATGGTTAAAGCGGTCATGGTCAAGACGGACCCCCGGCCCTCATGCGCGAGAGCAAAATCGGGCCATTACCGCCAGAATTATTTATATTTTTCATTATGTCTTACCTCATCATAATATACATAATATTCTTCATACTCTTCATCGTCGGGTTTTTCATACGCGTCTTCGATAGGGTGTTCCGGTTTATCCTGTAAAATAATTTTTCTCTATATAGAATTTTATGATGTTACCTATGCGAAGGTATTTAGTTCCCAGTGATAAAAAAAATTGTTTTGTTAGTGACCCAAACTTCGATTTATTGCAGCGATAGTACCTACTTACATATGGGTTCCACAAGTAAAAAAAATCGATGAATTTCACATCTTCTTGACAGTTTCGCTTTTCAGACACATTTCTTTCAAGTAACTTTTCTTTTTGGTGACTATAATGTGGATAAAAAGCGAAACAGCCAGCTCTAAACATTGACTATTTAAAGGAAATCTTATGAAAATTAACCGTGACTAAAAAAATCGAAGTTTGGGTTACTATAAAATAATATAATAGTTTTAACGATTTGACGATTGAAAGATTTAATCATCATCCTAGTGTTTATCGGCTTCTGTCACGGTTAGCTTTCCGACTCATTCTTCTCCAGTTTGCTCGGTCTTCGGCGTCCTCGCGTCGTAGGCCGTTGGCTCTCGAATCCGACTTAGCGACATTGAAAGATATTTAAAGTCCTCAATAAAGAAATTTTGAATTGAATTGAAAATACGTAACGGTACGTATGTGTAACTAATACAGAAAACAGAAAGGAATTCCTTACAGCATCGGTGGCCGTTGGCTCTGTTGTATCCAGGAATTGGTAGCCTTGTCCGTTGGTGAATGGCCGCCGAGTCTCGTCAAAGTCTACAGCCATGTCGCGTCTCTCGCTCTCCCTTGGTTTGCTCCTCATATCAATCTCCGGTGCCTTGCTGTCCTGAGACTGCTAAAAAACAAACATTTCATTTGTAAGTCACAGAAATAACAGTTTAGCTCAGTAAGAGTTCAGTCGAGCTATATTATTAATATTTCTGCCAAACGAGTCCGCGCGCACTCGCGTATCGTCAATTTTGTATGGAAGGGCGAAACGAGTCGTGCGCACTCGTGTATCGCCAATTACGACCCAAATGTCAAGGCGGCCGCCGCGAACGGGTTCTTTTTTTATGCTACTCAATGACAAGCGAACAGACAGCCCACTTGATGGCAAGTGGTAACTGTCGCCCATAACATCTACGATTCTTACATTTACGTCACAGGTAACAAAAATGTAAAACCGCTGATCAGCGGGGCTATTGGCTAACTCAGTTGACAACTGTATTTGACACTAGATAATTCTACACAACGTCATCTACGTTGAAAACTGGCAATAGCGTCTACCATATTAGAGTAGTGTCAGATTTTTTTATGTCAAATTCAGTTGTCCACTGAGATAGCCGATAGGCCCTCAGGTTCGTTGTCACTGTGCTAAGATGAAATTCCTCATGTAATTTCGGTCGCTACCTTATCCTTCAAACCGGAACACAACAATGCCCGCATAATTGCTTGGCGGCAGAAATAGATAAGGCGGTGGTACTCACCCAGGCGGACTCCTCAGGCTTGACAGAGTCCTACCACCTGATAAAATAATAATAATAATGACAAAATTACCTGAGGATTAGAGTCATAAGGTTTCTCTATGATGTGGTAGAACACGATCTCTCTCAGGGTCAAATTTTCAGCCCTCGGCATTATTATTTTGAATGGCGAGTTCTCGCCTTCCACAATCTCGTAAGTGTCCGTAGCATTTCGTATCTGCAGTAAATGTTAATTAAAAAATAAATATTGAGTGCCTAAAATAAAATAAATATAATTCCTCTGCGTGGCAGCCGGTATGGTAACCAACTGAACCGATTGGGTCGTCAAATAAAAAAAAGGAAAGAAATATGCTTGAACAATTTACACAGCGCCATCTTTCCCCAAAGTAAGCAAAGCTCGTGTTATGGGTGCCAGAAAACTTAAATACATACTTATTATATGTAACACCTGGACCCCTAACAGAATTTAAAATTCATCATTTCAATTTCTGCCCGGTCGGAAATCGAACCCGGGAACTGCGTGGCAGACGGCATGTTAACCAACTAAACCACTCAGGTCTGTTACAATAACCTCATTATTTTAATATTAGATAGATAGATTAGATTAGATATACCCGGGCATTTACCGTAACTCGACGACCCTGCGCCTCTTATACGTGAGGGTGCAAATTATAGTTAGGGTAACACTAATGTTCCTGCCAACCCAATTCCTCAAGAAAATTCAGAAGACCGTCTTCAGTACCCTATTTTAATATTAATATACATACTGTAACGGCGTGCCAAGCATCTCCCAAAACTGTTGAACCAGTCTCAGCGTCCCCAGCAGAAGACTACATCTCGCTTCGCCCACGGCCCATACGTGGTGGTGACCACGCACCATCAGTAGGCTAATACGTAACTCTGTTGCCAACAATTCTCTGATTTCAATAATTGATATTGTTACTTTCGCGATTACGTATGGTATGATCGATTCAATAGTTGCAGTTTATTGCAATGGAAATTTGTTACTAACTGAACCTATGCATTCGATGATACAGAATCGCAAAAGTAACAATTTCAATCATTGAAATCAGAGAATTGTTGGTAACAGCGTTACGTAATTAGCCTAAAGGTGGCCCGCGTGCCTGTTTGTTTACAATATTAAATAAATAAATAAAACTTACCTCTAACTTTGATAGTGAGTATCCCAAGCTTAGAGACGCTCCCCACACGCACAATGTCAACGTTAACTGAAACAAAAGTAAAGCAAAGTTAATAATAAATCAAAGAGAATAATAAGCTCCATGGGGTGAGGATTTGGGGAACCGTAGCTTTGGCAGTGGGGTAGCATTTGGCTTTTTGCTGCCAGAGCAACGTGTTATAGAGGTGGGCAACGCATTGGCGATACTCTCGGTGTTGCTAATGTCTATAGGCAGTGGTGACCACTTTCCATCAGGTGGCCCGCTTGCCTGTTTGCCTACTTTATGACATAAAAAAAAAATATATATCTTAAGTTAGGTGTGTAGTATGTATAGATATTACATCTTTATTGCATTAATTTATAACATTGTAGTTTGGTTTACCGTCAAATAAATATCTTCTAGGCTATGCTACATCTTCGACCTCATCCTCGCTTTCCATCAGGTGAGTTGAGGTCAAAAGCAAGCCTATTGAAAATAAATTTATGATGGATCTTCGTGTATACCCCTGACCGTTTCATCGCTACCAGGCCTGCTCCATCGACTCACGTCATCGATAGATGCAGGATGTTAGATTTTAGGCTATTGGGCTAATGTTAGGATCGGAATCTGGTACTAGATAGGTAATGGGAGGTACTTGTTCCGTGGGAGGTACTTAATCATCATCCAGGATTTGGCAGATCATATAATTACAGTAGAGCGACGATATCTGACCTCCGTGAACTTGCTATCAGGGAAACATGACCAGATTGGATCATGGATCATGGTTACATATTCAGTCGCCTGAACTTGTAGGTTTCATCACGATGTTTTCCCTCACCGTAAGAGCGTCAGTTAGAATTTAACTAACGTACATAAATTTGAAAAGAGTCATTGGTTTATGGTCGCAGTGGGATTCGAAACCGGTATCTCTCGCTTACGAGTCGGATACCTTGACCACCGATGCTCCTTAATCATAATATTATTTAAAATATGATATTATAAGGTGATACTTACAATTAAATTCATTGTTCTGCTCCAACACACACTTTCTACACTGATTGAGAGATTCCTTGCACTGTACCAACATCACCACGGACCCTCTTTAAATATTAGATCTAATAGTTATTTTATCTCGATTATCTATTGTTATCTATTATGATTGCTATCAAAATTATTCATTTTGGAAAGTTGTCTGTAATAAATTCTTGTCGCCTAATTGATTGGTCATCTGGTCATCTTGTTAATGTCCCGGTTGTGCTCTAGCCGTGTGGTGTCCGGCAGAGTAATATAGCACACTCGTGGGTGTCGTACAAGACGACTAATGCTTTGAGGCAAAAGATCTAGAGTCTCCGTAGGCTGAAAAATGGGCAGCAGCGTTTTCCATTGTTATATTTATAATACTGCGATCTCCAACCCGCCTGCCAAGCGTGGAAATTATGGCAATAACCTCCCCTTTCGTTCGAGGCTGTTAGTCCTGCAGTGGACTGTTATGGGCTGTGATGATGATGATTTTTAGTTAATGAAAATAACGTGCTGTTCCTTACTCAAGGGAACCTACGGTAAAGCGCCGGTGGCGTAGTGGTATAGGGGTGCGACTTGTAAGCGAGAGATACCGGAACAAACCCCAGTTTTTCATTTTTATTTTAGGCTATCCAGGCATTTGACCGCCATCTCACCTGGTGGTAAGTGACGATGCGGTCAAAGATGGAGCATGCCTGTCTAGGAACAGCCTATTTACTAAAGCCTTGAAGGCGTCCAGATTATTGTGATCAGGGAACACACTCGCAGGCAACGCGTTCCATTCCTTAGTCGTTCGCATTATAAAGGTTGAACCAAAGCGGCCAGTGCCGCCATGAACCAATAAATGAGACTCTTTTCTGGGTTATGTACAATAGACTAACACTAACCGATGCTCTTACGGTGAGGGAAAACATCGTGATGTAACCTGCACATTCAGGTGATTGAATGTGTAACCATGATCCAATATGGTCAGGTTCCCTTTGTTTACAGGATCTTTAATAAGATGATCATGATTAATATGTACCTACGTACTTTTAGGTCTTCCCCTTCCAACTCTTCCGTTCACCCCTACCATACCTTGTGGTATGGGTGAACGGAAGAGTTGAATGGTTGTGGTATATGTTAGTTATTATATAAAAAATAATCATGCTGGCGTTATTGTCCCGGTTGTGTTCTCGCGCACAAGGGCCCGGGGTCCACCTTGAATTGGCAGATCAGATAATTACAGTGGAGCGACTGCCATCTGACCTCCGTGACCCTGCTACCAGCGGAGCCTGACCAGATTGGATCATGGTAACACATTCAGTCGCCTGAAGTGCAGGTTTCATCACGGTGTTTTCCCTCACCGTAAGAGCATCGGTTAGCATTCACCTAATGTACATAACTCAGAAAACAGTCATTGGTACATGGCCGCTGCCATCATCACAACTCATAACGATCCATTGCAGGACTTAGAGACTCTCCCACGAAAGGAGAGGTTATTGCCATAATCTCCGCGCTTGGCAGGCGGGTTGGAGATCGCAATGTTATAAATATAACAATGGAAAACGCTGCTGCCCATTTTCCAGCCTACGGAGACTTAGATAGTTTGCCTCGAAAACATTAGGCGCCTTGTACGGCACCCACGAGTGAAAGGGGTTGGTGCTATTCTACTCTGCCGGACACCACACGGCCAAGTTAGCGGTTAGTTATTTAATTATCTTAATTAACTGTCAATGAATCGCGTAGTATCGCGATAAAATGAAAGTAATCGTTATCGTGAGACGGGTTGGGTTTGTGGTTTTAGATAATTATTAAGTACATTACCGTTACTTTTGTAGATTTGAGATGTCCGGATTCATTTAACTTGAATTCGTGGATTGTTTTTCGAAATCATCAAAATAATAACTTATATTAGACTAAAATTCAAAATTTCTTTATTGATTAGGACATTAAATATCTCTTTCAATCGTCAAAAAGGAGGGGAGTAAGAAAGTAAGAAACATAAACTAAAAGGATTTATCAATATTTTTGCGATTCTTTCAATCTTTTCGGTATTCGGTTCGGATCGGCACCGGGTTCGAATCCCACAGCGGCCATGTACAAATGACTCTTTTCTGAGTTATGTACATTAGTGGACTGCTAACGATGATCTTACGGTGAGGGAAAAAACAATGATCCATTCTGGTCAGGTTCTCCTGGTAGCAGGGTCACGGAGGTCAGATGGTTGTCGCTCCTTTGGAGTTATCTGATCTGCCAAATTGTGGATCATGGTCAAGACGGACCCTGGGTCCTCGTGCGCGAGAGCACAACCAGGACATTAAAGCCAAGTTGTTTTTTTTTCGTTTCATGAAAATATGAGCAGTGTCAAACATTTTCAGCAAATTTTGTTTTGCAGAAATTATGAAGAATTCAGTTGCTGTTCGCTGCGTTTGCCTGTACCTACGTAGCTACCTAGCTACATGTTTCATTCAAATAGCACCCCTTGATTGCTAGATTTACCCCTATTTATGAAAAACTAGTTGCAAATACAAACACACGTCTTTTTTAATACAAAATTTCCTACAAACGAAAATCACCCTCTGAGCCATCAACAGTTGCCATACTCAAGTAACATACAGTCAATTGAAAAAATAATAATTTATTACAATAATAAACTTAACACTATAGGTATAATAATTTACAATGTCAATGTGCTTAACAACATTTCCAATTATTTTAAAATCGAAGTCAACGAGAAACTTTAGATAATACTGAAGGTTATATTGTCGAAAGCAGTAGAAAAGATCCAAATAACAAACCAATTCTAAAACCTATTTCACTTTCATAAGGATTCATGTGAAATAATCACACAATTTTCCTTGTCATAACTGTTTTAAAAGAGAAAATAATTTATCAATAAAATTAATGTAGGTAGGTACAAAATAATTAGGTAAATAAATTAAGTAGAGTTATTCATTTTACATTAATCGTCAAGTACAAATAAATAATTGCAAAATATAAAGCCTGGAAACTGGAAGAATGGAAAAAGTCAATTTATTGGTTGTGGGAACTCGGCAAATCATTATGTACCATGATGACCATCTTGACCAAAGTACACGGCTACATACTAAATATGTATGGACTAAGATTTCCCATAGCAAATTAATGAATTATGGCACATAATCATTGAAATTCAAAAATACAGTGACATACAAATAGGCAAACATTTCACGGAATAGAATCAAACGATATTTGCATGTCGCTAGCTAAAAGTTTGACCACTTCTAGAGCTTTACGCGTAGAAGCAGCCGTGTACTGTATCGATAATCTGGGTCGATATTGGTGAAATTACTCTTTAAAATCTACCTATAGAATGCAATCGCAAGTATTTGTACTCGAAATGTAAAAAGCAAATAGAATAACATTATTACACGTTATCCAGAACTTCCAGAGCTTGCAGAGCTAATGTTTCGTGACGTCGTCGTATGCCTCTTCACAGACTTGAAGTCGTTCTCCATGCTGTCTAGAAAGAACTTCGTTTGATTCACACTCAGCGGAGAGGGTTTGTTCTGATGACTATGCTTTATCAGCGGCAGCTTCGGCGATAAGGGCAAAGTCCTCATAACCGGGTCTTGGATTGCATTGCTCCGACTTATAGGGTCGTGGCTTGGACTGGATCTTATTGCATTCGTATGTATATGCCCTTGATACACGACACTTGCGACATTGCCCTTATTAGAGTTGTGTGGCGTCGGGTAAGGTTGCTGGTACGCGTAAACGAATGGTATCGATACGTGGGTGTCATTCTTATGAAGTTCTAAGTGTGGCATGGTCTGATGGAAGAACGGCTCGTGGATCTTATCGCGCCAGTTCGTCGGGAATGTCTTTCTTGCTTCAATATTCTTATTCTCGTCCCGTTTCGATGCAGCCGTCACTTCGATTTTCTCGTTTAGTTTTTGAAGGAATTTGTGCAGCAACTCGGTATTTCTGTCAATTTTATTCAGTATCACGTGTGTGAGGCTCTCGTCCTCATCGTTCGATCTCAGTTTCTCTGGCTCTGGTCGGCGCGTGGTCGTTGTCGTGGTGGTTGTTGTGGTAGTGGTAGTGGTGGTGGTGGTTGGGGTCGTCCTCTGCGTCGTGGTTGATGTTGAAGTTAATTCGTTCAAATGCGGGGCGTCTCTCAACTTCATCAGCGCCGAGGTTATCAGTTGGCCGGCTTCGTCTTTCGTTAAATGTAACAACTGAGGAGGATTACTAGGTAGTGACACTTCAATATAGTCCGATGGTCTCATGCCAGGCTTTTCTTGTTCGTTAAACGTCGCAGGTCTTTCACGTATTGTTTCTGGAGACATAAAATTATCGATCTTCGCTCTTTCTCTTGCTAAATGGTCCAGTTGTTCTTCTATCCTGCTCTTGTGTCTCTTTAGTAATCCTCTCATTTTGTCCTGCTGACGCTTTATAATATTTACTAACGGCGACGACGGTAAATCGGATGTGTTTAGTTTTAATTTTTCAATTTTTGACACCTCTGACACATTAACCAACGAAGAGTAGATTAAACCGTCTCGGCTTACACTTTTGTTAATGCTTGTGTGTACTTCTTTAAAGCCAGGTTGGTCTGTTTTATTGTGGTTTTTCGGTAGTATCTTCACTGTCAACTTGTAGTTTGTGTTCGGGGAATGTATAGAATCGACTATGTTTTTCGATCGAGCTAATTTAATACTATCGGGTTGTGCTACTGCTGCGCTTGAATCTTCAATTGGTTGAGAACTTTCATCTCCCTTAGGTGGTACATTGTTCACCCAATTGTTGTATATGTACGGAGTAGGCGGTTCCTCTTTAGAATGTGATATCTCATCCATGAAGATGTGAGGGTATTTCGACATTAAGGCGTTGTGTCTGGATCGACCGCCAAATATATTGCTTATGTAAGAGCCTTGTTCTGGTCCTTCATAGAGATACGGGTTCATATAAGCGAAGTTGTTCTCTTCCTTGTCGGTCTCCCTATCGTTTCTGTCGTTTCTGTCGTTTCTGTCGTTTCTGTCGTTTCTGTCATCTGGACCTTCAATGTCGCGCATTATAGCTCTATCACTGAATAAATTTTCCCCGGAAACCAGAAAGACATTCTCTTCTGAGCGTCCATTTTTATCGGTTGCTAATAATCTTATATTATCACTCTGTCTTTTGCTTCTCTTGGGTTGTTTGTTCAAAAATATCCTCTTCGACATCACGTTACGGTTGTGTATGTAAGTCATTTTGTTTCTATTAATATTGGAGTATTTAGTCAGTTGTACGGATCGTTTGGTTTTGCCTAAAAGATTGGCTAACCCAAATATTTCAGAAGGATTCAACTCTTGGTCTAACACTTGTGTGTTCATTGGCAATTGCAATTGTACAGATTTAACTTGTTTCTCTTTAGCAGTAAAGTTCTTATCTTCTTTATTTAGTGATACTTGAATCTTTTTATGAGTATCTTCAAAGATTTCTTGATAATTGTCAAATGGAAGATAGTCGTTATTGACTATTAATTTGTATTCATTGGAATGAAAATCATTAATGTCTTCAGTGGATAGACCGAATATAGCTTGCCTTTTCTTTTTGGAAGATTGTTGCACTTCCTCATCAGAATCTGGCAATTCCAGCAATGTGGTGGGCGTAGTTTCTTCATATTTTTCTTCAGTACGGTTTTTGTCGTCTCGGTACGCCTTCACTAAGTTGTCTATACCTGTAAACGATTTAATACTTTCCTCATCAGGTGGCTCACCAAGATATTGATTAAATCCAATAGAGAATCCTGTACCGTCAATCTCCTTGATGAAAAACTTCAAGTTCCCCAACTGGTAGAAAGTTGCGGCGTCAGTTTCTGACGTCTCTGCGTTAATGGGTTTTTGAAGCCTTTGTGGAACTTTTCCATATTTTAGAGTTTTGTCGAAGTTAATATCTACTAACCCCATTTCTGCTGAATTGATTCCTTTTGTTGATAGAAATTTAGGGCCATTAAAATTTGATTTCCAAGATTCACCCACTCCTACATGTGGCGCTGACCCACCTAATGCTGGATAACTCTTACTTATTGGAGCAGATTCTCTATGAGCTATATATTCTAATGGAATTAGGAACTTATCAATCAGAACTCTCTCGGTATTTTCTTCCTCCATTTGTACGTTTTCATATATATTTGGTGTTGTTTCATCGGGCGGTGGATCAGGTGATGTAGTTGCTACGGTTGTTGTAGTTGTTGGTTCGGGTGTGCTTGGTCTATGTTTGATCGGATTTTGCATTCTTTTCTTTATGTAAAATTTACCTGTGTTTCTGCCAATTTTCCTATTCTCACTATGAATATCCGTGCGGATGGCATTCTGAATTTTTTCTATTATTTCTTGCACGATTTTCCTTTTCTTCTCGCTCTTTAAACCTTTGCTGTTAAAATGTGTTTCTATTTCCACAAAAAGTTCGTCGTCTTTTTTTGCAGGTGGTCTGGGAGATGTTTTCACAGTATCCGAATCGTTACTCGACCAAAGTATATGTGCTCCTGGCTCACGGACTTTGATGTTACGTTTCAGACGTTTACTCCTATGAACTCTTTTGTTTACGTTTGGATGTCTATTAAAATACTCTTTTAAGGCTTCGTTCAGTAAAGGTATTGGTACTTCTTGTATTTTTTCTTTTAGAGTTTCCGTAATATCATTTCCCTCGATTATATTTTGTTCTTGATATTGATTCTGGTTATCCGTTTCCACATACTCCGGTTTCTTAATGTTTTCATCGACTTGATTAAAGTTTACAGATTGTCCGTTGTACATGAGCTTTATTACCCCTTTGATATTTTCTTTTGAGGTTCTGAAAGAAAATTAAAAGATGAAATATAAGTTGTGCTTTGTGAAGTGGGAGTATTGTCTGACTGAAGAGCTTCGTATCTCAGTCTGCAGAAGGTCATGTTTATTAGCTGATGTCATAAATTGCGAGGATACAATGGATGTCAAATGCAGAAATCTCTTAAGACGTACAAAATTATACCACATCGCTTTATCTATTTCATAGCTGTCTAAACTTTTGGTTTAACTAGAAACCAATTTGCTACTCACGTGTCATTATCTCTATCTTTGTGCAGCGGTTTGATGTCGATAACTGTTTTTATCAACATTTTTGGTCCTGCAATAAATAGGAGAGTGACATAAGAATGTGAGGTAAATTAAATTTGTTGCGGGTTAAATTACTTGTCCACAAGCTGCCTAAGTAAATTTGATCCGATTTGAGTAAAAAAGTCAAGTTTAGATGCAGATTTTCAGCGGTGAAAATGAGGTGGCCTTTGTCCAAAAAATTGGACATCAGATTTTGATGTCCAAGTAAACTTAGTAAGATTACTGTGTAAGATTTTGATTTTAAGCCGTGTGGTGTCGGGCAGAGTAGAAATAGCAACAACCTCTTATACTTGTGGATGTCGTACAAGGCGACTAATGATTACGAGGCACAAAAACTAAGAGTCTCCGTAGGCTTGAAAATGGGCAGCAGCGTTTTCATTGTGGCAACAACTTTCTCTTTCGTTGGAGAGACCCTAAGTCCTGCAGTGGGCTGTTATGGGCTGTGATGATGATGATGATTAAGATTAAGAGAGGTAGGGCATAGCGGGGTATCCCGTTCGAATTGGAGCCGCCCGACTGGGGAAGTACCTCTACCTTACAGAATACCGCAGCTAAACAATGCTCTTTTAAATAGTATTGTGTTTCTGCCGGTTAGTAAGGTCTCCAGTGCTCCATGGGGGGTTTGGGGAACCGCGGCTTTGGCAATGGTGGGGCATTTGCCTTTTTGCTGCCAGAGCAACGTGTGATAGAGGTGGGCAACGCATTGGTGATACAATTGGTGTTGCTAACGTCTATAGGCAGTGGTGACCACTTTCCATCAGGTGGCCCACTTGCCTGTTTGCCTACAGTACGACATAAAAAAAAAGATTTGGTTGTAAGTACATACCTTTATTGCCGTTCATTTTCTTTTCGTTTCTCCTTTTGTTCCTCTCCGCAATATCTTTGTGCAGATCCCCGCAAGTTGTGAGCTCTTCGAAGAATTTGCTTTCAACCTTGTATGTGTCTCTTTGACCTCTCGAGTCGTAAACCTTCGCGTTTTTCAGTACTTCCTTCATAAGGTCCTGTTTAGCTGTTGTGTTGACGAAAAACAAGGTATTGGAGAGCAACAGTAAATTCTGATTTTTTTTTTAAGGTAGCTACATAAGAAATTATGTGCTGCAAATTTTCGAGATATTTAATTTTAAAATCAAGAAGGAAGTCTCCATGTCACACATGGGGTCTGCTGACGGAGCTTCCCTTCACATATGAACTGCATATTTTCTGGTCCTAGGACCAGATATTAATTTTACAAAATTGACAAATTCGCAAAGAATTTTATGTACGTACAACAAAACTGCAAATTGGCAGGTAAGTAAACGCCATCAAAATATGTCCTAACTGGATTTGGATATAATATATCTTTGCCTTTTCATAGATAAAAATAAAAATAAATAACTAGATGTTACTAATACTATTGTTATTGTACTAATATGTCCACAATAAATAATAATTATTTGTAGGTAATGATATGTCCACCACTCAATAAATTTCATTACCTACATAGCTTGTACAATATTATCAAAGTATTATGTTTTTAACAAGAACTGCAGCAATAATGAAAGTAGATAGTATAAGTAAAAAGTTACCTTTTTTAACCTCATCCTCGTGTTTGTCACTAGTCTGTTTCTGCATAATCAGGTTGACCCTGTTATAAACCTCATTAAGGTCTAAGTGGTCCTCAATGCCTTGCAGCAAAATGTTGTGCATAGCCTTGTGTAACGACTCTCCAGTTTCTTTCTCTCTGACTTGACTGATTGGGTCATCGTGCACTTCGGTTGTTATGATGCTGTCAACTGGTGTACCTTCCACGTTTTCTTCGGAGTGTCGTGGTTTTTCGACATATTGTGGTTTCTCAGTGACAGCCATTGCACGGTTGTTCTCCTCAGCGTCTAACTCTTCGAGGAGACTAGCCAAGCGGTTCGTCAATACTGCCTTCATTTTCGCATCTTTTATGTGGAATTGAAAATTTGTTGCATCTGTAAGAGTATTAAGTTTTATTATCGGTTAACATAAATGGTCTTCGTTGAAATTATTTAATAAACGGTCGTAGACGATGTTGGTGACCCATGATAGTAACTTATTGACGTCTATTTAGTATGCCTTGTTTATTTAAGAATAACGACTTGCCACTCTTTAAAATTGTAAAGTGTTTTTCCAAATCATGTTTTGTTTTTAGAACGGTCAAACAGGCAATGTTAGCCTACTATATGATATACAAAATGAAAGAAAGACCTAGAGAAAGAAGAATTTAAAGGTTATATACATTTAATTTTGGTATTGTCTTTTGACTTCTAAAAAATACATGATCGTTTTTAAATTAATAAGCGAGAGCTGCGATCTCAAAATTTCGCAAAAAAGCGAAACAAGTCTCGGTGATTGTAAAATTAACGTAAAAATAATGAGCGTACCTAGTTCGATTATTTTGCCGAGTCTAAACCGCTTGCCTGATTGTAATAAAAGTTATTTAAAAAAATTAATCGTAGCGAGCATAGGTGATTGTATAAATTAAGGTAAAACAAATCAATAACTGAGCGAGCGCAGCGAACTTGAAATTTTAGCATTTTGACTGACTAAAAATACAAATGTATATCATACTGTAAATCACGATAATATACACCTGAATCTTGTCAGTAAGATTCACTGAAGTCACGAACTGAATTGATTTGAAGAACTGCACACCGGGCGCAGACCGGAGCACTCCTCAATACGGGGGGCGGGTTACAATGACATCAGTAACTGGTTATTATTTATTATTAGTACATACATGCATAATTTTCTTTTTTGTAAGTTGTGTGCAATAAAGAGTGTATCTATCAATTTATCTATCAACATACTGTCACGCCATTTTTCCGTAGAGGTAGACAGAGTTCACTTTCTATGGAACTGACAAATCTCTCCCGCTTCTTACACATTCATCAACCTCAAACATGTTCATCGGTTTAGGAGACTAATATAATAGTGCCACAGTATATATCAGGATGTAGGACTCTGTCAAGCCTGAGGAGTCTGCCTGGGTGAGTACCACCGCCTTATCTATTTCTGCAACCGGAACGCAAGAACCAACTCAAGCATTGGTTCTTGCGTTCCGGTTTGTAGTCCTTACTAGTAGTAGTTCCTGTCTTAGTCCTCACAGTGAAAACGCACCTACAATTCCGCATTTTTGTTACCTGCAACCTAAACGTATGAACTGTAGATGTTATGGGTTACAGTTACCACTTACCATCAGGTGGGCTGTCTGCTCGTTTGTGACTGAATAGCATAAAAATAAGGTATGAAAAATTGCATTGTAGATGGAACCTACCTAAAGACCTCTTCGCTCTAGAGGATTCGTCCAACTCTTCATCCAAGATGTTCAGGTCATTGAAGATCAGATCCGGCTTCACAAGATCCGGTATATTCACATTTGGGATCTGTATGTCGCTGAAGTCTATATCTGCTGTTGTCGTTGTCTTTTTTTCTATCAGTTTGATGTCTGAAATAGGAAACTTGTTTTAATATAAATTGTAGGCCTGCTGGAAGGGATTTCTTTCTAGAAATAAGCAGTGCCTGTGACATGTATTTCTGTAATATCACGTGTATGTTTTACCTTGTGTACTATATACTGTTAAAAAAAATGTAATCATCTTGGCATCAATATCATTATCATCGTCCTAGCGCTTATCCTGGCCTCAGGGTCCGCTTTGCTACAAGATCTTCTCCACTTCGGCCGGTCTTCGGCATCCTCTCGTCGTAAGCCGTTGGCTCTCGCATCCGACTCAGCGATGTCAAACTATCGCTTCTTGGGTCGCCCAGGGGCCTCTTTCCTGATACCGGCAGGTTCAGGCACCTATTGTCTACGTATCCCTGAGGCTTACGCAACACGTGACCCAACCAGCGCAGGCGAGCCTCCTCGATCTTGTGTCGCGATATCCCTCACGCCAAGACTGCCACGGATGTATTCAATACGTACTCGATCGTGCTGTGTAACTCCGCACATCCAGCGCAGCATTTTTATTTCGTTGGCGTGAACGTGTTTCGTCAGCGCTGGCCATGTCCGCAGCCATAGAGCATCACAGGTCATCTTGGCATCAATATACCAATTGATATGTCGCGCGCGAGGTCCCGGGGACCGCCTTGAACATGATCCAGGATTTGACAGATCAGGTAATTACAGTGGAGCGACTGCTATCTGACCTCCATGACTCTTTAAACAGGAGAACCATTGGATCAGGTTTCACATCACGATGTTTTCGCTCACCGTAAGACCTTCGGTTAGTGTTCAACTAATGTACATAACTCAGGAAAAGGTTCTTGGTACATGGCGGCACTGGGTATCGACCTCGGTGCCTCTCGCTTACGAGTCGGACTTGCTAGTCACCGGCCACCGAGTCTTTGTTTAGTCATAATTAGATCTTTATTTATGAATTTTAGCTTTCTTCTGCCTGTCAATGGCTTATCACACACACAACAGTACAACCTGTGAGGTTCGACACGTGTTTTGCTCCTCCATGGGACATCCTCAGGAAACTTGGACCTTTAACAGGTTAACGATTGGATAGATTACACCATCATCATCATCATCATCGTCTTGACGTTAAATCTCTATAGTGCTCTCGCGCGACACGAAATATTATTTTTTTACCTTGTGGTAAGTGACGATGCGGCCGAATATAGAGCTTGACTGTCTAGGAGCAGCCTATTCACTTTAGTCTTGAAAGCGTCTAGATTCATCATCATCATCCTAAAGGTCAATCCGTATCCTACTACCTACACCTCCACTTCGCTCGGCCTTCAACATTCGCGCATCGTAAGTCAATACTCTCTCATCCGACTCAGCTATGTCAGTCCATAGCTTCTTGGATCTCGCGCTCTTTAGGTTTTAACCTAAAACTTAGGTTTAAACCTGATACCGGCAGGTTTAGGCACCTATTTCCGAATATTTAGACGAAATCATTCGGGTCTTCTGCCTCTTTTTTATGTGGTAGGAGGCCTATGAGGTCTGGCCTTGTGCCCGAGCATCTTCTCCAATGGGTGACAACCCAGCGAGTGGGCTTTTTTGTTCCCCTGTGGCTTCTCCAACGAGCCGGCCTGTATTTGCTCTCTCGCCAGCGCTTCTTTGCCGGCCTCGGCGCAGTGCTAACCCGAGAGATGACCTGCGAGCGGGCGGTATCCTGCGGTAAAGGGGCGGGCGTCCCATTAGCCCAGCGTCGTTGGCGTTCGTGGACGCTTATCGTAAACAAATGAATGGCTCTGGAGGTGTTTCTTCTAATGAACTTCATCAGGTTGTAGGCAGATGCCAAGTCTGAGGAGTCCGCCTGGGTGAGCGCCACCGCCACAAGCCGCAATGTTCGTATTGTTGTGTTCCATTACAGACACGAGGCATATTATCTTAGTCCTCATAGCTACAACGCACCTGCGGTTCAAAACTTACAATCTTTTATTTATCTTGCACTGTTCGTATGTATGTTTATATGTTGTTATCGACCATTTGTTGGTATCCAAATGAGCTGAAATTTGCTATACCTATGTAACTTAGATGAGAATGCATTAATATGGTACCATGGAACTGGTCTGATGATGGAGTCGGAAGGTTGTCATGTGGCATGAAGGTGTTTGGTCTCTTTGGAATGGTCTTGATGAGTACTGTACCCCTAGGAGACATTAAAGTCTTATGATGATGACCGTGTAGTTTCCGTGAGTGTCGTACAAGGCGACTAAAGATTTCAAGGAAAAGATCTAGAGTCTCCGTAGGCTGGAAAATGGGCAGCAGCGTTTGCCATTGTTATATTTATAACACTGCGATGTCCAATCCGCCTGCCAAGCGTGGACACATTGCAATAACCTCCCCTTTTGTGGGAGAGGCTCTAAGTCCTGCAGTGGACTGTTGTGGGCTGTGATGATGAACCCCATCATATTTGGCCTCTTTGGAATGTTCTGGATGAGTACTATACCCCTAGGTCTGATAATGATGACGAAAGGTGGTACGGTAGGAATACCTTCCAATAGCAGGTATAAAAAAATATTCATAAAAACAACTCACTCTCCTCCCTCCTTGCGAGCAGTGCGTCGACGTCCACGAACACGTCGGCGAGCACGAGCGCGAGCGCGAGCGTGGCGGCGAGCAGAGCGGCGAGCAGCGGCCGCCGGGAGCCGTCGGGGCAGCGCGACATGCCGCGGGGGGCACGCCCGCCCTGACAAATTACAACACTACATAGTGACGCGTTTCCAACACAACAGAACATGCTGACGCGTTTACAACACGGCGCAAAATAGGCTGACGCGTTTACGACACGTCATGAAATTGGCTGACGTATTTATGACACGTCGTAAAATACGCTGACGCATTTACGACACGTCAAAAAACATCATATTTTTATGTTATTTGTCCGACAAACAGATAAGCGGGCCACCTGATGGAAAGTGGTCGCCGCCGCCTATGGATATCATCAACAACGCAGCTGACTCATTTACGACACGTCACCAAACAATACACTGACGCATTACGACGCGTGGCGCGTTTTTGACGCATCAACATGCCAGTCGCATTTATTTATTCATATGGCAAAATGCTATGTAAGTAAATAGACATAGACATAGACATAGACATGATTTATTTTGACAAATAAGAAATAAATACAAAATGAGAAATAATTACAAAATACTGGGCAAACTACAAACATAAAGTTAATATTAAAAATAAAAGTTAAAAGTATGTGCACAGGCTTGACGCATACTACATTTCGAAGATCTCTTTAAATGGATTATTTTCTAATATAGAACCATAGTAATCCTCACTACAGTTTTTGAGATTTGCAATGTCAAAGTATCGGTTGTTCATAATAGTTTGAAACAGTGGGCAAACCATGAGCAAGCAAGCTGCACAGGGCAGAGACATATGCAAACCGATGCTGCATGTTTATGAGGCTTTATATGCCAACGCGTAAAAAAATCCGTCCCGGGGTTTTTACCCAAAGTGATATTTAAGATCTGATGATGATGACAGAAAGTGGTCATAGGCACACCTAACCTAAGCATGATAAACCCATCAAGTTTGGGCTCGCCTGTTTTGTCTTGACAAGTACTCTGATCGTAGATGGTCTCCAGTTAAAATAGATCGCACATAAAAGCTTGTTATAAACTTAAGGCGTTGTCCTAATTGGTAACGGTCGTGCGACGGGTGGTTTTGAGATCTGGTCTGATACTAGATACTGGTCAGGCGAAGGCGAGTCCATCGTACGACTATGATTACGACTGTTGCCAATTAGGACAGTGCCAAATACGCCACATTTAATATTATCGTTAGGTATAGCGCTCAATAATTTGTGTCTTTTTCTAGGAAATGAAACATACTTTAAGGCTTTGTTTCAAGGATATGGTGGCTAGCTAATAACTGCCAGTGCAAAAACAACGGCTACGTGGGCAATTTTTATACAATCGAGACAATTTGGGGACCTTGGATCTCCACTTGAGAAATTTCTGGGTGCAATCTGATTATGCACTTTAGAGTATAGATGGAGGAGGTTTAGAGTTCCCAAGGTTCCCGAATCAACTATTTGCTTTAGAATTTCGATTATCGAGTATGGAGCCTTAGGAACTTTAGACCTCCTCCATCCATGTCTAGATGTGCATAATCAGATTCCCAGGAGGAGATCCAAGGTTTTTTTAAAGTAATAAGTAAAGACAAACAGGCAAGCGGGCCACCTGATGGAAAGTGGTCACCGCCGCCTATGGATATCTGCAACGCCAGGGGTGCTACCAATGCGTTGCCTGTCTCTAGGGAGACCTCTAATATACCTCTTGAACGACCCCATGTCATAGTCCAAAGGAAACACTGTGGGAGCTCATTGCACATCCGAATCGTATCAGCGAGAGACGTTCTTTCGAATCTTCCTCAAAGCAATATTTTCGTAAGGTCTCCAAATTGTTTCAATTGTATGAAAATTGCTCCTTTTGTTCTTTTTTTTTGCAAAAGATTATGTAGAGTAGATTATAATATATCTACTACTTACGTCTGGTGGTAACTACTTACTTTGAGCTTCGGGAGACGGTACTACAGTACGTAGGGACGGCCCATGTGTTTTTCTGCTCTATAAGTTCCAACACTGCAAAGTTTCATTACATTAATAATATGGAAAATCCAAACATTCAAAATATAGAGTACATAATATGAAATAGGTACAGTACGAGAACATAAGTACATTACCACTTCAAGAAATTTGCCGCTACAGCACCATTCACGGCATTTGGTGCAATTTAGCCAAAATCGAAGTTAGTAAAAGAACAGGAATTAGCTGTCCCTTATGCCCAAAGGACATGTCCTTTACACGCAGGGAATATTTTATAAAAATAAATAAAACATTTATTTATGAATGCTATAAAAACCGTTTAACAACTGCACAGTAATGCTGAAGGATATGATTGTTGAAGGGGGTGGTACATGTACTTATGCTCGTGCATAGTACAATACTGCCAAAACACCGCCAAATCAACAGTTTCTTCATCATCAGCCTAGTGGACAATCCAGGCACGGGACCGCTTTCCTACTCCTACTCTTTCTCTTACTCTTTCTTCATTTCTTCCGGCCTTTATTCTCGTCTCCGCGCCGGACGCCGTTGGCACCTGACGTCAATCCATTGTTTCTTCGGTCTACCGCGGCACCTCTTTTTTGATACAGGCAGGTTTACACACCTGTTTTCTTTTCAAGTGTATACCAATAGTACATTCTATAACCCTATCGTTAGAATGTGCCGCACAAATGACCTAGTTTCTGTTAATTCCGTACTGGATACATTTAATCAAAAGCCTATACAATTTAGGACTGACAATCAGGGCAATTTTCGATGAATCCAACTAACACAAATCTTAATTAATTGCAGAGTTAAGATACACACTACCTATTTTATATATTGCTTTCCATGAATGATATTAAAATTTGTACAATTTAAGCTAACCCGCATCTACTCCTAACATTTATTAATATAAATACTGCTTGTATGTGCGTACATATTAAGAATAGTGGTCTACTTAAAAACTAAAGTCATGTATAATATGTAACCTTCAATTAGTGTAATTATTTTTGTATGCCTATTAAATAAATAAAATTCCTCACGTACCTATCCCTGAGGTGTACGCAGCACTGTGAATAAAGTGCATGTGCTAGACCAGAAACGTGGCAATGAACTCTCTCTAATATTACTCAAACATTTCATTAACAATGTGATAATCATTAAAGCTAAACATTTATTAAAATTGATCATATAACACTTGCCACTGTCGATAAAATAATTAAATTTTAATCTGTAAAATTTCGAAGCAATGCGGCCAGACTTTTTGGAACAATTCCTTCAAGGGAATTGGGGTAAGTTTTTTGTTTGTAAATATTATTTTATTATTTAGATTTTTCACCCCTAATTAGTATTAGTATTATTTAATTTATTTTTTACATGTAAATATATCTTTTGACTAAATATCCGTAAAGCAAACATCTCCAAAAGACGCCGAACGTAAAAAAAACGTAAACATACCTGTGCTATGAAAAAAATAACAGTCTGAAGAAAAACCGTTGACTGTCATCCGTGAAATAAAAATATACCTAATGAAGCGTCTTCTTCACCCAACAATTCTAAACTTTGCGCACAGCAAAGCCTATTCAGCACGAAGACTATATTTTATAAACATCCACCATTGTAGATTACGTTTGGCACAATTGGGGCTATATTCGTACTTTTTAGTCCTTTTTCAGCGTATAAAAGGAGGATTTACGCTTATCGGACTTTATTTCTGTTGCATTTTTTAAAAACATCGCAGTCGTTCAATGAGATTGCCATTGAGATTGTGGCAGCGTACTTAGATGTTGGTTTGATCGAATATCTCTTCTTTCGAAAAAATCTAAGGGTCCTGTGTATTTGAAGAGCGAAGCGCCGACATCACAGTGTCCTTCCCAGAATTCATCATCACAGCCCGTAACAGTCCACTGCAGGACTTCGGGCCTCTCCCACGAAAGGGGAGGTTACTGCCATAATCTCCACGCTTGGCAGGCGGGTTGGAGATCGCAGTGTTTAAATATAACAATGGAAAACGCTGCTGCCCATTTTCTAGACTACGGAGACTCTTGATCTTTTGCCTCGAAAACATTAGTCGCCTTGTACGACACCCACGAGTGTAAGGGGTTGATTCTATTCTACTCTGCCGGACACCACACGGCCTTCCCAGAATTGTAGCCCCAGTATTCCCTGGGCTGTTACTGGAATCACAAAAAGGAGGGAATGAGAAAATTATATTTTTAGTTTATAGCATAGTTTACTAACCCGTAGATTAAGATGTATTTACTAACCATATTATTATGGAAATTTTGTGTAAATTAATTCATGTAATTATTGTCTGAAATAAAAGTTTTGTATTATTATTTATAGGTATATAAGATGGTTTGTAGCGGTTAATGTATCCGACTCGTAAGCGAGAGGTTTCGGGTTGGAATACCGCTGCGGCCATGTACCAATGACTCCTTTCTGAGTTATGTTCATTAGTTGAATACTAACCGATGCTCATGCGGTGAGGGAAAACATCGTGATGAAACCTGCATATTTAGGGCACTGAATGTGTAACCATCATCCAATTTGGTCAGATTCTCTTGGTAGCAGGGTATTGGAGGTCAGATGGCAATCGTTCCAGTGTAATTACCTAGTTTGTCAAATCCTGAATAATGGTCAAGGCGGACCCCGGGAACTCGTGCGCAAGAGCACAAACGGGACATTAACACCAAGATAATATTTTAGTAAGATAGTTTGTGTTGAGTCTGCTTTATATTACAGATATTTTGGCGACTTCACTCGCGCGAAGACCCGGTGTTCAACTTGACCATGATACAGGATTTGGCAGATCAGGTAATTATTGTGGAGCGACTGCCATCCGACCTCCGTTAACCCTGCTACCAGGGAAACCTGACCAGATTGGATCATGGTTATCCACACATTCAGTCGCCTGAATGTGATGGTTTCATCACGATATTTTCCCTTACCGTAAGAGCATCGGTTAGAGTTCACCTAATGTACATAACTCAGAAAAGAGTCATTGGTACACGGCTGGGGTTCGAACCCGGTACCTCGGGTTACGAGTCGGACCCCTTAACCATTAGGCCACCTACGAGTCCGCGTTTTATTTATCTTCTGTTTATACTTAGTTTTATAAACTAGATCGTCGTCGCTGCTCCCCCCATGGGAATATTTTTAAGAACTCCCAAAACGATTGTTTTTACCGAAAGTACCCGTGTACCAAACGGCTATCCTGTACATAAATTTGCAGTTTTTTTTATCGTAGCACTATGGTGCTGGTCCCTACTTTGCGCATCAGGAATGTGCACCTTTTCCGCATTGTCGTGAAAAAGCAGTCGACATGTGCTTCAGCAAACATCCCCGACGCACTGCAGAACCAGGGCAACCCCAACATCACCCTGACGCATTATTATATTGGACATGGAAAGCGTTATAAGCTTTTTGAGTATTTATATCCGCCCCATATAGCCCGACCCTGGTGGTCGAGCTACGATAAAAAAAACGCAAATCGATGTATAGGATAGCTGTTTGATACACAGGTAGAGCTCGTCTAATCTAAAATGACGCGCCCCACTATCGCATTAACGCACACAAGCAAGTTTAAAATATGGACGCAATACATATACAAATGCCGTTGTAATTGGTCATTCAGTTGCCGGTGAGATTCAAACGTAGGAGCACGCGTCGTTCATTGGCTCCCACACAGATGAAGTGTCGTTATCAATATTTGCACTCACACATCGAAATCAACTAACTAAGTAGTGGGGCGCGTCATTTTAAACTAGACGAGCTCTGCCAAACAGCTATCCTGTACATCAATTTGCGGTTTTCTATTAATATTTGCTTTGTACATTGTCCTATATTTAGTTAGCTCTCCGGCTGCAGGTGTAAAATGACGTGCAGTATGCTCTTAACAATGTAATGTTATTTGTTAGACGACCTGAGTGGTTCAATGGTCAACATGCCGGTCTGCCACGCAAGAGGTCCCGGGTTCGATTCCCGGCCGGGCAGAAATTGAAATGATGAATTTTAATGTCTGTTACGGGTCTGGGTTTTCTATGTATAATAAGTACGTATTTAAAAAAAAAAAGTATTTAAGAAGTAAATCAGTTATCTAGCACCCATAGTACAAGCTTTGCTTAGTTTGGGGCTAGATGGCGCTGTGAGAATTTGTCCACGAATATTTATTTATATATTTATTTTTACCAGTTTAAAAAAGAAAAGCAGACTTTACAGCACAGCAGTCCACTAAAGGACTTAGGGCCCCACGAAATGGGAGGTTATTGCCATAAACTTCGCGCTTGGCAGGAGGGTTGGAGATTGGAAAGCGCTGCTGCCCATTTTCTAGCCTACGGAGACTCTAGATCTTTTGCCTCGAAAACATAGTGGTCATGTACGACACCCACGAGTATAAGGGGTTGGTGCTGCTCTACTCTGCCGGACCTACTCCACACGGCCAAGATATCGTTTTATTATGAACTAATTAGGTAGAGAAACTTCAAACGCCGCTCTTTTCTTAACTCGCTGTCCCAGTAAACAAAAAATACTTACGTACTCGTAACCTAACCATATTGACGGTAAACCTACTACAAAATTTACGTATATCATATCATATAATTTATTCATTCTTCTTATATATAGTCATACATGGTCAAAACCTAATTAATTAAAATAACAAAAGTTCATATAAATATCAGTACGTAATTGGTAAAAATAAAATTATGATTCAATTAATATACTGTCATTCATAAAAATACTATTCGTAATGTCACCCAATAGTACAATTAAAAATCTATTAAAACATTTTAGTTACCTAATTCAAATGTTTCCTAATAATTACTAACATACTACTATTTTCAATAAGACATTCCGAACCATCCCGCTTAAACGGGCTTCCAATTGAAAGAATCCGCATCGAAATCGGTTTAGCTTTAGGGAACTACGATACCACAGACAGATACATCGAAACATACATACAGATACACACCTAAACTTATAAAACCCCTTTTTTGTGAAGGATAAAATTTTAAACTTCATTTAATACTTCGTAAGGATTTGCTAATTTCTAACTTTATTTAAATAAACCAATAAAATAAAATAAAATTCATTTATTTCAGACATAGTAGTCCATATTTTACATGAAAGATAGATTTAAGATGTCACACTAAAAATATTATTACTGCAATGTCAAATAACAAAATTTCCAAATCACAAATATAAAAATTTCCACTTCACAAAGATAAAATTTCCAATTAAAATGTCAATGTACACAGTATAATGTCCAATAAAATAAATTAAATTGCAACTTTTAAATGTCAAGATTAATGTCATGTTAAAAAAATAATAAGCTTTAATAACAGCTGGACTTCAGCAGGGCGCCGTACAATTGGTGTTAGTTGTTACTGATGTCCATAGACGGCGGCGGTGACCTTTTCCATCAGGTAGTCCGCTTACCTCTTTATCTGCCGTATAACATAAAAAAAAAACTGCAAGCTTGCCTCCTAGATCGGCCCTACCGAAGTGTCGTCTGTAGATCCTTTATACTTTAGGATATATTATCTGTCTGAATATCTATCTAGACTGATTTGTCTTATTTGGTGAACAAACAATACCCAAAACAATGACATGCCGTATCAATCACACTACGTATATATATTATATAAGAAACACAAAGAATGTGAATTTATAAAACGAATACTGCTACTGCAATATCAATTTAAAACATTTAAATACATAATTTCCATTACCAAATAAGACAAGTCAGTCACGACAGATATTAGGAGTATAGAGACTGTACTATACCGCATTACATGTAATAGAACGTTACACACTCGATAGATGGCGCTGCGTGTATTTTAAATCGCGCTAACGGATAGGCCGGTACCGTTTAGTTACCCGTGCCGGCTCGGTAAACTGTCAGCGTGGTACCCATCCAGGGACTATTTACGCAGAAATAGATAATAATTTTTTCTCGGCGCCCCGGCTGTTGTCGTGCAGGCGTCAATAATTCAATGTTAATAGACTGTTATTGGCCGTTGGTTATGTATGGCTGGTTCACCGAGTACAAGAAAACTTCCATTTTGTGGCGATAATAATAGATGATGTTTTTAGAACCTGGCATAATTTTTTTTATCTAAGTTTTAACTTAATTGGTCAATACATTTGTTGTACAGAAAAACTACAGCACAAAATAAAATGCTGTACAAAGTAAGAGAAAAAAACGGATACAATTTATTATTTAATTACATGGCTAATTCTTTTCGTTGGCGCGCCATTGGTCCAATGAATAATGGTTAAAATTGCGATACCTAAGTCGAATTCGCGGTTTAACTTAATCTCGGTTCACATTTTATAGATTTAGACCACAACTTCGCGAGATTTAACTTGAGGATAAGTTATAGTGTAGGTATCTATCGCGGTGGAGCGCCAATGGCCGAGTTGTTAAGGTGTCCGACTCGTTAGCGAGAGCTACCGGGTTCGAATCCCACTGCGGCTATGTACTAACGACTCTTTTCTGAGTTATGTACATTAGTTGAATGCTATCCGATGCTCGTACGGTGAGGGAAAACATAGCGAGAAAACCTGCAGTCAGGCTTTTAATACTGCTTTAAAATTTGTAAGTTTTAGACTAGACTATAGATTTTACACTAACTTATTCAGTTTCAATTATTAGAACATGTTTCCCTGGATACAAACTTACTTGGACGTGTGATGTCTGGCAGAGTACAATAGCACCAACCCCTTACAGCGTTGGGGTTGCCTACTCTAAACGTACTCGAGAGAGGGCGCTAGGCGCAGAATAGAACGCGCTAGTGATATGAAGACACTTTAAATCTTAGTACCTATACCAATTATTATTAATTTGATTAAGCAAATCTGTGATATGTACGTCTTTGATTTCTGAATTTTTGACACAAGTCTTTGTTTACAAGGACTTGCTAGTTTTTAGCAGGTAAAATACGTACTGCGTCTTGCGAGTACGAGTACGTAAAAATACTTGTTCCAAAAACCTGTTCCTCAAGTACTTCGAAGTATGCGTTGTTTTCTAGTATTAGGAGTTTTTGTTTTGGCACAGAATCCTAATACGAGTACTATACGTGTTTTGATATGGTTTTTGGACGTAGATCCATCCAATCGATCCGGTACAAATCCTGTCCCCATGGTGCACTCACAGGAGACCTTATTCACTGGTTTATTACTTCTATTATAGAATTTTTTAGTGTTACTTATTTCTTCTTGTTCTTTGTAAGTTGATTTTTTAAATTGTTTATAATAATTCTAATAAGAAATACTTATAATAGATTAGATACTTCATTCAATTTTATTAATATCTTCTGAAGGAATTCGTACTAGTATCGAAGAAATTAAAAAAGGTCGATATTAGATTAGCGACATTTAACTCAATCACACACACAACGAGCGTATCTCGCCGTAGGCGGTCTGTCCGTGTGTCAGCTCGATAGATACTTCAAAATACTAGTATTTTGAAGTATCTATCGAGCTGACACACGGACGTTTTTGGACATCGAAGCAAACCCTGGTTTTTAGAAGTACGAGGTAAAACCTGTTCCTAAAACCTATATACATTTCACCTCTACTTGTTATAGGTACTATGACATTATGAGTAGAGATGCAACGGATAGTTGTTTGGCCGGATACCGGATACCGGATATCCGGCCAGCCGTCTGGCAGGATAGCCGGATATCCGGCGGCCGGATATTCACAGGTCATAGTCTCTGAACAAGTTTGTACAAGCTGTAATCGCGGCGTGGGACTTTATACGACTGCATGTGTTTATGTAATTTAAAGTTTTCGTTTAATGTGAATAATTTGAACGTTGAACTGAATTATATTCTTCCGACCTTATACGGATTGATAGTTTCAAAATACGGGCTTACACATTAGCCCACAGCATCGTAGGGGATAAACGACATCGTACACTACCTCTAAATATAAAGAAATTCATATTTTAATCCAGGATAATATTTTTTCATATCTATAATATCAATATATATCTTGATTGACTTTAAATTATTACACTAAGTACATTATAATACTAAACAGCATTTGTCAAAACTACACACGACAAAAATGCGTATTTGTGCTGATCAGCGGGTGTCATCCTGTTGGGCAAAGTACGTAATGCCCACACTCGTGGAAGTTAAAAAGTCACACCTATGCCCGAGAAAATTTAAGAACGCTCAATGCGATGGTGAGCAAGTAGCCCTAAATTTGGCGACGACGACTCGCTGACGCGGAAGACAGCCACACGCCACCAGGCTGACGGCGGACCAACGGGACCTGAAGGACAATATTATTGACGCTGCTACTGCTCAAAATAGAAAGAAATGGAGGAAGCAGACAAGGAGAGCTGACTCCAGCTAATGGAAAAGACATAGTGCAAAAAGAATTAAAATTTTAAAGAGTATTAAAAATTTTGCGAATGGACGATACGAGTAGAATAGGTGCCGATGCCGACATAATCAATAGTTCTTTGATTAATATTTATGGTTTTTAAACGTTTTGATACGACTTTTTACTCGACTGCTACAGAAGGGCATATATTTCCGATGAGCAAAATCACTTTTATGGGCTTTTCATACAATTTTTACTATCCGGTATCCGGCCGGATATTAACGCATTATCCGGTATCCGGCCGGATAGTAAATTATGGCCGGATAGGCCGGATACCGGATAGTGGCCGGATATCCGTTACATCTCTAATTATGAGTATTCACCACCATCTCCCTGCCTTGTTATTCCCGTATGCCCAGTACCTGTTGCGGTTGGCGCAAAAACCACCTACAATGGCGTGCTTTGCGTAAAATTCAATTAGCTTAAAAAAATTTTTTTTTATATCATACGGTAGGTAAACAGGCAAGCGGACCACCTGATGGAAAGTGGTCACCACTACCTATAGACATTAGCAACACCAAGAGTATCGCCAATGCGTTATCCATCTCTATAACACGTTGCCCTGGCAGCGTAAAGGCAAATGCTCCTCCACTGCCAAAGACTCGGTTCCCCAAATCCGAGCACTGGAGACTTTACTCACTGGCAAATACACAATACTATTTAAAAGAGTATTGTTTAGCTACGGTATTCTGTAAGGAGGTACTTCACCAGTCGGGCGGCTCCAATTCGAACGGGATACCCCGCTGTTCCCTACCTTTCTTAAATTTCGCAAAGCTCTCTTAAATATTACAAAATAAATAAATAATAAATAAAATATTAAATAATCGTGGACAAATTCACACATCGCCACCTAGCCCCAAAGTAAGCAAAGCTTGTGTTATGGGTGCTAGATAACTGATAACCTACTTATATACTTTTAAATACATACTTATTATACATAGAACACCCAGACCCGTAACTGAAATTAAAATTCATCATTTCAATTTCTGCCCTGCCGGGAATCGAACCCGGGACCTCTTGCGTGGCAGACCACTGAACACTGCATGTTGACCACTGAACCACTCAGGTCGTCAAAAACAAATATAAACACACAATTTATTCGGCTTTGTACCTCTTAGTAGGTAAGTAATGCTCCTATGATTAGTGCACTGGTTCGCGACGTCAAGAACTCCAACTCTAATGGTAAACTCATGATGAGGGACTCAGTAGGATCTCTGCTGAGGCATCACTTGACAGATATCGAAATCATCATAACAGCTCACAACAGTCCACTGCAGGACTGAGGGCCTCAGGAGAGGTTATTGCCATAATCTCCACGCTCGGCAGGCGGATTGGAGATCGCAGTGTTATAAATATAACAATGGAAAACTCTGCTGCCCATTTTTCAGCCTACGGAGGCTCTAGATATTTTACCTCGAAAACGTTAGTCGCCTTTTACGACACCAACGATTAAAAGGGGTTGGTTCTATTCTACTCTGTCGGACACCACACGGCTATATCACATCGAGATATGTACGCGTAAATCGTCAGAGACATTATCGCCAAGATAATTTCAGGTTAATGATAAAGTTTTTGCGAAATTAATTTTGTAGCATCCTCCTTTTCAGTATTTGTAGTATAATTCAGTAAAAGACATTGGCCAACAAATGCATAAGACCTTGGACCAATTATGTGTACAGGCATTAGACCTAATTATACAAGTCGTACAGATATGCGATGTCAAAATATCGTTGGTTCAAATACGTAGAAACTATAAACGAAGATGTGCACAGGGATGGGACCTTTACAAACCTATGCTAGACATCCATGAGGCTTTGCAGTAGATTATAATACAATACAATACAATACAAAATTTCTTTATTGCACACCAGAGAACACAAGTATAGATACAAAAAATATGGTACATAGTCCAAAGGGCGGTCTTATCACTAATGTGATCTCTTCCAGACAACCTTGGTATGGAGAGAAGCACAGGATTATAACAAAAGACAGGTAGTGCACACAAAAGCATCACTTATAACAAAAAATAAAAATAAAAATACAAACATCTTCACAACAAATTACTCACAGATCCATAAGAATATTGCAGAATATTGCTGGTATAGTCTTGTTTGCTGACGACACTTCACTGATATTTAAAATTAATAGGAAAGATAATAATATAGACGAAGTAAACTGTGTTCTTCAGAATGTGCTTCATTGGTTTACGATTAATAACTTAGTCTTAAACTCTAAAAAAACAAAATGCGTTCATTTTTGCCTCCCTAATGTACAAAGTAATCAATGTAATGTTATATTAGATAAAACGCAACTTGAGTTGGTAGAGAAAACTACTTTCTTAGGCGTTAATATAGATTCAAAAATTCAATGGGGCCCACATATTGAATCATTGGCTAGTAGGTTAAGTTCGGCTGCATTTGCCGTGTGGCGAATAAGGAGGCTAACGGATGTGAATACAGCTAGATTAGTTTATTATAGTTATTTTCATAGTATTATGTCATACGGCATCATACTATGGGGCAAGTGTGCTGATAGTGACATCATTTTCAAACTACAAAAGCGAGCTGTAAGAGCAATATATGGATTACGTCGACGTGATTCGCTCAAAGAATTGTTTAAAGAAATTGATGTATTGACTTTCTCAAGTCAATATATATTTGATAATATTATGTATGTTAGAAAGCATATTACCCAATTTGCTAAAAATACTGATATTCATAATGTCAATTTAAGAAACAAAAATAAACTGGTAACACCGTTGTTCAGACTAAGTAAAGTAAATTCATCTTTCATGGGTAACTGTATAAGATTTTATAATCATATTCCTGAATGTATTATTAATTTGCCTGAATTACAATTTAAAGATAAGGTGAAAACTTCTTTAATGAAAAAAGCCTATTATAAAATTGATGAATATATCAATGACAAAAATGTATGGTGTACTACTAGCTCTTCGAAATAGGAAGTTATTTATAAATTTATAATTTTGTTAATTGAGTGAGGATGATTTGATGTGTAATAGTCATTGAATAACAAATATTTTTTTAATGTGTACGGCATTGGCAGCGCATGCTCACTTAAAAGTCTGCCTGGTGGTGGCATGGGGGTCGGGTCGTTCTCTTCCCTCAAATATGGTTGAATTGGACGATGGCTGGGCCCTGCGTCATGCTCGTGAACGGGTGCTGCCTTGGTGGACTGGCCTGCTTTTGCTGTGCCATTTTTTATGTTTTTGAAATTTATTTTTATTTTTAGTTATCTTCACCGATTTGTAGAGGTTCACATCATATTCCAATCAAGACAGGCTCACTCAAATTAAATTGACAAATGTATCAATGCAATGTAATCATATTTAAATGTACCTGTGGGTTTCTTGCCGTTTCTTTTTCCCACAGATGGTCATTTTCCTAACTGAAGCGGCATACTGACAGACAGACGACATTCTTTTTACTTATTTGTTCCGAGCTCAGGGCGCGACGCGGGTAGGCCGGCTGGGGCGTGCGGGTGTGAGCGCCGGCGGGCTGGCTGGGGCCGGGCGCGCGCCGCATATGATTCGCCTAGGCGGTTATGTGCGTGGCGCGTATCGGTGCCCGGTGTCTCGCCGGAGTAAGCCCTCGCGCGCGCTGATCGGTCTGCATGCGTCGCCCCCTACCTGGATGAGCTCGCTTAACTTCCCTTTGTTTTCCGTTAGATTTTTGACTTTTGAAAAGAGATTAATTAACGTAATCCTAATTCAATAAATACTTTTTCATTTTCATTTTCATTTTCATTTTCATAAATAAAGGATAAAAACCCAGAACCACAGCACACACAATAATATCGACAACACAGCAATAATGCGCAAAAAATCCGCCATAACAATTTTAAGAAACGTTACAGCCAAGCGCGACCGGTATAGTTTGCTACCAGACGTACTCGAGAGATGGCGCTAGACGCATAATAGAACGCGCTAGCGATATGACGACGCTATTTATCTTAGTTCATTCTAACAAGAATAATGATAACCGTTGACACTTTATGGTTTGACAGAAGCCGATCTTATTTTATAGATCGGTTAATTTTTGACGCGAGTCTTTCTTTACAAAGGCTTGTCACCCGAGTTAAACAGCAGTAGTCAAGAATACCAGCCAGACTTTCTGTTTAGTTTTCCCCTGAAAACGAAAACTAAAAAGTCAAGCGATTTAGGTTATTATTAGTAAGAAAAATGATGTGTGCTATCTATTAATTATTTATTTATTTTTAGTTTATTATACACATAAAAGTTTGAGGAAAAATACAACATTATAAATGCACAACAAGATGGTATCTAGGTTAATTAAAGAGAGATGGCCAATCGAAATAATTCACGCTTTTTCTAAGAGATGGTAACACAGTACGATGCTAGTTCAGATACCATTGTCCTAATGGTGAACCCTAATTAAAATTTAGGAGAAATAAAATTACATAAAATGAGTAATTTGCTGTTTAATGTCTAATTGTTTACCAAACGTGAAACTTTTTTAGTATAATACTAGTGGACCCGGCGCGACTTCGTTCGCGTACACCTACTTTACTCCTACCTACCCTCTTTCTACTTGCTTATAAACCTTCCTCTTGAATCACTCTATCTGCTGTTGAAACCCGCATCAAAATCCGTTGCGTAGTTTCAAAGATTTAAGCATACAAAGGGACATAGGGACAGAGAAAGCGACTTTGTTTTATACTATGTAGTGATATGAGCAAACGAACTTAACAAGTGAAGTTTGATCGATATTATATGAAATAAGTACTTGAAAGTACTACTTGTTGTGATATTTATATCTTCGAATTAATATGTGATAAATTGTTGAAGTGTTTTGTTTTCTATTTTTCACGGATTTCCAACGTAAACGTCGAAGACATGATGTATATTATAAGCTTAAAATTGATTACAAATTGTTTGTTTTTGTCCAACAATTGCAAGTGGCCATCTTTCTTATACATTTTTGGAGTGATGCCCTATATTTTTTTAAGGTGAGTTGGCAAATTTTTGTGATGTGGGTTTACTGTTCAATTAACTATTTAGGTATCGTTTTTCGTTATTCTAGATACGTAACTAGCTAGGACGATCGTTTAACGTGTTCTTTCCAGAAATGTCTCAGTTGGGCTGGCTAGCTTAGTAATTCAGTAATTCACTTTTATTGCATAATCAAGTACATTGATGGTAGTAGTACAAGATACCCCGTAAGGGCACAGCAATATAGAGATGAGCTATATAAACATAATTTGTACTTAAGTAGGTATTTGACATTGCACTTATTATTTATACTATATTATATCTAAGCCACATATTATTAAAATTATACACTTTGAGATCTTTTTATGTACTAGAGTAGGGCGTGCCGCGAAAAACGTTGGAGGCTCATGAAAACTCAAAATTTCTCTAATGACCCCATGGCTCTCTCTTCCGTTTTTGGGACAGACCATAAAAAAGACTAATTTTGAGTGTGTCATTTATAAAAGGATGGTACCATAGCCTCCTGATGAAGGAATAATGGTACTATAATGGTACACGAAAACTAAGTAAATGTCATGCCTGTGGCGAAAAGAAGAAAATATATGCAAAAAGGGTTAATGGAAAGGGCAAAAAGATTATAAGCGCGTCATAATTATTATGGTCATCCACAGACATAACAGACTAGACACAAATCACAAACCTAGGATCAAGAACAAATATCTTGATTCTAGTCCAAACATTCCCTGTTCGCTCACTCTACAATGATTATGAATCTTGCTATCCCGTTTTTTCATCTGTCGGAATATGTTCTCGGAAAAGTGTGAAATTGGAATAATTGAAATGATTTACCTTAAAAAAACCTGCCATTAAAATTATTGGCAAATTGAGCAATATTTTTATACTAACAGGGTCGGATTTATAGAAATTGTATAGAATTTTAATACTCAAATCTTATAAATAGTCCACAATTTTATATGTATTAATTAGGGTTTTATACCAAAAATGTACCTAAATACATTTTAAATGTTCAGACATTTTATGAATTAACTTAACGGATTAATCGCGTATTTACGTTTATTTACATTTATTTGTTTTTCTAGGTTTCCTAAAGTGCTGCGTTGTACACATTTTGAAGAACAAGATAATAAGTAGATGCAAGTCCCTTCTGTCCTGGAGCACCATCATTATGTAAGGTCTAATTAATTAATGCTCAAAATAATGTATTATTATGATTAATTAATATTGTATCCAGCTTAATCTAGTAAATTGTACTGATTTGTTAACCTTTTTAAGAAGTCAAGTGATGGCTGTATGAGAATAATACCTTCGGTAGCGTTTGACATTTGAATAATTTATAAGAGTGAGTGGGATTATGTTTTCGGTGGCTTTGTATAGAAGATGATTGTAATACTAAAATAACTAATAGTACGGAATAAATCATTGTTTAGTATTGATAAAACGGAGTTTTACTACAATTATATAAATTTTTTACTGAAAATACAGAATATGCTGCCTGTTTAATTATGTTAATGTACCTTTTCTTTCCATTTTTTTTTCATGATTATGTCCTCTAGAGGGCATCATATTTAATTTATTGTAAAGTCACATAGGCCAACCTGTGGATAATGAAGATACCTCTAACGATAAGTATGTAGGTACCTACTTAGTTTAGAAGTTACGAGGCAACAAATAAACATTCATAGCGGTCAAAATCATAACCCTCCTTTTTGCAAAAGCAAGCACTGTCGATTCACGGTATGTAGGATCGAGAGATAAAAAAGACGGTGGTAGGTATCAGGGCGTGGGTTTGATTCACTAGACACCTTATGTTTTATTATAATGACAATATTTAATTATAAGGACAAGTTTAAAAAAATTGCAAGATCGTCCTGAGCGAACAAGTCAGATTTGTTTGTGTTCGTTACGAGTTCGTAGCAAAATATAACTTATCTGCAGAAGGGCTGCTTTGTTCCGTCCCTGCATTTGCATTAGTGTGTGTGTTATAGAGATATGTGGCATTTTGTCTCGTTTTTAAAGTCGGATTGTACTCTCTGCTCCTGTATATAATAAAAAATTCTCTATGTAGTCATCTTACCTCAACTTCTATGGCCAGAGTTTTGACAATGAGGAGTTTTCCTATTCCTATTCCTAGCTATAGAAGAGATGGCAATAGGTACAATTTTCCAAAAATATAAAATATAAAAGAATGTACAAAGATTATTTTATGTTCAGTTTGTTGATTAATATGTTAACTATCAAAAATAGTAACTGGTTTTATATATTAAACCCTCCCAGAAAAAGCCTTCTCCTCGAATTACCCCGTACCATGGTTATTAGAGAGACTTAATTCTGAAAACCACAACGTACTTTACATATATTTTTCAGATCCAACTTGTTGTTCCGAAGATATTTAAGTTCTAGTGGTGCAGAATGTGCAAATTATAAATTTTCGGCGCAAAATAACTCTCCAGACTAACTAAGAAGTCAAAATTCCGAGTGGCTCTATCACCAGGCTGAAGAACGCCGAGTAACTCTATCACCTGATACCTTGTTTGGTGGAGCGGTTCGTGAGATAATGGTATTCCAAAAGTACATTCGATTCTTACGGTCGATTTTCGCGAAACGAGCATGTAAGACATTACATACCAATGGATTTCATGTCATAAGGCCGGTCTCATTGGTTGAATGATACGTCAGTCATCTTGGCGTTAATGTTCCGCACGAGGGCCCGAGGTCCGCTTTGACGCTTTGAATTTGAGAGATCAGATAATTACAGTGGAGCGGTTGCCATCTGACCTCTGTAACCATGTAACCAGGGGAACCTGAACAGATTGGATTATGGTTACACATTCAGTCGCCTAAATGTCCAGTTTTTAACGATGTTTCCTTCACCGTAAGAGTATCGGTTAGCATACAACTAATGTAAATAACTCAGAAAAGAGTCATTGGTACATGGCCGCAGTGAGATTCGAACCCGGCACCTCCCGCTTACGAGTCGGATACCTTAACCACTCGGCCAGCGACTCTCGACGAATGAAACGTCAGTATTTTATTGCAATTCATTACTCGGGGGACCTGGGTCAAGTTTTTTATATTTAGTTTAGTTAGAATTAAGGTTGGTGTTAGAGTAAGCTATTATTTAATTTTTTTATCTTAATAATTGTAAATTGTAATTCATTAGTGGATAAATTGTTTATCGTATAGCATTATTTTAGAATTGATAACGGTTTGTTGAATTGTTGCGTTTCTATTCTCCCATAGATAGAGGATTTTTTATTGCCTAGGGAATCACACGGACGAACGGATATGAGATTTTGTGGTCACAGTTGTGTAAAATACACTGAGTAACAAAATGGATAGGACCTTGGGCCAATTATGTGTACAGGCATCCAACATGATGCGCACGGGCGTGATACCTATCAATATAAGCCGATGCTGGACGTCCATGAGGCTTTGGGTACCAACGCGCACAAAAATCTGCCCTGCTGTTATTGAAATATCGTTTGTTCATACCCGATTAAAACATGATTAAAACCATGGGCAAAACATACACATCGACAAAACTGTGTCCTAGAAGTAAAGAGTCTAACTTTTCTTACATCATCATCACAGCCCGTAACAGTCCACTGCAGGACTTAGGGCCTCTCTCCATATATATAAAATAAATAAATATTCGTGAACAAATTCACACAGCGCCATCTAACCCCAAACTAAGCAAAGCTTGTACTATGGGTGCTAGATAACTGATATACTTCTTAAATACTTTTAAATACATACTTATTATACATAGAACACCCAGACCCGTAACAGAAATTAAAATTAATCATTTAAATTTTTGCCCGGCCGGGAATCGAAACCGGGACCTCTTGCGTGGCAGACCGGCATGTTGACCATTGAACCACTCAGGTGTCCGGTAGAGTAGAATAGCACCAATCCCATACATTCGTGGGTGTCGTAGGAGGCGACAAATGTTATTGAGGCAAAAGATTTAGTCTCTGTAGGCTGAAAAATGGGCAGCAGCTTTTTCCATTGTTATCATTATAACACTGCTATCTCCAATCCGCTTGCCAAGCGTTGAGATTATGCAATAACCTCCCCTTTCGTGGGAGAGGCTCTAAGTCCTGCAGTGGACTGTTATGGGCTGTGATGCTGATGATGATGACATTGACAATAAACATCAAACAATTTATTGTTTGCAATATTCAGGATCGACAAGAACAAAATGTATTGGCGAATCATATAATTCGGTTTTATAAAATAATGGTAAATCAAGGACATGATTAAGAAAATATTTGTCGAACGAGTGTTTATCGGATGATTGAAATATGAGGATACAGGAGAGATAAAATTCCAACAATATTCTGGTCGGTGAGCTGATAAGGATACACGAATAAAGCGCCTCTTCAAACAAAATCCATCTATGTCGGTCCGAAATGCAGCCCATAAACTCCAACTGTAATAAGAAATCTAATATATCCAGAGTAAAGTTAGAGAACGTGGCCGCTCACTGTGGGCCTTATAAGAAAGCTCACTGTTATCCAAAGTTATTCAAAGGGCAATTGAAAGAGCTATGCTTGGAGTCTCTTTGTGCGATCGAATCAGAAATGAGGAGATACGCAAGCGAACTAACGTCACCAACATAGCTCTAAAGATTGCCAGACTGAAGTGGCAGTGGGCTGGGCACATAGCTCGAAGAACAGATGGCCGATGGGGCAGTAAAGTTCTCGAGTGGCGACCACGTACCGGAAGACGCAGCGTGGGTAGGCCTCCCACAAGGTGGACCGACGACCTGGTAAGAATCGCAGGTATCAGCTGGATGCGGAAAGCACAGGACCGGCCTTTGTGGAGATCGCTGAGGGAGGCCATAGGCCAGCAGTGGGCGTCTTCTGATTGATATGATGATGATGAAAGTTAGAGTTCTTAAGTATGAAATGATCCTACCTAAAATGATGTATGGCGTTACGCGACTTGATCGAGCGCGTAACGAGTACATCCGTGGCAGCCTTGGCGTTAAAGATATCGCTGATAAGATCGAAGAGGCACGGCTGTGCTGGTATGGTCACGTGTTGCGTGAGCCCCAGGAATACGTGTTGAATAGTAGTGGGTATCTAAACCTGCCTGTATCAGGAATAAGGTCCCGCGGGAGACCTAAGAAGCGATGGAATGAAGTCGCCTAGTCGGACACGAGAGCCGACGGCAAATTGTAACATAATAAAATACAATTATAAACAGTTCACTTCTTTTGATTACAAATTTTTTTAAATTTTAAATTTGTCTCTTTACTTTCGGGACACCCCAACAATACCCTTCTTTTTACCGTTAAAAATAATAAAACGAGTCACACTCAATAGATGGCGCTGCGTGTATTTTAAATCGCGGTAACGGATATGCCGGCCCCTTTTAACAACAGCCCCGTCTTGAGAAATGTAAGGTGTGTTACCTACCCAGGGCTATTTACGTAACGCAGAAATAGATAAGATTTTTTATTGGCGCCCTGGCTATTGCCGTGCAGGCGTCAATCAACAACCAGTCAACTAACTCTTGCCTTAGAGTTGCCTTGGCTGCATTGGCTTGGCGTCAGTCAATTCCAGTCAAAGACCATGATCCAGGATTTGGCAGAGGTAAGGTATTAGCTATGTGGTGTCCGGCAGAGTAGAATAGCACCAACCCCTTGCACTCGTGGCGATCGTACAATTCGACTGTTTTCGAGGCAAAAGTCGAGGCAAAGTCTCGATAGACTGGGAAATGGGCAGCAGAGTTTCTCATTATTATATTTATAACACTGCGATCTCCAACCCGCCTTTCGAGCGTGGAGATTATGGCAATAATCATGGGAGAGGCCCTAAGCTCTGCAGTGGACTGATATGGGCTGTGATGATGAACGCCTAGTTCTCTCTTGCGAGTCCAGCATAACCAGCCAGCAGCCGCGCTGGTGTATGAGCGCGATAGGAGCAAAAAAAAACTTGGCAGCGTTGGCTTGGCGTCAGTCAAATTCTGTCAATATTCCGGTTGTGCACTGCGCACACGATGGTCCGGGGTGCGTGGAAAATGATCCAGGATTTGGCAGAGGTAAGGTAGTTAGTTACAGTACCTACAGTTTGTGGAGCGACTGTCATCTGACCTCCGTCGTAATCCTGGAAAGGATGATCAATATTCCCGATTCTTCGGCGAATATGGCCAGCCCACTGCCAGTACTTCAGCTTACGAATTTTGTGTGCTATGTCGGTAAATTTGATTTCTTGTCAGATAACTTAGTTGCGAATTTTATCCAGCCGAACAGCAAGTGTCCACGTCTCGGCACCGTAGTCCATGACAGGAAATACGCACTTGTTGAAAACTTTTGTTTTTATACTTTGTAGAATGGGTGACGCGAAGACTCGACGAAGTTTTGAGAGTGTCGCCCAGGTTTTTTTTCATAGTAATTGGACAAGCCAGGCACTTGACCGTCACCTCACCTGGCGGTAAGTGACGATGCGGCCGATGATGGAGCATGCCTGTCTAGAAACAGCCTATTCACCCTAGTCTTGCAGGTGTCTAGAGATTATAATTATCAGGGAACACACTCGCAGGTAACTGGATGTACGCGTTCCTTATCAACTCTGTGTATACAAATCATGACTCTAGTGTTAAAACCAGAAAGGAAAATGAGGACTACGAAACCATTAACCAGCTTAACTGTAAATAAAAATACTCTTCATTCATTGAGCCACTTTACTTATTTAAAACTTGTAATAAAATTAATCGTATAGTAGGAAAGTGCAGACTTTATTTACAAGGAAAATTGCATTTTTGATCCTAAATTATAATAATAAACTTATACTAAAATCACTTTAGGCGCCGGGCAGACTATGTTCTGCGTGGGTTATTCTTTTCGTACAGTCTGTGGAAAAAAATTATTGCAAATAAATTATTACAATATACACTTTCACTTTCACGTTTTCTTTCTGCCAGCTGCAGATTGAACGGAGCGCAGCTTTAACGCCGTTCAATCTGCAGCAGACTTTATGTTGTACGTCAAACAAAGAAATGGCTGAAGATACACAGCTGTGAGTCAATATAAAAACGGAGAAAAATTCGGTTTCATGATATGCAGCCATTTTATAACAGGTAGAGCAACGGGATATCCCGTTAAAATTTAGGCCGTCCGACTGGGGAAGTACCTTCACATTGCAGAATACTACAGCCATACGTTACTTCTTTTGGTGCAGTAGGATCGGTTTATGTGTGGTGAAGAGCCGTCTGCTCAGAACTCAGCGCCCGGCGCTGATCCATCGAACGAAGGCGTACCGTATCAGAAGTACTGTCGCTCTAATGGTGCTTGCTGGCAACCTGCCCGCGGACTTAGAGGTTGAGGATGGGAAAGGTGAAAGCGGACCGTACAGGACTTGACAGGAGGACAGTGATCGTGTTCAGGAAAAGTGCCCATGATCAGGTGGTCGACGCCTCACAGGAGCGCGGGGATGCCGAAGAGAAAGGTGCGGATCTCAAGCGCATCTTCCGTGCGCCCGCGGAAGACTGGGGGCTATGTGAGTGGAGCCCAAATATGTTGTTTCCCAGATACTGCCCGTTTATGGCACATTCAGAGCGCGACTGTGGGCGTTTTGTTTGTGCGAAGTGTTTATGCAGGGAGGTTTTGGAGACTAGGGACCACATTATGTGGGAATGCAAGAGGTACAAACAGGAGCGCAGCATTATGCTTGCTGGGTTAGAGCGGAAGTGGGTCCGGTCTATTCCACGGACCTTGTGTCCTCGGAGGCAAACTTCGCGAGGCTAAGAGTGTTTGCGTACCATGCGTACGCATGGTACCATGTGAGGAGAATGGAGGGAGCTGCCTGACGGGGTAGTAGGTGCGCATCACCCGTGATGAGGTCTGACGCGGTCCGTATGCCCGATAGGTCGATAGGATCCTGGGTGGAGGAGGATTAGCCATGGGGAGGCCAGCCAACAAAAATTAAACACTTGTCGCTTCCGAATCCGATGAAGCCATGAAAGCTTTCCCAGGCTATTTTCAACCCGGTGGTGTTTAGATTAGGGGTAGGCGCTTAGGTCTTGCACAGCGAGTCTAACATCCCTCCCTCGTTGTTCCTGGAGAGTGCCCTTACTTGCTGCGGTGGGCGCAAAAAAGAATCAAAAATGGAAAACTCACTTTCTCAGGAATGCTCGTCTCCTGGCCTGTATGTCGAACGCGGCGGTATCCACGTCAATCTTCGAGTTGCTCTCCAGCCTCATGATGTCAGAGAACCCACCCTCGCTGTCAGCTGATGAAGGGAAGGGAGACACATTAGTGTGTATACACGGACAGTCAGTAACCAAAGACGCAAGAGTATGACTAGCCTGGTATTTAACTGATGCGGCCGAAAGTGGAGCATGCACAGCCGATTCACTCTAGCCTTGAAGGCACATTTTATTTAGAGTTGACCCGCCACCATGGACCCGCAATTTTAGGCATTGTTCTATCGGGGCTTAGCCTTTGACAAATAAGGGAAACTTATAAATGTTGATATTCAATCATTCTGTAATGGACGGTATGGTGGCTAAGTGTTATAAACATTTTGCAAGTTTAACAGCCCCACAGTTTTTTAATTAGACCATTTAACTTTGACAAAGATCCGAATGCTCTTTGAAGTCAATTAAATTATGTATTCTTTCCAAATAATCTAACTTATGCTAAGCAAGAGCCCCAATAAATATTGTTGAAGAGCTTTGGAGGACTCGAAGACATGTGGACGTGCAAACCAGAACCAGAGTTGTCTGTAGCTATTGGTTTTCTCCATCAAGCGATTCAATATGTTTGGAGGCTGTTTATATTTTCCGTCTATAATAATAGAGTGAAAGTATCTTACGTAAAACGGCGCTGGCGTGAAGACTACCCTCGTAGTACACATTTCCTTCAGTGTCGATATTCATATCTGGAACATGAAAGGGTTCAAATTTAACGGCTCTTTGTTCAGAACAAAGAACTAGATTTTCTTTGAATACTTAATAATTAGTTGAACACTAACCGACACTATCTCTATCTATCTATCCATAACCATGATCCAACCTGGTCAGATCCCTGATCAGGGTTACAGAGGTCATATGGCAGACGCTCTACTGTGTTTAGATGAACTGCCAAGTCTTGGATCATTGGCAAGGCGGATCCCTGTCGCACGAGAGCACCACTGGGATATAGACGCCTAGATATTTATTTTTGTATTACTAGACATTCTTTACCTATAGGGCGGTAGGTAGCGGGTATGGATAGCCAATTCGGAGCCCCAGTAGATGACGGCTTCCTTTTGTCCCTTTGTTGAAATAAAAATCTCTTTATATTTTCAAATCTTTACAATTGGGAACCGTTCTACAGTTGAAAATATTTCTAAAGTTCTATGGGACGGTTTTTGAACTATGTATTTGTAGAATTCCTAATTAGTCGCTTGACGTCGCAGTTTATAATTTTTTTTTTTAGCTAGGTATTTGACTGCCATCTCACCTGATGTTAAGTGCAGATGCGGTCTACGATGGCGCATACGTCTCTATTAAATACCTATTCACTCTTATCTTAAGAAGACCCAAGTTGTAGCGCTAAATTTTTCAAGTTCTATGGAATTATCATTATTACCGTTATCATCCGAGTGATCAATCTTCTGCGCTTTCCTACTTTGTCTTCTTCGCTCTCCGATATTTGTCAGTCCACTGTCGTAAGCTCATACTATACACATTTTATTCGAATGCTGCACTGGTGATGTAAAGTAGGAGGTACGTTTCAATATAAAAGACGAATCAATGTTGTCGAACAACGATCTCATTGAATGTGGCGTAAAAAGAAAATAACATGTCGCCTTTGAGTAACAATAGGTACTGAAGAAAAGACACAGACGGTCTCACGGTCATTATTATTGGTTATCAATTATTTAGTCCGTTTTGAAAACGCATCCAAAGTGCGACCAGTCTGTATACCTAGAAACATTAAAGAATTAGGAAAAATCTTACCATATTTCTTGAGATTCGATTCAAGTTGGTCGTTGTCTGAAAAATAGAAAAATATTCATCTGCATAATATCATGGAAATAACATCTCGTTGTTTGCAAGCGCGGTAACAATCCACGTGGTCAAATAGCAGACAGCCCACCTGATGGAAAGTGGCAACTGTCACCCATAACACGATTCATGAACGTGTTTCTTGTAACAGTAATGCAGAACCAGAACCGTGGTGTCCGGCAGAGAATAGCACCAAACCCTTACGCTCGTGGGTGTCGTAGAATGCGACTAATGTTTTCGAGGCAAAAGATCTAAGAGTCTCCGTAGGCTGGAAAATGGGCAGCAGTGTTTTCCACTTTACATTTACAACACTGCGATCTCCAACCCGCCTGCCAAGCGGGGAGTGATGATGATGAGCTGCTGTCACTGTGAGGACGAAGCTAATATTTCTGTGATTATGTTGGTTGCCTAATCTTTTGAACATGAGTATAATTCAAGCATATTTCCTTGGCGGCAGAAAGATAAGTTGTTGGCACCCATCCAGACAAAAAGTTATAGGATCATTTTTTATACTACTCAATTCAGTGGCAAACGAGCAAACAACCCGCCTGATGGTAAGCGGTAACTATTACCCATAACATCTACTGTTCATGCACATAGATTTCATGGAACAAAAACGCAGAACTCAGACGCGTTGTCACTGTGACGACTACGATGAAAAGAAAGGATGATTGTAAAATTATTGCTTACCCGGGAAAAATCCATTGATATTTGATGCCAAGTTGCCGGCAGGTCGCTTGGCTTCCACTGTTGGATTGGAGTTTGGTGCGTTATCAGTATGCACGTTCTCCAAGACATGAGTTGGTACTGTAGGTTGAGTTCGGGTAGTTGCTTCTGTAAACGGCAAGCTTGTAAGTTTCTAATCTTTATATTTCAATTTAGTTAATGGGTGTGGTGTGCCACAGGGTAGTATTTTGGGTCCTAACTGTAAGCAGTACATTTTATTCCTCTTGTGCAACATGAACTTTATAATAATTTTTACGCACCTGAGACAGTACTCTGTTTCTCGGTAACTTGTTCGACGGTGTTTTCAGAAGCACTTTGTGAGACGCCAGAACTGCTGGTGGTGGGGCTTTGGATATATTCTTCGGCATTTGGGAGTCTTTGAGGCTTCTTCCCTTGCATCATGGCCGGCACCTCCACGGGATGCGGACTACCAGTGTCTGGAAGAAGATACTCGATTTTAAATGGAATAGACCTACCCATCTACCCTATAAGATAGTGGTAGGGTCGGGGTAAGATAGTGGTAGGGTAGGGGTAAGGTAGTGGTAGGGTAGGGTTAAGGCAATGGTAGGATAGGGTAGGGGTAAGGTAGCGATAGGGTAGGGATAGGATAGAGTAGGGTGGGAGCAACTACCTATCACATGCAGCATGTGTGATGCACGCTCACTTAAAAGTCTGTGTGGCGGTGGCGTGGGGGCCGGGTCGCTCATTTCCCTCAAATATGGTTGAATTGGACGATGGCTGGGCCCTGCGTTATACTCGTGAACGGGTGCTGCCTTGGTGGACTGGCTTACTCTTGCTGTAGTTTTAGGTGGTTTTTCTTAATTATACTAGACATACCTACGAGTATATAATATAATATAGCGTTCCGGCTCTGTCTGGCATTGTCGAGCCCGGTTCGGTTGTGGTTGGCGAGGGATACGTTTATTTACGGCCATAGGGCGGTCAGCGTGTCACTGTGTGTTTCCTTCTTACTTTCCTACCCCCCTATTTTTGACGATTGAAAGAGATATTTAATGTCCTAATCAATAAAGAAGTTTTGAATTTTGAATTTTTGAATTTTGAACATCGTTCCCGTCGCAGTGCCGCCTGTTTAGCGAAAATAACCAGGATGTACAGCGGCCACTGAAAGAGCCCAGGCCAAGGAAAAGAAGGAGTAGCAAGCAAGAGTAAGAGGTACAAGATTATTGGTAGGCACTCGATTGAGACGTTTGATATTAAAAGAATGTTCACCTTTTTATCAAACCGTATTAAGAAAAAGATTTCGTATTTAGACCGAAAGCATTAGTTCAGTTAGACGTTCTACATTACACGATTTAACCTTCTCTAATTAGCTATAAGTTGTTGAAAAACTCAAATCGTGAAGTTCACCAATCGAATGCACATTGTTGTTGGACAATAGCATAGTAAAAAAAGTAAACTAGGGTAATTCCGAACAAGGTACACCGCGCACTTACTTTTCTTTCTTTTACTATGCCATTAGCCTTCTAGTCTCCAAAACTGAAGCCTGAAAGTTCCAGAGATATGAGCGGCAGGGAAGAAGTGCGGTGACATCAATTGATTATCGCAAGGCTTCGATCTTACATACCGCAGGAACTATTACAATATAAGTTAGGCGTTTAACAATTTCATAATTGCGAATAAATTTGGCACTCACCAATATTTTGTAGTTTCCTCAGGGCCTTCTCCACACACCAACTCAAGACCTGTCTGTTAACATTCTGACCGATGCCGACGCAGAAACTAGTTGCCATCACGACGAATGGATCCTGGGACGCCAAGAAGGTTTTCGTTACCGTCGGCTGCTCAACCAACGGCCCTGTTGTAGTCGGTGGTGCGTTCAACAAGTTTTGACCTGGATTTTGCGTGTCCTTCGCTTCCCTGTTCGATAGTTTCCCTTTTCCTCTGTGCCTTCTTGAATGCTTAGTGGAGTGTTGGATCCACCGTCGTTTCCTGTTCAGATTCTTCTCGGGAACTGTTTCTAAAATATCCTTCAATTGTCCCACAGGAAGCAAAATGGTATGGACGTCTGAAGCTTCGTTTCTTTTATTTTTCACGTTTCTCGAATCAAAATTCTCGCCATTCGACGCTGCGCTCGTCAGTATTTTGTTCTTTATGAGACTGTCTATAAAGGTGTTATTAAAATAATATTTATAGACCAATTCGTCGACTGGCTGGTCGTCTTTCTCGTTCAAAATCAAATGATCTTGGTTAACTAGACGATCTAAAGCCGGTATTGAGAACAGATTAATCTTTACTGTCTCAGTTGTTTCTCTCGGCTGACTCATAGTAGTCGTTTCCTCTCTACTTCTGGCCGTAGTAGCGGAAGAATTAAATGGATTGTCGTCAATGATTGTCATTTTCCGAGTATTTGGGTTATTGTCTATATATATTTGCTTAGCTTTCTTCAGTATGCGAGCGAAGTTGTTCTGACGGTGAGATATTTCACTCTGTGTCTTTGCTATTTGATTCTGTCTCTGGCTAATCTTCTCATTCTGAACTAGCATCATCTTTTGTATATTGTAAAACTGCTTTTGTTGGGCCAAAAACTTTTTCTGATGATTCTCAAAGTCTTGCAACGTTTTCGCCACGTGGGACTCTTTGTGTTTTGTTTGGTTTTCCTTCATCTGCAGGCGTTCCTCAATTTTCTTCACTTCTTCACTGACTTTGTAGATTTTTTTGTATTTCCCGTCGAATCTTTTCAGTTTTTCGTTGGCATCTTCTGCGTTTTTCTGGAACTCTTTGTTCATCGAATTCATTTTCAGGTGCAATCCTTTAATATCCTCGTGTTGCCTCATTACCTTTTTGAATGTCTTCGTTAATATTGATAGTATTTTTGACAACCCCTTTTCCGAAATCGGTTTATTTACTTTCTTTTGTTGTCCCATTGGTGTCATCGAGTACTTTCTTGGTTCAACGGGCATTCTCTGTTGCCAGTAGGGAGGTCCCATTGTATCTCTGTTCACTTTGTTAGTCACTGGGTCGCTAGATTCATTTGTGACGTTAACAACATCGTTAAACTCTAATGGCTCTATTAGTTTGTTTTCGTTATTTTCGGATACACTAATAGCATGCACGGGTAGAGTTATAAGAGTCGCTGTGTCATTGCTACCTGAAATGTTGTAAATGTCCTTGACATTCAAGTTATTGTTAGCCAGAGTCTCAATCTCAAGTGTCAAGTTGTTATTCGCGTCCCCATTGGCACTTTGGAATATATCGCTTATATTCTTCTCGAATTCAATATCTTTTTTAGTATTATCTAGAAGGACTGCTATTTCGAAGGGATAATCATTAAATACCGAGGCGGGTTTTAGTTTTGATATAATTTTCGATTCCACCAGTCTTGGATCATCTGTTTCTTGATTGACACTCCTACTGTCCTCTGTGGAAAAAGAAAACGTATTTCAACTAGCTTTATGTCGACTTCGTATGTGAAAATGACGATAAAGCGTAGTCTGTGACATTAATACCATACCTACTTACTATCTAGGAAAAGAGAACAAAACAATATGGATCCAGGGTGGGATGGACGCAATGGGTGCAATTGTCCCCCTCCCCCCTGTGTCCCGATTCTGACTTACAATCTCCCACGGTAAAAGGACAAAAATTTCAAGCTCGCTGCGCTCGCTCACTCACTGCTTTCAGTTTTTTTCATATGTACTACCTATTCACTAATCTTTCAAGACATAAAATTCCGAGCTCGTTCCGCTCACTCAAATATTAATTTTAATAACCACCCCAGCTTTTATGAACATTTCGATTGCTCATTCAATCATTTAAGTTACTTTTATTGTCTTTTATTACGATCAGCATCACTCAGATCATTCATTCGATAACCTCAGGCTTATAGAACCCAAAATGTTAAATATTTCAAGCTCGCTTCGCTCGCTCATTCATGAGTTTCAGTTATTTTTCTTACTATTCACCATAAGCTCATTACGGTCGCTCAATTACTTTTCTGAGGATCACCCATTGCTGTTAAGATCCAAAATATCTAAAATGGCGAGCTCGCTCCGCTCGCTCATTTATTCAATGATCATTGTCTAGAAGGACAGCTATTCAAGCTTTTATAACCTAAAAAAATTACAAATTTTAAGCTCGCTCCGCTGGCTCTTTCATTCTATTTTTCACCTGAGCTTTAAGACCTCAAACCTCAAAAATGTCAAGCCAGCTCCGGTTGCTCATTCATTCATTGATCGCCCCAGCTTTTAGGACCCAAAATGAAAAAACACAACAGCTATATGTTCTATGAACCATATGCCCTGCCCACTGCCATTTAGGACTAAATTTAATGCCGGAAATTTAGTTACAGTTTTGGCAGAGTAAGTGGGATTGTCTTCATTTATTATTAATTGAGGGAGGTAAACGATTAATGATTTTTCATATTTCTCTACTAGCGAATCGCCCTAGTTTTCAAATTTCAAATGATCACTTTTTCTTTTATGTTATACGGTAGGCAAACAGGCAAGCGGGCCACCTGATGGAAAGTGGTCACCACTGCCTATAGACATTAGCAACACCAAGAGTATCGCTAATGCGTTGCCTACCTCTATAACACGTTGCTATGACAGCAAAAGGCAAATGCCACTCCACTGTCAAAGCCACGGTTCCCCAAATCCCCACCCCATGGAGCACTAGAAACCTTACTCACCGGCAGAAACACAATACCATTTAAAAGAGTATTATTTAGCTGCGATATTCTGTAAGGTGGGTCGGGCGGCTCCAATTCGAACGAGAGACCCCGCTATGCCCTACCTCTCTTTACTTTACTTTACTTAATAGGATTTCATAAATATCGATCCAGCCGTATCGGAGTCCATGGGGACCATACGAGAACATATATCTACAATTGTCAGTGTCAGTGCTTGCGCGGCCGTGACTGAAATTTGACCTTCGCTATGTTGGTCAAATAAGTTATACGTAAAATAAAATTCTTATACTTTGTAAATGGCAGTGAATTTGTTAACGTGTAATGGTGACGAGCTGAGTGATCCAGGGTTCGATTCTCAGCATATATAATATTCTGGGTCTAGGTCTTGGCGTACTTGTCTTTGCCCGTAGCCGCACAATACAGAATCCTTGAGGATACTACAAATGTTGGCCCAAACTGTTGGCAAAACATTGGCCGATCGACAAAAATGTAGAGCATTCTTGTCTAGTAGGGATGTGGCAGGCATACAAAAATGTCGGTATCATATCGATAACTACATCAATATTTTTCTGAAAGTCTATTGCATAGCACAGTTGTCTATTTATTATTGCATATTTTGAACTATTTGGATCAATAGATTTTATTCGATTCGACATCGTAGAAGAATTCCTGGGTCCATAGCTAGTGATGGCCGTCTTGTCTATGGAAAACCGACGAGACATGGCCAACATGCATGAGACTTTACGAATATAGGCCAATACTCCCTCTCCATTCTCGTATTTATCAAGTCTAATGGAGTTATGGCCTACATGTGGAGCGTCCTGTGTATTAAAGTTTGGAATTTGTGAGTATGAGTGTGCTACACCCACACTAAACTCGAATTAAGTGTTACCAACTATGACCCTCTCAGTTTTACCAAACGATATGGATTCGCGTGTGATGTTGGCAAACTGTCGATTGAGTTAAATTTTTGACAGCTGCGTGAAACAGAACACAACTGTAATTTTAGGCGACGCCTAGCGTAGAACCACAGACATAATTTTTCTCTCTATGCGTAGAACATATTATTTCGATGCTAGTGACTAAGCACTATTCAATTCACTTCTTAACTTCAAGCTTAAACTTAAAATGATGCCAGATAACTTTAAAATGGCGCTAGATATTTACTGGCGGCTGATGAAAAGTATTTTCTTCTTAAGCAATTCCTAAGTTTTTGAGTACCGGATTTCGGCGTTTCCTATATTACACGAAATCATCACAGTTGTCACAATGTAAAAATATGACTTACCTATCTGTCGTCTAGACCTTTCAACATAGGAGAGTCCTGGAATATGACTCTCGCCAAACATAGTAAAGTCTCCTTGCAGCAGATTGTCCATTGCGTCCAAAGAGGTCGGTTTGAATAAGAAGTCGTCCATCTTGCCAATTTCTACCATCTCCTTTGGCTGGCTCCTTATCCAGACTCCTTTGTTGATAACATTGTTTTTTTCCACCATTGGCCTTCTGAAAGACTCGACCTCGACTTGATGAGGTCTCGATAGCCCAAAGTACGTGAATAGCAGGAACGTTACCGATAAGAGTATTTTGTTTGACATCACTATTGTTTTTAAATTGACATGTTACAAAGATGCTCGGCTGGTTCTCGACTGTATATGAATGGTTGAAATTTGTGTCCGGTCCGCTAGTTATGGTAAACTGTGCATTTTTTTGCTTTGTTTGCAAATATTAGTGGTGCGACGCGATACGGTATAAGCGGATATCGATAGATTTTTCCTCTTTTACAATTCGTAACATAATCTCTTTATGACAAAGAGGAATACTACTAGTTGAGTAGGATATTTAAAACAAAACTGCAAAGTAGTCGGTCAAATATTTATCGACAAATAAACAATTTTAAAGTTATCACTTTGGAGGAGCCTGTATGTGGTTGGGCATGGTTTAGGAAGTACTTAAGTACAATTTTAAAATGACATAGACGTACGAGTGTTTTAATACCTAATTATATGCACATTTTTTCTATCTTCATATTTTCATGTAAAAAGGAGACTGACGTATGTAGGGGAAGTGGACTATAGACAAATAACAATATCGGTATAGTGTTTACGTTAAGTACCCTCAAATACATCCTTGTAGAGCAGGGCATCAAAATCTGACTGGCAGTTCTGAAAGAAAAAACCAGATATTTACTTAGCACATTTTATATGTGCTCTAAAGAATATGGTGGCCGAGCGGTTAGGGTATCCGACTCGTAAACGAGTGGTACCAGGTTCGCATCCCGCTGCGGCCATGCACCAACGACCCTTTTCTAAGTTAGTTGAGTACTAACCGATGCTCTTACCGTGAGAGAAAACATCGTGATGAAACCTGCACATTCAGGCGACTGAATGTGTAACCATGATCCAATCTGGTCAGGTTCCCCTGATAGCAGGGTCATGGAGGTCAGATGGCAGTCGCTCCACTGTAATTACCTGATCTGCCAAATTCTGGATCACGGTGAAGGTGAACCCCAGGCCCTCGTGTGCGAAAGCACAACCGGGACATTAACGCCTAGATAATAGACTTATTGTAATTTGAAGTGTGACATAACGTCACTTGCTTCTCTGTCAATAACAAATCCAGAATCAATCAATTCGTGTTATCGTGTCAGTTGTTCTATTTGTTGCCAATTAAGTTACATTTAAATTTGTTCGAGAAGTTTATTAGCCAGCTCTAAGTCCCGACCTCAAACCAATTGAGCATGTCTGGGATGTTCTAGGTAGGTTCATAAGAGTAAACCCAATTTGAATAAAAAAGATTTGACTTTGACTTTGATGTCCTAAAAAGATGGGAAAGATCAGTGCAAAGTTTTGTATATATGATGTCCATGGGTGGCGGTGACTACTTTCCATCAGATGGCCCGCTTGCCTGTTTGTCTGCGGTATAACATAAAAAAAAATTATGGCACGCTTGCCTGTTTGCCTGCCGTATAACTTAAAAAAACTCAATAAGTACTGGACCGATTTAAAAATATTATTTCCCAAAACGTTATTTCCGAAAGACACAGGCTACTTTTTATCACGGGAAAATCATAGGTACCCGCGAGAACGTTCAATGTTTACAGAGATCCGAACCGCGGGTAAAAGCCGCTGTGACCGCTTAGTTTTAAATATTTTAGTTGTAATTTCTGTATACTATTTACTTAATATTTTATGCACAAAATTATACAAAGGTGGACTTAAAACTTTGTAGCTTTATCTACCAGTCTACCCCGAAAACTGGTAATAAAAATTGCAGGCGGTGCATAAAAATTACACTTACATACTTAACTACAAACTCAAACTATCTATTATAAATATACCGAAACTCAAAATATTCATATATAGTGTACAATAAATTGTTAAATCAATAATAAATAAATGATTATCATTTAGAGTCAGTAAATTTTCCGGTATTGACCGTATTGAACAAATCACCAATTTTACATAAAAAAATAACTTCAATTTCAATTTAATTTATTCATCAACATAGATAATACACAGCTGTTAAAATCATTAAGTATCAAAATTCCTCTTCAAAAAGCAGTGACTTACCCTTGTTATTTACGATCAATTAGGGCGCGTATCGATAAATACTATCGACAATTTATCCGGAAAACATCGATATTCTCCCAACACTCGCAATATTTACGTTCGCAGATCGAGATTAATGTTGATCACCATGTTTACCTCTTTGGCTCTCGCAGTGGTTTTGTCATAAACCGACTGTTATATTATACTTTTTATTAACTTACTGTTATCGTTTGACACGTTTCGTTTCCGCGATAACGCACCGAAACAATCGAGAACATAAACTATCAAATAAAAAAAAACAATAATCTTGGCGTTAATGTCCCGGTTGTGCTATCGAGCGCGATGGCCCGGGGTTCGACCATCCAGGATTTGGCGATCAGGTAATTACAGTGGAGCGACTACCATCTGACCTCCGTGACCCTGCTACCGGGGGAACCTGACCAGATTGGATGGAGGATTGGAGATTTTCTCACGATCATGATTAGAATTCAACTAATGTACATAACTCAAAAAAGAGTCATTGGTATTGGTTCCGCAGCGGGATACGAACCCGGTACCTCTAGCTTACGAGTCGGATACTCAATCGCTCGGCCACTGACGCCTTTTTCAGACCTTTATTTATTAATCTTTATTGTACCAAAAGAAAATATACATGTTACATTATGTTACAGAGGTGGTGTACAGTAGCGGACTTATCGCGCAGGGGCATTTCTTCCAGTCAACCTTTGAGAGATTGAAAGGAAATGTGAGACAGTAGAAGTAAGCGTATAACAATTAAAATAACTTACTTACTTACTGCGCTGGCTCAGCGACCCGAAGTGTATCTTGGCCTCCGACACCAGAGATCGCCACCTCTTCCTATCCTGCGCCATCTCCTGCCAATCGAGGATGCCCAGTGCGTGCAGGTGTTGCGCAGCGCCCCATTGTCCAAACTGATAAGCAGGAAAACGAAGATTCGAATATACATATAAAACGGTTATTAGACCAATCTTGATGTACGGATGTGAAGCTTGGACAGTGACACTAAAGGAGGAGAACAAGTTGTTGGTGGCTAAACGTAAGACCGGAAGATTCTGGTGCTGACAAAGGAAGAGGACGGCATGTGGATGACGAGGAAGAACGAGGAGGTGGAACAGCTCATTTCCGAACCCAATATTCTGGTAGAGATCATTTAAAGTATAGTATTAAGGAAAATAAATGATTACCCACTCAAAGACACGTATCCTGACCAGGCAAGTGTGAGGTCGTCCATTCAGGTTCAAATAAAAGAAGGAATACGAAAACCCTCATTGATTACGTAATAGAGATATCATCAGATACCGGAAATCAGTCCCATGGGATTTTTTTCTGTTAATCGATAGACAAATACGCGATGGAAAACCGCTACTTATGGACATTGCGTGAGCGACAAGCGAGACAAGGCGCGATATAGAGCCTGCTAATATTGATATAAGAAAATCAAGGCTCTCTTGTCGCCAGCATACTTGAGCTAGCCGGACTATGGTATACACTCATTAGCGCTTATCCCGGCCTCTGCCAGGGTCCGCTTACCTACTCATTCTTCTCCACTTCGCCGGTCTTCGGCATCCTCTGGTCGTAAGCCGTTGGCTCTCGCATTCGACTCAGCAATGTCAACCCCTCGTTTCTTGGGTCGCCCACGGGGCCTCTTTCCTGATACCGGCAGGTTCATGCACCTATTTCCCACTTATCCCTGAGGCTTACGTATCACGTCACCAAACCAGCACAGGCTAGCGTCCTCGATCTTATCCCTCACGCCAAGGCTACCACGGATGTATAATAGAACCATGATAAGTTCGTAGTGAGTGAAAGTAGTAAAAAATATAAATGATAAGGATATGGCAATAATCTGGGGATAATCTGTCCTTGTCAGACCTTGTCAGTCCTTCTTGTAAACATTCAGTTATATGGTCACTTATTTAGTATCAGCTTGAACCGAAATTATTAATCATGATGAAAACTATCGTAATCGAAATCGAAAATATATATTAATTAATTACCCACACTTCATTTTTAATTGTTTTGCCCATTATTTAATAATATTTTTCATAACTAACAAAAATAAACAATCCTACAGAAATCAAATTGTTTGTTATGACTTTTATGAATGACGTTCTATGACGGATAAACAACTTGGCATAAGTTGCCGTACCGAGATTTTGTATTTTTTTTAATAAGCGATTCGGACTTAGCGTGTTCTTATTCTACTCGCTGTGGGCTGTGGTATACACAATTGTCACTAAATACTAGTGGATTATGAGAATGGAATGAAACAATGCAATTTGAACTAAATTTTGCAACATACTCGTAGGTACTTGCATCGTGCCTTTTTATCACGCACGTGTTAGATATTATAATTATTTTATGTTAATTTGATGGTTTATTTAATAGAATATAGTTTGGAAATATTAACCTTTAAAGTATTTACGTATAGTAATTAATATTCTGTGCAGATTTCAATGTTTCCGAACGAAACGTTCGTTCTTTATTTGGGAACGAATTTCTTTAACAGATTAAGTACTAAATAACTAAAAGTTATATTTCTAATTGAGTAATAAATCCTTTAATTATTAACGATAGTTTTAAGAACTATTTCAATGTCTTTGGTTAAGTATTTTGGCACAATAACTTTATATTTAACTGGCAGTGTATAACATCCTATGATTGGTTGAAATATGTACTGGCTTCCAGTTTCCGGCTAAACGTTGGGTATATAAACCTAGTTGAATCACTGTAAAGGACTTTTGCTCCAGACCAGCCACAGAGTTAAGTATAAGCTTGTATTGTATTCAGCATTGCCAGATCGTACCTTTTGGTACGATTTACGTACTATTTGGCCGACTGTCGTACCTTTGGCGTACTTTGCTCCACATCGTACTATTTAGTACGTTTTTACAAAATGCTAAATTTAGCTAAGGGGGGTTGTCACTTCGCCTAAATACTTAAATTCACATATTAGGTCGGTACACTCTATCTATTTTTCTAACACACGCGTAAGATGTGGAATGAGCTGCCTCCCGAAGTCTTTCCTCTGCACTGCAACATGGGCTTCCTTCTAAACAGGTACCTCAGCGAGCGGCACCTCATCCGCTCTCCTTAAGTTGCAGATAGGGTTCCCAACTATAAAAACAGTATTGTACTATTTTGCACTACATTATACTTTTTACTGTTGAACTAGTATAAAGTATACAAAATATTGTTTTCAGCATATTGAGTCATTGAGATACATTCGGAGATTATGGAGGCTTCTAAAAAGCCTTCAAATCGATCTTATGTCATAGTCCAAAGGAAATACGGTGGCTGGGAGCTCATTTCACATCCGAATCGGTCGAGCGAGAAACGTTCTTTCGAGTTGCAGATGTGCTGGACGACGGTGGCCACTTTCCATCAGGTGGACCGTCCGTATGTTTACCTAGGAATAATAAACCTAATGTGGATGACAGCACCGGAGACGCCGTTGTACGCACGAGCAAATATCTCTCGCAGTTGTGGTAGAGAGCAGAATCAAACTTGTGCCTCGAGACCTCACTGAAGCTGGTCTCCGAATGGGGGACAACGACACCGTCTGTAGTAAGTGATGTAGTGCTCAGGCGGTGATAAAAGAACCCCTCCTTTTATCAGCGCCAGCGGCAGCGGATGCTACTGACCCGATTTGCGACTATGAATGTGCGCGATATGCGATATATAAAGATAAGTGTATGTTTTGTCCAAATTTTATTAATTTTCTGCGTGTGTGCGGCAGATTCTAGCCTATTGCGGGTTTAGCACGTAGCGTCCAAGTCCAATGCCTTAGAGACCAGCAATAATGCAGCATACGCATCACGCAGGAAGTAGGACTTTGTCAAGCCCAAAGAGATTGGAATGTTAGCGACCTTCTTGCCAGTGCCAGTCTATAACCATGAAGCCTGAAATATACATGAGGCAAGTACTAAAAGAAAAAATAATTCATACCTTAATGCGCTTATTACACCTGTCTTAATTTAGTCGACTAAATTCAGAAGAAAAAGCGTGAGTGCAAATCATAGTGGAATGCTCATAGAATAAGGTCCATTTTTGTATCACTTATATCATGTTTCGCGTCCCTTCGCTTTTGAAAAGGCGTGATACAAAAATTGACCTTATTTTATGAGCCATACCTTTCAATTTTATTTGCTCTCGCACCTTTTGCTTCTGAATTTAGCCAACTGTAATAAATTCATAAGTCTGTCTCGAACCAATATTCCATCGTTTTAAAAAACTTAACTAAGTACTTGCTACAAAAACTAAAAACCGACAGCTATTAAAAACTGAAAAGTAGAAAATTCTTTTAAGTGTCGAAGATTGTACCTATATATTATTGAAATCGCCTAGGTTTAAAAAAATTTTTTTCGACAGTCATTGGCACCTAAAATCTACCATTTTGAATAAATGAAAGGCTAAGGTACCTAGACAGGCAAGCTCCATCTTCGGTCGCCAGGTAAGATGGCGGTCAAATGCCTGGGTAGAATAATGACAAAAAAACCTAACGCTTTCGGGTAAAAACAAAAAAAAAGTTATCGTTGTTTTGTAAATCGTTTTAAGCTTTGGTTTTCTATCTACCATGACAAATATAAGATTGCACAAGACATTATGTGACCCATGGTGTGAATGTAAGTGTATTGTAGCCTAGGTACACAGGCATACGGAGCACCTGATGGAAACGGTCCCCGCTGCTTGTAGACAACAGCAACACCAGAGGTACGGCCAATGCGTTGCCCACATCTAACACGTAGCTTTGGCAACAACATTAAAGTTATGGGCGACAGTTACCGCATACCATCAGGTGGTCTCTCTGCTCTTTTGTCACTGAGCAGAATACAAAAAAAAACAGGCAAATCCTAAACTGCCAAAGCCACGGTTCCCCAAATTCCGACCCCTTGGAGCACTAGAAACGTTAAAGGTTAAACAATATTTAAAATGGAATTATTTGGGTGCGGTATTCTGTATATCTGTGGCTACCATTTATTTTTATATTAAACGACAAACAGGCAAGCGGGCCTCCTCATGGATAGTGGTCACCGCCGCCTGTGAACATCAGCAACACCAGGGGAGTTACCAATGCGTTGCCCGCCTCTGAAGCGACCTCTAATATACCTCTTGAACAATCCCATGTCATAGTCCAAACGGAACACTGTGGATTTTTAATGGGATACCCCTTACCCCGCACACACCCCTGTACATCTGATGAATCACTACAGTGCTTCACACCGATTTTACCAGAGTCGCTAACGGCACGTTGACAGGCAGACGCGTTGACAGGTAGACATTAGGAGCATGTGTGCGCGTGTCGGTTATTGCCCTGCGCCACTGACCTCTCCTCAGAAACTGTTGCCGAGCTACCCCTTCGTCCACTACGGTGACTGCATCGCGGCGTCCTGTCGAGCCGAAAGGCAGGCGATACCCCCTACCTCCAATTGAACGTCGCCATTTTAATCCCACTCGTGGACATTTTCCGACCCCTGGTACACCAAAGCTTGAAAAATTACCAACCAACTCAATAACATATTTGCCAATATAAATGTATCAGGCGTTCAACTTTTAAAAATGACATTTAGCTACTTCACCGTCTTCAAATAATTGAATAGGTATCTATTTTGCGTAATAATACAATATTCACCTTTAAAGTTTTCATTATGTACCGCATAGACATCGTTCAGACCGGAACACAACAATGCGAACGCTTTCGACTGAGTTGTTTGTTTTCGGGAGGAAGAAATAGACTAGGCGTACAACTCGCCGGCTTTATTAATATGCTACGCTAACCTTGAACCAAGTGTCGCGCTTACTCCTAAAAGCAATGAATTTGGCATAGTACTACGTCAACACGCATCTGGGAGTTCAGTCAGAGCTCGCATATTCGTGGACGCCGGGCGCCGAGAGCGATTTTCTAGTACACGATAGTTTGATGTTGGGGCGCGATGTTCGCGCTAAAATTGTTGTTGTTATTATGTGCACCATGCCTTAGTGGTAAGTTGGTATAGAAAAGTGAATACCTAGCCTTGTCTGTGGTTGTGTCTTGTGAAGTGGTTATGCTATGTATGTACTTACACATTCTTCTAAGGACAAAGTAGGTCGGTCTACAAATTAGTGTTTGACCCAAGCTACGGGTTGGACACCTACGGCCAAAAAAACTACCTTCAGCGAAACCGGCCCGGCCTGAAACCCGGCCGAAGCCGTAGATTTCGCCGACGGTGGTTTTTATTGTTATTTTTGACAAATACAATTAATAATATTCCTTATCATCTAAATTTTTAGATATGGTTTAAATTACCTTTCTATAATTTGTATTATACAGTCAATACAAGCCTTCAATATTAAAGTTTCAAAATCATGTAGCTTGTAGCCAATCTTGAACAACATTTCTTAGAGCTTTTGTCTTTGGCTTTGGCTTCAACCGAAGGTTGTAGCAATAGCTGATAAATCGGCTTCGGCTTCGGACAGAAATTGACCTTCGGTCGGACACTGGTTACTCTGGATATTAGATATATTTTTAGTTTATATTGCTATAGCGACGCGCGTTCAATGCCAAGGGCCCGGCTTTTTATGTGAAGACCGGATTTTGTATAAAGCTCACGCCTGTGTCCCACAGGTGGGGTAGGCAGAGACTATGGACCGCCACTTTGCTCTGCCCTGACACAACTCCCTAGCCCCGCATATATCCAAAACTCTTTTCTCTTGCTACTTCGGTACCTAAGTTTTTTGAGAACACTACTGATCTGATCAGTGAATGTTAATAAATAAAAATTCTCTAACAATACTCAATGCCGAGTGGTGCCCGGCAGAGTAGAATAGTACCAACCCCTTACACTCGTGGGTGTCGTACAAGGCGACTAATGTTTTCGAGGCAAAAGATCTAAGAGTCTCCGTAGACTGGAAAATGGGCAGCAGCGTTTTCCATTGTTATATTTACAACACTGCGGTCTCCAACCCGCCTGCCAAGCGTGGAGATTATGGCAATAACCTTCCCTTTCGTGGGAGAGGCCCTAAGTCCTGCAGTGGACTGTTATGGGCTGTGATGATGAATACTCAATGATAACAATCGTATTTGCGAAAATATAAATTAAGTGCAAAATATATTTATCAATGAATTTTTTAAACGCATTGACAAACGGGCAGACAGCCCACCTGATGGCAAGCGGTAACTGTCGCCCATAATATCTACGATTCATACATTTAGGTTGCAAGCAAAAAAATTGTAGGGCCGAAGGTGCGTTGTCACTATAAGGACTAAGCTGATATTCGTGCCTGTTATTGCGCTGGCTACATTACCCTTCAAACCGGAATACAACAATGCATGTATTGTTGCTTGGTGGCAGAAATAAATAAGTATAAATGAGTAACTCAGGCAAACTTCTCAGGCTTTGTAGGGTCCATAGGGTAGGCGCAATTTGCATTTTTTTTATATTATACGACAGACAAACAAGCAAGCGGGCCACCTGATGGAAAGTGATCACCGCCGCCTATGGACATCAGCAACACCAGAGGAGTCACTAATGCGCTGCCCGCCTCTGAAGAGACTTCTAATATACCTCTTGAACGATCCCATGTCATAGTCCAAATTGAAATTGCAAATTAGCTTTGCAATTTCAATTTATAACCTCAATTTACGCACTTCAATTAGTCTATGCTTTAATCTAGCATTTCCCGCCAACGACAAGGCGCCACCAATTATGCTAAATTAGGTATGTCATCATGCATGCACGTGACCACCTAAATGCTGTGATCAATAAAAATGTAAAGCTAACATAAAACAGCTGAACACGTCTCGTATTTTTTATGTCCGTCTAATAATACAGTACGCTGAACGCAAAAAGACGTTATGGTCGGCCTCGACAAAGATAACACGACGAAGTAGAGGCGAAAGATTGGAGAGATCTGGCAACAAATAGGTCTAAGTGGAAGAATGGGGGAGATGTCTTTGCCCTGCACAGGGACACCACAGGAGTGGTGTCCGGCAGAGACGAATAGCACCAACTCATGGGTGTCGTACAAAGCGACTAATGTTTTCGAGTCAAAAGATCTAGAGTCTTCGTAACCTGGATAATGGGCAGCAGCGTTTTCCATTGTTATATTCATAACACTACGATCTCCTATCGGCCTGACAAGCGAGGATATTATGGCAATAACCTCCCCTTTCGTGGGAGAAGGCCTATGTCCTGCAGTTGTTTGTTATGGGCTGTGATGATGATGATTAGAGACAGAGATAATTTTGTTATTTTTGTTACTATAGTGATCTTGACCGTATATCGCAATGATTAGGAAACGTCCAACACTCGAGAATGAACTGTTTAACTGAAATGTGCTGTTCGAACGCGCAACTCAGCAACTCCTGGACCCTGGTCAAGCAAGGTCAAGCCAAGCAGAGTCAATCCTTGATCCGGATCAAGACTTGCTGCTGGAGTTATGTTATGTCACTTCGACTTCTTGTATTTGCCTTGTGCGCCTGTATGATTATGATGAATGATGTGTTTTCCACAATTTAACCAACATAATTCGTGTAATCTTCATTTATGAAAGAACACAGACTAACTACAGACACTCCAATGTATAAATAATAAATAAATAAATAATCGTGGACAAATTCACACAGCGCCATCTAGCCCAAAGTAAGAAAAGCTTGTGTTATGGGTGCTAGATAACTGATAAACTACTTATTTTTTTGCTGAATAGAGTATAATTCTCCATTTATCTGTCTGAGGTTGTCCCCTGCTAGCCAGGGTACACTCTTCTTTTTCAAGTGTACCTAATAAAATAAATAAATAAAGAATATAAATAAATATGCTTGGACAAAATCATACATCGCCATCTTTCCAAAGTAAACAAAACTTGTGTTATGGGTGTTAGATAACTAATAACCTACTCGGGTGACTCCCGCTCCAGGTCGTTCTTGGTGCAGAGGTTGGCCATTGCGATTCAACGCGGTAATGCAGCGAGCGTGATGGGCACCTTTGCACCGGGAGCGGTCAGGGGTGGGTTATTTGGCTTACATAGATATATTGTTAAAATTAGTATTAAGTTTTGACATTGTATTGATGACTTTGTATTATTGTATTTTTATGGAATTATATTAAAGTAGAAAATAACCTACTTATATACTTTTTTAAATATACATACTTATTATACATATTACAGATCCGTAACAGAAATTAAATTACATCATTTCAATTTCTGCTCGGCCGTGAATCGAACCCGTGACCTGTGCGTGGCACAAGCATGTTTACAAACTGAACCACTCAGGTCGTCAAAAATAAAGATTCATTTTGTTTATATAATAAATACCTAAGTATCTGTATTATGTTTCAGTGGCACAGCAATGCATGTCACTGTATTGGAAGCCGTATGACAGGTAATCAACTATTCATGACTTTCAAACATGAACAAGAGACACGTTTAGTTGCAAAATGTATTTTTCCCAAAACATCCATTTTCTATATAATTATTGTGCACGTCGTATCTGCGTTACGTAGACTAGCATCTCTCTTCTGTAGGCCTGCTGGAAGAAATTTCTTTTTAAGTGGAAATTAGCAGCGTCTGTTGTCTTTTATAGTGTTTTATTTCTCTGTATATTATTATTGTGTGCAATATAAACAGTTAAATGAATAAAGTTCACTTTTGTTTATTTCAAATGTCTTGACGCAGATGCATGTAATTATGTAAAGAAATAAAAAATAAGTAGCGAAAATGAGTAACAAAATTAAAAGGAAAATTATATTTTACCAGGTACTACATAATAGACGATATTAAGTACCTACAATGTATGTTGTAAAAATTTGAATGATGATTTTTTTTGTATATTTTTATAATTGATGACTTATCCGATTCTGTAGTGTTAGTATTAGGTAACTTCTGAGAATAAAAGTATAAAGCAGGTTACGTAAGATACAGCATAAGTACTGGGCGTGCTGTCGTACAAATTCTAATTTCAAATCCCTTGCTTCTACTGATGAATGAAACCTACTAAGAACAAAAATAAAATTCTGCTCTTTTCTGTTCTCAGCGTGACCTGTTTCGAAAGGCTGAGTGAGTCGAAATTGTCCTCAACCGACTTCGCCCTCAGCTCGCCGGATGAAACGTTGCTTTTGGCAGAAATACCTACAAACCTCACAATCGTGGCTACTGTTAAGCCTCGTGATACACGGGGTAAGTCATCTTCTCATCATCTTGCCGTTAATGTCCCGGTCATGCTCTCGCGCACGAGGGCCGCGGATCCGCCTAAACCATAGTAATAGGGGTAGGCCATAGCGGGGTATCCCGCTCGAATTGGAGCCGCCTGACTGGGGAAGTACCTCCACCTTAAAGAATACCGCGGCTAAACATTACTCTTTTGAACATTATTGTGTTTCTGCCGGTGAGGAAGGTCTCCAGCTATCAATGGGGTGGGCATTTGGGGAACCGTGGCTTTGGTAGTGTAGGGGCATTTGCCTTTTTGCTTCCAGAGCAACGTGTTATAGAGGTGGGCAACGCATTTGCGATACTCTTGGTGTTGCTAATGTCTATAGGCAGTAGTGACCACATTCCATCAGGTGGCCCGCTTGCCTGTTTGCCTACCGTATGAAATAAAAAAAAACATGGATCCAGGATTTCGCAGATCAGATAATTACAGTGGAGCCACTGCCATGACTGACTTTGACTTTTGCTGGATGCATAAACCATTATTATGATCATCATCTACAGACCATAATAGTTCACTGCCTGAGCTTAAGCCTTCTCAATGTGAGTATATTTCCATAGAGAGCGTCGGTAGCCGGGCGGTTAGGTATCCAACTCGTAAGCGAGAAGTACCGGTTCGAATACCGCTGCGGCCATGTACCAATGACTCTTTTCTGAGTTATGTACATTATTTGAATTCTAACCGATGCTCTTACGGCGAGGGAAAGCATCGTGACGAAACCTGCAAATTCAGGTAACTGAATTTGTAACCATGATCCAATCTGGTCAGGTTCCCAGATGATAGTCGCTCCACTGTAATTACCTGATCACCAAATCCTGGATCATGGTCAAGGCGGACCCCGGGCCCTCAGTCTCGAGAGCACAACCGGGACATTAACGCCAAGATGATTATTATTATAATGTTAGTATATTTGTATAATCTCCGCTTGGTGGATTGGAGATCTCAGTCACAAACTAGAGATTTGTAAATCAAAGTTGACGCTATTCACCATTTTTTGAAGGCTTACCATGAACTCTTATAGCAGGACCTAAACAGAATTGCTTTCGGTTGGAACGAGACAAGCTAATATGACACGTATAGCGCTGTCTCGTTCTAAGCAGAGCAGTTCTGTTTAGGTCCTGTCATAAGAGTTCATGGTAAGGCCCCTGGTCACTGGAAAAAGCAAGAGCCGATTAAAAAGAAAAATAGTTCGAATAATTGTAACAGATGGCGTTCATTAGACACGATTCTCAAAGATAAATCAAAATGAGACCGCGAGAAAAAATTTACACATTTTAAGCTTTTTTCCCAGAAAAGGTACTAAAACTAAGTATCTTTTCGTAAAACACCTTTCCGAGTAACTTCGGTTACCAAATTAAATTCTTGAGAATGCTGTCTAATTAGCGCCATCTAGTGCGACACGGCCGAACTACACTTTTTACTTTTTAAAGTAGCTATCTGAAAATCCCCATTTTGCGCGGAAAAGACAACTGACGCCCTCAGTTATGATAACTGAGGGCGTCAGTTGTCTTTTCTCCACTTTAGTTTCGCCACTGGCATTGTAATTCATTTTTATGCTACATTCAGTTTAATAGGTGTCATTATGTATAGTCTTTTTCTTTTAAAACGGTAAAACAAATACTAACAACCCCTCAACCCGAAAATTTTAATTAAATAAGAAAGTGTATTGTTCCTATTGTTCTTATACCTATAGATATTTAGAAGTTACATTACAACAAATTAAAAAAGTACAACTTAGCCTTACAACAATAATAAAAACCCATATAACTAACATACAGATAATACGAAACTAAACTAAAATTGATTTACAAATATAACTCGACAAATAGCCCGCCTCTGACAGTACCTGGGGCAAAGGTGCCCATCACGCTCGCGGCATTGCCACGTTGAATGGCTATGGCTAACTTTTGCACCAGGTACGAGCCAGAGCGGGAATCACCCGATTTCTCCCTCAATCTTCGCCCTAACTCGCTCAACATCGCCTTTGCCTCAGAGCCCCAACTGCCCATGGTCTCCACAGCGATGGGCACAAAATAATAATTAAATTGTAATTTATAAAAAATACAAAAATTATGTGTCGATATGGCGGTAGTACCTAGGGTTGCCAACCCTACTAATAAATATAGTATCCTACTATATTAGGAGTCTACTTACTATAAATTAAAAATTAAAATATAGTAGGCGAAACTACTATATTTAATTAGCACAACATTACCACTTACCGCAACGGAAAGCGTCCCATGAGATCCCCAAAAGAAAAATTTTCCTGTTGCAAATCGAATATTATATAAGCTCAATGTAGCAGAAAATATACATTTAAGACATAATATAGGTACGTACATTTTATTTAAAAACCTACTATATATTTTTTGATTAATTCCGTACCTACTATATTTTTATGGCTTCTTAACCCGAAAATACTATATTTGGTCTAAAAAAAGTTGGCAACCCTAGTAGTACCCCATCCAGGTGGACATCGTGGGCCCATCCAGGTACATCCATAGAATATACACTTCTACGCGTTGGCTACCAGCGCTTATGGATACTGGTCCACTCAGATAACCTCTTCATAAAGGAAGCGGGTAGAAGCAGAGGCTTTCTGGCTGCCTGTCTGAGTAGCTAGCAAAAAGTCGAGCTCATCAGATGAAGATATTTTTCTGCTAGAAAATGTGTCTCTTAAAATGCGTAAACAAATTAAAATGTCAATATCCATTTTTAAAGCCAATACTGTATTGGGTTCCCTTGCAAATTTAGAAGGTTGTGGCGGCCTACCAGCGCTGATCGGAGCAGGTCGGAACTTGTCAAAGATGTTCGGCGTATATCGGTGCTAGTATGGCACAAAGTATAGATACTGCCTGCGCCGACTACCTGCGCGGATTGGTTCCGATAAACGCTGGTAGATCGGCGCTGGGAGCCTGCTTTCTACGTGTATACGCCCAAGACAGTACTCTACCGTCATTACAGCCGCTCTAGCCATCTTTGACAGCTCCGCTTGCATGATGCGTGTATGGTAGAAAATTGACAGGTCGAAGTTCGACTATTTCTACCAGCATCTATATTGACTCTGATTGTGTAGGATCATCCGCCAATCCGCCTCCTTTGTACACCGAAAGTACGGGAATTGTCTATGGACCAAGAATTTCTACCACAAACCGCTTATGTCAGATAACGTTAGCTTATGTCAGTTAACGTTAGCTTATGTCAAATCCCATACATTTTTTCTACCACAAACGATTGTAGATTAACGAAACCACTTGGCTAAGGCCGCAGTTGATCTAAGCCTACCGCCAATAAAAAGTTTAAAGTTTAATTATGCTCTTGCAGATGAATATGCCTTTGAAGGGGTCGCGGTGGTGCGAGCTCATCACAAAGGGGGGTTGCAGGGACTGCGGGGTGGTATGTACTGCAACGCGGCAAACTTATACCACGGAATGCCCAAAAATATCTCTCCGCGGGTACTGAGAGCCTTCGAGCGAGCGGTGAGAGTACATTTTATAATATTGACCCCAGCAGCAGTACCGCCTACAATTTTACGCGGCCATTTTGATTCTAAGCTCTGGAATGACGTCACAGAATTCGTACCGTCGAACTCAGTATCGGTCAGAATGAATGAAATGAATGCCATTGGAGAGTATACAGTAGCGTTCCGTTTAACATTTTGATTTCGTAACATCGTAATTTTTAATTGAATAAAATGCTATAAAAAAGTACTTTGTAATAGAATATTTTGAGAATCTTTTCGTATTTTGTTATTTTGTGTGCATCCTAAGTATTCTACAATGTTAAATTTATTTATAAAATGCGACCAAATTGAAAATAAAAAGCTTTAAAATTATGTTAGTAGAACGGAACATAAAATTCACCCCCATGAAGTAAAGCGCGCTCCACATGTGGACAGTTCCGCGGGAACACGAGAATGTAGAGGTAGTATTCGTGTAGTCCCGTGCATATTTGGCATGTCTCGTCTATTTCATAGACTAAGTAGAGATAGTTTGTTGTCGTCTCGATTCGATCGATTTTATATTAATATTCCGAGCGCTTTTTCCCGTAACAGGTTCGGAGTACACTTGACCATGATCCAGGATATTAGTAGATCTAGTAATTACAGTAGAGCAGCTGCCATCACCTCTGTGACCCTGTTTACAATAGATTAGCGATATTACACCGATAAATCGATAAAATGTCGCGCGTTTTGACATCACCACATCCCTAATAGGCGAGAATGTAGAGGGTCGACCAAAGTCCCGGTAAAAGTCTCGCCGGAAGTTTCGGCGAACATGTGGAGCGCGCTTTAGAGTATAACTTCACGTCATTCAAAATCGTTCATTTCAGTCCATTTCACTGGATAGTCCTTATTGGGAAAAGAGCCTATCCGAAATGCATGTTGTGACGTCATTTCACAGGGTGGGATCAAAATGGCGGCATGCTATCGGAGACCGGCGGTACCGCTGCAGGAGATGTCAGATGTTACACAACATATGCGGCTACTACAAGGCTCGCTCGTTTTTTTTATCTCAACTTACAAATAATTTTCAGATCACCTGGTCGAGTTGTGACACAGACGTCAATAATGTATCCGCTGACGCGCTAGAAGCTGCAGCTTTGGGTAACTTTTTCGGCGACTCCTGCAGAAACGGCTTCTGGACTTACAACAAAACCTTAGATACCAGGCTGAGTAAGTAGCTTAAGCAGTAAAATTATTTAATGTTTTAAACTATCGCGGTTATTATTACACATTTTATAGGTATGTTCCGGAAGTTCCTACTGTGTACTGTAGCACTGCGTGAGTTATTGGAAGAATGCTATAAAATATGCACATTTGAATGATTACCTAGCCAGTGCTATGTGTGCTCATAGACGCAGGCTAACAGCTTGCGTCCTACTTGCTCCGACCTATCTAAGCCTACACTCCTACATCCTACTTGCTCTAACCGACTAGAGCCCCGGTTACCCTACAGGAGCAGCAGGCCAAGCCGAACGCCTACCTAACTTAGAGCCCGTCCAAACATACGGCCTCCGACACCTACCTGTCTTAGAGCCCGTCCTTACCTAAATCCTGCACGAGCACACATGCTACAGTACCTTTGTTGACGAGTAGCCCGATATTTCGACGCAGTTGCATGCGATGCGATCACGGGATGACTGGAGAGCTGCCGGATAGTGTTGGTTGGTACTCGTTAACAAAGGTACGCGGTAGGAAACCCGGAACATACCTTTAAAATGAGTAAAATTATTATCTTCGCGTTAATGTGCGGTTTGTGCTCATGCATACGATACGGCCCGGGTTGCGTCTTGACTATGATCTTGGACTATAATCCAGGATCTAGGATTTAATTTTGGTATAAGGCGGATAAGGGAATGACTGCCATCTGACCTCCGTGTGGGTCACATGGCCCTACCAGGGGAACCTGATAGGGACATTCAGTCGCCTGAATGTGCAAATTTCATCATGACACGATCACGATTTCCCTTACCGTAAAAGCATCGGTTTGTGTTCAACTAATATACGTACGAAAGTCAATGGTAATGGCCACATAGAAAAGACGTAAGACGCAGACGCGCCTCTTTAGTTTACTTTCATACAAAATATATAGAAGCGTCGTCACGCAGAACACTCAGGAAAAACCGGGCGCGGAAGCGACGGAGACGGGTCTGCGTCCTATTGCAAAACATACAGAAAGACAGGCCACGGCTCGACCTAGGCAGGGAGCAGGCGAGGCGGGGAGCCGCGTCTCGAACACAGCGCTTGCTGTCCTTGTCCTGCCTGCGTTCGTGACTGGTTCTAGAAAAGTCCGCGAACCGGCTTTTCTCTATGTTTTAAAAAGTCGCGTCCGCGCCCCGTCTAAGCCCTGTCTGCGTCTTGCGTCTTAGTTAGCCCGGTCGCGGTAGTTATATATTATTTTTAATTAGGCTAATATTTTTTATAACTACTGTAATTATTCCCTTTTCCTCTCATTTATTCGTTTATAATATTGTAATTATCCAATAAATTAACGTTTACCACACAATTTTCTCAGAGGCCAACTACCCACATCTCTGCAAACTGTGTAAGAGTGGTGTACCCTGCGATGTAAGCTACGTTCAACCCGGACTTGATTACAAACCGCTCGAGTGCCTGAAGAAGGCTGGCTATACCGCGGTCGCCTATACGTCGTGGGCCGACGTGAAGAAATCCTTCTCGGTCTCATATCCTGTGAGTATTCCATACCTACATGTGTAGCGGCATCTATCGCTCTAATAGGGCAACTCAATAATACTCACATTACGAGTACACGAACTGGGTTTGCTAGCAGCCGCACATAGATGGCGCTGACTGTTCCTACATCGCGCTAGTGAAGTGTTCAAACTACTTCAAACTTCCGCGATATAAATTCTACCTTCAAACATTTCACCGAACTTCACCATGTAGACTTTCTGGCACCGAGACGGCTATGTCCCTTTTCGGTAATACCACCACAAGCAAAATAATATATTCGGTTACATAATGTACAATCAGGACCATCTCCAACAGTATCATCACATGCGGGACATTTCGATGTTGATACGGACTTGGTTGAGAAGCCCCGTCTTAATGTAAACAAATTTTTAATTTGATGCATTTGTCAATTTCCCGCCACCGCACCCTCCGACGTCGGGATAGATTTCATCCACGTCATCTTTTTCTCGCGCACGTGCAATATGCGGAATGGAGGAAGTTTCCTGAAAACTGTACCACGTTACCTCTTTTTTGTTTCCAACTGTTCCTCATAGAACCCTGATAGCCATGCGAGCTCCTATGCATTGCTCTGCAAAGACGGTTCCACGAGGCCACTCGTTGACATCCTGAACAGAGAGTCAGCACCCTGCGTCTTCGCCCGCCAGTCGTGGTGGACCATCGTCGCCCATGTGTGAGTACCCGCACTTTTTTATTCAACTCCATCATCATCTTGGAGATAAAGTCCCGATTGTGATCTCGCGCACGAGGGCCCGATCAGGTAATTACAGTGGAGCAACTACCATCTGACCTCCGTGACTCTGCTACCAGGGGAACATGACTAGATTGGATCATGGTTACACATCCAGGCGCCTGAATGTCCAGGTGTCATCACGATGTTTCCCCTCACCGTAAGAGCATCGGTTAGAATTCAGCTAATGTACATAACTTAGAAAAGAGTCATTGGTACATGGCCGCAGCGGGATTTGGACCCGGTACCTCTCGCCTACGAGTCGGATACTCAACCCGGCCAGGCCACCGACGCTCAGATCTACCTTAACTAAACCTACCTATAAATAAACTCGTCTAGACTACACAGTTACCTGAATCGGTCATGACCTTATTCCAGCGATAAAGCAGAATATGTTACGAAGCTCCTGAAAAATAATCAAGTGAACCATGCAACAGCGATACGAGAGATCACTGGCATAAGAGACTTCCAACTGTTCTACAAGAAGGTTTCGGCAGCGGACTTCACCAAAACTAGTAGGTGTACAGATCGAGCGCTTCTGTTTGTTACTACGGTATGGAAACGCGGGGCATTCTGTTACAGCAGATTTCACCCCTGCGTTTGATGCTCTCATGCCGCATAAACCCTCTTAAAACATACCTGAACCGCTTGAGACTAATTTTAAACTAAACCAGTTCTTGTCATATCCATCCTAACAAATAACAGGATATAAAATTTTACTAGTGTCAGTGTATCTACGCCATATTCAATGGGGGTACCGCAAGGATCAATTTTAGGCCCTCTGCTGTTATGATTTGCATCTATATGCATTGTATCGTTTATTATTTATTCTAAGTGCATTGTGGTCACAAATTTTCCACCTCCATTGATAAAGCTATATAAATTAGGTAAGCTAAAATACCAAGTGACTAATATCAGCTTATAGGATAAACTGTCACATAAGCTATGTTGTTGCAATTAAAACACTTACTTATTAAAATTGTTCAATCATATATCTAATCACATTTAATTTAGTATTCATAGACATAGACATTATTTATTTTGACATTACAATACTTACATTGAATATGTTACAATTCTTAATCTAAATTTTACTTAAATAAAGAGATTCGATAATTGAGTAATGCGATGTCTAAAAGAAAGTATTCGTACCTATTATGTAGTGATATTCCTATATTATGTGGTGGAGGGTATTGCCATTATATCCATGGTATTGCAAACATCCATAGGCTGCGGTTACTGCTTACCATCAGGCAGGCCGCAAGCTCGTTTTCCACCTTAGTGGTATAAAAAAAAATGCTTAGCAGGAGGTCGTGTTTCTGCAAACAAATACCTCAGGGGGCTTACCATCAGCTCTTATAACAGGACCTAAACAGAACTGCCCTGCTTAAGAACGAGACAGTGCTATACATGCCACATAAGCTTATCTAGTTCTAAGCAGGGCAGTTCTGTTTTGGTCCTGCTATAAAAGCTCATGGTAAGCCCCCAGGAAACACGCTGCCAATGTTGATAGGACCACGATAAGTTGGCATTGACAGTGTCAAAACTTATAAAGTGAGGATATGGCAATATCGATTGCTTAATCTGTCCTTGTCCGTCTTTCTTGTAAACATTTAGTTATTTGGTCACTATTAGCTTGTACTTTTAGTTTGTCTAAATTATTCATCATGCCGAAAACTATCTCCCGCACTTCCTTTTTAATAAGAGGCTTTTATTTCATTTTCTTAATAAAGCGACGCTAACTTACAATGGTCTTATTTTAATATATTTACGTCTATTCCCGCAGTCCGCAACGACAACGGCCCAGCTCTGGGCAGCTGCATTAAGCCTTTCCGATGGTGCGTCGATTCCCCAAAAGCTTTGAGGAAGTGCCAGTGGTTGAGCGCCTCTGCACGTGCCCTAGGTCTGCAGCCCACCTTCGAGTGCGAGGAACGTGCCAACGTGCGTCAGTGCTTCAGAGCTGTCAGCGGTAACGACCCTACAGCAGACCTAGTTGTCTCCAGCACGAACCACGGATTTGAAGCGAGGAAGTGAGTTGTGCTGCATTTTTTTTATACAACTAAGTTGGCAAACAAGCTTACGGCCCGCCTGATAGCAAGCTGTCACCGCAGCCTATGGACGTTTGCAATACCAGGGGTATCACCCACGCGTAATTTGCATTCGTTTACAGACGACCTGAGTGGTGCAGTTAATTAACATGCCGGTCGCAACGCAAACGTCTCAGTTTCGATTTCCGGCTGAGCTGAAATTGAAATGATGTATTTTAATTTCTGGTACGGGTCTTGGTGTAGTATGTCTAATAAGTATATATTAAAAAATATATTAGTAGTTTATAACAAAAGCTTTGCTTACTTTGGGGCTAGATGGCGTCGTGTGAATTTGTCCAAGCACGTTTTTTTTACATCTCTTTTGTTTAATTATTTATTTGTGATTTGTCTATTCACAGATGGTATAATCTAATCCCATTGAAATTCGTTGAGGGCAATGAGAGACGTGTGGCATCACTTATATACGAAGTTTTCCATGGAGTTGTGCATGTTGACAGCCCTGACATCTTAAGGGAGGGAAAGCCAGTATGCTTCCCACATATTGGGAGCCTAGGTGAGTCTTATACATTCTACATTATGTTGGACAGTAGGGTCACCGGACAGTTTCGCCCATAAATTGCTTTCACCTAATATCTTATTTGTATCACATAACTGCTGCGCGTCTCTCGCTTCGATTTCTAAAGGCATGACTTCATTAACCTTCATTTATGGGCAATACACACCACTGTGACGTGCTCTCACGTTTTTTTGCTTCTGAATTTAGCCATATGTAATAAGCCCATAACTCCCTCCCCTCCCATGTGCATCCCGTTATCATCATTATCACAGACCATAACAGTCCACTGCAGAACTTAGTAGGAGAGGCCCTAAGGCCTCTCCCACGAAAGGGGAGGTTGTTGCCACAATCACGCTCGGCAGGCGGGTTGGAAATCGCAGTGTTGTAAATATAAAGACGACCTGAGCGGTTCTGTGGTCAACATGCCGGTCTGCCACGCAAGAGGTCCCGGGTTCGATTCCCGACCAGTCAGAAATAGATATGATGAATTTTAATTTCTGTTACGGGTCTGGGTGTTCTATGTATAATAAGTATGTATTTAAAAGTATATAAGTAGTTTATCAGTTATCTAGCACCCATAACACAAGCTTACTTTTGGGCTAGATGGCGCTGTGTGAACCACGATTCTTTATTTATTTAATGGAAAACGCTGCTGCCCATTTTCCAGCCTATATTTTTTGCTTCGAAAACATTAGTCGCCTTATACGACACCCACGAGTGTAAGGAGTTGGTGCTATTCTACTCTTTCGGACACCACACGGCATCCTGTTATGTTCTGTTGTAATTTCCATCAGCTTGGTTGGCGCACCTGCGTGAAATGTCGAAGTACGGCAGACTAGGGACCCCAGATGTGACGTGCGGACTTGGCAAATGGTTCGAGAGTGGCAGCGCGTGCGTGCCTGGAGCCGATCAGCTGGCCAACCGTGACCTGCAACCAGTAAGTTATTTAAACCACTAAAGGGCAAAAAACTCACGGTCTGCCTGGAAGCAGCTGGAAAGCAGTCAGGGCAGACTATGGCCGTTTGCAATACCAGGGGCATCACCCACGCGCTGCCGACCCCGAGAAAACCTTTTCTCCTCTTTCTTGAAGAGTCTCATGTTGTGCTCTCCAGGGAAAACCTCTCCAGGTTTATTCCACAACCTTAGTGTGCGTGGGAGATAGTTCCTTTGGAACCGCACAGTTCGAGACCAATTTGGCTCCAAGGTGTGAGGATGAACTCCCTACGTCCAGAATATTTTTATTTTATTTGAATAGACATTAGGAACACCAGCAGTGGTACCGCCTATCTCCGATTGTACGCCGCCATTAAGATGTAATAAGTTCAAACCAAACGCTGCAAGACAGCTCTGGCTCTGGCTTGCTGCGATTGGTCCACACTCAATTGCATCAAGATGGCGGCCTGCTATCGGAGATCGGCGGTACGGCTGCAGGGGTATCGCCAATGCGTTACCCACCTCTATAACACATACATTATCTTTTCTAGAATTACGACGGGGAAAGCTTGTGTAGCCTATGCGAGCCGAATCGGGCCGAATATAAAGATTGTAAGTATGATAGGTATTTCATAGAGGTTGTATGCATTGCGTTTATTATTACCCTAAGAACAAGATACGCTATCTATTTATGTAGTTCCGGAATTCTTCTCATTGACCCGCGGGGTGGTTATGGTAAATGAGCCACGTTCCCGAATTGATCGATGAAATGTCAAACAACTATTTCGCGAGTTAGTCCGTGGCTTCGTACAGGTGCCTCCGTAGAGGGAGAATAACGTAGAGATGACAAGCTAATAATAACACCATGCATGAACGAGATCACAACATACAAAATCTGCTAGGAATGAAAAGGACTAAGATATTTCTTTTTGTACTTGTCAGAATATCAGTTTTGTTTGTTGGTCGCAATGAGGATTGACCAATCGCTATTCGACCAAATTGGCAATAAGTTAAGTCACTCTTCAGTCCGACATTTTATGATCATGAAGTTATAGATAAAAGGTATGGAGACCACACTTCGAATACCTACTTGAAGCATATCTATGTGTTTCCATTTCGCTCTCTGTGGGCAGGCCCTCTCTTTCTATCCTTCATTTTAATTTACAAACACGGCAATACATGGCAATACACTAAAAAGAGAAGTCCGACCACAGAGAGTAAGATAGAGTTATGTAGGTATTTGACTCAAGCGGTTGTTCCTAGTGTGGACTCCATTTTTATCTATACCTTCATGTTTATGATACTTTTGATTTGTCCGGGTTACAAGCGTTTTAATGATACCACCTGTGGCACTAATAAATTACCTTAGTTGTGGGGTATTAACTTTTTATATGGACCCTAAATTTATCTAGTGCTGTACGCCCAGTGATACGTAGTGGTGTTGGTTTACGTACCTACAGGTTTGACGCCATAGTATAAAATGTTAGGAATGAGGAGTTTTCCAGTAGGTATTTATAGTTGGTTTCAAAAAGCATCAACAGATGGCGCTCCTACAATTTTGGTAATCTTTTTATAATCAGTATGATGGTGGCAGTGATTTTATGCAGCCAACTAATACTAAACTTAAAAATAAAATGTTTATTAATATAAACATAACTGTAAAAGGTTGAACGAAGTGTAAAAAGAAATATTTATAGAAGTTGGCACTATGTTCCATTATTATTACAACCTCTAAAATGGTTGAAAACTTTTGACAAATACCATATTATCCAATACAACGTACCCGGTGTTTATATCCTGTTTGCTAAGAACCTATTTCAAGCGATTATCAATTACCAAAATTGTCGGGGCGCTATCTAGTGAGTGGTTAGGAATGCTATAGATACTTATTGAAAAACTGCTCATTGTATACTCTATCTGGAAATTACAATAGTTCTTTCTGACTGGCACTTTCGAATTTTTTGTCCAAAATGAATGAAATCTTTTGTTCTCTATTTTGAACACTGTCAACGTACGTGACTAAACGCTTTGTACTCATGTCTTTGTTATGATCAAAAACCGAAGTATAGAATGCGCGAAGATAACTGCGCGCGGCTGATAATGGAACAAAATTTTATAGTCTAGTAAAATTGCAAAGACCTTACGGAGTAAAGAGTTTCATTTATCATTGATTTATTCGTTATGACGCGCCCTCTAGTAAATTTATTCGCAAGGTGTACGTCTGAGGCGCCATCTCCACGAGCGAGAGAATCGCGGCGATATTATCGCCGTGCCACGTATTTCAATTATTTCAAATGTACGCTTCTCCACACGGCGATGTTATCGCGGCGATGCGACGAGTGGCAATGTGCGCGCGTAACGTCGACGTATCGCCGCGGTATCGTCGCGACTGGTGGCGCGCCCGCCGCGCGCTCGGCGCTTAACGTGGCGCTCTCGCAGCGAGCGCGCGGCGGGCGCGCGCGTGGCAACACTGGCGCTGTAAAACGTAGCTTAACTATTGCACAAAATGCCTCGTCGCGATAACACGGCGATTCCGTTACGAGTCGTCGCGGGCACGCGGCGATTCCGTTACCAGTCGTGACGATACGCTGGCGGAATAATCGCTCGTACGTGGAGATTCTCCGACGATAGAAGCGCGGATACGTCACGATTCTCTCGCTCGTGGAGATGGCGCCTGATACGTACTGTCTCTATCTCTAGCCTATTATATGATAGGGGATTTTTAAAATATTTTGGCTAACAATCGACAATACAACAGACGCACTTGCGAAATTATAAATCCATGGTGTTTGACACTACATAATCGTGATCGATTCTATTTTGACGTTTACCAAACGAGGGGGGAGGGGGGGGGGGGGCGCTTGAATTGCTCAGACCAGTCAGACTGGCAGATATTAAAATTTGTTTATTTCAACTATTGACGACTTGAGTGGTTCAGTTGGTTAACATGTCACACAGAGGTCCCGGGTTCGATTCCCGGTCGAACAGAAATTGAAATGATGAATTATAATTACTGTTAGGATGGAAGAGGATGAGGATTTGCAAAATGTGGGGAACTTCCGTTCTATGACTAAAAAGTACAGTCGGTAAATCGATCTAACCAAAACCAGTATAAGATGCGTCTCGACAGACGCACATAGCAATCTTAGCTCATTTTGGGTAGATCGATTGGCTGCCTTCTGTCAATTATTCCTTTTTAAGATGGGAAATCTTCGAAAGATATCACTTCTAAATGTTAATGATGATCATCATCATCATATATTTAAGAGTATGACTCTTGTCGGTGGAGCAATCGCCACTCCTCTCTCCTGTCTGCCAACCTCTTCATCTCTTTATAATCTCCTGCGCTCACTTTTTCCTTCCCGTCCTTCCAATATTCATATCTTGGCCTTCCTCTTTCTCTCTTTCCTACGTGAATGATTATGATGTGTGTAATTGTTCCAGTGAAATGTTCAGACGACCCCAAATACAACAAGTACTACGGTGACCAGGGCGTGCTCGAGTGCCTGAAAGCCGGCCGGAACAGCTCGGACTCCAGACGTGGCTGGCTGGAGACCAACATCTTTGACAGTAAAATCGATTCCAACTGAACCGAACTGTGCGGTTTCAAAGGAACTTTCTCCCACGCACACTAAGGTAGTGGAATGAACTACCTGGAGAGTACAACATGGAGTTCTTCAAGAATGTGGTGAAAATGTTTTTACGGAGTCGACAACGCGTGGGTGATGCCCCTGGAAGTGCAAACGTCCATAGGCTGCGGTGTGTGCTTACAATCAGGCAGGCCGCAAGCTTGTTTGTCACCTTACTGGCTATGTCGGTGACCTTGGTTCGCTTGCGGATATCCTCACTTCTGATTCTATCGCGCAACGATGGTAGGATCCTATCACCTAATAATCTGGGTGACGAATGGCCGTTCGACCCCGTAAAAACCTTTTCACCCCTTTCTTGAAGAATTCCATGTCACTTCACAATGCCGTGTGCAGTATGAGCGTTGCTGGTTTTATTCCCCTCTTCTTAGGTGAAAGTTGGTCTACCCTCGATTTGGACGAAGCATTTTGTGAATTCGTTTGCGTGGACGGGTGTTGCAATTGCAATGACTGATTTTCTCTTTTTTTTAATGTGTCATGGTCATGATTTATTTTGTATTACGTACGTTGTACATATTGTAATTATTTTTGTTTATTTCCAATATTTTTGGCGAATTTTTTATTTTACTGTTACAAGAGAATTTACAATATTTACATACCTAATACAAAAATGTAGTAACAAGTAGGTATACTAAAAAATACACAGAAATAAATTTTTTAAAGATAAAAAAGCCCTAGATCCCCAGTAACCGGATGTGCCCAGAAGACTGGCCGCATTACCCCGTTGCTTAGCGAGGCTAACCACCAGATCACTTAGGGGGCGTCCATAAATTACGTGAGACATTTTTTAGGATTTTTCGTCTCCCCCACCCCCCCTGATGAGATTTCGTAAGAGTTTCCTTTACTCCCTCCCCCCCTCTCCCAATCTCACGTGAGATTTTTTTAAATGTGCTTTTGGCTATAAAAACCATTGGATTTAAAAAAAATACAAAAAAAAACAATTTGTTCTATCACTTTTATTAATCCAACTGGGATGTCTAGTATGTAAAATTATATTTAAAAAATTTTTTGACAGCCACTCCATGCTGGTGATCGCTTTTACTAAGTATATGGCTCTGGATAGTGCGTTTCCACCCCGTGGTCGAGTCGCGCGTATCGATACGGCTGGTCGATAACACTTAAACAATCGGAGAGCTATTGTGCTGCTCTGCGGTGTTCGGGCGAGGACGACAAACACCATTGTGTAAAATTTCGCCATATTTTTAATCTAGAAAAATTTCTTACTTTAATTTAACTTTACTTTCACACATTTTACATGGTTTTCTATTAAAAAAAATTACGTGATATTTGTTAAAACCCCCCCTCTCCCCCAAGTGAGATTTGGAAAGATTTAACTTGCCTCCCTCCCCTCCTTGAACACCTCACGTAATTTATGGACGCCCTCTTACCACCAGGTGAGATGGCGGTAAAATGCCTGGATAGACAAATTAAAAAAGAATTGGCCGAAGTACAGGCCCATCTTCTGGTCATTAGATGTAATATTATCATCATCACAGCCCATAACAGTTCACTGCAGGACTTAAGGCCTCTCCCACAAAAGAGGAGGTTGCCATAATCTCCACGCTCGGCAGGCGGGTTGGAGATCGCAGTGTTATAAATAAAACAATGGAAAACGCTGCTGCCCATTTTCCAGCCTACGGAGACTAGATTTTCTGCCTCGGAAACATCAGTCGCTTTGTACGACACCCATAAAGGTGATATTCTACTCTACCGGACACCATCACGGTCATTTGATATAATATTGTAATTCTGACTAATAAACAGATATATTTCTTGTACACCAGTGGCCGGAAGGAACTTCTACATAGACCAGACCAAGATACGGGCGTTCGGGCGCTACGGCCGTCAGTGCAATACCAAAGGGTTCAACATCGGAGATTGCTTGGTGGCGATCGCTCCAACTGCTGAAGTCCTTACTAGAAGGTGAGGGTTCAATGAGCATGATCATCTTGGTGTCAATACGACAACCTGAGTGATTCAGTTGGTTAACATGCCGATCGCCACGCAGAGATCCCCTCGATTCCCGGCCGAGCAGGAATTTAAATAATGAATTTTAGTTTCTGTTACGGGTCTGGGTGTAATAAAGTATGAATTAAAAAAAGTTTATAAGTAGTTTATCAGTTATCTAGCACCCATAACACAAGCTTTGCTTACTTTGGGGCCAGATGGCGCTTTGTTAATTTGTCCAAGAATTTTTTGCTCTCTCAGTGCCCGGCGTCATGATCCAGGACTTGGCAGATCAGGCAATACAGTGGAGCGACTGCCATCTGTCCGTGACCCTGCTACCAGGGGAACCTGACCAGATTGGATCATGGTTACACATTCAGTCGCCCGAATGTGCAGGTTTCATCATCAATTACGATGTTTTCCCTCACCGTAAGAGCATCGGTTAGTATTCAACTAATGTACATAACACAGAAAAGAGTCATAGGTACATGGCCGCACTGGGATTTGAACCCGGTACCTCTGTTATCTCCTCAAATTATGTATTTGTTTAAGGGACCAAAATTGAGCGTCTCGGTGGCCGAGTGGTTAAGGTGTCCGACTCGTGAGGTACCGAGTTCCAATCCCACTGCTGCCATGTACCAATGACTCTTTTTTGAGCTCCACTATAATTATCTAGTCTGCCAAATCCAGGCGGACCCTGGGCCCTCGTACGCGAGAGCACAACCGGGACATGAACGACAAGATGATATTTTTTATTGTTTCCAGAATGGATACAGTGGCTATAGGGGCGTTACTGGATAATATCCACGCGTTCTTCAATGTGGACGGCACTTCAGCATTGAAGGGGCCCATCAATTTCCACGTAAACATGGCCTTTGACGACACCTTAAATTTGGTGTTTCCTGATGATACGAAAGGCGAGTATAATTTTTTTTAATTAGACTGTCCAGGCATTTGACCGCCATCTCACCTGGTGGTGAGTGACGATGCGGCCGAAGACGGAGCATACCTGTCTAGGAACAGCATATTCACTCTAGCCTTGAAGGCGTCCAGATTATAATGATCAGGTAACACTCTCGCAGGCAATAAGTTATTAAAAGAGATTATAAAAGTGTTACGTTAAGATTTAAGTTTTACAATAACACAATTTTTTTAAATGCAAAAATTTGTAGCTCTTTGTTTATATCGCTGGAAGTGTTACCAATTATAAGGGATGTAATGTAGTCAATCAGGTGGTAGGACTCTGTCAAACCTGAGACAGAGCCAGAGCTGTCTTGCTGGGATTGGATTAAAATCAATAGCGTCAAAATGCCGACGTACAATCGGAGATCGTCGTTACGGCTGCCGCCCTAGCGCTAAAACTTACTACATAATTAAATACAGTTAAGCGTAGATTCTTACTGAACAAGTAACGGCGCAGAAACCGGATTCACCGGCGGTGACATCTCAGATTCGACATTTTCTATAGAAAAAAAACTGTATTAATACGTCACTGGATATGTGTGTCTGAAAAAAATTTCGAATTCTTGATGTACATTGCAAGAATTAGGCCCCAGGACGCCGCCCTCAGCGAACGTACCAGTTGCGCTGCACCGCCGCGGTAAAAAAGTTGGACTAATATAATTCCATTATTTTCAGGATTCCTGGAACCGATTGCCAACTCTCCGAACCGTGCAGTCCGGGACTACATAGACCTGTTAAGTCATACAGACGTCTGCCTCCCGCGCAGCGCAGGCGCTCCGAAAGAGTACCCTATAGTGCTAGCTTTAGTAACGTTTCTCATAACACTTTTTATTTAAGCCTTGCACATATATTTTAGACTATCTTGATTCTTAAGGGCTAAGGTACGCGGTAGGAACCCCGGAATATACCTTTAAGGGCCCTACACATTACAGTCCGCCTGCAGTCTCTGGTCGTATCGGGCGGCCTGCCGTCCTAAGCCGATAACTACACACTAAAGCGATTATTGCCTGCCGGCAATAGCCTGCTGCGACTTGTAAGTCGACAGTTTTTGTAAAACTGAAGGCGCTCGCGACTGACGGTAGACAAGCCGCCGGCCCGATATTTCGACTCAGTTGCATGCATCATGGTCACTCTGAACGACGCTATATCGGGCTAGTCGTCAACTGCTACGCGGTAGGAAATCCGGAACATACCTTTAAAGTGTGTGATAATAACCGCGATAGTTTAAAACATTATGTTATCGTGATTCTGTTCTTAAAGTCTTTTGCTATTATTAGAGATATGTAGTTCGTTCACCATAAGTTTATGGGTATTACGTTTTGCCTTACAATTTACACAATGGGTGATTATTAAAAGTAAAAAGTGTAGTTCAGCGTGCCTCACTAGATGGCGCTGCTTAGACAGGATTCTCAAGTATTGAATTTGGTAACCGAAGTTACTCTGGAAGGTGTTTTGTGGAAAGATATTTTAGTACGTTTTACGTATAAAGCGCAAAATGTCTATACGATACCATATATAGTAGTAACTACCTAACTGGTCAGTTGTTTTTTCTAACAATATTGCTTAGGTGTCATTATATTTATTTATTTATTTAATACTTTGTCCACAAAAAAGTATTAGTAGTTTATATATTTTATTGTAGTAGATTAGTACGTACTTACGTTATAAGCGCGATTTATATAGTGCACGTAAGGTTCGCCTTTTATTGGCTTTACATTTATGGAAATTGTTATTGTTACTATAGTAAACTATAGTTAGCTCTTAAACTATAGTTTAAGAGCATTGTAAAAAAAAAAAATGTAGATCTGTTGGCAAATTAAAATGAATAAATAAATAGTAGACGAGCACACTATGTAGGTACTGATGTTTACACTAAGTAATTTCATTCTGGAAGTCCCAAAGAGACCTGTAGCGGTATTCACAATGGCTCGCAAATCGGATTCGGATACGGAATCGACAAAGGACCCCGCAAAAGTTCTTAGGAAAATGTGGTTTCAGTTAATTTTGATGAAATTTTCATATGTTATAGAGAGTAGAGTTTACGTGGAATCTATCGGGATTCTGAATAACAGTGTTCGAATCGATCGACACGGATTCGCAGCTCACGAATTTCGTGTCGAATCGTTCGGAAACGGTTTCGAAACATTGTGAATACGGCTACTGGTTGGGCGGAGTTGGGGCCAGTGACTGTATTTATATTTATTATTTCATGTTCAGTTTTCTTTTCACAATGAAATATAAAAGGTCGCCTATAATTTAATCAGCTTTTTATTTCTATTAATCTTTCTATTTCAAAAGGTTTAAGTCAGTTCTGTAGCGCAGAGCTACATATATCCAGGTACAGTACGACTTAACGGGACTGTTGAAATGAAACCCAGTTTTAGGGAAACTTGATAAATATATTTAATAAAATAAATTATGTGTGTATATACAATATTATTTATATACAATTTTTTTCACGTAAACCAAATAATTAATTAATTATTGAACTAATAGTGAGGCCTTTGCTGTGCAAGTTGACGAAAATTGCTATAAAAGGCTTACATTAGGTACATACAAAATTAGGAAACTGAATCAGTTAAGACGAATTAGGAAAGAAAACAAATTTCTCAAATTAAAACATATTTTTTCATAACAAGCTTTTTTTTACCTACTTACTTACAAAGCTTACATAGGTACATACGAACAGAGCAAGTGAAATAAAAGGTTGTAAAAAGAACTATCCTTCCCTGCTCTTCCACCAACTATTTAATTCGGTTTATAATTAACACAATACAAAAAGGATTATTTCGTCCATAAACGGTTAAATAATGCAGAAGCTGTGTATTTAACGAGTTTTTTCCTCCACTTATTTCTAAAATAGCAGATTAAAATATGTAGGAGGTAGCGCAGTCCATGAGCATAAGTGCAATACCATTTCAAGAAATTTTCCCTTTACCGCTACAGCAACTTTTTTTTATGGTATACGACAGACAAATAGGCATGCGGGCCACCTGATGGTTCGTGGTCACCGCCGCCTATGGACATCAGCAACACCAGGGGAGTCACCAATGCGTTGCCCGCCTCTGAAAGACCTCTAATATACCTCTTGAACGGTCCCATGTCATAGTCCAAAGGAAACACTGTGGCTGGGAGCTCATTCCACATCCGAATCGTACGAGGGAGAAACGTTCTTTCGTACCTTCGCGTCGTGACCAACAGAGGGTCTACGTAGTGGAGATGAGTACCCAGCTCACGTACACATTCACAGCATTTGGTGCATATTTGACCAAAATCAGTTTGCTAAAAGAAGGGAGAATTAACTGTCCTTCATGCCCACAGGAGTTGTCCTTTAGAACGGGGTATGGGTATTTTTACATATTAAATAAAAAATGTATTCAAGAATGCTATAAAAACCGTTAAGCACCTGCACAGTAGTGTAAAGGAATATGACTCTTGAGGTGGTCATGAACTTATGCTCTTATAGTGTACATCATTTTCTTCATTTCTTAGTATGGATTTCTTTCCTTCTGAAACAAAGGTTACCAAAAATTAATTATTATAATGATAAAAATGTTAACCATAATCATCATCGTCCTAGCGCTCATCCCGGCCTCTGCCAGGGTCCGCTTTCTTACTCAATCTTCTCCACTTCGCCAGGTCTTCGGCATCCTCGCGTCGTAAGCCGATGGCTCTCGCATCCGACTCAGCGATGTCAATCCATCGTTTCTTTCCTGATACCGGCAGGTTCAGGCACCTATTTCCCACTGAGGCTTGCGCAACACGCAATGGCGAGTTTTATGCTTTAAAATGGTACTCATGCCATTTAAACACCCTCCTAGTAGGTGTACCAGTATGGAACCGTCGGGGGCCTAGTGGTAATGGTATTCGACTCGCAATGCGTGAGGTACCAGATTCGAATTCACTGCCACCGTGTACCAATGGCTCTTTTCTGAGTTATCTACATTAGTTGAATGCTAACTGATGCTCTTACGGCGAGGGAAAACATCGTGATGAAACCTACACATTCAGGCGACTGAATGTGTGACCATGATCCAATCTGGTCAGGTTTCCCTGGTAGCAGCGTCACGGACGTCAGGTGGCAGTCGCTCCACTGTAATTACCTTATCTGCTACACTCTGGGTCATGGTCAAGCCCTTGTGTGCGAGAGCAGGATGATTTTTTTTTTACCTTTGATTCTGGGACTAGATCAACTTAAATTATTTTTTGTTTTGCCGAGTGTATTCTATCGATTTGCTTTGAGCCTCGAAGGTGCGACTTTCTTAGAAAATATGGAGACCAGCACGGCTAGCACAAGTTGCTCTCGCGCGCGATAATCAAGAAAAGGCGCGACAAAGTTACTGCTATCTTTGTCATCTTAGTATTGAGAGAAAGGAACAAACGTTCTCTCGCTTTGCGAGCTGTGTCGCCAATACACTTGTGCTAGTCGTACTGGTCTAGGCTTTATCAATACTTACTGTGGCAAAAAGGGGACGTCCCAAAACTTCTGGCCCCGGCCATAATCTTCTCCATCTTTCAGGGTCTGCGGCATATCTTTGCCAGTGGACTCTGGCAGGAACAGGCAAAGGAACCCACCGAAAATGCCAAGTACACCAAGTATCAGTAGTGGAATGTATGTTGCGATAGTTGCCTGTAATAGAAAAGGGAAAAATAAATATTATTTACTTGTTAATTCAAATTCTATGCACTTCTAGGTACATTGGCGGGCGTAAAGCTACGGAAGCAGTCAAGCGAGAAAAAAAATATTTAATTGTCATTTTATTTTCACGCGTTAGTTTAGGAGTAGTTTTACATGTTTTTTTTATGGATAGCCGTAACCGTAATAGTCGTAACCATTACAGGGCTGTATCTAACCAAAGAAATAGACATACATTGTCCAGGAGCGTCGATGGCCGACTGATTAATCTGACTCGCAAACAAGAGGTACCGGGTTCGAATCCTACTGCCACAATTCACCAGCGACTCTTTTCTGAGTTATGTACATTAGTTGAATGCTAACCAATGCTCTTACGGTGAGGGAAAACATCGTGATGAAACCTGCGGCGACTGAATGTGTAACCATGATCCAATCTGGTCAGGTTCCCCTGGTAGCAGGGTCGCGGAGGTCAGATGGCAGTCGCTCCCCTGTAATTACCTAATCGCCAAATCCTGGATCATGGTCAAGGCTGACCCCCGAGGTCCACCCTAGTTCTCGATAGCACAACCGGGACATTAAAGCCAAGAAATTATTTTTTATTATTATATTTGTAAATACATACAACACCCAGGCCCGTAACAGCAATTAAAATTCATCATTTACATTTCTGCCCGGCCGGGAATCGAACCCAGGACCTCTGTGTGGCAGACCGACAATCTTAACCGACTGAACTACTCAGGTCGTCAAAATTTATAATTTAAAAAAAAATATTTGATACCTTTATCTTGAAACTGAATCTTTTGTCTAGAGTGAAGGTAGATATATCTTTTAAATACTTATTAATCGTATATAGTATCTCTATATAGTTATTTAGATAGAAAATCACCTACCAAATAAACAATGTACGGCACCAGTATAGTAGCGACGTATCCCAGTATATGGATAAGGGCCAACCCTTGGGCTCTGACCACTGTTGGGAGTAGCTCTGCAGCGTACTGCATGCCTATGTTGAAGGATATGTTGACGGCAAAACGTCCCACTATGGCTAGGGAGGCTGAGGGGATACCTGTGGACGTATTTCTAGATTAGTTACCTAGCTGGGTAAGGCTAGAGTGAATAGTCACACGAGCCGCTTTAGGTCAACCTTTATAATGCGTTCGGCCAAGGAATGAGACGCGTTGCTTGCGAGTGTGTTTTCTGATCATTATAATCTAGACGCCTTCAAGTATTGAGTGAATAGGCTGTTCCTAGACAGGCATGCTCCATCATCGGCCGCATCGTTACTTACCACCAGGTGAGGTGGCGGTCAAATGCCTGGCTAGTCCAATTATAAAAAACAAAACATGGAATAAGTAAGCGCTTCTGAGGCCTTATTTTTCTAATGCCTGTCTTTTCTATCTCAAGCAACTTACCACGAATGTGAAAGAGACAGGTAGCGCACTCGAGTGCTCACATGTAGGTATGCGAGTACAAAAATAGTACCCCTGGTCTCATCAAACCAACGCGTTCAGCCAGTTTTATAAGGCACCAACTCCTTTCATTGTCGGACGTCGTAAAAGGAAATACCACCAGGAGATAGCGGTCAAATGCCTGCTAGTTTGTCTATAAAAAACCATCATCTTCATCATCCGAGTGGTCAATTCCGGCTTCTGCCAAAGTCCGCTTCCTTCTCTTCGACACTTCTCCTCAGGTCGTGCGCCGTCCTTGTATTGTAAGGCGCTGTCCTAAATGGCAACTGTCGTGCGACGGGTTGTTTTGAGGTCTCGTATTGATCGGACGACGTCCGTCGTACGACCATCCCTCACAACCGCTGCCAATTACGACAGCGCCTAATACATTATAATCATTATCATAACAGTCTACTGCAGGACTTAGGGCCTCTCCCACGAAAGGGGAGGTCATTGCCATAATCTCCACGCTTGGCAGGCCGGATGAATCGCAGTGTAGTTAATAAAACTATGGAAAACGCTGCTGCCCATTTTTCAATCTACGGAGACTCTAGCTCTTTTGACTCGAAAACATTAGTCGCCTTGTACGACACCCGCGAGTGTAAAGGGTTGGTGCTATTCTACTCTGCCGGACACCACACGGCCAACATTTTAATGTTGTTACTAAATACAAGACCTGCCAAACCTACCTCCTGTAAAATTCCTGTCTCAATTTCTGTTAAGGTTGCCTGAAACTGATCGCTTGTAGCGATAAGGTCGCCTTTGCTCATATGTGTTCCTTGTTATTGTAAGTGATTGGTATTGTGATAGTTTATAAGCAATAAGTGGTATATATAAATAATACCCCGTGACGTATGTTATAAGCGACAGTTACCGCTTATCATCAGGAGGGTTGTCTGCTCGTTTATCACTGCGTAGCATAAAAAGCTTACCTGTGGGAACGGTGGTGGCGAGCAAGCTGAACACTCCACTCATAATCATGGAGCCGAAGGCCAGCCAGCGACGACCCGTGCTGTGGGATTAAAACACTGACATTACATCTCTATTTTACAAAAATATGGAGTCTCTCTCTAACCCCATTAACGGTAGAGACGGGAAAAATCAAGTGGTAGGACTCTGCCAAGCCTAAGGAGTCCGCCTGCCTGCTGCAATGCTTGCATTGTTACGTTCCGGTTTGAAGGATAAGGGAGCCAGCGAAATTACAGGCATGAGGCATTTCATCTTAGTCCTCGCAGTGACAACGCATCTGCGGTTACATGCGGTGCATTTTTGTTGCCTGCAACCTAAATGCTGTAAACGTAGATGTTTTGGGCGATAGTTATTGCTTACCATGAGGTGGGTTTGTCACTGCGTAATGTATAAAAAATACCTGCTTATGTAATCATGATCCAACCTGGCGAACGTTCCCCTTCTATTGCTTGTCTGTTCTATCTCTAGTCAATTACCACGAGTGTGAAAGAGATAGGTAGCTCAAGCGACCGCTCGCGTGGATGCAAGCGGTTCCAAAAAAGAGCCCCTAGTCAGGTTCCTCTTAAGAGATTTCAGATGGCAGTCGCTCTACTGTAATTACCTGATCTGCCAAATCCTGAATCATTATCAAGGCAGACCCGGGGCCCTCGCTGGGCTCGCAAAAGCACAATCGGGACAACTACTCTGCATCTGTCTCTGGGGTTGAGACAGATGCATGGGCACCTGAATAGAAAGCTACTCACAAATCCAAGATGAGAGTCAGCAACAAATCAGCAGGAAACTCCGTGGCGGTCGCCACCGTGAACGTGAGGAAGATGTCCAGCCCCAGGGAGCCAACGTTACGGACGTGACCATCGAAGACCTGGAGACATTTACAAGTTACAATTAATGAAGGATAATGTAGCCAGCTCAGGAAGGTTTTCAGAGAGCCGACTAAAATAAAAAATAGTTCAAATTATTGTAATAGATGGCGTTGATAAGAGACGATTCTCAAAAATATATCAAACCGGGACCGTTAGATGAATAAAAATGTAGGTAGCCATTTTGATCGTGACCTCTCCCAGAACACAAAACTTTACCGTCATAGCAGCGAATGTGAACTGAATTTAGCCAAATATATTAAGCGCAACCGGTATTTAACGCCAAGATGATGATATTGATGATGATGAAAATGCTGCGGTGGATGTGTGGCGTTACGCGACTTGATCGAGTGCGTAACGATTACATCCGCGGCAGCCTTGGCGTAAGAGATATCGCGGATGAGATCGAAGAGGCAAGGTTGCGTTGGTATGGCCACGTGTTGCGCAAGCCCCAGGGATGCGTGGGAAATAGGTGTCTAAACCAGCCGGTATCAGGAAAGAGGTCCCGCGGGAGACCTAGGAAGTGATGGATTGACATCGCCGAGTCGAAGGCGAGAGCCAACGGCTTACGACGTGAGGATGCCGAAGATCGGGCAAAGTGGAGAAAGAAAAGCAGGAAAGCGGACCCTGGCAGTAGCCGGGGTTGACCACTCAGATGATGATGATGATGATTTTGATGATGATGATGAACCTACTTACCATGGCAATAGCGACCCAGATGAAGATGAGAAGAATACTGTGCCTCCTCAGCCTGGGTGTCCTAAACAGATCGGCGACTGAGTAGTTCTTGGTCTCCTCTTCAGCCTTCGCGATTTCGGCCGCTGTCTCCTGCAAAATTAACATCATCATCACAATCAGAACCGGCTCCGCGCGACTCAGGCCGCACGAACCGTGGCTCGCGCGCATTCTGCCCTTATCCGCGCCATGGATATGCTGAACGCTCTTCTGACATCAGCGCCTGTGTGCGACATATTTGCTAGTGGATAGACGGACGTGCGAGGTATATGTTTGAGGTTTTGTGAGGTTTTGTGAATGAGCGTCCTTAATTATTAAAATTTAACATTCAGATGTATCATATATTGTGCCATCGTTTCTTAAATTAGTAACATTGTTTTCATGATTTTGTTTGGATCTAACTATGTTTAATGTTTGTAGTGCATTAGTATTAAGTACCTACTGTAATACTACAAATGTATGGCGAAATAAATAACTGCAGTTGGTTTGCCTTAAGCAAATAAAAGAAATAAAATACTGCTATCATCGCACCTCTTGTCACCGATAGGAGTTCATCCTCACACCTTGGAGCCAAATTCGTCGCGAACTGTGCGGTTCCAAAGGAACTTTCTCCCACGCACGCTATGTATGTTTCTTTTTTTTCTTTTTTTTGTGGAATGTACTATCTTTATGGCAGGGGGTGTGCTTTCGCAAAAAAAGATCGCGCTCCAAATGCCGACCCATATCCATGCTACCTACGTCATAAGAATATAATTATACAGTAAAAAGGTATGCCACAAACTTGGTTGTAAACTTACACGGAACTCTTTCAGAACTTCTTCTGGGATTTTCTTTCGATTGATCCTCTCGCATTTCTTCAATATCTTCAAGGCTTCCTCGGTACGTCCTTGAGCTATTAGCCATCTGAAGACAATATTTTAATGAGGAGTTTTCCAGTAGGTATTGATAGTTTGTTTCAAAAAGCATCAATAGATGGCGCTCCTACAATTTTGGTAATCTTCTTTAAATCTGTATGATGGTGGCAGTGATTTCATGCAGCCAAGTAATACTAAACTTGAAAATAAAGTGTTTATTAATATAAACATAACTGTTAAACGTTGAACGAAGTGTAAAAAGAAATATTTATAGAAGTTGGCACTATGTTCCATTATTATTACAACCTCTAAAATGGTTGTAACTATTGACAAATATAATATTATCCAATACAACGTACCCAGTGTTTATATCCCGTTTGCTAAGAACCTATTTCAAGCAATTATCAATTACCAAAATTGTCGGTGCGCCATCTAGTGAGTGGTTAGGAATGCCTTAGATACCCATTGGAAAACTGCCCATTAGATAAGTACCTATGGCGTTAAGTTAAGCGGATGAAATGACATGCGTTTATAAGGAGTGAATACGGAAATGAAGAGTGAGACTTATACGGATATTGTTTGGTAAAGAGAGAATATCCTGCCCCTTACCTCACCTTCTGTGCGGTGTGCCGACCACACTTAAGTGGGAAAAGGCAGTGTAACATGATAACCAATATTGTAACGTGGATTGTTGACCTACCTAGCACTCTCAGGCACTAACAGCGGAGTGAAAATGGACATAACGAGCGGCACACTAGTCGCCAAAGTGTATATCTTCCAGTCGTTCACCCACAACGCTATCCAGGGCAGCAGGCATGCGGCTAAGGTGAAGTATACGCCGATTGACATGTTAGCTACGAAGGTACGCCACTTGGGGCCCACGTATTCGACCACTGAAATTGGAAAAATATATAGATGAGTATTTGAGAGAGCATTGGTGGATTAATGGTTAAGGAGTTCGACTTCGAGAGGTCCTGGTTTCGAACCTTAGTGCCGCCATGTACCAAGGAGTCTTTTCCGAGTTTTGTATTTTTGTTTAAGGTGCTATCCTAATTGGCAACAGTCGTGCGACCATGGTCGTACGACAGACGTCTCCCGACCAACCTTAAAACCGCCTGTCGAAAGACCACGGTCATTGGTCATTAGGACAGCGCCGAACACTAACCGATGCTGTGTCGGTGAAGGAAAACATCATTTTCAAAACTGCACATTCAGGCGACTGAATGTGTAGGTAACCATGTTTCAATCTGGTTAGGTTGCTCCGTTAACAAGGTCACGGAGGTCAGATGGCAGTCGCTCCACAATAATTATTGTCTTTGGCTGGTAAAACAGACCCAGAACCGAAGCCTTCTCACTAGTTACCACAAAATGTTGTGACAGCCGTGTCAGTGAATTCCTTCAAGAACAGATTGGACGAGTGGCTGAAGTCAAACAAACTGTCTCTCCTTGATTTAAAATGACTTTCAACACTGTGTGATATAGACACATCAGCAACAATGCTGCTCGTCTATAACCTAAATAAACAAATAAATAGTTTCGGCCGCCACTTAAGTATTGTCAGATGAAACCCTATGCGTCTGCGCGCACTGTGAGACCTCATAGTCACGTTTCTAAAAACCGGTGTCTAAATCGATCTGTGTGGGGTAATTACAATATCTGGCTAGCCGTAGTATCATAGAATCTCACCTAGGATGTACATGATGATGAAGCAGTTATCGTAGGCCAACCCGACGAGGAACCGGCAAAGACAGAAGCTCCAGAAGCTGGTGCTGAACGCGGTTCCTACTCCAGCGAGGAAACCGGCCATGTTAGTTCCTGGTGGAATAATAGTTTCTCAGTTAAAACAGCATAATAGGTAGTTATATACAATGAAAGTAAGAAAAAAAAGTAGAACTAGGTAGGTACATATAATAAACAAAAAAACTTACTTAATATAACTAATATTAAAGGTAAACAAGGTTGTCCCAGGTTCTTAAATTACGGAAAAGTGCTCAGAAGGCTGTCGGTGTACGGAAGTGTAACAGTTAGCGGAACACTTAGACAAGAATTGCAGCTCTATAAAATATTTATCATATAAACCAGAAGACGCCCACTGCTGGGCATAGGCCTCCCCCAGAGATCTAAACAAATTCCGGTCCTGTGCCTTCCGCATCCAGCTGGTACCAACGATCTTTACCAGGTCGTCGGTCCACTTTGTGTGCCTACTCACGCTGTCTCATGTCATCTCCTTATTTCTGATTCAATTGCGTAAAGAGACTCCGAGCATAGCTCTTTCCATTGCCCTTTGGGTACCAGTGAGCTTTCTTATAATGCCCACAAAAAAAAGTTAAGAGCTATTATTTTATATTAGTTCTCCATTTATGATTCGCTTAAGACGATAGTCTTTACTATGTTACTTTTGAAGGAAAAACATCGTGATGAAACCTGCACATTCAGGCGACTGAATGTGGAATCATGATCCAATCTAGTCAGGTTCCTCTGGTAGCAGGGTAACGGAGGTAAGATGGCAGTCACTCCACTATAATTACCTGATTAGCCAAATGCTGGATCATGGTCAAGGCGGACCCCGTGGTGCGCACAACCGGAACATTAACGGCAAAATGATGAATTATCACAGTGATAGATAAGTAGAATTCACCTATTAAGGCTGGTACTCTTCCATATTTATCAGCCATCCATCCGAATATCAGGCCTCCGAGTATGGCACCGCAGAAGAAGACGGCCTGTGCTGTCGCCGGGTAGTTGTCTTTGTCGCACACCCAGCCCAACTGGAAGAGGAAACGGCTTAAAAATATATGTATAGAAGTTAACACAGAGTATTGTAACTAAATAAGGCTCCCCACAGTAGGCAAAACAAGCAAAATAGGACACCGTCGTACTTGCTCATGATGCGAAGAATCCCTTTTTTAATAAAACCTACGTATTTATCGGTATTGCGATTTACTAAGTAGTCCCCGCGGTAGAGAAGTTACGGGAGGGAGTAACCCAAAGGTTTTAGACATAGAGATAGATGGACCCTAGACTTATAGAAAATGTAGGTACCTACACTGTCCCTCTGTCACAACTTTATATAAAAATGAACTCAATCCCGATGCCTAAACCTATTTCTAAAAGTAAATTCATGTCACTAACCTGCGTAGCAATAGTCTCGTAAGGGATATCGGTGAAATTAAACTCCCAGTTTTCGCACTTTTTGATCGGCCATTTTGTGTCGGGGTCCATGACGCCATTTTGTAGAACCTCCGTCCAGTTGACGTCGTACACTATGCACTTCTCGAAGGTGTTCTCTTGCGAAAGTGGTACTGATAGATGACGGCTGAAAAAATATTTTATATTATATAAACATTAACTATTAGAACTAAGAGAGGTAGGGCATAGCAGGGTATCCCGTTCGAATTGGAGCCGCCCCACTAGGGAAGGATCTCCACCTTGCAGAATACCGCAGCTAAACTAATAGTGTATTTCTGCCGGTAAGTAAAGTCTCCAGTGCTCCATGGGGTGAGGATTTGGGGAACCGTGGCTTTGGCAGTGGAGGGGCATTTGCCTTTTTGCTGCCAGAGCAACGTGTTATAGAGGTTGGCAACGCATTGGCGATACTCTTGATGTTGCTAATGTCTATATACAGTGGTGGCCACTTTCCATCAGGTGACCCACATTCCTGTTTGTGTGTATTATTAGTATGGCACTCTTATTCATACGCCATCACAGCAACAGCTCGACGAATATTTATTATAACAAGCACTACGCTGCGCTGCGTATCAGGAACTCTTTAAATCATTTTTATGGAACTACTGGTGTTGCGTATGTCTATGGGCGGCAGTGACCACTTACCATCAGGGGGTTCTAAAAAGGCCACATTAGCGTTTCATAATATGATTCATATTAATTTGTCGCAAACTTATCTGCAGCGTCGCTGATGTTGACATTGGGTTGTTATTTATCCGAGATGAGAAGTTGTTAATAAAGCTTAGCGTAGTGATTTTAAAAATCGGTTCAGTAGCTTCACAAATTATCCCCAATATACGAACTCACAAACATACAAACTTTTCCCCGTCATAATATTAGCCATCATTATCATCGTCCTAGCGCTTATCCCGGCCTCTACCAGGGTCCGCTTTCCAATCAGTCTTCTCCACTTCACCCGGTCTTCGGCTTCCTCTCGTCGTAAGCCGTTGGTTCTCGCATTCGACTCAGCGATGTCCATCCATCGCTTCTTGGGTCGCCCACGGGGCCTCTTTCCTGATACCGGCAGATTTAGTCATATTTACCACGTATCCCTGAGGTTTACGCAACACGTGACCAAACCAGCGCAGACGAGCCCGTCATAATATTAGTGTAGATGAAGAAAAGCTACCCACCGCTGTTCGAGCGTAAGATTCTCCAGCTCCGCCACCGAGCACCAATGCTCGCTGGGCACCACAGTCATGAATATCTGGGCGAAGTAAACGAACGCGAAGAAGAAGGCGTAGGGTATCATCAGGAGGAACAGGATCCGCTGGTACCATCCGAAGTCTCCCACGTAGGGCAGGAGGTCATCCAGGTCTCGGAGTTTTGGGCGGTTGGGCTCTGGAGATTCAGACAGATTTGGTTAGGGCACAATCACACACTGAGACCCTAATATTGGTGCATACCATTGCATTTTAATAACTACTCTTTTCATAAAATTATATCTGGTAAAAGAGATATATCTAACGACAAATGAAAAGGGGTAATTTGAAACCCTTGTAAAAACTTTGGAAAATACTTTTTATTACATTTTAGGGACTTACTGCCATTTAAACATACTCTTTTTCGAAATCAAGTAATATTTGTCATATGTTATGTGTGAATAAGAAAATTTGAGTAAATGTGTTTCGAGAAAAAGACGCCATTTCATAGGACCTAATAAAAGCTTGTAAAAAAGAGTCTTACCACAGGGCTGTTCTGCGCCCGCGCAGGCCCCAGGCTGGGCGCCAACCACCCCGTCCGCGCTCTCACGTAATCCCATTTTGGAAGAACGTTTTTGCCCTAAAAGACACTTTTCCGGGAGACCTTCTTGCCACCGGAACTCGAAGAGGGGCGCGGTTCAGCTGTGGAAACATTTAGAGGGTAAGTCATCAAACTAATAAAACCTATAGGCAACCGAAACTTTTGGAATAATCCGAAGTCCTCTTAATTTGGAAGGATGGTGTTATAGTGTGAAAAAAATAAAAAATAAAATTGGCGTGATACAGGGTAAATAGGGTGTCATCATTCACAATGTGTATGGCTTGAGGTGGTTCGACACCCATACCAAATTTCTCTCGTTATTGTATTATGGTTTAGGAATTGATTCTATCTATAGATATATTCTATTCTATTCTGGTTTAAACTCATTCTTTTTTATAGGTTAATGTTCTAACATAAAGCAGTTACATCGCAAATACCAACAGGTCGCCGCTAGATGGCGCTGTTGTTATTTAATGGAACTTTTTGAGTTTTGAACGTTACTTTACTCTACTTTACTTTTATTATTTTTCTTGTTCTTTGCTTTGTTTTGTATTATTAGATAATAATCATAATCATAAATCTTAATTTACAATAAACACGGTTTTACAAGAGACGGCATGAATAAATATAACAGTAGATACACAAACATGTTCAACGTGTCAGAATTACAGCATGCAAATATAATAGTCTAAATTTCCCGTTGAGATATTTATTTACTGTATAAAAGACTTGTTCTTAAAGCCATGTAAGTAATTCAAATAAAATTCAACGATTTACTTACATTGTTTAAAAATGTCAAGATAATAAAAGTCTAATATCACAAAATAAACAACAATCTAAGATGATAGATATGAAATTATCGAGCAGGTACATTTCAATTATTATTTCAAATGCTAAAATTACATTTATATTATAACCACAAAGATGCTTGAACAAACTCACACAGCGCCATCTAGCCCCAAAGTAAGCAAAGCTTGTGTTATGGGGGTCAGATAACTGATAAACTACATATTACTTCTAAAACCATACTACACCTAGACCCGTAACAGAAATTAAAATTCATCAATTTTTGCTCGGCCGGGACCTCTGCGTGGCAGACCAAGTTAACCAACTGAACAATTCCGGTCGTCATATTAACATCCTTGATATGAAACCATTAAAACAGATATTGTAATTGGCTGATTGTTCTCCGTACGTGTGTCAAGTATTCAGCATTCATTGCGACCGCGGAATCATTGTGTCAATACAGACATCAGATCAAGGTCAATTCTACAGATACGGTTACACAGTAACCGAACGAGTGTGATGCAAACAGAAGTTTGAATCAGTTATGCTCTTGCGCACGAGGGCGGCTCCTTAACCATGATTCAAATTCGACATTTTCTGTAGCCAAAAAACTGTAAAAACGTCATTAAAATTGATCTTCGATAATATACGACTGTCGATCATAGTTAAGATAACATTGTTTTACTGCAACACATATTTAAATGTCATTATTATTGAAGATATGATGCTAGATAAATAGTCGACTTCGAGATGTCACAGCACGAAAATTAGGCCCCAGAGACCTGTGTGCCAGGGTACAGTGCAAATAAAAGTTATCATGTCACGCAAAAAGATTGACGGTTCGATTAGAGGCCAGCGATTCAAAAATAAGAGTCATTATTCCCTATTTTTGAAACCGCTCGCATCAACGTGAGCGCTCGCTTTCTAATGATTGTCTTTTCTAACTCTAGCGATTTACCACGAGTGTGAAAGAGATAGGTAGCGAACACGAGCGCTCTCGTGGATGCGAGCGGTTTCAAAAATAGGGCCGAAGGCCCTACTTTTTTAATCAAGCAAGCCTCTTTTTTAATCTTTCTACGTGCCATGAAAAATTTTATTAACATTGCACTGAAACGAACGGTTAAAATTGGAAATTTAAAACTTTTTATGCCACGCAGAATAATTGACGTTTTGACGAACTGAGTGGTTCAGTTGGTTAACATGCCGTTCGCCACGCAGAGGTTTGATTCCCTGCCAAACAGAAATTGAAATGATGAATTTTGATTTCTGTTACGGGTCTGGGTGTAGTTTGCTTAATAATTTTAAAGAAATAATATAAGTAGTTTAGCAGTTATATAACACCCATAACACAAGCTTTGCTTACTTTGGGGCTAGATGGCGCTGTGTGAATTTGTTCGACCATATTTATTTATTTATTTAATTGGAAACCGTTCGCCACCAGGCGAACGGTTGAAAACTAGGACCCTAGTTTCCAGACTGTCATAATCTGACGATACAGACAGATAGACACTCGTATTCACAAACAATCTCTAGTCGAAGTCATATTGGCGTTAAGTCATCTTGACTTCAAGGTTAAAGTGAATAGGCTGTTCCTAGACAGGCATGCTCCATCTTCGACCGCATCGTCATTTACCAACAGATGAGATGGCGGTCAAATGCCTGGCTTGTCTCATCATCAATACAACCCATAACAGTCCACTGCAGGACTTAGCGTCTCTCCCACTAAAGGAGAGGTTATTGCCATAATCTCCTCGCTTGGCAGGCAGGATGGAGATCGCAGTGTTATATAACAATGGAAAACGCTGCTGCCCATTTTCCAGCCTACGGAGACTACAGCTTTTGCCTCGAAAACATTAGTGGCCTCGTTCGACACCCACGAGTGTAAGGGGTTGGTGCTATTCTACTCTGCCGGACACCATACGACCACGACAGTCTTGTCTTATGTTTTTAAAAAATGTCACGGTTGTGCTCACGCGCACGTGGGCAAGATTTGGCAGACAAGTAGTTACAGTGGAGCGACTGCCATCCGACCCCCGTGACCCTGTTATCAGGAGAACCTAACCAGATCGGACCATGATTCTTCCACCTGACCTCCGTGACCCTGTTATCGGGGGAACCCGACCAGATATAATCATGATTCATGGTTACATAATCAGTCGCAATGTGCGTGTTCATCACGATTTTCCTTACCGTAAGAGAATGAAGCTTCATTTCGATTTACTTCGATAAGGTTCCGTCATTCTGGATGCTCGCGGTGCATCAACACGCCAGAATGCAGTTAAAAATCTCCTAACCATTTGTTATAGTTCATTTTAGTGGGCCCTGGGTGTAGTATGTTTTTATTAAGTATGTATTAAAAAAGTATATAAATAGGTACTTTATTAGTTATCTATCACCCATAACACAAGCTTTGCTTACTTTTGGGCTAGATGGAGCTGTGTGAATTTGTCCAAGTCCAACATTTATTTATTATTTATTTATATTATTTATTATTCTTTTGTTTAAATACAGTAGATATATGTACATACACTTTAGACTATTTAAAAATTGTACTCAAATAAAAAAATTAATTTACCCATAAAAAGCAGACTATAAATCGCTATTATATAAAAATCAAAATATTAAATTTAAAAATTCTCACGACGCGTAAAATAGTTGAAAATGAAAAAGGAATAAATAATTTCTTGCAGACTAGCATTTCGTGGGGGTTGCCATTCCCAGTAATAAAATGTTGGATTTTTATAAGTTTGACATTCATTTGAATACGTTGCATATTGGAAACAAAATAAGGCAATGGAAGACCTCGACGATTATTTCGCGCGATCTGCTATAAGGGGCTTTAAATATCTAACTAATCAATAAATAAGTCCACTTGGTTTCAGTTTTATAAAATGAAATTTATTTTTATTAAGTTTTTATTTTCTAACAGCCAGCAATGTACTGTAGACATTCAAGACCAGTCGGAATACTTGTCATTACGATCGTTTACGTCGCCCCCAAACGTATTAGAAATAGAGCAAGTACACTTATTCCCAAATATTTCCTAAACTACTCAACCGAAAGCAACTACCTCGATTAAACTGGCTTACAAACGAAGAAAAACGCATCGAAATCGGTCCATCCATTCGGGAGCTACGGTGCCACATACAGATACAGAAATACCAGTGAAATTTATAATACCGTCTTTATTTCGTCGGGGATCAAAAAGACAATTTAAAAAGGATTTAAAAGACGAAAAGTATTTTAGTAACGATATTTTTAAGTACACTAACCTAACCACAAGCCGTAATATTTCGCCAAAAAATAAAAAAAACTACGTGAATCGTGAACTTTTTTAAATTATTTTGTTCTTGCCGGCACTTTATTTAAGTATTTATTAACTGTTTATTGTACACAATTATGGTATTATCAAGACACAAAAGGCACTGCTTATTTCTAAAAAGAAATTTCTTCCAGCAGGCCTAAAGACTCTTTCAGCTTTATGGCCCAAAACGACCTTTGTATTTGAAGCAGGTACCTACTAAGTACATACAATTTCAGAGAACTCACCAGTTTCACAGATTTCTTCGAAAGACACTATGACAGAGTTTCAATGGGAGGATTCAAAAATACTCCTACAACGCTTTGTCGCTATTTGCTCAAGAATTTATCTCGGAGAGTCTCGTTAACAAATCAGCGTGGTAGGTAAGTCTGTCCTTACTGATAAGTTGGAGTCGACTGAAATAAAACAATGGCCGTCGATGCTTTAATAGTAATTGAAGCTACGCTGCGTTCAAGTGATAATAAATTGGCATATAACGGTCGCCAAAATGTGGCGTAGAGGCAATGATTCGACTTCATACCAACTCCTGGGTTCGACTTCCATCCAACGCTGGGGCTTAATTCTCGCTGACATCTTGAACTCGACATTATTTCCAGCCTTCATTAATAATGACATTGAAATTGCAGCCAAAATGTTTCACTTTTTTTTATTTTGTTATTCAGTCAACAGTCGTATTGTCGTATATTGTTGAAGATTAATTTCAGTGACAATTTTTTGACTGTCGAATTTGAGACGTCACAGTGCAAGAATCGCCCCCTGGGGTCTAATTCTTGCGCTGTGACAACTCGAATTTGTCATTTTTTTCTAGCTACATATCTCCATTAATAATGAAATTGAAATGTCTGTTGCAGCCAAAAAATATTTTTTTACAGCTAGTGTCAAATACGAAGAGACTTGGCGGGTCACGTGGTTCGACTTGCGCTGTATACGATTACCTGCGCGAAATCCCCTCCACTGCCATTTGACAAGTCTCTTGTTTCGTGAATACCACTAAGGTGGCAAACAAGCTTACGGCCTGGCTGATGGTAAGCAGTCACCGCAGCCTATGGACGTTTGCAATACCAAGGGCATCACCCAGGGGAGTCTGTTTAGATTGATGCCACTGTCACTTTCCCGCCATTGCGCCCACCAACATTGTAACAGATTTCATCCAAATCATCTGAATGCGGCCCGGGTCTATTTATAATAATAATCATCTTAGCGTTAATGTTCTGCTACCAGGGGAACCCCAAATAGCAATATTTTGTCTTACAGGTATCCTTAGACCATCCTTTCTTTACGCACTTTGAAAGAGAATTTGTTCTTATAGTTGCTGTATTATGGTCTTGTTTATAGCTTTTTATTCTTACAATAATCTTCCTAATGCCGTCCCGCTGTGATCTCATTGTAAGAGTATTACAACCTGTTGAAGAGGCCAAAAAAGATCGAATCGGATTCGAACCCGGTACCTCTCGCTTACGAGTCGGATACCTTAACCACTCGGCCACCGACGCTCCGACGCGGCCCGGGCCCATTCTCGCGTTTATTATTGTTATTATTATTAATCGTTTATTTCAGACCATATAAATATGATTTTTAACAGTCCATATTATATTGTGTTAGTTAAATTACTTATAATATAAATACGACATGTTCTCTAGTAACAAAGCCAACCCAGGGGCTCGAGTGCTTTTGTAGTATCGAGAGCGATCCTCTCGATCGAAGTCATTTCATAACTTGCATGCATCTTCATCCTTACATCTTTGCGTCAGAGACATCATCATCACTTTGGCGTTGAATCCCGACTCTTGCGACCCAGGGCCTGCCTCCTCATCTTTGTTCATTTCGCTCGGTCTTCGGCATCTTTAGTGGTGAGTTTGGTGGCACGCATGTCATTCTCATTGTCATTCATTCATGTCGGGCATGAGGCATTTCAGCTTAGTCCTCACAGTAACGACGCACCTGCGGTTCTATATTTTTTTGCTGTTACCTAAATGCATGAATCGTAGATGTAATCGGCGACAGTCACCGCTTACCATCAGGTGGGCTGTCTGCTTGTTTGTCACTGCGAAAAATAAAAAATAAATTATTTGCGCCATAGTCAAAACTAATGCACATTGGCTAGTTCAGCTGAGACATATCTCAGGTTAACCCTAAGGTTGCCAAATCTATACACAGTATAAAACGCTTCCCGTCAATGTATATATGTACGCTTAGATCTTTTAAACTACGCAATGGATTTTAATGCGGCTTTCAACAATCGATAGAGTGGTTCAAGAGGTAGGTTTGTAAGCAAAAAAAAGATATGGTAAAGTCTAAGTCGAAGTCACGACGGGTCCACTAGTCTAGTATATAATATACTATCCTACTATATTTTGAAAATGAAATTATTTTAAAATATATTAACCACTTTATTACATACCATTGTTATAATCTGTTTGAATGCTTCATGAATAAATTATATATACCTTTATTACATGTATCCGGTAGAATATCGAAGAGATCTACGACAAGGGTGTCATACAAATTGTGAAAAATCTGCTTAAAAATAATAAATAAAGGATACCTACTATTTTTTTACATGGATACTGATTTGGATTCTACATACTATATAGCTGCCTAAATTTATCTGTATCAGGAACGACGCCCCGTGGGAGACCCAAGAAGCGATGGATTGACATCGCCGAGTCGGACGCGAGAGCCAACGGCTTGCGACGTGAGGATGCCAAAGATCGGGCTAAGAAAAGAAAAAGTAGGAAAGCGGACGCTGGAAGCCGGGATTAACCACTCGGATGATGATGAATGATTTGGATACTATATTTTTAACACACTAAATGGAAAGGGCTATGCTCGGAGCCTCGTTGCGCGATAAAATCAGAAATGAGGAAATACGCAAGCGAACCAAGATCACCAACATAGCCCTAAGGATTGCCAGGGCAGTGGCAGTGGGCAGGGCACATAGCTCGCAGAACAGATGGCCGATGGGGCAGGAAAATTCTCGAGTGGCGACCACATACTGGACGACGCAGCGTGGGTAGGCCTCCCGCAAGGTGGACTGACGACCTGGTAAAGATCGCAGGTACCAGCTGGATATGGAAGGCACAGGATCAGCCTTTGTGGAGTTCTCTGGAGGAGGCCTATGCTGTCTATGGCGTCTTTCGGCTGATATGATGAAATGGAAATCTCCTATTCTAATGCTAATCCAAATCTACTATTCTTCTTGAAATTTTTTGACAGCCCTAGCCGAGATTGTGATCCATATGTCTGTCTCACACATGTAACCGTAGCTAGCCGACGTGCATTATTTGCCGACAAGTTAAAGTGCTCAGCTAAAAATAAACCTGATATCATACCGCCATCTAGTTAGCAACAAAAAATGTTACAAATGAGCTCGTTAGAACCTACACATAAGGACTTCGTTTCAGACGCCAATTCATTTATGTAATTGTTAGTTTACCAGATACAAGAAGCAAACGGTAATAATTTTTTGTGTAAACATTTATTTAAGCCTAAAATAAACAAGGCATCCACCAGATAGCAGGTTTCAGTCAGATAATAATGATTTGTGTGTAATAGTGTTTCAGTTTTTACAAGGAAAGATAGTTTTGTTAGCTTCCGGCTTGAGCTATAGAAAAGAAGTGTATATGTAGAATAATTCAGTTCTCTAACACCCATAACACAAGCTTTGCTACTTTGGGGATAGATGGCGCTGTGTGAATTTGTCGAAGCATTTTTTTTTTGTATAAGGACTTTCTAGTCTCTAGAAGATCTAGTTTCCGTAGTCTGGAAAATGGGCAGCAGCGTTTTCCATCGTTATATTTACAACACTGCGATTTCCAACCCGCCTGCCAGACGTGGAGATTAGGGCAATAACCTACGCTTTCGTGGGAGAGGCCCTAAGTCGTACAATGGACGGTTACGGGCTGTGATGATGATGATGAACCTCAAAACATACATTTTCGACTATAATTTAGGAATTATGTACAATGCTTAGGAAATACATACATTTCCTAGGAAATATGAACCTCCGATAAAAACATTTACACATTTCCTAAATTGGCTCGGTGTTGTATACAATTCCAAGATTTCACACATTTCCGGTAAATAGATTAATTGCAACTTTATGGCCTGCTCTATAATGATGTTATTACAGACTGTCTGGTTGTTTAGGTTAATACCTAACGATTGTATGCGTACTAGTTTTAGTCAGCCCAACAACAACAAATGTGTATCTAAATTTAATTAGATACAATGGTTATGTATTATTATTGTGCATGTCTGATCTGCGACTACTTCTCACATATATCTTTGATAGGCCTGCTGGAAGAGATTTCTTCTTAGAAATAAGTAGCGCCTGTTGTGTTATCTATAATTTTGTATTTTTCCTTAAACTTTCATGTGTACAATAAACTGTAGGTACACAAACAATTAAACAAACTAAACTGTAAACAATTTGCTTTTATCCCATTCTATTATAAAGTTTGTAAGAATGGTTGGTTTTAATGTTCAGGAGGAATATTTGTTACTCCTTCACGAGAAAAACTGACCGGATTTATGATTTCCTTTTATGCTACATAGTGACAAACGAGCAGACAACCCACCCGACAGCAAGCGGCAACTGTCGCCCATAACATCCACAAATCACGCCTTTAGGCTTAGGCAACAAAAACACAGAACCGCAGGTTGTCACTGTGAGGACTAAGATGAAATGCCTCATGCCTGTAATTTCACCGGCTACCTTCCTTCAAACCGGAACACAGCCATAATAATAATAATCGTGTACAAATTCACACAGCGCCATCTAACCCCAAACTAAGCACAGCTTGTACTATGGGCGCTAGATAACTGATATACTACATATACAAAGTGGATTTTTGAGACGGAGCAGTAAGGGCAGGTACCTTAACCGTTGCAACTAGAGGGAAACGTTCTTAAGAGACTGTCCTTAACTTTTTGAGACAGTTTTACTTTGAAAAAAATGTACAGTCAGCAAGAAAATAGACCATTTACACAAAAACTTTTTTTTATGTCGATCGATCCTGTTTCTTATAAAGATCAAAAAAGTCTATGAGACCAACTGAGCTTAGAGTACTAGAAATGTCAGAAATTGCAAAAAACTTCTCCCATACATTTTGTTTGTGGCATCGTTGTCGATATGATATCTACATACTATTAAGTACTGAAATAAAAAAAAATAAGGAACATAATGGCAAAATATGTACATTTAAGTCATGTACATGTCTCAAAAATCCAGCCTGTATATTTGCAATGAAGCATTGTTACAATTTGGCACGAATCCAGTAAAAGCATATAGACCAGAACAGAAAAAGCTGGGGTCCGAAGTGGTAAGAATAAAAGGAATATATGAAAAGAGTTACGGATATATGCGGGGCTAGGGAGTTGTTTTAGGACAGAGCAAAGTGGCGGTCCATAGTCTCTGCCTACCCCACCTGTGGGACACAGACGTGAGCTTTATCTATGTATGTATGTACCAGAATAGAACAAGCTATAATGTACAGTCATTCAACTAATGAGTTGACCCCCCCGACCTTATGATAATCCATAATATGTCTGAATGGAGTAAGGGGTCAGCTAATCAGTTATATGAGTGTACCTATACCGGAATAGTTGATACCGGAATTCGATAAATTTCGATGAAAAAGAGATTTAAATATATATGCTTGTTCAATTCACACAGCGCCATCTATCACCAAAGTAAGCAAAGCTCGTGTTATGGGTACTAAATAACTGATAAACTACTTATATACTTTCAAATACATACTTATTTTACATAGATCACCCAGACCCGTAACAGATGTTAAAATTCATCATTTCATTTGCGCTCGGATAGACATCGAACTCGGGACCTCTGCGTAGCAGACCGGCATGTTAACCAACTGAACCACTCAGGTCATCAGGCAGGTATGGGTACCCTATCCCTATCCTAGAACGCCACACGAACGATGCCGCGCCGGGCCTACTAGTTACAGATATACCTACTGTCTTTATGCCAGTGTTTTTATGTCAATTCCTTGGAAACAGCGGCGGCAAGCTGGTAGTTACATCATCCATTTAACCTAATTTTGTGTTGACTCCATGTGTTGGAACTCCAACAATTGTTTACTTACCGTAAAAAACGTTGACGTCAAACCAGCGTTATCTGGTACGAACTGAATATTGTATGTATTTGCTCGGGTATTTAATAAAATAATGCGTCGCAAATATTTGTATCAGCATAATTTTATGTCGTCAGTCTACTTACGTCGTGGATCTCCCAGCTATCTGAATTTAGTAATTTACGGCTAATAAAATGGAACACGTGGTAAATGAGTGTGAGCGTCGGTGGCCAAGAGGTTAGGGTATCCGACCCGTAAGTGAGAGGGTTCGAATCCCACTGCGGCCATGTACCAATGACTCTTTTCTGAGTTATGTAACTTTAGTTGAATGCTAACCGATGCTCTTACGGTGAGGGAAAACATCGTGATGAAACCTGCACACTGAATGTGTAACCATGATCCAATTTTTTTTTATGTTCTAAGGCAGTCAAACAGGCAAGCGGACCTGATGGAAAGTGGACACCAATGCGTTGCCCGCCTCTGAAGAGACCATCTGACTCTCTGAGAGATCTGTTCTGGTTCCCGTGATAGCAGGGTCATGGAGTTCAGATGGTAGTCACTCCACTGTAATTATCTCATCTGCCAATTCATGGATCATGGTCAAGGCGGACCCCTGGCCCTCGTGTACGAGAGCACAACTGGGACATTAACGCCATGAAGATTATTTTATTATTATGTTGCCTGTGAGTGTCTTGCCTCCACATTATAATCCGGACACTCCAGGCGTGTAGTTGTAGTTAATGAGTGTTTTAGATAAATGTTTTAAACCTACTATTTTTATCAGGGTGGGGCTGGAGCGACGGCGGAATCCGCTGAAGCCCTCAAAAGGCTCAAAAATAGTACATAATCTTTACAGTAGTTTTTTTATTTTGGGATACAAAAAATTGGTCCGTGGAGACCGGGCCCATCGATTTTTTTAAAATATCTCAGCACTGTCGAGGCAACTTGGACCAAAATGTTGGCCTTTGTTTGGCACAGCGTTTGAGCATTGCCATTCAACGTGGCAATGCTCCAGCGCAATTAGCAGGCATGAGGCATTTTATCTTAATCCTCACAGTGACAACGCACCTGCTGTTCTGCATTTTTGTAGCCTGCAACCTATATGCCTGAATCGTACATATTATGGGCGACAGTTATATCAAGAAATACACAAAAATAGTAGGATGGCAAATAAAAAAAATATGCTTGTGTCTTCTAGGGTTTCCTACCCAGGTACCCGGGGTCGGGTATAACCGGGTACAATCTGAGTGCCATACCCGAATATATTTAAAAAAATTGTTGATACGATATTGTAACGCCTTAAAAAAGGTTCTGTTCACGTGTAGTTTGTTTATAAACGCTTAACTACTCTGATAAGTCATAAGCCAACCGAGAAAAAAGAAATGTTCACGTGTAGTTTTTATTTTTTAATGATAATTGTTTCCTTTTCTTATAAAGGGTCTCTTTTTTAACATCTTTGGTTTTTAAATTGAAATTAAACACAGAAAAACACTTTTGATATCGGTGAAACTAGCTTTTTTGGAAAGATAAAGAAATGCCATTTCCGCCAACCATATTAAAAAAATCTGTAAATTTCTAACTGGCTACTACCGCAACTTTGGTATCATTTTCGTACAAAATGAAGATGTAGAATTCATTGCCGGTATTTAATTTAATCATTTTTATAGCAATATTCTGAATAAATGGCTTAAAAATTAAAAGTTACCAAATTTTTTTCCGCTTTGAGAGCTTAATCTGGCGGACCCTGGGCCGCAACCGGGACATAACGCGAAGATGATAATGATGAGAGCTAATAACTTTTAAATAGCAGAGAAATATCACAAACAAAAAATATTCTATTAGAGCGTATTTTATGCCGATTCTAATAATATAAACTTCAAACACCTCTTACTACTAAAAATTTGTAAAAAAATCTATAACCTCGCCGTGGTGGCAACTCCCGCTCCGCTAGGAGAGGATTTACCAGGGGCGTAGCTAGCGCAGTATCAGCCGTTTCAATTATACGGGGTCTCCGGCCCCCAAACGTGTGTTTTTTATTACCTAAGGAGGCACATGAATGGGTCACCTGATGGCAAATGGCCACCGTCGTCCAGGACATGTGCAACCTAAGAGGAGCGGATGCGGTGCTGGTTTAAGTTACTCTTTATCAGCAGCCCTCCCTCCCATCAACTAGGGGGCCCCCCTAAGGCAACTATTGATACGGGGCCCTTGTAAGGCAAACTACACCACTGGGATTTATTTACCTATCTTATAAATTGTCCTGAATAATATTATGCTTCTAATAAGTATAGGAAGTTCTGTATCATTTTCGTATAAGCAGAAGATGCAGAAATTATTGTCGGTATTTATGTTAATCATTTACAATACATTACTACATTATTTACATAGTACAAGCTTTGCTTAGTTTGGGGCTAGATGGCGCTGTGTGAATTTGTCCACGAATATTTATTTATTTATTTATTTTCATAGTCTTTTTTAACGAATTGTAAAAAAGCTAAAAGTTAACAAGCATAAAGCTTTGAGAGCTTCATATACTTAGCTGAAAAAATAAACCAAAATACTTCTTGGCGTTAATGTCCTCAGGTCCGCCTTGACCATGATCCAGAATTTGGCAGATCAAATAATTACAGTGGAACGACTGCCATCTGACCCTGCTACGAAAATGTCGAATTCGAAATGTCACAGCGAGAGAATTAGGGCCCCTGGACCGGTTTTATAACAATACGGAGCGATTACTACAAACATCCGGCTCTATTTTATGATTTTACCTAAACTTGACTAACCATTTCATAGGTAACTTACCTACATGTTCAGATAAAGAGTAGACCTACGATGATTGTCTGTAAAATATGTAATTGAGAGCCTACCGAGAGGTACCTGGTTCAAATCCCGCTGCGGCCATTAGTTGAATGCTAACCGATGCTCTTACGGTGAGGGATAACATCGTGATGAAAGCACATTTAGGCGACTGAATGTGTAAACATGATCTAATCTGGTCAGGTTCCCCTGGTAGCAGGGTCACGGAGGTCAGATGGCAGTCGCTCCACTGTAAGTAACTATTCGATCTGCTTTTTATTTAGAATAAATTAATTTTTATCATGCTAAACATTGTATGTTTAATATTTAGTCTTAACCAATCAAGTCAATAGTATCAAGTCTTATGGTCAAGACTTCATGACAGAATACCAGAGGGTGTGAGTTTCACCATCATCCATACTCTGAGTTTTGGACCATATTGTCAATAAGAGTCTTATGTTTTATAAAACTATTATAATAATAAATTGTAAACTCACTTTACTGTTTATACTTAATACAGTATAACTATTACCACTACTACAAATACTTTCTAAATTACTGAATAATAAGTATTAATTAACCTATAATAAACAAACTGTAGGCAAATAAAATATTTCTATTTCAAATCATGGATCATGGTTAATGCGAACTCCGAGATCCCGTGCGCGATACCACAACTGGGATATTAACGCCAAGATGTTTAGATATTATTAGTATGTAATTGAGTGCCTACGTAGGTGATGATGATGATGATGATGACCACTACGTAGGTACGTTTCTTAAACGTAGCATAGGTTGTGGGTTTGTTTACTTACCAACAGAAGAGAGGTTGATTAGATAACGGCGAAGGTTCGTGCCTGGGTATCTGGGAGTACATATTGTCTTTCTATTGCCGTAACATAATAATTAGGCACGAAATTCACACACTATACACCGTTTACACACACAGTTGGGACTTTACACATGGGTACCATTTTAACAAGATATATTATTTAATGGCCAATTTATTTTGAGAGCGAAAGATACGGTACAGCCGATCTGCTGATTGTCAGACCGCTACGGAAAGTGTGGGTATTCAGATTTATATTTACATCTAAGTATCTAGCTAATAGTGATTCTAGTTACCGGATCATTATTGCTCTGTGGAGATATAAAGAACTAATTACTATTACTGATTTGTTTCCATAGTGATATGGATGTAAAAGTCTCATAATTCATCAATCATTATCATCATCGTTTATTTATTTGTGACAGGACACGCCGTTTCGGTAAATCGTAAAGGTACATCGCGTGTACGTTCCGTTTATATGTTTATATACTTATGTGTAAAGACCGCGAGTTTAGTTTGAAACAAATATAACCTTTGATAAGAGATTAAGTAATCCTATTTCAATCATTATGGAGTTTGAGTTTGTGTATTAAGTCGCTAGGACTTCTTCATCTTAGCGGTAAGGTTCAGTGGCTAGCGGGAAGGTCAATCTTACAGACCAAAGTGACATTTTGACATAGGTTTACATTGAGGTTCCAGACAGAATCAGTTCTTGCAGGAGAGTGCTTTCAGCGCTTCTGAAAGCGGTTACCTACCAGAAATGCGAATTTTTGGAATTGTGCTGACCCGCACAATGCGTTAGGGAAAACCCGATTCGCCAGAACCTCGTCCGTCTGACAGCAAGGAGACCGCGAGCAAGTAAGGTTGACTCAGGCCTCTGAGATGGTGGTGAAATACCGTACAATCGCTGGGACGTAACCGTAAAACCAAGTCGGGCATGCTCCATCATCGTCACTAACCAACAGGTGAGATGACGGTCAAATTCCTATCTTGCCTAATAAAAAAAAACAATTTTGAATATCAAGGAAGGGCTCATAGACAGATGTTGGAGAGGAAATTTGTTCAGCATGATGTGTTGAATACTCTTATCGCGGGAGAAACGAAATATAAACAATAAACGACATTATAAACATTAGTTATATAAACGAGATCTAAATATGGCTAATACCAGGAAGCACAATTATGCTTGCTTCCTCCACTTCTAAGCTTCGAATCCCCTCGCTATTTGCGGAATAAAATCATGGTTTCGTCTGGTGGTAGGATTCTGTCAAGCCTGAGGAGTCCGCCTGGGTGAGTGGTGAGTACGACTGTCTTATCTATGTCTGCCGCCAAGCAACGATGCTTGCATTGTTGTGTTCTAGTTTGAAGGAGAAGGTAGCCAGCAAAATTGTGGGCTGTCTGCTCGCTTGTTACTAAATAGAATAGAATAAAAGTTGAAGTTATACGGTCGCAATCTGCAAAATGGATACCTGTACTAGATATTCCTGTGCCATTTCTTGTCGGTACCTTCGATGTTTCAAGGTCGCAGCCGCGAAAAGCAGGCAGCCTATATGACCAATAACGTTGTGCTATATGTCATTAGAAAGGATTTTTAATTTTCTACAACTTTTACTACAGCGACAACTCTCGAATCGTTGTGAGAAAAAAGTTATGATCAATTAAAGTACCTATACATCATTTTGTACTGAAAAATTCGGCCTACATGACCGTTAAGCGATATGCCATTGGAAAGGATTTTTCATTTTCTACAACTTATACAATGGCAATAATTATCGAATCGCTGTGAGAATAAAGTGATGGTCAATTAAAGTATACTTCGATTTGTACTGGGAAACTTGGAAAACCAATGACTCGTAACAGGTTGGAATCAACCGCGTCATCATCATCATCACAGCCCATTGGCGGGTTGGAGTTCGCAGTGTCGTAAATATAGCAATGGAAAACGCTGCTGCCCATTTTACAGCCTACGGAGACTCTTGATCTTTTGCCTCGAAAACATTAGTCGCCTTGTACGGCACCCGCGAGTGTAAGGGGTTGGTGGTATTCTTCGCTGCCGGATAACACGGCCAATCAACTATTCAATCAACTGAAATTTGCCCAATAGATACCTACTTAAACAAGTTAGAGTAGGTAGATACCTAGGCATGATCGTTAAATAAAATTTTAACTGAACAAAGTTTAATATTGCTGAATGCGGTGTTAAGATATCAAATTAACTAGATAGCATGAAGTAAATAACAAAGTCCGTATGGTAAAAGACAGTGTAGGGGAACGCAGGGTAATTGGAGCGTAGTAAGGGAAAATGGTAATAAAAAAAAGTTTACTTTTTTATATTTAGGACTCATTTATTTTACTATGTTTTTAGCACAGTTTAGAATAGAATACATTTATTGCACAGAAAAACAACACCACAAAATAAAATATACAAAGTAAAGAGTAAAAAAAGAAATTAACAATAAAAAGAATATACCATTAGAAAAACACAGTTCTTTTTTAAATATTATTGCTACACGTTGACGTTGCATTTGCATGGGTGTGTTGTATCACTCAGCATAAAGCTCCGGCGAAACCGAAGCGCTGGTTTTCAGTGAGCCCTGCCGAGTGAGGTTTAAATCGACTACAGTCATACATTAAGGTACACTTACGAACAATGCCAATCGCTCCCATTACCCCACATCTACATGCGGGTAATGAGAGCCCATTTAATGCTTATATGGAAAATGGGAGCCATAATGTTTACTTCTTATTTCGTCTAGCTTTTGTTGTTAAACTCTTTTATGCAGCGTCTAAAAAAATGTAATAAAAAACCATCATTTTGAAAAAAATAACACAAATATAATACTCGACTTATCACGATTTCATTAATAATATTTTAAATTTCATTAAAAAATTTGGGTGATAACATTTAGGGGCCAACGGGATGAACCGTTTTTAGAAGCGCGGATCGAAAAGTGCAAAGTATCCCTTGTGACTCAACGCATGTCACTAACTACATATGCACGTCAGGCCGACTTACACGATGGTTGATGGAAACTGCCGAGCGCTTAAGGTCATCCTAAAGTGCATAGACGCATAGTGCATAATGAGGACCTGACTGGTTCAGTTAGTTAACATGCCAGTCTGCCACGCAATAGGTACCGGGGTCGATTCCCGGCCGGGCAAAAATAGAAATTATGAATTTTTATTTCTATTACGGGGCTGGGTGTTATATAAAATATAATATAAGTAGTTTATCGGTTATCTAAAGCCCCAATACACAAGCTTCGCTTACTTTAGGGCTAGATGGCGCTGATTGGTATCAAGAAAAAGGTCTATGACCAATGTATGTTGCCAGTGATGACCGAACAGAAGTGATACAGAACAGAAACGTGGCCGCTCACTATGGGCCTTATAAGAAAGCTCACTGTTACCCAAAAGGCAATGGAAAGGACTATGCTCGGAGTATTGTTGATGAGATCCGCAAGCGAACCAAGGTCACCGACATAGCATTAAGGATTGCCAGGCTAAAGTGGCAGTGGGCAGGGCACATAGCTCGAAGAACAGATGGCCGATGGGGCAGTAAAGTTTTAGAGTGGCGACCACGTACCGGAAGACGCAGTGTGGATTGGCCTCAAGGTAGACCGACGACCTGGTAAAGATCGCAGGTACCAGCTGGATGCGGAAGGCACAGGACCGGCCGCCATGGAGATCTCTGGGGAAGGCCTATGCCTAGCAGTGGGCGGCTTTCGGCTGATATGATGAGATGGCGCTGTGTGAACTGTCAAAGCATATTCATTTGTTTTATAGGATCTGTCTAATCGCTCTCATTGCCCCGCTCTCCCCTTCGTCCTTCTCGAAGTAGGCACAGCGTGCGTATATCAATAATTACTTAGGTAATTTATACACTATCTTACATAAAAAACACAATCATTATGCAAATTGCAATCCATTTCAAAACGATAACTATGTTAATTTTAGACAAGTAAGTAGATATACAATAATCAGTTAAATGTTTTCTTTATCTCTACAGGCAATTGATGTGCAAAAGATGCCGAACTACATTATAATTTGTGCACAATATAGATACAAGGGAGAGTGCTGTCCAAAAGATTTAATAGATAAAATTTAAAAAGAATCTCTATAAATCATCAAATTGGCGTTAATGTCTCTCGCGCACAAGGGCCCGGGGTCCGCCTTGACTATGATTTAGGATTTGGCAGATCAGATTATTACGGTGGAGCCACTGCCATGTGACCTCCGTGAGAATGCTACTAGGGGAACCTGACTATAGGTCGACAACTTAACTAGTATATCGCCTCCGGTAGGTGAGGTAGGTGGGAGGGTGATTTATTGTTTGTAAACGCGGGGGTGCGGGGCGCGGTGGGTCAGTTGATGACGTTCCTCGGAAAAAGAATGCACACGAGATTATACCCGAACTTGTCCCAAGATTAAGTATAATATCCCGAGACGAGAAACCTAATCTTTGCCAATGGCTTTTAAAACAAGTAAGTATCTTCTAAACAGGCGCTGTGTCCGTAACCGGCTAGGATGCTGATGATGATTATGATATTGTTCAAAATGTTTTGTATTTATGCGGCCTCCCAATTCATTAAAAAATCGACCGGCCCGGCAACGTATGGCTTGCACAGCCCTGAATTAGCTAGAACTGCATCCGACAACGAGCAGGGATACACGACGCCCAGTTAGGAGCGGCAACAACTAATTAACGTTCATTGTGCCGACACACGCCAATAGATCGTTACGGAAGGTTATTCGTCACATGGCCAACTGATATAGTCAAACTGCATGTCATATAACAGTGTTACTACCTACAGGGAAGCCGCTACCTCGCTAGCCCAGATTTCTTCGATTCCTGAATCTGTAGTAGGTACAATATATGATGGGGTTATGCGCTTATTAGGTTGGTACTCCTGGCTAAATTCGGTCGACTAAATATAGAATGTATTGCTCAGAGGATAACGTCCATTTTTGTATCACTTGTATTATGTTTCGCGTTATTATTTTTCAAAAGATGTGATACAAAAATTAAGCACTACATTCCATTTTGATTTGCTCTCACGCTTTATGCTTCTGAATTTAGATGACTACATTCATGCGTTTATTACACTTGGCTGGCTAATAAAATAGAATAGACGGCAAACCGTACCTTTTTAGCCACTTTCGTGCTTTTTCAGGAGACCGGACGTACTTTTTTGGAAACTAATGCTGCTGGTAACACTGGTTATCGATACATCGGACGTAATCGATTTTCTTTCTAACGAATTGCGTAGAAACATCGGGCTACTCGTAAACCAAGGGAAATTATAAATACATGCCGGAGGTGCCTATTTGCGAAACCTCATATACTATCTCGATGTCACCTCAATGTAAAACTAATGTAGGTATACAAGTAGACTAACATAAACATACTGAACGTATATTCGAACTGAGTGGTTCGATTGGTTGGTGGTTGGTCTGCCACGCAGAGGTCCCGGGTTCGAGTCCTAGCCGGGCAGAAATTGAAATGATGAATTATAATTTCTGTAACGAGATCTAGGAAGTATGTATTTAAAAATAAATGAGTAGTTTACCTATCAGTTCTCTGGCACCCATAACACAAGCTTAGCTTATTATGGGGCTAGAAGGCGCGGTGTGAATTATCTAAGCATATTTATTTATATCGAGGTATCGCTGTGCGTGGTCTACTTGTACACATTTGTTTTAAACCGAGGTGACATCTCGATGTCTCGATAGCGGCAAAAACCGCGAGATATCGCAGAGGGACGAGGTAGGAAACCTTTTTTTTTTCACCACTAAGGTGGCAAACAACCTTACGGCCCGCCTGATGGTAACCGCGCACCGCAGCCTATGGCCGTTTGCAATACCAGGGGCATCCCCACGCGTTGCCCGATCCTGACCTGATCTGCCAAATCCAGGATCATGGTCAAGGCGGACCCTGGGCCGTCGTGCGCGAGAGCACAACCGGGACATTAACGCCAAGATGATTTATTTATATTTTAGCTAAGGTAACTATACCTACTAGATATGGAAGAGCAAAACCTCCTGACACAGGTATGCCTAAGGTCGCAACCACAGTAACTAGCAACTAAGTCTAAATTAAATAAAGATTTATTATTATTACAACACGTTTGTTAACTAGGTTAGGGCTTACTAATGTTGTCGTGTTTGCACCAGTTGATTACCTATAAAGTAAGCTAATATAGGTCCTTTGGCTATCAATGGCAACTTCAACCTCTGATGCAAAAAAGTGTTATAAATGATGCGTATGCGTCGGATGGACCGATTTCCACGCGGTTTTCTTACTTAGAAAACAAACAATATGGACTTATTGTTCTTATCGTGGTTTTATTAAAATCGACTCAGTAGTTTGGGAAATATTTAATTTTAATCGTTTGTTGGTTAGGTTAGGTAATACCTACTCCGTTATCTGTTGTAGGGAAGAGAGAGCAGAGGGCTTAGTGTGAGTTTCGCTTGGAGTTTACTTTACTATCGCGTTAGCGTTTACGTCGAAATTAGTATGAAGAAAAAAACTTCATTTACGTACCACTAGACGGCGCTATACATTTTTTCATATTAATTTTCACGTAAACGCAAACGCTATAGTAAAGTAAAATCGAAGCGAAACTCACACTAAGCCTTCAGGACTGAAAGCGCCGTTTTTGACAAATCCTTACTTAATAGACAGACTTAAATATAGGTACTTACGACCGCGATAGCTCAACGATCCAAAACGGATGCAGGCCTCCGATAGCCAAAGATCGCCACTCAGCTCCAATTCGGTCCAGCACGGATAGCACAAGCGTACCCACGACATACTTCGCGCCGCGGGAGAGCGTTTGTTTCCTTCTCGCAATACTAATATGAAAGAGATAGCAGTATCTATGTCGCGCCTATTCTCGCTTATCGCGCGCGAGAGCACACTTGTGCTAGCCGTGCTGCACCCATAGCAGTCGTGTTTTGTCGCGCGAAATAGAGCGTCATATCTGTACTTACGTATAACGTTGCATGCGATCCCTGATCATTATAATCTGGACACCTTCAAGGCTAGAGTGAATAGGCTGTCCCTAGACAGGCATGTTCCGTCATCGGCCGCATCGTCACATACCAGTTGAGATGGCGGTCAAATGACAGGCTAGTTTAACAGCTAACGGGAGGGGGTACACGTGTTTCTAACAACAAAATTCACTTTGAAGCTAATGTATCATCTTGGCATTAATGTCCCGGTTGTGCTCAAGAGCACGAGGGCTCAGATAATTACAGTGGAGCGACTGCCATCTGATCTCCGTGATCCTGCTACCAGGGGAACCTGACCACGATCCAGATACAGATGGGATTATTGGACATTCCGTCGCCTGAATGTGGAGGTTTCATCACGATGTTTTCCCTTGCCGTAAGAGCATCGGTTAGTGTTCAACTAATGTAGGTAGGTACATAGGAGTTATGAAGCTAAATATATCGAAAACGGTAAACTTAGTCCAAACACCTTTGATATTCAGTCCAGAAAAGATTTCATCCCCCGCTTTACGTACATGGGAGGTACCCAAATAAGGGTACTTTTAAAATATTTTATTTTACAACTTTGTCGGCATGATTAATATGTATCACCATCACCACAGCCCGTAACAGTTCACTACAAGACGTAGGGCCTCTTCCACGAAAGGGGAGGTTATTGCCATAATCTCCACGCTTGGCAGGCGGGTTGGAGATTGCAGTGTTGTAAATATAACAATGGAAAACGCTGCTACCCATTTTCCGGCCTACGGAGATTCTAGATCTTTTGTCTCAAAAACATTAGTCGCCTTGTACGACACCCACGAGTGTAAAAAGTTGGTGCTATTATACTCTGCCGGATCCACGTGGCCGATATGTATAAACCATACAAAATTTCACCTTTCTGGTACTAATAGTGTTTGAGATAAGCTGCGGACAGACGGCATACAAAATTAACTATAAGGGCATAGGCATAAGGCAATGATGAGACTCCTTATTTCTATACGACTTTAATAAAACAAAAAAGCTTTCAGTCATCATTGTTTATTTAATATTAGCATACAAGAAATATGTATAACACACTCCAAATATAGCTTACAACTTAACAATTTAGCTACGATAATTCGAGAGATTTGATTTTGGAATTATATTAATTCTCACAAGTCAATTACATGGTTATGTTACTTATATTGACTATATTTGAAAAGACCACATATCATAAATGTGGTCACATATCGTATATAAAATTAAACTCTCAAAATAAAAGCAAAAGAAAAAATATTGCAAGCTACTGACCTACACTGTACCCAAGACTGTGGCCAAGAGTGGTTTATGTTCTAGGCGCGGTCCTAATTGGCAACGGTCATGCGACCACGGTCGTACGACGCACTGCGCCCGACTAATGGAAGACCTCAAAACCGCCTGTCGTCGTATGACGCACGAGCTATGTCAATTAGGCCAGCGCCTAAGTGACGACATTGCAAATTTATTTCAAACTAAACTCGCGTTCTTTACACATATTATTATATTAGACGGGACTTGGACGCGACGTACCTTTATGATTTGTTTTCCCGACGTTTCGGTAGGGTTACACCCACCGTGGTCACGAGACGACTCACCACGAGAAGGTACGTCGCGTCCAAGTCCCGTCTAATATAATAATATTGCAAATTTAATCCAATTACCTAAAAAAGCGTGCACATATTCGTTAAAAATATAAAAACTAGCAATTTATTCTCTGTGGAAGAATTAACATAATGTTTTAAGTTATTATCACACATTTTAACGGCATGGTATGTTGGTTTCCAGTCGTCCCTTAACCATGATGCGTGCAACTGCGTCGAAATATCGGGCTACTCGTCAACAAAGGTACGCGGTAGGAAACTCGGAACATACCTTCCAAATGTGTTTTAAGGGTACCCTTAAAATGTGTGATAATAACAGCGATAGTTTAAAACATTATGTGTGGAACAATTGTCACTCCCAAAATTTCATTTCTATTTAAATTCATCCAATAATTCGCTGTCCCTATTGGGTGTCTCCGTTGACCGAAATACAACTCTATTACCTCTGCATACGACTGAAATCAGTACAGCAAAATAAACCATGTGACATTTCATTTTGCTGTACAAAATTAAATCTTATAAGGCTGCATTTCTCATGACCAACGGAGACTACAGCTCGATACGTATGCTGTTCGTCGAGGACGCGACGACCAATCGTGGCAGAGAAAGTTCGGTGGTAACCTCAGATGGTACCTTACACTCAGTTGTTCACAACTCACTATAACTCGACTTTGGTACAATTCATACAGACGTCGGTGGCAAAAAATGCACATCGGCTAATTCTTTGTAGAGCGACGTCTCTGTCGCACGCGTGTCAGTAAATATGAAATCGAAACTATAGTCCGTTCGCGTTAAGAAAATAGTGGCTCATCGTTGCCTGCCGGCCTAGCCCCGCCCTTCGACCAATCGGGTTGCGACAAATTAGAAAGCTAAGTTCAAAGTGGCCAGTTATCGGCAGAAAATAATAAAAATGAATTTGGAATAAATAGCAAATACTAAACTAGCTGCTAAGCAAAGGGATATCCTTGACTTTATTTTTAATTTAAGACAATTCAGTTGATTTTTATTAATTAAAAACTTTTTTTAAATGTAGTTATTTTTATATTTATCTTAATTGTTTTAATTTTTAATAAAACTTAATATTTTTTTAAATAATCTGTTTGTATTTTGAACTCCACTGTGAAAACAGCTTTACTCACTATTTTCTTAACGCAAATGGACTATAGCCCATATACATTATTTACTTACGACTAGTGCACATAACTTGCCTTATATTTGCCTGCTGGTCTACTGCGATTCCCTGTTCATACTGTTTCTCTCAGGTATGGTTACGATCTTGTTTGTACCACCATAGAGGTCAATTTAGTATATAGACTAAAGCGCCAAGCAGACAGACGCGGCTTGCGGTGGCTACCGAATACCGTCACCGCTTTGGTTTAAAGCCTCAGTACAGACCCAGTAGAGGAGCATTATATGGCAATGAGCAGTTTTCCTGTATGCACTGTCAGTTGGTTACAAAGCATCAATAGATGGCGCTCTCACAATTTTATTTTTTTAATCTGTATGATTGGCGAAGACGCGGCGTGGGTAGGCCTCCCGCAAGGTGGACCGACGACCTGATAAAGATCGCAGGCACCAGCTGGATGCGGAAGAGGTGGAGATCTCTGGGGGAGGCCTATGCCCAGCAGTGGGTGTCTTTCGGCTGATATGATGATGATGTCTCCAGGCAAAATCACTGAAGTGTCGTAAGAAAGTGATCGCCCCTAGATTTAAACAGTACTGGGTCTGTACTTTAAGCGAACACAACTTGCAGACCGCGTTTGTCTGCTCGAAGCCTAAAGAAACCGTAAAACGAAAAAATATCCGGTTGCCACAGAATGAGGGTACTACGATTCCAATTATGGCTCAATATGGCGCTATATCGCCTTTAAAAACTGTTGATACTTCCATTGCATCTAAATGAAACTATATCTTAAAAACTTATAGAAAAAGTAATAATAAAACTAAGTTGAGAAGCGATTTATCCAATTCAGTCTAGCTAACTTACCCCCTATTCAAAATTATCCCAGAAAATGTTTCTAAACCCATTGATTACATACTTTTTCAAACATAAAAGTTTTACGAACTAGGGCTCTAAAACATACTAGGTCCTTACCCATGACATTGGGGTTTGTTTTGGAAGTATATATTTGCTCAAATATTTTTTATTGTAAATAGTATATCAAAATTAAGACTTGATTACGAAAATATAGTATGTTTTAATGCCGGTAAGTGTTTAAAATGAACTAAAAAATATTTTCTTAAGTTTTTATAAGGGTTTGTAACCGGATTTACCCATTACAAGAAATTAAATGTATGAAAAATACAATTTCAGTCATTTTTCCCATACAAAACGCCAATTTCATATGTAAGGACCTAATATTATTATGATTCTATTTAGCTTACAATACTAGAGATACTGACAAGGATTTGCATCGTTACAAGTTACAGACACGAACATTAGTTGTTTAAAACTCAACAATAAGCCGTTTTCAAAGCTCGCTTCCCACAAATTTCAATAGATGGCGCGCCCCAACGACCGACGACATTATTATAATCTCTTGACTTGTCGATGTAATTTATTTTAGATATATTCATTTAATGGTTTTTGGATGTCCTTCTCCTTGGGACTCAACTTTATAAATTTTATAAATCGATTTCTGGTTGACTAGAAGATAAAGCTGTGGAAGTTTTTGTCCTCCTTTGTACATCTTCGTCCATGATGTTAAAATAAACAATTAAACTTTAGGTTAGCATGGAAGTACTTTAGCAAATATCGTCACACATATGATTTGCCATACAACTACAACAATTGCCTCATATTGTCAAAAGATTAAAGTAACGTTTGAGTCCTTAGAGCGTGCCATCTATGTGAATTTTAAAGAAGCTATTCCTAATAACGGCTCATTTATAAGAACATCAGCCAGTATTACAGGAACTACATTTAAAATACTCGACTTTATAATTAAAATTTTGCTAATTTTTCTCCATTTTTTTCTATTCTTTTTCGTCGCAACATACAGATTAGTACCACCCAACAACTGCACCTAAATTGTACACTCCCGAGCAAGTTTACAGCAACCGACCCCTGCAATTCGGCGCACCGCAGTAGCAGTACAGTGCCTTCCCGGGAACCGAACCCACGTCATAATTGTAGTTCCAGGTGAGCTCAGTGCCAGCCCTGATGGGTAGGAGGGCGAAGAACGCGACCCACGGGAACCTTGGGTCGTGAGTGTCGACGAACACGTTCTGTACGAACACGTTCGGCGAGCACGAGTGCTGTGGGCAGAGAGTGTGGGTAGAGTTAGATTTGACAGACATTACAGTAGAGCTCGTCTAGTTTAAGATGACGCGCCTCACTACTTAGTTAGTTGAATTCGATGTGTGAGTGCAAATATTAATAACGACACTTCATCTGTGTGGGAGCCAATGAACGGCGCGTGCTCCGACGTTTGAATCTTACCAGCAACTGAATGACCAATTACAACGGCATTTGTATATGTATTGCGTCCATATTTTAAACTTGCTTGTGTGCGTTAATGCAATAGTGGGGCGCGTCATTTTAAACTAGACGAGCTCTACTAATACTATATTGCAAAAAAACAAACTACTGTATAAAATTTCCTGAAGATTTCAATGTTGACATCCCATTACAATTCAATCGAGCCATTAGTAAATTAGCTGATTTGAGGCCCAGGACCTTATTCCCGCGCTGTGGCATCTCAAATATGACATTTTCTTCAGCCTAAAAATAATTGTATTAAAACGTCACTGAAATTTATCTTTGACAATATACGAATGTCGAAAATAGTTGAAAAAATTTTTTTGGCTGCTTTATGGCTAGAAAAATAGTCGAATTTGAGAAAACAACACGAGAAAGGCTCCTGGGCCACAAGTTCGCTAATTTACTAATGGCTCGATTTCATTGTAATAGGATCGCTATCACAGCTCTATGGCAGTTTTACGCGTTTTTGGTATTCTGCTACAATTAAAACTGCCGTTGAGCTGCTGTTGCGATCCAATTATAATTCCACCGAGCCAAGTAAATTAGCGGACTCGAGGCCCTGATGGTAAGCAGAAACTATCGCCCATAACATCTACGATTCATGCATTTAGGTTGCAGGCAACAAAAATGCAGGTGCGTTGTCACTGTGAGGACTAAGATGAAATGCCTCATGTCTGTAATTGCGCTGGCTACCTTATTCTTCAAACCGGAACACGACAATGCAATCATTGTTGCTTGGCGGCAGAAATAGATAGGGCGGTGGTACTCACCCAGGCGGACTCCTCAGGCTTGACAGAGTACTACCGCCTGATATGTCTGTTATGTATGACAGTATGTAGTATAAACAATACTCACATTAAGATACCGTCCGATGTTGCCCTGAACCTTAGCGTCCATGATGTAGCACGCCTCGTCCTCGCCGTACAGCGACCGCACCGACCTGAGCAGACAGATAGGAATAAACAACTTGGGTCCGCCTTGACCATGATTCAGGATTTGGAAGATCAGGTATGAACTTGGCGTCAATGTCCCGGTTGTTCTCTCGCGCGCGAGGGCCCGGGGTCCGCCTTGACCGTGACCAAGGATTTGGAAGATGAGGTATAAACTTGGCGTCAGAGTCTCGGTTGTGGACACGCGCGAGGGCCGTGGTCATCAATGATACAGGATTTGGCAGATCAGGTAATTATGAACATGACCATATTGGATCATGGTTACACATTCAGTCGCCTGAATGTTGTTACAAGAAAAATTTAAAAAGCCAAGGCAGTATAGCTCCATCATTTGCTTATTCTCGCTTAGTTAAAAAATATTTTCTCTAGTTTTGATGTTTGAAAATACCTTTTAATTTATCGTCAGTTCTTCTTTAACAAGATGTAATTTTATGAAAAGGGTAGTTATCATAATGAAATGGTGTGCACCAGTTAGCTTGATTTTATCTGATTATACCTACAAAGATTCATCGTAATCGGATTGGCCATTACAAAGAAATAGAAAAATTTGCTTATATGAAACTTCCAGTTTCCGTCATTTTCGCCATACAAAACGCCAATATAAAAACCTAAAAGGACCTAATATTTTGATTTCTGTGGCTACAACCCTTCCATGTTTTTTTATATATGAGACTGATAGATAATAAAATTGAATTTTCCATACTTATATTTGGATACGAATTGTCCGTCTCCCATCGCGAGCTGTGCCGAGAAGCTTGAAGGTTCCCGCACTGAAACAACAATTACACAGTTAAAATTCGCCTCTTTTCACATAGCTTTAAGGTTCATAATCGCTTGACATAGTGCTGGGTACCGAAAATAAAAACAACTTAACTAACTAACAACTTAAGTTTAATATTGAGTATTCTGCAAGAGACGTTTGGTATTTGACCTCTAACGTAGACAAAAATTCAAACACTTTTTTATATTGACAATGACACATACTTTTTTTGCAGATTGGGGTAGCTTGGGTTCTAACTTAAAATCTAGGCTATGTTTCATCTATTAGCTTTTTTTTATGTTATGCAGACAAACAGGCAAGCGGGCCACCTGATGGTGCGTGGTCACCGCCGCCTATGGACATCAGCAACACCAGGGGAGTCACCAATGTGTTACCCGCCTCAAATTCGGTGGGGTAGAACCAAAGAGACAGCTTGACCTACCCGTAGTACTAGCTTTCATACATTAGGGAGGTCATTTAAAATTGTATTTAGGAAAAAGAAATGAACTGCCCTAAAAACCATTTCCTCGGGAACGAAGTCCCGGGCAAAAGCTAGTTTTAAAAATATAAATTGTTACAATTTTCACTCCACTGTAAAAACACCTTTACCCACTTTTTTTGTTAACGCGAATGGACTATAGCCATTTTATATTAGTAGTAGGTGTAACGACATCTATCGCTCCACTAGGGAAACTCAACGATACTCACATTACGAGTACACGAACACAAGGTTGGCAAGCATCCGCACATAGATGGCGCTAACAATCCTACATCGCGCTTGAGAAATGTGCCAACTTCCACGGAATATATACAACTTCCGACGATCAACTGTTGGGCCCTTGGTCCCCTGGTCACAACACCCGGCCAGGTGGGTAATTACCCTTTTCCACCTTCTCACCATCTTCGCTTGCCAACATTGGCCGCTACCATTATCCTGCACCGCCAAAGTCAACACCCGGATTGCATATTATAAGAAAAAAGCTAAAACATCATCACTGTACCTTCTTCGTCATCACTAATGGTGATGCAGTCATCTCCGGTGGAGTCCTTTTTCTCAACAGCGGCGGGGGTCACCTTGGCGTCCTCCCTGTCCTTCATCTCACGTTTCCTTAGCCGTTTGCTGTGTGGGACAGAACAGGGGTTAGATTACAGGGTGTTACATAAAATATGTATGAAGCCGTGAACTGGATGGAGTGCTGGAGAAAACGACAGGTACAATTATTTCTGTCGTACGTGAAATAGTTGTACCAATCGTTTTTATACGTTTAGCACTCCATCCTGTTCACGTTTTTATACATATATTATGTAACATCCTGTAGATCACATTTGACAGCTGTCATCATTCTCGTAGTCCACGACATAAAGTTGCTTTTCGCGGTGGCGCGCTTGCGCCTAACATAAATTGAACTTTATGTCGTGGACATACGGAAATGAAGACAGATGTGAAATGTGACCTGTTAAATTGGCCCTATTTTTTAGGTAGTTAGTTATAGATGGGGCTCTCCTAACTTTAATATAGGTTGGATTTCCATAACTGAGTGTCAGTTGTGGAAATTCATTATCATAGATTTCAGTGTCTTGATCATAAGTTCTTCTTTTTCGGACTGGCCTGTCATTTAACCGCCATCTCTCTGGCCGATGATGGAGCATGTCTGTCTAGGAACAGCCTATTCAATCTTCGCTTGACATTTGCGAGCAGGATTGCCAGATCAAAATGAATAAAATAACAAACATCTATCATTTCCCTGCAACATATACCTGAACTGTGGTGTGGTGACAGGCATATTGTACCCGGGCTCGAAGTCGCAGTCGTCAGCCTCGTTCTTCGAGGGCTGCTCCTCATCCTCAGAGGAAGACATCTCCTCTTCAGAACTCTCCTCTTTCTTGCCACTCTCCTTCTGAAGGGAAAATAGAGATCAGTGCATTGGCAAGGTGAGAATGAACGACAGACTGGGAAGAGTAAAGAATAATAACCGAAGAGCGTAAGAATGATGATTTTAGCGTGCCGTCTGACGTCCGTGACCCCGTTCTCTGGGGAACCTGACGAGATTGGATCATGGTTACACATATAGTCGCCTGAATGTGCAGGTTTCATCACGATGTTTTCCCTCACCGTAAGAGCATCGGTTAGTGATCAACTAATTAATATACAGCCGAGAAAACTGGCCGTGTTATTATTGTCCGACGTGTGCTCTGTCATTATACGATGTTTTTCGTAATAATTCGACCAAATTAAGAAGACACCTAAACCGCAAAACATTGAGTTTACTCGACTGTACGTAGCTCAGAGAAGAGTCATCGGTACATGGCCACATTGTGGTTCAAACCCGATATTAGTCGCCTTGTACGTAACCCACGTACAACTTTATGAAAAACATAATTATATTAGATCCTTACCATACATGATAAAATTAGCGTTTTGTATGGCGACAATGACGGAAACTGGAATCTTCATACAAGCAAATTATTAAATTTTTTAGAAATGGCTAATCCGATTACGATGAAAATTTTTTAGGTATACTTAGACTACATTAAGCTAACTGTTGCATACTATTTTATTTTGATAACTACATTTTTTTATAATATACATCTGGTTAAAGAGAACCGACGACAAATGAAACCTTTATAAAAGTATAAAATAAAATTTTAGGAACTAATTAGCATCTAGACATACTCTATTTCCGAGTGTTAATTTTAAAATATTTAAACTAAAGTGTTTATTATGATAGAATTCAGCGCTCACCCTGTCCAATTTCTTGTCGGCTTCAGGAATGTCGTCCTCATAGCCCTCCTTCATCTGTTCCACCACCTCGATGTAGTCCAACTCTGCTAAGTACTCGTCACCTTCGTTCAGGCCGTCCTGGGGAGAAGAGTTGGTTTTTTATTCTTTTACAGGGACCCGGCGCCCACTTTAATAATAAATAAATAACAAATATAATAAATATGCTTGGACAATTCACACAGCGCCATCTAGCCCCAAAGTAAGCAAAGCTTGTTATATGGGTGATAGATAACTGATAAACTACTTATATACTTTTTTAATTCATACTTTATTACACCCAGACCCGTAACAGAAATTAAAATTCATCATTTCAATTTCTGCACGGCCGGGAATCGAGCTCGGGATCTCTGCGGGACCGGCATGTTAACCAACTGAACCATTCAGGTCGTCAGATGTCTCTACAGGTAAACTCACCAGATTGGCTGTAGCATCAGTCAAGAGGTTACAGGCGTAGACGCAGAGAAAGTCACCGCGTTTGGCAAAGCAAAATGTCTATGTATAACCTCGACGTCGGCGACACCTAGCGTCACGTTGGAGCAACTCAACGTTAACGTCACGAGAACACAAGGTTGGCAAGTATCCGCACATAGATGGCGCTGGCCGTCTTACATCTCTAGAGAAGTGTGCCAACTTTACGGCATATACAACAACTGACAATCAACTGTCGCACCCTTGGTCCCCTGGTCACAACACCCGGCCTGGTGGGTAATTACCCTTTTCCACCTTCTCCATATTCGCCTGCCAACATTGGCGGGCTACCTTATTCCTTTCACCGTCAAAGCGTTACCACTGCGCAGCCTTTGACTATTTGTCAACCTATTCCGGAGTACAGGAGGTTAAAAGGGCCCCCAACTCACCAGGTTGGCCGTAGCGTCAGTCAGCAGGTTCCCGGCGTAGACGCAGAGGAAAGTCGTCGCGTGCGGCAAAGCCAAGGTCTACCGCGTTTTTGCTCGACGCCGGCGACATCTACCGTCAAGTCAGCGAACCACGTAGCCTTTGAATATTTGTATAATCAACCTATTGCACTAAACAGGAGGTAAGAAGTGTTTCCAACTCACCAGGTTGGCCGTAGCGTCAGTGAGCAGGTTCCCGGCGTAGACGCAGAGGAAGGAGCCGCGCGGCACGTCGTTGAGGGCGCGGATGCCCCAGCCACGGTTCAGGGTTTTGAACACCTGGGGGGGTGGAAGTGGGTTATGTTGGGGTGGTGTAATGGTTTCTGACATCTGGACATGTATTATATTTTATAGTATATGGATGTCTCACAGCTTACGGCAATAAGATACGTATAATAGCAAACTTCTGTCAGCCATTACGATTGTTGTTGTGTGTACTGATCATACAGTCGGAAGATTTATGCCAATATTAAAGATGTTCCAAAACCGTTTTAGAATATATGTGATTTTGTAATTTCTGAGCTAACGTTTATTTAAATTCTTATAGTAATTCAATACAATAAATTTATCAGAGCAAAGTAATAATGTCAACCTCAATAACATTATAGCAGAATTATAAAAAATTACAATGATTAAATGTCAATCGTAAATGACCGTCGGTGGCTGAGTGGATAAGGTGGGTACCTTTACCCAAACGGCCACTGACCATCCGAGCCATCTGGCCACGGCCAGTTGGATGACTCGTAAGCAGAAGGTACCGAGTTGGAATCTCACTGCGGCCATGTACCAATGACTCTTTTCGGAGTTATGTACCCTAGTTGAATTCTAACCGATACTGTTACGGTGAGGAAAAAATCGTAATTAAATAAATAATAAATAAATAATCGTTGACAAATTCAACTACTTATATACTTTTAAATACATACTTATTATACATATAACACCCAGACCCGTAACATAAATTAAAATTCATCATTTCAATTTCTACCCAGCCGGGAATCGAACCCGGGACCTCTTGCGTGGCATGTTGACCACTGAACCACTCAGGTCGTCATTAAACCTGCACACTCAGGAGACTGAATGGTATATGATCCAATTTGGTCAGGTTCCCCTGGTACTTGTACCTGATCTTCCAAATCCTGGGTCATGATCAAGATGATGAATAATAGTCACAATAATTATTAAAACTCATTCTTATAATTAAAAACACAGTATAATATATCATTTCAGAAAAAAACTTCTGAATATTATTATTATCATTAGGAACTCCACCCCCACGTAAAACAAGCACTCATTTATCGTGTTACGGAGAATATCCGGGTGAAATTAAAAATTTTTGAAATTATTATTTATGGAAGATTTTATTATTTACTTAATGAAAAATGAAACAATTATATTTAAAGATTTGTACGCCTCATCATGCGGGCAAAGGATAGAGAAACAATTGAAGATAATGAAATCATCTGTAATACCTATCTCTTACAAATAAATATTTTGAATCTTTGAATCTAAAATCGTGTGAAATCATCAAAACAATAATATGTGTGCGAGAAGGCGCCAAAAAAATTCATCTTAAATCATCTCTATCTACAGTCATCAAAAATAAAATCATCAAAACATTTACCAACATGTGCGACAAGTCGTCAAAAGAATCACTTTAGTCATTCAACAAGGATTCAAACCAGCGACCTATAAATTAGAACTAGTCTCTTCCCCGCTAACTCACCTGCAGTTTGAGCTGCAAGGGATGCTGAGCTACTCTGTTAAGGCACGTGCTCTTGCATTTACACCTGGAAATAATACAAACGATATTATAATCTGTCAGCTTAAAGAAGTAGCTTATTATATAATAACTGACAAGACAGATTGGCAAGGTCTGCCCGTAGACGTTTTTTTCTTCTTTGGAATAGGAGCGTCTTCGGCATCATTCTAGCATCAATCCCGGTTATATACAGGATACGCTTTCCTATTTCTTCTTGTTCGCAACGTCTTCTGCATCACTGGTGTCGAGTTTGTTGGCATGCATGGCGTCCTGAACGACGTCAAGCCATCGCTTCTTGGGCCGACCTCATTCCCGTGCCTGGCGGGTTGGCATGCCCAGACATTTGATTCCTACGTAATTTGCCGGTCTGAAGCGGGAATAGGAGCATATCTTTGGCAGTGAAGGGTATAGGTAGCCGCCAATGTTGGCAAGCGAAGATGTTAAAGGTGGAAAAGGGTAATTACCCACCTGGCCGGATGTTACGACCAGGGGTCCGACAGTTGGTCGTCGGAAGTTATACAACTTCCGACGACCAACTGTCGGACCCCTGGTCCGGAAGCTGGCACACTTCCCTAGCGCAGTGTAGGAATGGTCAGCGCCATCTATATGCGGATGCTTGCCAACCTTGTGTTCGTGTACTCGTAATGTGAGTATTGTTGAATTTCCCTTCAATTTATTTATTCGTCAACACAACCTGTTACTAGCAAAGCTAGTTACAGATATTTTACAGATCGCCATGCTAAAAGTATTACAAATCAGCACCTTACAGTATATATAATGCACTCCCTTTTGGAGTGACAGATCGAGATGTCGCTACAAATTTATTCTGTCGAAATCTTTCTCTGTGTCCTGACAAAGCTGTATAGAATATCATGGCATAGCACATAGGCTTGTACGAATCCCGAAAGGTGTCATAACCCTACCTGGAATTGCACTCGTAGATCCCCGAAGGCAGTGGCTCCTTGAGCCGCTTGTAGGAGTATCCCACGCTGCGACCCTTCATGCCTATTGTCCGCGCCCCGGTCAGAGTCAGCTGCCAGCAGGCGCATTTCGACTCCTAACACATAGTCCTAGGTAGCACTAGTACACTCCAAACGCCTACGCACCAATGTTAGGTTAGGTTAGGTTACGCTCGTACACAGCGACTACGCTCCAATATTAGGCTCCAGTACCAGAATGGATTGCGACAAAAAAAAAATACATCGACTGAAGGACATCGTCAGTACAAAGTGACTTATGACCGCCCGACACAGAAATGGGATATTAGTTCTCTTTTTTGAAACTAGGAGGAATTTGGAAAAATCGGAACACTACTCTAGCGCGGTGCAGGAACGGCTAGCGTCATCTATGTTCGTGTACTCGTAATGTGAGTATTGTTGAGTTTCCCTATTGGAGCGATAGATAGATATTGTTTCGATATATTTATCTGTCCTGACGAAGCTGTAAATATAGTATGGCATCTAGGCGTGTATGAATCCCGAAAAGTGTCATAACCCTACCTGGAATTGCACTCGTAGATCCCCGAAGGCAGTGGCTCTTTGAGCCGCTTGTAGGAATATCCCACGCTGCGACCCTTCATGCCTATTGTCCGAGCCCCGGTCAGAGTCAGCTGCCAGCAGGCGCATTTCGACTTGTCCTGTTGGGAAAGGTTGCAGTTTTGAAGTAAGTAAATAAGGTAAGCAAGTGACTTACTTCATACTATTCGCATGCGCTAATTATCGAAAGAACAGTTACAATAATATTACCCAGTGTACGGGGTTGAAACACACTATAGTCTAATGAATGATAGACACTGATAAACTGCTAAAATACTGATATATTTAATATTAAGAAGTAATTACTGATAATCAACTGATGTGAGTACGCTTAGCCAAATACGCACTGAGCGTCAGTGTGAATTTCATGAGACTAGTGTCAGTGTCGGTACTAGTGTGTCTGTGAATGCCAGTTTGAGTGCGAGTGTCAGTGTCGGTACCAGTATGAGTGTCAGATTCAGTACGAGTGTAGTGTTGTTATGTGTGTGGTGTGTGTCTGTGTCAGTTTAAGTGTATCGATACCAGTGTCAGTATCGATACCAGAGTCAATTTGAGTGCGAATGTCAGTGTTGGTACTAGTTTCTGTCTGTGGGTGTCAATTTGTGTCGGCATCAGTGTGTGTCTGTCAGTGTCAGTGCGAGTGTCAGTATCAGGCTGTGTTTGTCTATGTGTGTCTGTGTGTATCTGTGTCCACACTCACCTCGCAGTCGTCCTGGCAGTCGCAGCCGCATAGGAACTCCGGGTCGAGGTTTAAAGGCACACCATCAGTGGGCGTCCGCTCCGTGTTATACGAACATAACTATGAGTGTCAATGCGAGTGTCATTGTTGGTACCGGTGTATGTATGGGTCAGTTTGAGTGCGAATGTCATTGTCGCCATCAGTGTGTGTCTGGGTCAGTTTGAGTGCTAGTGTCAGTATCGACACCAGTGTCAGTTTGAGTGCGACTGTCATTGTCGCTACCAGTGTGTGTCTGCGAGTGTCAGTTTGAATTCGAGTGTCAGTGTCGGTACCAGTGTGTATCTGCGAATGTCAATGTCAGTGAGGGTGCCAAGGCTAGTGTCAATTGCAGTGTCAATGCGAGTGTAAGTGTCAGCGAGAATGTCAGTGGTGGTGCCAGTGATAATGTCAGTTGCGGTGTGAATGTTAGTGTCTGTGTGTATCTGCCAGAGCCACACTCACCTCGCAGTCATCCTGGCAGTCGCAGCCGCAAAGGAACTCCGGGTCGAAGTTTAAAGAGACGCCATCAGTGGGCGTCCGCTCCGTGTTATACGAACAGAACTATGAGTGTCAATGCGAGTGTCATTGTTGGTACCGGTGTATGGATGGGTCAGTTTGAGTGCAAGTGTCAGTATCGACACCAGTGTCAGTTTGAGTGCGACTGTCATTGTCGCTACCAGTGTGTGTCTGCGAGTGTCAGTTTGAATGCTAGTGTCAGTGTCGGTACCAGTGTGTATCTGCGAGTGTCAATGTCAGTGACGGTGCCAAGGCTAGTGTCAATAGCAGTGTCAATGCGAGTGTAAGTGTCAGCGAGAATGTCAGTGGTGGTGCCAGTGTTAATGTCAGTTGCGGTGTGAATGCGAGTGTCTGTGTGTATCTGTGTCCACACTCACCTCGCAGTCGTCCTGGCAGTCGCAGCCGCAGAGGAACTCCGGGTCGAGGTTTAGAGGCACTCCTTCCGTGGGCGTCCGCTCCGTGTTGTACGAACAGAACTCCGGCAGCGAGTTGTCGTAGAAGTTCACGCAGGGGACGGGCACGTTCTCTTTGCCGTGGGATAGGTCCTGGTTGGGAAGGATACATATAAAAATGTTCGCGATATACTCGTGATAGGAGATACTCGCGGGATTGGCCGTGTGGTGTCCGGCAGAGTAGAATAGCACCAACCCCTAACTAGGCGACTAATGTTTTCGAGGCAAACGATCTCGAGTCTCCGTAGGTTGGAAAATGGGCAGCAGCGTTTGCGCTGATATCGAGAAAACTAAAATCGGCCTGAAATAAACGTTATTTTTGGACATCAGACCTTACGTTACGATGCATCAGCGCCATCTCGAGTCTTCATCATCGCAGCCCGTAACAGTCTACTGTAGGACTTAGGGACTCTCCCGCGAAAGGGGAGGTTATTCCACGCTTGGCAGGCGGATTGGAGATCGCAGTGTTTAAATATAACAATGGAAAATGCTGCTGCCCATTTTCCAGACTATGGAGACTCTTGATATTTTGCCTCGAAAACATAAGTCGCCTTGTACGACACCCATAAGTGGTAGGAGCGAAATCGAACAAATCCACGCCCATATCGGACTGCGGGAGACTTCAGTACCAGTATGCCCAATATAAAATGAACTCTTATGATTATAGATACGCCATAGCGTTAATAGCTCATCTTATACTAGCCATGGTCAATCCACATGCTGTCAACACCAGTATCAAATGAACTCTCAAAACTATAGATACGTCGTAGTGTTGCTGGCTCATCTTATACTGCCATAGGTCAATCCATATGCTGGCAATACTCGACCAGCATAAAATGAACTCTCATAATTATAGAGACGCCATAGCCTTGGCAGCTCATTTTAAGTTGGTCATAGTTACTCGATAGGTACAAGCAAAATTAAAGTGCTGCGGACTATTAAGCAATTGCCCAGTATAAAATGACCTACCATCGCTATGGACATACATAGTATTACTAGCTCATCTTATACTGGTCAATTTCAAATGAAACATATTTTTCATGCAAAACTAAACCTTACCTTCTTAGCAATAATGCACTTGTTCAGCACGAATTCGGCCAAGCAATGCGTGTTCTCAGAGAAATCGAACAAATCCACTCCCATATCGGACTCCGTGATACGTAGATACCAATGTAGTTCGCGGATCGTGCGTATGCGACGGCCGCATGGCGCCCTGTACATTACGTCCTTGAGGTATCTGTACCTCACTATTTGTCTGTGGACAATAAAATTATAATATACAAACAAGCAAGTTAGAACCACTGGCTAACCGAAGGGACTTTGGCTCCCTGTGTGTGTTCTATCGGCTGTACAATGGGGAGTGTTCCGAGGAACTTTCGATCTGGTGCCCACAGCACAATTCCGCCATCGTACCACCCGCCGTGGGCTGGGTACTCATCCCCACTACGTAGACCTTCTGTTGGTCACCACGCGAAGGTTCAAAAGAACGTTTCTCGCTCGTACGATTCGGATGTGGAATGAGCTCCCAGCCACAGTGTTTCCTTTGGACTATGACATGGGATCGTTCAAGAGGTATATTAGAGGTCTCTTTAGAGGCGGGCAACGCATTGGTGACTCATCTGGTGTTGCTGATGTCCATAGGCGGCGGTGACCACGCACCATCAGGTGGCCCGCTTGCCTGTTTGTCTGCTAAGCAACATCAAAAAAAAATGTAAGTGTTGTCCGAAGTTGAAGACTAAAATCGGCTAGATGGCAGAGATGTGAAAGTAATGTGTTTTCGCGAGTAAAATCCATCAGATGGCGCAATTGAGAAGTGAAATCTGCTATCGAAATAGCTAGAATAGGTATTTTTCGTCGTGTTATACTATTTTTCGTATTGTACTTTGCTAAACATTTTAATCTAATAACTGAGTAAGGTAGGTCCCTTTTACACATGCATTACACCACAAACACACACCACTTATCTACTACCATAAGCATAGACACTGTGCTAGCTTTCATTTGCTTCTGCTTTTGTGTGCTTTATGTTTATTATTGTGTATATTTTCTTTTCTTCTATGTACAGAATGTCGTGTTTCACAAATTTTTCTGTGTAAATAAATATTTCTTATTATGAAATAATAAACAACCTGCAAGAAAAATATATAATTCTATCAATTGTTTGAACCTGTAGCGCAACAGGAATGTCCTAACGAAGTCATTTTCACTTACGTTACTTTATTGTTTTTTACAAGAGATGGGCCGACTATGGCTATCCTGACTAGTCGGCGGTTAGTCGACGCATTCCTATTTCTCACTTTTAGTTTGTACTTTACTTCAAAATACCCATACCTCTCCCATCAACTGAGCAGCGGCTTAGCCAGTGGGTTGTAGGTCCTGAGGTTTGCAATGCCAGCACATCCTTCCTTCTACAGCGAGGACCACACCGTCACCATCTTGTGTAATCATCATCATATCAGCCGAAGGACGCCCACTGCTGGGCATAGGCCTCACCCAGGGATCTCCACAACCGGTCCTGTGCCTTCTGCATCCAGCTGGCACCTGCAATCCTTACCAGGTCGTCGGTCCACCTTGCGGGAGGCCTACCTACGCTGCGTCTTCCGGTACGTGGTCGCCACTCGAGAACTTTACTGCCCCACTGGGTGTAGTACTGAGTGTAGTGGGTGTAGTAAGGGTGTAGTGGGTGTAGTCCTGGGTGTAGTGGGTGTAGTCCTGGGTGTAGTGGGTGTAGTCCTGGGTGTAGTGGGTGTAGTCCTGGGTGTAGTGGGTGTAGTCCTGGGTGTAGTGGGTGTAGTCCTGGGTGTAGTGGGTGTAGTCCTGGGTGTAGTGGGTGTAGTCCTGGGTGTAGTGGGTGTAGTCCTGGGTGTAGTGGGGGTAGTACTGGGTGTAGTGGGGGTAGTACTGGGTGTAGTGGGGGTAGTACTGGGTGAAGTGGGGGTAGTACTGGGTGTAGTGGGGATAGTACTGGGTGTAGTGGGGGTAGTACTGCTGGTAGTACTGGGTGTAGTCCTGGGTGTAGTGGGGGTAGTACTGGGTGAAGTGGGGGTAGTACTGGGTGTAGTGGGGATAGTACTGGGTGTAGTGGGGGTAGTACTGCTGGTAGTACTGGGTGTAGTCCTGGGTGTAGTGGGGGTAGTACTGCTGGTAGTACTGGGTGTAGTGGATGAAGTATTGGGAGTACTGGGTGTAGTACTGGGTGTAGTGGGTGTAGTGGATGTAGTATTGGGTGTAGTAGGTGTAGTCCTGGGTGTAGTGGGTGTAGTCCTGGGTGTAGTGGGTGTAGTAAATGTAGTATTGGGTGTAGTAGGTGTAGTCCTGGGTGTAGTGGGTGTAGTCCTGGGTGTAGTGGGTGTAGTAAATGTAGTATTGGGTGTAGTAGGTGTAGTCCTGGGTGTAGTGGGTGTAGTCCTGGGTGTAGTGGGTGTAGTAAATGTAGTATTGGGTGTAGTAGGTGTAGTCCTGGGTGTAGTGGGTGTAGTCCTGGGTGTAGTGGGTGTAGTAAATGTAGTATTGGGTGTAGTAGGTGTAGTGGGTGTAGTCCTGGGTGTAGTGGGTGTAGTAAATGTAGTATTGGGTGTAGTAGGTGTAGTGGGTGTAGTCCTGGGTGTAGTGGGTGTAGTAAATGTAGTATTGGGTGTAGTAGGTGTAGTGGGTGTAGTCCTGGGTGTAGTGGGTGTAGTCCTGGGTGTAGTGGGTGTAGTCCTGGGTGTAGTGGGTGTAGTCCTGGGTGTAGTGGGTGTAGTCCTGGGTGTAGTGGGTGTAGTAAATGTAGTATTGGGTGTAGTAGGTGTAGTGGGTGTAGTCCTGGGTGTAGTGGATGAAGTATTAGGTGTAAAGGGCGTAGTATAGGTGTAGAAGGCCTTACCTCTCCCATCCACTGAGCAGGGGCTTAGCCAGCGGGTTGTAGGTCCTCAGTTGATGTAGGGCTAAGACATCCTTCCTTCGGCAGCGAGGACCACACGTGTGGGTCACCATCTTGTGGGGACGCACCGCGGTCTTTGGGGTGTAGTACTGTGGTGGGGGGAGGGAAAAAAACCAGAAAAATTACATAGAGATTGGAAAAATTGAAAAAAAAATTAGTTAATTTTACACTAAACCATTTATTTATTTATTTATTTTTCAGTTTATTGTACACATGAAACGTTGTGGAAAAATACAGAATTATAGATGACACAACAGGCGCTACTTATTTCTTAAGAGAAATCTCTTCCAGCAAACCTATCAAATAGATATGTGATAAATAGTCGCAGATCAGGACCATTACAAAACGTTATTCCAAAACCAATGGGATGGTTTTGGAATAACGTTTGTGATAATGGCTTTTATAATAATTGGGGGAGAGTGCCCCCTAGGGCGTAGAATTGTCTTCGCGCATCTCTCTTCTGTAGGCCTGCTGGAAGAAATTTCTTTTACAAATAAGTAGTGCCTGTTGTGTCGTCTATAAATAAATAAATAAATAGTCGTGGACAAATTCACACAGCGCCATCTAGCCCCAAAGTAAGCAAAGCTTGTGTTATGGGTGCTAGATAACTGATAAACTACTTATATACTTTTTTTTTAAATACATACTTATTATACACCCAGACCCGTAACAGAAATTAAAATTCATCATTTCAATTTCTGCCCGGCCGGGAATCGAACCCGGGACCTCTTGCGTGGCAGACCACTGAACCACTCAGGTCGTCTATATGTATGATGTTTCTCTATGTATTTTACTGTGTGCAAAAACTAGTAAATAAATAAATAAGACAGCATAGGTCCAGATGGGAGCACGGCACGGGTACAATCTCAGCCGGTTAGTTTCCGAATGTTTGGAGAGATTTAGGTCCGTTTTACTTTATTTTTCTTTCTCTACGTATTTGTTAGTTGCCAAGCATCTAGATGATAGTGAAATCTATCCCATCGTCGGAGGGTGATGGAAATAATCTGAGACATGCTTTTTGAATGGCCGTGTGGTGTCCGGGTGTCATACAAGGCGACTAATGTTTTCGAGGCAAAAGATCTAGTCTCCGTAGCGTGGAAAATGGGCAGCAGCGTTTTCCATTGTTACATTTATAACACTGCGATCTCCAACCCGCCTGCCAAGCGTGGAGATTACGGCAATGACCTCCCCTTTCGAGGGAGAAGCCCTAAGTCCTGTTGACTGTTATGGGCTGTGATGACTGGCACTCGGCTTTTACAACGTGACGTCATCGTATCCGACAGCCCTTTTGACGTTGTACGCACGAGTCGCGCCATTCCTTCGAAGTTTATAATAGCATTTGATAGTCCCTGACTCCCTCTGTGGGATATGGGCAGGAGTATGTATCATAGAAATTAAAATCATCATCATTTTGGCGTTCATGTGTGGCCTATCATCATCGTTCTGGCGTTTATCCCAGCTTTTGTAGCACTCTAATATGAATCATAATATGGAACGCTAATATGGCCTTTTCAGACCCCCTTTTTAGACTTATAACGATCTTCTATCTATCTATATGACGTCGTATACCTGTTTAAGATGATAAACGATTTTATAGATTGCTCCTATCTGCTTAACAAACTTAATTTTAAGATACCGCGTAACCCCTCACGTTGTAGAAAATTTAAATTTTATATCAATACAAATTATGCTGAATATAGGTTTTTCCTGCGTTCTCCAAACACATAAAATTTATTATTCGGTCACATAGATATGTTTCATAATAATTTAGCCAGTTTTAAGAAAAAATTACATGGTACACTAGGATAAATTGTGGAATTAACAGGGTATGGTTTGTAGCACTTTATAAATCCTAATAATGTATACAAAGTAGGTGCTTTTAAGTAAAATTGTTACTGTATAATAATAAAGTTTATTCTGTGCTATAATAATTGATATTTATGGTAGTTGTAGGTCTATCTATATATTTGGGAACTCATGCAATGTAACATGACTGTTTACTACCTGAATAAAATGAATAAATAAAAATAAAATATATGAAAATACCATAGAAATGTCTACCATCCAACCCAGCCATACTCACCACAACCCGACTGCTCCCGAGGGTGTCCTGGTTCTGCTGCGACGGCGGGGTGGGCGCGAGCGTTATCAAGGGCATAGTCACTGATTTCTTAGCCACGGCGCGTTGGCGACGAGCCTCCTGCGGGCAGACACACAGATATACTCTCTCCAGACTGACTTGTCTGATTTGGTTAAGGAAATTATGTATTTAAATGGATAATGTGCGGCAGTATTCGTTGAAGTTCACATTCTATGTGTTTCTTGTATAATTCTCGACATCTATACACAATATACGTAGCGTGATTGGTACGGCAAGTCGGGATTTTGGGCATTGTTTATTCACCAAAGACAAGTCAGTTTAAACAGATCATAGACACATACAGACAGAGGTGACCTGTCAATGGAGGAGTATCAAAACAAAATTTTAAGTCAATGAAAAAAAACATGAGTAAAATGAATCAAAAGGGTGAAGAAATTTTTTTAAATTTTTCACGTGACAAAAAGGTAATAAGACTTTTAAGTTGCGATCGCAAGATTTTATATTTATCATTTTTTTTTTCAGATTTATTTCGTTCTGCAGCTGACTGTACGAAGAATACGAACAAACTGACCTCCTGTTCAGACGGCTTCGGCTCTTCTGAGCGCGTGTATTCCACGTAAGGCATGTTGCTCTGGGGACAAACATAATAACATCCATTAAAACCTTACCAAAATCATATATATTTTTTTTACCACAGATGTGGCAAACAAGCTTCCGGCCTGCCTGATGGTAAGCAGTCACCGCAGCGCTCGTGGGGATTTAGAAAATTCAACAATAACAAATTAGACAATAGAAACGTAATTATGCTGCTAACAATTCTTTGATTTAAATTACTGAAATTGTTACTTCTACTATTGCGTATCATCGATTTTATGGTATATTGCTCTATTGCTAACAAAGTTCCATTGCAATAAGCTAAAACTATTAAATCGATCAAATGTAATCGCAAAAGTAGCAATTTCAATCATCGCAATTACAGTGTTGTTAGCAACAAAGTTATTAGCCCACAGACAATGTTATTAGCCTACAGACGTCATGGGCGGCAGTTATCGCCATTTGACGTCTTTATTTATCACTGAACCCTAAGTAAAAAAAAGTGGACCCCCCACCCTGACCAACCTTGTTCTGCAACCGATTCCTGGGCAGTGGGTAGCAGTTGAAGCCGTCTAGTGTCTTTTATCACTTGAGCAGTATAAAAAGTGGACCCCCCCATCCTGACCAACCTTGTTCTGCAACCGATTCCTGGGCAGTGGGTAGCAGTTAAAGTCGTCTAGGGTCTTTCATCACTGAACCTTATATAAAAAGTGGACCCCCCACCCTGACCAACCTTGTTCAGCAACCGATTCCTGAGCAGCGATCTCGCCCGGTGGCTACCTATCACTGACTGTCATCTTTATTAATCACTAATTATTATAAGTATTAAAAGTGGACCCCCCCACCCTGACCAACCTTGTTCTGCAACCGATTCCTGGGCAGTGGCCTAGCCCGTTGCCTGCCGGCCGCTTGCAATTCCAAGTAGAGTGGAGCAAGGCGGGTGGACCCGCGGTATATCCACTCTGTGCGGTTGTCCTTCTCGAAGTGGACTTGCACGAGGGAGGCGTCCACCTTTATCACTTTCGAGTACCACCATGAGCCTGGAGAAAATAAATAAATAAATACATAATTTTTTCAATAAACTTAAGTCCAAAATTACACCTTTAAATTTAAATGTATCTAATTGTATTAAAATTTGAGTCGAACAATTTCACGTTATTTACTACCCTGGTTATTAAGCTAAGTAAATGAAGTAGATACATGCTATATTTTTAAATAAACGTGGACATATTCACACACAGCGCCATCTAGCCCCAAAGTAAGCAAAGCTTGTGTTATGGGTGCTAGATAACTGATAAACTACTTATATACTTTTAAATACATACTTATTATACATAGAACACCCAGACCCGTATCAGAAATTAAAATTCATTATTTCAATTTCTGCCCGGCCGGGAATCGAATCCGGGACCTCTTGCGTGGCAGACTGTTGACCACTGAACCACTCAGGTCGTCATTTTTCATTAATAGATGCCTAAACTATGTAAGTAGTCTTTATTTAGAGGTAATAAGATTTGCAACTATGGCTCTTTTCTGAGTTATGTACATTAGTTGAATTGTTGAATTCTAACCGACGCTCTCACGGCGAGGGAAAACATTGTGATGAAACCTGCACATTCAGGCGACTGAATGTGTAACCATGATCCAATCTGGTCAGGTTCTTCTGTTAATATTACAGAGATCAGATGGCAGTCATTGAATCCAATCTCGTCAGTTACCCATGTTAACAGGGTCACGGAGGCCAGATGGCAGTCATTGAATCCAATCTGGTCAGGTTGCAAAATTGATGACAAAAACATATCTGAAATTTGTCCTAAGTTATTAGGTTATTGGTAGTTATACCAATATATATGTAGAAATTTATCGATAGTGTAGTCTATTTTTAATAATTAAATATTTATGTATTGTGCACGTCTTGAACTACTTCTAGTCATCACGTTCTCTTTGCTGTAGGCCTGCTGGAAGAAATTTCTTTTTAGAAATAAGTAGTGCCTTTTGTGTCATGTATATATTTGCCATATCTTTGTTACCATTTTTATGTGCTATAAACTATTAAATAAATAAAATAATAATAAATAAATATACCAAACACAACACCAATCCTTCCAATCTGAAACTTACCATTCCACTCGGTCTTCAGACTCTGTCCCTTATGCAGCCGAACCATCGGCCGTTCGGGGTAGGCCAGCAGGTACTGCTTCACGAACTCCCTCGAGAACGGGTGGACCTCCTCCCACACGAGGGGGGACCACTCGCAGACCAGCCGGGTGCTGGCGTGGCGCACATATTGGGCGTAGCCGTCGTCGAAGAATACTAAGTATCTGGGGGGAGAGAAATGGAGAATAGATATTTAAGCAGACAGCAGCGGCCTTAGCCAAGAGGTTGCGTTATTCTACAATCGTTTGTGGTAGAAAAAATGTATAGGATTTGACATAAGCTAACGTTATCTGACATAAGCCGTTTGTGGTAGAAATTCTTGGTCCATAGACAATTCACGTACTTTCGGTTTACAAAGGAGGCGGATTGGCGGATGATCCTACACAATCAGAGTCAATGTAGATGTTGGTAGAAATAGTCGAACTTCGACCTGTCAATTTTCTACCATACACGCATCACGCAAGCGGAGCTGTCAAAGATGGCTAGACCAGCTGACTGGCTTACTCTTGCTGTAGTTTTAGGTGGCTTTTCTTAAGTATATTCTTCATCATCATCTTGGCGTTAATGTCCCGGTTGTGCTCTCGAGAACGAGGGCCTGGGATCCGCCTTGACCATAATCCAGGATTTGGCGATCAGGTAATTACAGTGGAGCGACTGCCATCTGACCTCCATGACCCTGATATCAGAGGAACCTGACCAGATAGGATCATTGTTACAAATTCAGTTGCCTGAATTTGCAGGTCTCATCACGATGTTTTCCCTCACCGTAAGAGCATCGTTTGGTATTCAACTAATGTACATAACTCATAAATGAGTCATTGGTATATGGCCGCAGCGGGATTCGAACCCGGTACCTCTCGCTTACGAGTTGGATACTCAACCGCCCGGCTATAGACGCTTTCAAGTATAGTATTATTAAGCCATCTATGTGCGGATGTGTGTGTTCGTGTACTCGCTATGTGAGTATTGTTGAGTTTCCCTATTGGAGCGATAGATGTCGCTACAAACTCACCGATATTTGTTGACGGGGTTGGGCACCTCCGCCACGATGCCGGAGTAGAACGAGTCCCGCTTGGCCGCGTTCATGGGGTCCTTGGAGAGGGTAGGGTAGGGTAGGGTCCACTAGTATCACAATACCACCCAAACATGTCCAGGCACTCACCGATAGCTGTTGACGGGGTTGGGCACCTCCGCCACGATACCGGAATAGAAGGCATCCCGCTTCGCAGGGTCCGTGGGGTTCTTGAAGAGGGCGATCAGACGCGTGCCTGGGAGACGGAATATGGTCATTGGTAATGCGCTGATTCATCGTCACAGCCCGCAACAGTCCACTGCAGGACTTAGGGCCTCTCCCACGAAAGGGGAGGTTGTTTCCATAATCCCCACGCTTGGCAGACGGGTTGGAGATCGCAGCGTTTAAATATAACAATGAAAAACGCTGCTGCCCATTTTTCAGACGACGGAGACTCTTGATCTGTTGTCTGGTGCTATTCTACTCTGCCGGACACCACACGGCCAATGTGCGCTGATTACGTTTGACTTAATTCAGTAACTAAATTCAAAAGCAAAAAGCGTGATATCAATTCAAAGTGGAATGTATTGTTCATTGAATAAGGTCCATTTTTATATTACGGCTTTTGAAGAGAAACCATAACATAATATTTATTTTATTTATTTATTAGTTCATTTCACAGTTTAACACCAGTTAATCACATGTAAAATATAAGTACATTATGTACAATATAAGAGATACAAAATGGACCTTATTCTATGAGCAATAAATACCACTTTGATTTGCTCTCACGCTTTTTGTTCCTGAATGTAGTCAAATGCAATCAGCGCATAACTGTGGCCTATTCGGCTATGAAGGCAATGCATCGACATTGGCCTATGGCTCCCGTAAGACAGAGAGAAGAAAAGATAATGAACCGAAAGAAAGAGTACCCTATACAAAAGCCAAAAATATCACGGTCTAACTCGCATTGGCAGGACTTGAATCGTAATAAACAAAGCGATGTTCCTTTAATGATTAGGCCACTGTTTCTTATTATCTAGGTGAGAGTGACTAAAATTCAACATCAAGTAGAGTGTCAGTCAGTTGTAGGGCCGATCTAGGAGGCAGCTAGATAGTGGACACTAATCCAGAATGAAATTAAGTCGCTTACAGTTGTGCGGGCGAACCGACCTTGGCCGGACGTCACACTACGTCCCCCGCGTCCGAAAGCGACGGCATTTTATACTACATAAAGATTCGTGTCAACAAGGATTGGTGTCAACTGTCTAGGTGCATGATCGGTGCTGCCGTAATGTCGTATGTAGCCCACCTATACCGATACACATCATCATCACAGCCCGTAACAGTCCACTGCAGGACTTAGGGCCTCTCCCACGAAAGGGGAGGTAATTACCATAATCCCCACGCTTGGCAGGCGGGTTGGAGATCGCAGTGTTGTAAATATAACAATGGAAAACGCTGCTGCCCATTTTCCAGACTACGGAGACTCTAGATCGTTTGCCTTGAAAACATAAGTCGCCTTGTACGACACCCGCGAGTGTAAGGGGTTGGTGCTATTCTACTCTGCCGGACACGGCCATAAGCGACATTAATCAGTACAGTTGGGCGGCAAAATCGAATATACAGTTACGTGAAAAAAAACGCTGTATGTGTGAAGTGTGTGTGTGTGTGTGTATGGCCTCACCGATGGTCATCCTGACGTCGGGGGGCTCGTTGTACGCGAGGCAGCGCGCTGGCAACTGCTTATACTGGTTCTTATGGTTTTTGCTCTCGAACTTCACCCGGCAGAGAGTGAACTGGGACCCTGGGATCTGGGGATGAGCCGTCGTTTCGGAGTTTAAAAATAGAGTATCCAGATTGGGCCATCTACGCGTCAGCCATGGCAGCCACATCAGCAGAATTATATTCAAACGTAAATTCCATAAAATTATCTTTCTGATATAGCAAGTTTTACTGATATTAAATACTATTATTTCTTTGTTTTATTTCAATTTGAAGTTGTTCGTCACTAAAATTTACCCTGTAATTATGTGGGATACAGGATATGGGATGTGGGACATGACATGATACGTGGAAAGTGGGATATGGGATACGTAACATGGGATATGGTATGTGTTACACGTGTTACGTGACATGGGTTATACCGTACAATACTCACGGCATGCTGGATCCTAATGGCGGCCGGGTGTAGGACGTGCTTATATAGGATTTGGGATTGGGACATGGTATATGTGATGTTGGATATCGTATGTTATATGAGTGAATGAATGATTTATAGCTTCATTTTTGCTTGCTTTGCTTATTGTTTTATATGGGATATAGGATAGGGATGTGGGTTGTGGTATATGGGATATTGGATGTGGAATATTGGATGTGGTATATGGTATGTGCTATATGGGATGTGGTATATGGTATAGGTGATGTGGGATATCGGATGTGTGATGCGGGGCCCACCGTAGGTAGGTCGGTGTGGGTGGGATACGGGATTCGGGATGACGATGTGGTAGGTGAGATATGGGATGTTGGATATAGTATGTGGTATATGGTATGTAGTATTAGGTATGTGGTATATGGTAAATGGTATATGGTATGTGGAATATGGTATGTAGTATTAGGTATGTGGTATATGGTAAATGGTATATGGTATGTGGAATATGGTATGTGGTATGTGATATGGAATGTGCGGAATATGCGAAATATGGCATTTGGAATTTGAGATGTAGTATATGAGACGTGGGACCTGGGACATGGTATATGGGGTATGGCATATGATATATGGGAAACGGTATATGGGATGTGGGAAATGGAACACAGGTTATAAGTATGTGTCATGGCACACGGGCCATACAATACAACACTCACGGCGCTCTTGGGCGTGACGTCGACGATCCGGCCGCGCATCCACGAGCCGAAGGCGTTCCGCATGGCCAGCACGGCCAGCCCCGGCGCCAGCGGCGGCCGCGCCGGCTCCCCGCCGCCCGGCAGGTCCGCCGGGGCCGCCTCCGACGACAGCTGGACCACGGACACGTCCTTCTGTGGTGGGGGGATACATTTTTTTTTGTATTTGGGACGGCAGGCAGACAGGCCTGTAGGCCACCTGATGGTACCGCCGCCTATGGACATCAGCAACATCAGGAGCGAACCACTCAGGGACGTCGGGTGTAGGTAGTCGGATCGGTAGTCGGCTTGCTAGTAGTGTGACTCGATTATGTACGAGTAACAAGGGGCATGATCATCATCGTCGTCCTACTAATTTACATGATAGATAATAAACTTTGCATCAAACTAAGATCAAATGAGAAATAAAGATAGCGCGCTGCCAACAGCAACATGAGGCCAATTTCGTAAACATGTATGCTATGGCGTAGTTTGGTTGTCAATGTGTGCGTGTAATAGTACACGTACACGGAGCATGGCGTAGTTTTGCGTGCGTCAATATGTTGTTCGCAGGATTCTGTCTTGATTTCATATTTGGTCTGAAGTTTCAAACCAATTCTTTAATCCCCAACGAATAAAGAGGATTGTTTAAATTTTACGTGTATCGGTGTATCTATCAGTGGTATCGTCACTCCCAAACAGATGGATCGATTTCGATTCGGTTTTCTTTATTTGAAAGGCAGTTTAATCGAAGTTCTTCGTTTCATTAAAAGCAATTCCGTAGTTTAAAAATGTTTTGAGTACATGCAAAGTTGGTCGGTGGTTCTCCAACGTTTATTCGTCGGTTAGGTTATCATCCATGTAAACAAATCACTAATCGCACAAAAAAATGCACTCGTCAATCCGTCGGTTAGGTTATATTTAAAATGTCCTTGATAAAGGTAGCGAAAATGGCAGATATTGATGTTTTTTACATTAAACTTAACTAATTAATATTACTTACGTCATCATCGAGTTTGGATACATCTGGTTTCGGGTCGGCTAGTTTTGACTCCTGAAAAAAAAACGCGTGATTCTGTTAGCTGAAACGTATAAAGTATTTCTACAATAAAAGCTACTACAGCAACAAAACCAAACTGCATAAATGTATCGAAAAACTGCTGTTTAAAATAAAAGGGGAAATTTAACTCAAATCCATCGCCTAAAGACAAATAGAAATACATGTACCGGAAAATTTGCAATTGTACCATACCCCGTCATATCATATATCATAATCTCCTTTCCAAATGAACGAATTTTCAAAATCGATCCAGTAGTTTACAACCTACAAACTTTTACAAACACACAATCTTTTCCTCTTTATTTCAGTATAGAAATATGTATCATCATCACAACCCATAACAGTCCACTGCAGGTCTTAGGGCGTCTCCCACGGAAGGGGAAGTTATTGCCATAATCTCCACGCTTGACAGACGCCCGCCCAGACGGGTTGGAGATCGCAGTGTTATAAATATAACAATGAAAGACGCTGCTGCCCATTTTCCAGCCTACGGTGACTAGATCTTTTGCCTCGAAAACATTAGTCGCCTTGTCCGACACCCACGAGTGTAAGGGGTTGGTGCTATTCTACTCTGCCGGACACCACACGGCCAAGAGACTTATCGGCATCTAAACATATTTATTTTATTTATTTATAACACTTTATTGTACATTAAAGGAAATCGTAAAAATACAGTTTAAAACAATATAGGTACAAGGGCGGCCTTATCGCTGAGAGCGATCTCTTCCAGGCAACCATTTACACATAAACTAATAATAGAATATTAACATTTTAGGCAATGTACAAAATATAATACTAACATAAACAATAGCAACTACTTATATACATATCCAATAACATAAACAATACATAACAAATAACTTAATAATACAATAAATAACAATCCATTCCATATCTAGACTCAGACAAAGGACCTCATTTTTGTAAGTCAAGGAGATGTTGCTTCAATCTCCCCCGGAATACACCTGGTGTATCAGAACACCTCACCTCACGGGGCAGAGCATTCCACAGACACACCACAGATACTCTATTTTCGAAATAAATTTTGATATGTCATGTACAATTTAAAATATTTGAGCAACTATATTATTATAATTGCGTGAAATACGCCAATTTCATAGGAAAGGAAGGACCCAATATTTAATAATAAGAAATAAATCTTTATTTCATTAACAAAGAGTACTTGAATCTATAGTTGCTGGAATATCTTTTTAGGCAAAGTTTTTGCCAGGAGACGCCGTTTCTACAGGAGATTACAAAACTTGTTCCTAGGTAATAATGAATAAAACAAACATAATTTGGTATTCTGTGATTTGACTGAAAATACTAACTAAAGCTAAAAATAATGGAAAATTTACACTAGTGAACTAAAATTAGTATAGAAAAATTACCTGTTTCAGCGACTGTGTTGCCAGCTTCTTACTTGGCACCGCGTCCTCGCTCGCCTCCCGGCGTCGCTTGCCATCACGCGGCTTCAAAGCAAAGCGATATCTTAACACCTTGTATCTCATCATCATATTCATCAGCCTATACTAGCCTACGCTATATTTTTGTGACATTTAATCATTAATAATACTTTAATTCAATGACATTTTCCGATCCAATTGTAATTTTACAAGTTAGAATTTTAGTTTCAATGTTAACATTTATAATTTTTTGTGACTTGGTTTAATTATCATTATTTTAATATTTTCTTAATTTAATAAGTATTATTATCATATCTTGACAAATTAAAAAATGTAGATCAATTATGGATATACGCCTGAAAAGGTAGGAATTTGGTGGGAAAGAAGATCTAGAACTGCAAAATCACGTAACCCAAACTCCATATTCAATAAAATTTCATTTCATTTCATTTCTAGTTTGGTGGTGCAGGGATAAGCCGCCAATGTTGGCAAGCGAAGATGGAGAAGGTGGAAAAGGGTAATTACCCACCTGGCCGGGTGTTGGGACCAGGGGACCAGGGGTCCGATAGTTGATCGTCGGAAGTTCTATATATGCCGCGGAAGTTGGCACACTTCTCGGCCAGCGCCATCTATGTGCGGCTGCTTGCCAACCTCGTAGTCGTGTACTCGTAATGTGAGTATCGTTGAGTTTACCTATAAGAGCGATAGACGTCTCTACACTAGTACATTGCTGGACATAGGCCTAACCCAATGAGGAAAGAAACTCCTTACATTCAATCTGGATGCCTTCAAGGCTAGTGTGATTAGGCTGTTCCAAGACGGGCATGCTTCATCTATGGCCGCATCGTCACTTAACAACAGGTGAGATGGCGGTCAAATGCCTGTCTTGTCTAATATAAAAAGAAAAAAAAACTATGGAAGACAAGCCCTATGGTTCAATTGATATGGTGATGACAAGCCAATAAGTGTGCCGATTCGCCATATTCTATTTATTATTCTAGAACTCAAGTTCTTTTTGGGCACATTCGTCGACCATTCGTGTTATGTTTTTTAACCGATTTTAATGTAGTTTTGATATTTTATTACATTTTCATATTTTGTTCATAAATATGACATATCCAGCATCAATCATCATTAGATAGAATGGGCGATACAAAACTGTAAAGTTATATACCGACTCACCTCAGAGGTCACCTTCAGTTCCATGCTATATGTTGGTTGCGTGGTCTCAATACAGCAGAACTGAAACAACAAAATGCTCATTACTGTCTACATTCAGGTCTAATATGCTCCCACATATGGGATCGTTCAAGAGGTATATTAGAGGTCTCTTCAGAGACAGGCAACGCATTGGTAGCGACCCTGGTGTTGCTGATGTCCATAGGCGGCGGTGACCACGCACCATCAGGTGGCCTGATTGCCTGTTATCTGACGCATAAAATAAAATAAAAAATATGTGTATCCTATTCCTCGGATAGCATATTCCAAGACAAAAGGGCCATGACCAATCTGGTCAGGTTCCCCTGGTAGCAGGGTCACGGAGGTCAGATGGTAGAGACTCCACTGTAATTACCTGATCGGCCAAATCCTGGATCATGGTCAAGGCGGATCCCGGGCCCTCGTGCGCGAGAGCACATCCGGGACATTAACGCCAAGATGATTATTTTTATGTTCCAAGACATAAGAGGATAAAACATCAAAATTCTATGAGATCTATGAAGGGGTCCCTCAGGGTACCGTCCTTGGACCAGTCCTTTACAATCTTCACTTGCGACCTCCCTAACAACCATCATGACATGGTCTAAGATCCGACCATAAAATATATTTCCCTAATCGTTATTCAAAAAAATCGTGCATTATACAAAAGAATATTACTTAATTAAGAAAAAAATGTTACAGACAAAAAAAATCATCTTGGCGTTAATGTCTGTCTGCTCGCTTGTCTGAGTAGCTAAAAAGAAAAAACTGCGAGTACAAACTAAAATACACACACACATAAAGCTCACGCCTGTGTCCCACAGGTGGGGTAGGCAGAGACTATGGACCGCCACTTTGCTCTGTCCTGACAACTCTCTAGTTTCGCATATATCCACAACTCTTTTCATACATCTCCTTTTATTCTTACCACTTCGGACCCCAGCTAAAATACATGCCATAAATAAAATAAATAAATAATCGTGGACAAATTAACACAACGCCATCGAGCCCCAAAGTAAGCAAAGCTTGTTTTATGGGTGCTAGATAACTGATAAACTACTTCATCATCATCAGCCAGAAGACGCCCACTGCTGGGCATAGGCCTCCCCCAGAGATCTCCACAAAGACCGGTCCTGTGCTTTCCGCATCCAGCTGGTACCTGCGATCCTTACCAGGTCGTCGATCCACCTTGTAGGAGGCCTACCCACGCTGCGTCTACCGGTACGTGGTCGCCACTCGAGAACTTTACTGCCCCATCGGCCATCTGTTCTTCGAGCTATGTGCCCTGCCCACTGACACTTCAGTCTGGCAATCCTTAGAGCTATGTCGGTGACCTTGGTTCGCTTGCGGATCTCCTCATTTCTGACTCGATCGCGCAAAGAAACTCCGAGCATAGCTCTTTCCATTGCCCTTTGGGCAACAGTGAGCTTTCTTATAAGGCCCATAGTGAGCGGCCACGTTTCAGCTCCGTAAGTCAGCACTGGCAACACATATTGGTCAAAGACCTTCGTCTTGAGACACTGCGGTAATTGGGACGAAAATATGTGGCGTAGCTTCCCGAACGCTGCCCAACCGAGTTGGATTCGTCGATTGACCTCTTTCTCGAAATTGGACCTACCTAGCCGGACTATTTGTCCTAGGTATGTATAGTCGTCAACAACTTCAAGTGGAGTGCCTCCAACTGTCACTGGAGTAGGCACAACATGGACAAACTACTTACATACTTTTAAATACATACTTATTACACATAGAACACCCAGACTCGTAACAGAAATAAAAATTCATCATTTCAATTTCTGCCCGGCCGGAAATCGAACCCGGGACCTCCTGCGTGGCAGACCACTGAACCACTCAGGTCGTCAAATATAAATATTCCATCAAACAGTATATCATCTAACCTGAGTGGTTCAGTGGTCAACATGCCAGTCTCCACGCAAGAGGTCCCAGGTTCGATTCCCGGCCGGGCAGAAATTTTAATAATGAATTTTAATTTCTGTTACGGGTCTGGGTGTTCTATGTATAATAAATATGTATTTAAAAAGTATATAAGCAGTATATCAGTTAGCTAGCACCCATAGTACAAGCTATGCTTAGTTTGGGGCTAGATGGCGCTGTGTGAATTTGTCCACGATTATATAGTATTTATTATTATTATTTTATTTATAGAACACCCAGACCCGTAACAGAAATTAAAATTCATCATTTCAATTTCTGCCCGGCCGGGAATCGAATGGCATGTTGACCACTGAACCACTCAGGTCGTCAAATATAAATATTCCATCAAACAGTAGGTATATCATCTAACCTTTCTCACTGAGTAGCATAGGAAAATATCTCACCTGCTCATCAGGCGTATCAACGATAGTGAGCGCGGCCTCCTTCTCCACCTTTGGCTCGAAGGCGGCGTACAGGTCTCCGCGCACGCGATCCAAACCGCGCTGGCACGCCCGCACTAGCCCGTCTAGCTCTGCGCTGGCGACTGTACACGGGGAAGAAAGTCAGTCGGCTAAAATCTGTCCAAATCGACTTGTCTTATTTGGTTTAGAAAATTATGTATTTAAAGTCAAAATCAAAGGCATTTATTTGTGACACAGGTAGGCGGCAAACAGATTCATCAAGATATTATATTGTTTGTAAACCGATAATGTGCACTAGTATACGTTGAAATTCACATTCTATGTGTTTCTTATATAATTCTCGGCATCCATACACAATATACGTAGCGTGATTGATACAGCAAGTCGGGATTTTGGGCATTGTTTGTGCACCAAATAAGACAATTCAGTTTAAACAGATCATGAATTCAGAAGCCAAACTAGAGCAGAAGGCTTACCATGAGCTGTTATAGCAGCACCTAAACAGAACTGCCCTGCTTAGAACGAGACAAGCTTATATAACACGTATAGCGCTGTCTCGTTCTAAGCAGGGCAGTTCTGTTTAGGTCCTGCTATAAGAGCTAATGGTGAGCCCCCAGATCAAATTGGAACTGTATAAGTGGTGTGAATACAGAAGCGAAAAGAGGAAGTCTAAGTGGCATTCCACTTATTGATGATGAAATAAGGGACATTTTTGTATCTTCGCGCCTCATCGTCGCTTTCCATCAGTTGAGTTGTGGTCAAATGCAAGCTTATTGGTAATAAAAATTTGTATCATGCCTTTTGAAAAATGTGGCAGACCGGTTAACCACTGAACCACTCAGGTCGTCAACTATTGCGACTGACGACTGACTGAGTGAACATATTTCTAGGCAATGCTGAGATATTTTAAATGAAACTTCGTAAACCCATTGCATATCCCACTATGATAGGACCACGATAAGTACTGACAGTAGTAAAAATTATAAAGTGTGGATATGGCAATAATCTGGGGATAATCTGTCCTTGTCAGTCCGTCTTGTAAACATTCAGTTATTTGGAACTTGTACTTTTAGTTTGTCTAAATTATCATACTGTATAATCATGCTGAAAACATTTCCTTTTTAATTGTATTGCCCATTATTTAATAACATTTTACATATCTCACGAAAATAATCAATCCTACAGAAATCAAATTGTTTGTTATGACTTTTATAACTGTCGTTATATGACGGATAAAAAGCTTTCTATAAGTTTCCTTATTATAAGTTTTCGTACAGAGTTTTTTATTTAGTAAGCGATGCGGACTTATAGTGGTGTCATTCTAACAATTTGTAAAAGTGAAATATTTTTGTCGTTGCTCATTCAAGCTAAGGTTATTGGTCTTGCAAGCACGCTGTCTTTAGATCAATGCCGCTATACCCATTTTAGATAAACCAACTCTGTAAACTGCATTAAAGAATTTTGTTGCTGAAATTTGACTAATCTTAGATAGATAGATGTATCCGGGCCGCTTTCCGCATTCAGGCAAACTAGCGCCCATTCTGCGTGGATATGGTGTACTCCAGGATACCCTATTGTTCCTGCCATCCCAACTCCTAAAGGAAACGCCGTACTAAGCTTATAGAAGCTTGTTTGCCACCTTAGTGGTATAAAAATAAAATAAAAATAACGAATTAATTTCTATTATTAAGTATTTTAATTGATACTCCAAATATTGCATGCCAGATTCTGGTGAAGTGTGTGAACCGAAAATCCTCATTTTAACAACTATTGTATACCTATTTATTTAACAGTTTATTGTGCACAGGAAATACATAGCGAATAACAGGCAAAGTAATAAATGGCACAACAGGCGCTACTTATTTCTAAAAGAAATCTCTTCCAGCAGGCCTTCGGAAGCGTGATGTAATAATGAGACGCCGATAGGACGTGCACAATAAATAATTTTGTATAATAAATAATATTCTATTCTCCTATTCTAAACCCACAGCATACCCTACCCTACCCTACCTGTTAGCCGTTCCAGCTCCTCGTCGATCTCCCGCTGCGACTCCTGCAACCTCTCCTCCAGGTTATACTTGATCCAGGTCTCGTTCATCATCGCAGCCAGGTTCTCTTCTAGGAACCTGGGGAATTGGAAATGGGTTATGTATGAAGTATTTAGCCGTGTGGTGTCCGGCAGAGTAGAATAGCACCAACCCCTTACACTCGCAGGTGTCGTACAAGGGGACTAATGTTTTCGAGGTAAGAGATCTAGTCTCCGTTGGCTGGATAGTGGGCAGCAGTTATCTTTGTAATACTGCGATCTCTAACCCGCCTGCCAAGCGTGGAGATTATGGCAAGAAGCTCCCCTTTCCTGGGAGAGGTCCTAAAGCATTGAACTGTTATGGGCTGTGATGATGATGAAGATATATACATGCTATGGCGCTGACCTAATTGACAACGATCGTGCGAGCATGGTCGTGCGACGAGTGGTTTTGAGGTCTCCCATTGGTCAAGCGACGTCCGTCGTACGTCCATGTTTTTTTTTATACCACTAAGGTGATAAACAAGCTTACGACCCGGCTGATGGTATGGTCGCACGACCGTTGCCAATTAGGACAGCGCCTAAAGCTAGTCGGAAATCGCACTATTGTTAATAGTGATTTTGTCGTTTTAATGTCCCGGTTGTGCCCTCATGCGCGAGGGCCGCCTTGACCATTAACCAGTATTTGGCAGATCAGGTCAGTGGACCAAATGCCATCTGACCGTGGCCCTGTTAGCAGGGGAACCTGACCAGATTGGATCATAGTTGCACAATGTGCAGGTTTTATCACGATGTTGTCCGATACAGTGTTCAACTAATATAAATAACAATAATCATCTTGGCGTTAATGTGACGGTTGTGCTCTCGCGCACGAGGGCCCGGGGTCCGCCTTGATCCAGGATTTGGCAGGTCAGGTAATTGCAGTGGAGCGACTGCCATCCGACCTGCACGACCCCGCTACCAGGGGAACCTGACTAGATTGGATCATGGTTACACATGCAGTCGCCTGAATGTGCAGGTTTCATCACGATGTTTTTCCTCACCGTAAGAGCATCGGGTAGAGTTCAACTAATGTACATAGATAACTCCGAAAAGAGTCATTGGTACATTGCAGCAGCGGGATCCGAACCCGTGCCTCTCGCTTAAGAGTCGGATACCTTAACCGCAAGGTACCAGTTTCGACCCCAGTACCGCCATTTTATTTTATTTTATTACCAACGGCAGTTGAGACACAACAACATAAGCCTAAAAGTTATCTTTGCTCGACTCGATTCGTCAAATTACTCACGTTACAGTGTGTCAAAGTAATACTTAAGTCAATTTCTTGCCGATTCACAACTTATATTGAACAGGTCAAGGTCAACAACTTTGGCCATGTACCAATGACCCTTCTGAGTTATGTACATTTTGTGAGGGTAGGTAACAACTCCATTTGGTAACACCGGTTACTGTACACATGTACAGTTACCACCAGGTGAGGTGGCAGTTAAATGCCTGGCTAGTCAAATAATAAAAAATAAAATAATAAATCCAAATGAAAAAGCTCACAAAACGAAAACCACCTACTTGGCCCCTTCCTCTCCAATCAGATCCTCCTTATCTGGTTCCGGAGACTCCTCGTCGCCCGAATCTTCGGAGTCCGAGATCTCGACGAGGTCCGGCCGCTCCCGTCGGCCTTCGAGAGACAGTAACGGCGCCAGGGTACGGATGCCGGTGATCAGGTTCTGGGGGAGATTGAAATGTGTCTTACACAAAGAGATCTCATAGAAACTTATAAAATTCTACATGCGCACTACGATGTACCAGGGCTAGAGCATATGTTCAAAAGGAATCAGAACCACCATCTGAGAGGCCACTCACTGAAACTCGATAGTTTCGTGTGTACAAGTAATCCCAGAAAACACTTCATGTCCAATCGCATAGGTTTGGAGTGGAATAATTTACCCGAAGACGTTATAAGCGCTCCATCAGTGAACTCTTTTAAAAATAGACTGGACAAGTTTTATCAGTAACAATTTAAAGTGCAGTGATATACACGTATCAGCATTAGCTGCTAGTGTATCCATCAATAATAATAATAATAGATTAAGTTTGAAATGTATACTTTTATATATTAGTTTGTTGTTTTTATATTGTTATGTATAGGTTGCATTATCGTTAATATTGTATTAGTGTATTGGTTTTTATCTTAAATATTGTGTAGTATATCTATGGGCCATTGTCGCCTGAAATAGATCAATAAATAAAATAAAATTGAGACTTATTGCCATATAAATAAGGGTATGATGAGAGCCAGCAGCCTGTGTGGGACTCTGTGGGAGATTAAACCTTATTAACAAATAAATAATTAAATTTTTTTAACACCGTGTTGTGACGTCGTTACATTATGAATTAAATCACCTTTTGTCCACTAGTTCCACTTTATTATACAATTTTTTATTAAATTGTAACCGGTTTCGAATTACTCATCTTACTCATTTTTATTATGAAGATTCTTCCTGAACATGAGTAATTCGAAACTATTACGACACTGCGGCCGGGCCAATCTTGGAGCCTACAAAACGGTTGATATTATTCCTTGCGAAATACAAAACAAGTACCTTATTCATAAAAAGTAATGGGGGGTTTATTTTAAGTTTAATTTTAAGCTTTTAGCCCACCTGTTCTCTATCCCAAACTTTCCCGGCGCAGTCCCGGCAGACTGCGGGGTCCCGCTAGAGCACTCCGAGTTCACGCAGCGCAAGTATTGCTATACACAACCAAGCTACGCCATGGCACACATGTCATACGAAGCCAGTGTCTGACGACGCGCCATCTGAGAATGTAGCTCACCCGTTCCCTATCCCGCTATAGCAGACGGCGGGGCGCCCGGTCTCATGTTACTCCTGACAGCACGCCATCTTTGGGTGTGTAGTTACCTGTTCCATGTCCTGTCCCGATCGGTCATCAAGACTTGGTAGCGAGTAAGGGAGACTTTTCGTTGTTAAGTATGTTCGCACACGAGTGGCATAAGAGAAGGCGTCAACTAGAACTGGAAGACCAATAGTCAGCTAGACCGGATGCGACGAGTTGGTAGGAAACCGAAGTCGTCCGTAAACTGTGACGTACACGCCCCATTAGAGGAGAAGTGACATCGAAGGGACAAGGGTAAAGAGAATTTGTTGGGAGTGAAGAAAGTGCGCGTCTTGAAAGAGCCTCCGGCAAGTAGGGCGCGCACCTCCCGTGATTCGCTCCGTATACCGAGAGGGGGGCAGGAGCATGGGTTGGTGGTGGGTTTGTTCCCTGTCCTGAACCTTTCCAGCACTGTCTCGGCTGGCGGTGGGACGCCGGGGCCTCATATTCCTGCCGACAGCGCGCCACCTAAGGTCGTAGCTCACTTGTTCCCCCTGTCCCGATATAGCTCACCTGTTCCCTGTCCCGAGCCTTCCCGTGACAATCGGAGTATACCGCCATCTGTGGGTATGTGGTTACCTGTTCCCTGTCCCGAACCTCCCCGTCGCAGTCCCGGCATACCGCTATCTGTGTATCTATGGGTATATGCTCACCTGTTCCCTCTCATGGACCATCTCAGCACACTTGACACAGACTGCGGGCCGCCGCCGCTGCGGGCCGTAGTAGGCGGCGACGGCGCGCGGGGCGGCCGCGAGGGGGGCGGAGCGCCCGCTGGAGCATTCGGGGTTCACGCAGCGCGTGTAGCGGCGGGGTTTGGGTCGCTCTTTGTCTGTGGGGGTGTTATAAAACAAAATAAATAAATATTCGTGGAAATTCATTGTGCTGTGTGAATTCGTCAAATTCACACAGCGCGCCATCTAGCCCCAAACTAAGCAAAGCTTGTGCTATGGGTGCTAGATAACTGATAAACTACTTAAATACTTTTTTTTTTAAATACATACTTATTATACATACAACACCCAGACCCGTAACAGAAATTTAAATTCATTATTTCAATTTCTACCCGGCCGGGAATCGAACCCAGGACCTCTTGCGTGGCAGACCGGCATATTTACCACTGAACCACTCAGGACTACCACCACTTGACCACTGAACTAGGTTTTCATTAACACTTACGCAACGACCGACTCAATAATTGGATCGAAATCGGCGCTACGCGTGTGCGCACGACTCATCTGGCCGGTCGATTGAATACGCGCACTGCTGTAGCCTCTCTGGTATTTCAGTAAGCAGCGAAAGTGTTAAAGAGCTTTAAGAAGAAACAGCTTTCAGTACAACAGAATAAATTGTAAAATTTATAATTTTTAAATCAAGTAAAATGACAAAAACATTTGTACAATGACGTCAGTACACAGTCTCATACAAATTTCATTGAAGATTAGTTTTGACAGATCATAAAGAGATGCTGAATTGACATTTAGACAACTAGTGGATTTTGTATTTTAACATTGAAAATGTAATTGTCGCTTCGGTATAGGCCCGAGTTTCAGTCAAAGGGGCGGAGCGCCCGCTAGAGTTCTCGGGGTTCACGCAGCGCGTGTAGCGGCGGGGTTTGGGTCGCTCTTTTTCTGTGAGGAGTGGGGAAGTACGCATTTTATACGTTGAAAGTGTTTTTTGTCGGTTTGGGGTAAGCCCGGTAGGCCTTGGTTCTTTCCTTCTCTAAAAGGGGTGGGATATTGCGTATTCTAACAATGAATATGTTTTTTTTTAGCTACGGTGTAGGCCCGAGTTCATGCAGCGAGAAGCGGCGGAGATTTGCTCTTTCCTTCTCTGTGGGTATGGGATATTACGTATTGTAAAGTCTACAGTATTTTTTGTCGGTTCAATGTAGGCCCGAGTTTCTGAAAGGGCGGAGCTCACGCTAGAGCATTCGGGGTTCACGCAGCGCGTGTAGCGGCGGGGTTTGGGTCTTTCTTTGTCTGTGGGGTTGGGGTTTTACGTGTTGTAACGTTGAATATGTTTATTTTTAAGTTGGGATCCGAAGTGGCAATAATAAAAGAAGATATATGAAAAGAGTTGCGGATAAGTCTGGAGTTGTGGATGTATAGATGGTTAAATTAGCTGGTTAATGAAATCGCTAACTTTTTAAGCAATTATTTAAAGTAAAGGGCTAAGGGGGCGATTCTTGCGCTTTCGACATTAGAATTAGACATTTCCTTTAATCACAAAAATCACTGAACTTCTATTAGAAGCAAAACCCTTAAGCTTAACCATTTATTTTTTAATATTAATTCTTTATTGCCGAAGATCGTTTTAAATTATATTTTTAGTAGAGATATTTAGCTGGAAAAAATGTCCAATTCGAGATGTCACAGGAGATTAAGCCTCAAGTGGCAGATTGGGGTGTCGAAAGACACGTCTCGACGTGGGATACAAAATGTAAAAACACAAATTCCCCAAAAACTAAATTAAAAAAAAATGTTCAGTTCATTTGACAGATCTATTCATTTTGTGCACCCGAAGGTTGTGACCTGTGAATTTTTTATACAACTTAGGTCGCAAACATGTAAGAGGGTGGGTGGGACTTGGTGAGTGAGCGCGGCGCGATAAAAGCTTTTTATAAAAAAATAGTTATCATTTGAGAACTTATTCTTATTCAGTCTAGGAACTCACCTTTTTCGGGAGCGCTGGCAGGGGCGCTCTCCTCTTCGTCGGAGCTGATGTTCAATATCTGTCCGGGGTCGGTGGACTCCCCTTTATCTGGGCTGTTTGTCTGGACCAATAAAATAACATGTTTAAGCCACAGTAAAGGTATAGCACGTAAGAGCGTCGGTAGCCCAATTGCTGGCGAGTACGACTCGTAAGCGAGAGGTACCAAGTTTGATCCATATATCCAGGACCTTCTTCAAAGTTACGTACATTAGCTGAACACTAACCGATGCTCTTGCGACGAGGGAAAACATCGTGATGAAATCTGCACATTCAGACGACTGAATGTGTAACCATGATACAATCAGGTCAGGTTCCCCTGTTAACAGGCTTAGAGATCAGATGGCAGTCGCTCCACAGTAACTAACTGATCTGATGAATCCTGAAACATGGTCAAGGCGGACCCCCGTGCCCGCGACAGCACAACTAGCGGCCTTAGCCAAGAGGTTTCGTTAATCTACAATCGTTTGTGGTAGAAAAAATGTATGGGATTTGACATAATCTAACGTTATCTGACATAAGCTGTTTGTGGTAGAAATTCTTGGTCCATAGACAATTCACGTACTTTCACGATTTCACGATTGGCGGATGATCCTACACAATCAGTGTCAATGTAGATGTTGGTAGAAATATCCGAACTTCGACCTGTCAATTTTCTACCATACACGCATCACGCAAGCGGAGCTGTCAAAGATAGGTAGACCGGCTGGTGGTTAGGTCCAGCTCTAGGATAGGTAGGAGGGATTAGGAGTGGTTATCGTTCTAGCAGTGTGGCCGGTGCTTTCGTGGGTTAAGCAGGTAGGGTCGTTAGGTGTACTTAAAATATCACAGTAGTTTGATAGTTAACCTCACCTTAGCTTCCGGAATGACCAGCGGCGTGAGCTCAGCGGATGACGCGCTTGGCTTTATCGTGAGCTCGGACGTGTTCAGGCGGAACTGGGGAAGAGCATTCGAACAATTTTTTTAATGTTTATGATTCTATGATTGATTGTACTCGTATATTAATTGATGTATAGGCCGTGTGGTGTCCGGCAGAGTAGAATAGCACCAACCCCTTACACTCGTGGGTGTCGTACGAGGCGACTAATGTTATCGAGGCAAAAGATCTAGAGTCTCCGTAGGCTGGATAGTGGGCAGTAGCATTTTCCATTGTTATATTTATAACACTGCAATCTCCAACCCGCCTGCCGAGCTTGGCAATAACCTCTCGTTTCTTGGGAGAGGCCCTAAGTCCTGCAGTGGACTGTTATAGGCTGCGATGATGATATGATTCAACCTTCAAATCTAAGGTTGAACTTCGGTTGCACATCATAAAGCAACAAGGTCGAGTTTCCCTTGCAATGATATTCAGTCAATTCCGTTGTTAATTGTAGGTAAATAAATAAAAAGAACATTTCTCACCCTGGTCCTATGGCCATGAGGCCTAGGCACGCCACTCACAACCGTGGCCCCTTGCCCACTCACAATCTGCGAGGGGCTACTGCCCATAGCCATCACCTCGATCTGCTTGGGAATGTTCACCGTCGTGACGTCATCGCATTCGATGACCGTGACGTCATCCGTCGCGTCGGCGGCGTCGTCCGCGACCGTGACGTCCTCTGCTATGACGTCATCGACTGCAGCGACGTCTGCAACGACGTCATCCACTGGGACGTCATCTGCCGCGGCGACGTCATCAACTGAAGGTGCCACGATTGCGGCGACGTCGTCCGTGGTAGTGACGTCATCAACTGCGGCGTCGGTGGCGATGACGTCATCGGTGGCGACGTCGCTCATTGGCTTGTCGGTGGTTGGCACCTCTTGAATGTCTGTGGACGGAACTGTGTGTTTGTGCTCGGATTTAAAATTTGAATTTCAAGGAGTATCATCATCATCTTGGCGTTAATGTCCCGGTTGTGCTCTCGCGCACGAGGGCCCGGGGTCCGCCTTGGCCATGATCCAGGATTTGGCAGATCAGGTAATTACAGTGGAGCGACTGCCATCTGACCTCCATGAACCTGACCAGATTGGATCATGGTTACACATCCAGTCGCCTGAATGTGCAGGTTTCATCACGATGTTTTCCCTCACCGTAATCCGAATCATCTATGCCGAATATTACTAGAACTTCTAAGCTAATGTCAAACTGCACCAAAGGACGTTCCTTCCAATAAATAGTTTGCACCCATATGCCAATTATATATTATTTTACTAATAAATGCAGTAGCATGTCATGCAAATTGACGTGGATGGATTACACTTCAGTAGAGGCCGACCTAAGAAAATATGGATGGTCTATGTAAATGATGATATGCGGATGAAAGCAGTAAGTACAGAGATGATGAGTGACAGGGCTGAATGGAGGAAAGATATACAGGGTGTTACATAATATATGTATGAAGCCGTGAACCGGATGGAGTGCTAAATGTATGGAAACGATAGGTACAAAAATTCCACGTACGAGAGAAATAATTGTACCTATCGTTTTAATATGTTTAGCACTCCATCCAGTTCACGGCTTCATACATATATTATGTAACAGCCTGTATATTGCGCCAGCACCAGCTAGAGGCAGAGGTTTTCCCTGGAGAGTACAACATGGAGTTCTTCAAGAAAGGGGTGAAAAGGTTTTTACGGGGTCGGTAACGCGTGGGTGATGCCCCTGGCATTGCAAACGCCCATAGGCTGCGGTGACTGCTTACCACCAGGCAGGCCGTGCTTGTTTGCCACATTGGTGGTATAAAAAAAAACACCAGGGATAACGGAAAGCAGATGCCTTGCGGTCGCGTACGAAACCCTTATAACGATGATGTAGTATCATGCCATAGGATAGTAGAATCACCTTCTTCCGAAGAGCTTTCCCCTAGATCGACGATGTTGAACACCGCTTCGCTGGATGAGGTTTCAGGTTTCTCCGTCTTGCTCGGTGACGTATCAGCATCTGATGGTGGAAAGTTGCAGTTAGAGTATGGCATCAGACGCTTCCATAGTCAAATGGTCCAACATCTTAGGCCAACTATCTTCACCACAGCGCAAACTATCTATGAGGTCGTGTGGTGTTCCGATGAAAAGCGGCTGCGTATACATAGAGGGGTTTTAGTGGGTAGGGCCCATTTTCGGGCAATCCCACATGTTCACGTCATTCCTTGGTATTTTCCGAAGATTAAAAAGGCCACAGCCTCTTAAAGGGGTTCGTTTTTCATACAAACTTTAAGTGGTGTCACTGTGTGTTTCAGTCCTACTTTCCTACCCCCTTCCTTTTTGGCGAATGAAAGAGATATTTAATATCCTAATCAATAAAGAAATTTGATTAACAGAAACCTGTTAGGTACATTCTTGCAAAGGCTTGACCTTATTAAATGTATGTCTGGGCAATTGGCCGTTAGTAAATGTATCAAATTAACCGCGAAATGCATTTCTACATGTTAATAATATAAAAGGAAGCAATTAAAAGAAAAATAACAAAATTACAAAAGAGCGCCATCTAGCGGCGAATTCTCAGTACTGCGTCGATTTACGAGTGCTGGCCGAACGTAGCCGACAAGTCCCGATCTAAAGCCGCAGTAGAATCGCTACGCAGCGATTGGCACTTGGCTCAACCAGCAGTAAGTTCACGAATTTTGTAGCTTGTGCGCTTTTGAACGGGCGGTGGCTACAGCGGCATAGGGAGCTGAATTAAGTACGACTTTCCATCAGATGGCTCGCTGGCCTGTTTGCCTACCGTATGACCACAGAATATCTATATGTAGCGACAAAATTACGAGTACACGAACACAAGTAAGTAAGTAAAAACTCTTTATTGCACACCAAAAAGTTATACATAACAAGGTTACAAGGTTAAATAAATAAATAAAAATCGTTTATTACATCTATCTCACACATGGCACAGTACATTAGGTCATAATACAGCTTACAAGAAACTTCGTTACCTGTGCCATAAGGAGATGTGCAACGGGGCCACACTCAGCATAAGCCACGGCTGACGCCATGGCGCTGGTTTTCAGTGTGCCCCTCAGTGAAGCACGGACGTAAGTGATTTCACATGCCAGTAATATATAAAAATAAAAACAAAATTACTTATCTACAAAAGATTATGTACATAATATAAATAAATAAATTCTAAATAAATTGTAGTTTGTTTAGTGGTGAGTGTCTACGTATTGCGGAGTGTATAAAATTATACGACTAGTTTAAAAAGACACGAACGTCGCGCGTCGGTCCGGAACAAAGCCATCTAACCACATCCGTGTACCTACCTACATTTTTTCCCGGTCGCCATGCACCCATATCACGCTCTCATTAAAAATTGAAAATTGCAATAAATTAAAATCATAAAACAATTTATATTCATCATCACAGCCCGTAACAGTCCACTGCAGGACTTAGGGCCTCTTCCGCGAAAGGGGAGGTTATTGCCATAATCTCGACGCTTGGCAGGCGGGTTGGAGACCGCAGTGTTTAAATATAACAATGTAAAATGCTGCTGCCCATTTTCCAGATTATGGAGACTCTTGATCTTTTGCCTCGAAATCATTAGTCGCCTTGTACGACACCCATAAGTGTAAGGTGTTGGTGCTATTCTACTCTGCCGGACACCACACAGCATCTTATATTATTCCACATTAATTAAATTCTATTCTAACATTAGATTCTATCGACACTACATTCAATGGCAGGATTCAATTTACGTGTAAGGTCGAGATGATTATAACCGACCTACCTACAAGTAACAGCAAAAAAAAAGTGCGTAAAATTTTAATGATGTAATAAGCGAAGACCTACCACCGTCACGTCGTCCGTCTGCAGCCTTTTGGGTGAGTGATATTTCTTTGTTAAATGTTATGTTCCTATGGGACCTCCTTAAAACAGGATGTTCACAGTAGGTACAGTTTGTGTACCTACCCAATTGAAGTCTTTTGGACGTCCAGTAAATAAGACTTATATGCTTTCCTAAATGTGTGGATTATCTGCAGACGGCGGATCGGCGGAGGCAGGTCGTTCCATATTTTTGTCGCTGCGTATTTAAAGCTGCCCCCGAAGGCAGAAGACCAAGAGGTTGGCAAGTATCCGCACATAGATGGCGCTGACCGTCCTACATCGCGCTGGAGAAGTGTGCCAAATTCCGCGGCATATATACCACTCCCGACGATCAACAGTCGGACCCTTGGTTCTCTGGTCACACACAACTCGGCCAGGTGGGTAATTACCCTTTTCCACCCATACGATCCTTTAAACTACGAAGGTTTATAAGCAAGGAAATAGGGTAGGTAGTGGTAAGGAGATGTACGCGAACGAAGTCGCGCCTGGTCCTCTAGTAACAATTATTTCAATATATCACAGTAAAGATGAAAAGCGAAAGGGTTGAAAAGATTTTTACGGAGTCGGCAATGCGTGGATGATGCCCCTGGTGTTGCAAACGTCCACAGGCTGCGGTGACTGCTTACCATCAGGCGGGCCGTAAGCTTGTTTGCCACATTAGTGGTATAAAAAAATTCCCAACCACCATTTGGTTACACCAATGGAAAATTGATTTGAAACAGACTGTACCTTCTTTCTGCAAGAGCAGCTGCTTGAGTAATGGAGCCGGGACATCACAAGTCTCACCTTTGGACTCCCCTGTCTCCGTAGCCATTTCAACTGTACTCTCGGTTACAACAGGTTCAATCTGAAATTATTTACAGACATAATTAACATGAAGCAGATCAAACAGTCTCAAGAAGGGGAGATCGGCCCAAGACGCAATGACTTGACGTCGTCAAGAATGACATGCGTGCCAACAAGCTCATCATCAAGGATGCCGAAGATCGAGCGGAGTGGGCTAGGAAGAGTAGGAAGGCGGACCCTGGGCCCTCACGTGTCGCGCGGGGGCGCAACCGGGACATAACGCCGAGATGATGATGATGAGATCGAACTGTCTCGGGAAGGGGATTGGCACCCCATGGACTCTGTTATCATTATTTAATAAAAAACTTAACATTTTTAAACGTGGTATAGTATGAAATGAGGAAGTTTCCTAAATGTTTTTTTCATCTGGGTTTAAAAATATGAGTAAAATGAAACGAAACTGTGAAATTTTTATTTAAATTTTATCAAAAAAAACAAAAAGTTATGAGACTCTAAAGTTGCGATTTCAAGAATAATTTCGCTAGGACCCCGAATTCGTGCGTGACGTCAGTACACTCTACTCTACTATACACTCGTACTCTTTGTGACTGTATCTTTGGAACCGCAATAGCTAGACACTTGAACTTTTTACAGAATAGCAATATCGATATTAGGAAACTTCCTCATTGTGGTATATTCCAAAGAAATATTTATATGACAGATATAAATTAAATAACACTAATACTTATTAGGCGAAAAAATCAAAATTATTATAAATATTTACAACAGTGTTTCTTTTTTAACCCTGCAAACCAAGCTGACAATCCATCCCATTTGATGGAATGTGGTAACTGTTGCCTATAACATCGATAACGATACAAAGTTGACTAGCAACGGTCAGGCCACAGGTCAGGAAAGGTTTTATTTTTTCAATGCTACGGTAGGCAAACAGGCAAGCAGGCCACCTGATGAGAAGTGGTCACCACTGCCTATAGACATTATTAGTTTATTACTAGTGTTGGTTCATTAGTTTCGACGGAACTTCCCATGTAGTGGACGGTGTACACAGCAAATATTGGCAAAAAACCGCAAATCGATGTACAGGATAGCCGTTTGGTATACGAGTACTTTAGGTTTAAACAATCATTTTGACCGGTAGTTCCTAAAAATATTCCCAGGGGGGGAGCAGTAATATCGATGGAATTTGAATTTTTTTTTCTCAGATTCCTATCGTGTTTGGTATCAAATGAAAGGGCATCATAAGCCGGTTCTAAAAATATACTACACCAATACCATTCGGCCACCTGTTTTCTAAAAATCCACGAAATATTTTCAAAACATACCAAGTTTGGACTCCTCCAGGTAGGAGACGGATTAGTAAATTTTTGTATAACATACGCCAAATGTCTCTAAATATACCCATATCCAACGACAAAAAGGCGATTTAAAAAATATTTTAATTTACTAATTTTAAAATATTTTTTTCTTTATTAAAAAGTTGAGATTTAGTATTTTTTTAAACTTATCGAACTCTACTGTACTGTACTATTATTATTGTGTTTTATGCTATTATCTATGTAAAATAATGCTCTTACGGTTTCTATCTCCCCCTCCCCCTTTCCTCTCTTTACTTACTAAATCTCAACTTTTTAATAAAGAAAAAAATATTTTAAAATTAGTAAATTAAAATATTTTTCAAATCGCCTTTTTGTCTTTGGATATGGGCATATTAAGAGTCATTTGGCGTACATTTTATAAAAATTGACTAATCCGTCTCCTACCTGGAGGAGTCCAAACTTGGTATGTTTTAAAAATATTTCTTGGATTTTAAGAAAACAGGTGGCTGAAAGTTATTGGTGTAGTATATTTTTAGAACCGGCTTATGATGCCCTTTCATTTGATACCAAACACGATAGGATTCCGAAAAAAAAAATTTCGATTCCCATATTAAAAATTAATGTCAATATTACTGGCCCCCCCCTGGGAATATTTTTAGGAACTACCGGTCAAAATGATTGTTTTAACCTAAAGTACCCGTGTACCAAACGGCTATCCTGTACATCGATTTGCGGTTTTTTTTTACGTAGCTCGACCACTAATGTAAAACTTAGGATGCAAATATTTTACACCGAGACTGGGTCTAACAAATGACCATTCTGATAAATAATGAATAATGGGCCATCTAGCCCCAAAGTAAGCAAAGCTTGTGTTACATGTGCTAGATAACTAATAAACTAATAATTAATGCTATTCTTGTTGCTTGTCTGACTGATGTTTATCTTTTTCTCTTTCTAGACAAGGGTTGCCTGGAAGAAATCGCTTGTAGCGATAAGGCCGCCTTTGCCCACGATGTTTGAATAGACGTGTTAAATTTTCTTTTTTGTTATTTTGTGTGCAATAAAGAGTATCTATCTAAACTACTTATATCTACTTGATGACTACTGAGTGGTTCAGTGGTTAACATCTGGTCTGCCACGCAGAGGTTTCGAGTTCGATTCCCGGCCTGGCAGAAATTTTAATGATGAATTTAAATTTCTGTTACGGGTCTGGGTGCTCTATGTATAATAAGTATGTATTTAAAAGTATATAAGTAGTATATCAGTTAGCTAGCACCCATAACACAAGCTTTGCTTAGTTTGGGGCTAGATGGCGCTGTGTGAATTTGTCCACGATTAGTTATTTATTACTTATTTTATTATATACTTAATCAATCAATCAATCAATCAAATACTTTTATTGTGACACACAGGTTGGTATACATATAAATAATATACAGGTGTTAAATGAATACAGATAGCTCTGTGGTCTGCCCACGGACGTACAATAATTCAGTTTTAGTTCCTTAAAATAAAATTAAATATATCTACGCACATGTCAAATTGTTATTAATTTTTCGCTCTCTACCCTCAAAAGTGTAAACAGTGTTGAAATTTACTTCTCAGTTTTTATTGTCGAATAATATTTTAATTCACGAATATTTACACAGTAAACGTGTTAATTGTGCTTAGTATTGTCGGCTTGTTGTGTGGAAGTGTTATCCAGTGTAACATCGAAGTATTAGTGCAGATTGTCTGAACTGTGAAATTGTACCAACCCACCTTTGTTACATTATCCAAGTTTAACATTATACCCAACAATATGAAGTGCTTTGTTTGCAACAATGACTTCAATGAGGAAAATACGGTGCAATGTGATGGATGCAAGCGAAATATCTGCCTACAATGTAGCAACTTGACGAGTAGTGAGGCTCGTGTGATGGGGCTAAAGGGCAAGAGAACCCTTCTATACCTATGCCCCCCGTGCCGTGAAGCTCTTTTCCAGGTGCCAAAGCTCATAAAGGCTTATGATGGTCTACGGGAGGAACTAAATAATGTTAAAAAGCAGCTAGCAGAGACACATGTGACGCCCGTCGGAAATTCTTCCGTAGCAACCCCGCCCCTGCCTGACACTGGCGCATTGCTCGAGGAAATTGCGGAACGTGAACGAAGGGCTAATAATGTGATTATTGTGGGTGTTCAAGAGTGCGATTTGGATAATGGCAGTGAGAGAAAACTGCATGATGAATCGATTATAAAGAAGATTTTGTTGGGCGTAAACAATGGAGATGATTTTTCGGACAAGGTAATCGCGGTGCATCGTCTGGGTCGCCGCGAACCAGATGCCGCGCGCCCCCGACCAATAAAAGTGGTGCTCCGGTCCCGCCGTGATGCTATCTCAGTTTTGAAGAACAAAAGTAAGGCCTGCAAAGAGGTAAGAGTTTATGATGATAAGACCCCTACCCAGCGCGAAGAACTAAACCAACTTCGTGACACTCTTAAAACGAGAATTGAAAATGGAGAGACTGATTTAACAATAAAATATGTGAAAGGAACTCCAAAGATCATTAAAAAAAACTAATTACCGACTCGAAGAACCCCTACGTCGACATTTCATTTATGTACACCAATTTATGCTCATTACAATCCAAATTTGATCTTTTCTTGCTTTATGTAACTGCGAATAAACCTTCAATTATTATTCTTACTGAAACCTGGCTTAACAGTAAAGACCCCAATAGTACATATAAAATCCCTGGCTATACCCTATTTAGATTGGACCGAAAACATAAGAACAAAAAATCAGAGGGAAAGACTCGAGGCGGAGGTGTGGCAATGTATATAACGGATAGTGTCAGAGGAGTTCCCTTGGTAGCGAGACCAAACACAAGATACATGTGTGAAGATGTTGAGGCACTCTATGTAGATGTTCAGTACAGCTCTCATCATTTTCTGGTGGTGGGGGTATACAGACCTGATTCTAAAGATGCAGATATATGGACACCACGTGACACTAAAATAATGGAAAATCTTTCTGCTGCTGTGCATAATAATACTGTGATAATCGCTGGTGATTTCAACTATCCCTCCATTAACTGGCCTATTTACATGGGTCAACATCAATCTGGACCGGAAGAATTATTTACTAACATGTTTCTCAGCAGCAATCTCATTCAATTAGTAGAGAACCCTACAAGATTTAGACAAGGGAATGAACCATCTCTACTGGACTTGGTAATGGTTAATGAAGACTCTTTGATTAAGGAAATCATTCATAAGCCCCCAATTGGTAAAAGTGATCACTGTGTCTTAGAATTTTGCTTTCAATGTCTGTCACATAAAACAAACAATGTCCCTATACTCAGACGTCAGTACCAGTTTATTGACTATGAAAAATTTAATTCAGATCTATCTGACTCTCTAAAAAATGTGAACCTGTCCGACGATACTGATCTGCTATGGGGGGACACATTATCCGCAATCAACTCTACTCTTAATAGGCATGCTCCTGAAAAGCTAATTAGAAACAAACCTCGAAACAAGCCCTGGATTGATGACAGTGTTATGAGACTAGTCAAAGAGAAAAAAGTTTGTTGGGACAAGTACCGAACATCTAGAAGTGAGGAACAATACTCAAAATATAGAGCGATTAATAACGAATGTGTTGCACTGACGAGGAAACGTCGCAGCATGTATGAGAAAAAACTACTGGACTTTGGGAATAAAGCCTTTTACTCTCACATAAGGCAGTCGATCACATCCAAAGTAGGTATTCCCCCAGCGATAAAAAATCAGAATGGTGACCTAGTTACCAACCCTATTGATATTGCCAATTGTTTTGCGGAGGAGTTTCAAAAAGCATACTCTAGGGAGTCAGTATTACAGCCTCATGCGGATCTGCTTAAAGGGGTGCGAGTAGAGAATAGCCTAAGTGAAATAAATTTCACTGTAGCTGACGTGGAAAAAGCCATATCTGTAATGAATCCGACATCAGCCCCTGGGCCGGATCAAATTCCAAGCTGTATTCTTAAAAACTGTATTAAGACTCTGTCACCGGTATTTTCAGTGCTGATGAATGAATCGTTCCGCAGTGGCTGTGTACCTCAAGACTGGAAGCACGCTATTGTTACGCCAATTTATAAAAAGGGGGACAAAACTCGGTTAGAAAACTTTAGACCAGTCAGCCTTACAAGTAATCCGGTGAAAGTTATGGAGAGAATAATCAGTGAACGGTTGTCATTATTCCTCAGTCAAGAGTGCATATTATCCACCAAACAACATGGTTTTGTCAAGAAAAGGTCAACTGTTACTAATCTGCTGTCCTGTGTACGTTGGTGGTCAACAGAAATAGATAATAGGAATCCAGTAGATGTCATATACCTGGACTTCCAGCGCGCCTTCGACAGGGTGCCTCACCAGCGGCTGTTGATGAAACTAGATCACTTCGGAATAAGAGGCCCCTTGCTCGCTTGGATTAAAAACTTCCTCAAAGATAGAACGTTCCAAGTACGAATTGGTAGCTCCCTATCCCAGCGAAGGCAGGTATTAAGTGGAGTACCGCAGGGTTCAGTACTCTCAGCTCATCTATTCGGCATCTATATAACGGATCTGATTGAATGCATTGAATCACAATCTGAATTCTTTGCCGATGATGGCAAGTTCTTTGGTAACCCACTCGTCAGCTCTGGGCAGCTACAGCATGACCTCGATCGCATTCAACATTGGACAAAGGATTGGATCATCAACCTTAATCATTCGAAGTGCAGTGTTCTACACTTGGGTGCAAATAACCCTGGTATGGGGTATTATATAGAGGGGACTACAGTGCAACCAGTTACATCCCAGAAGGACTTGGGTGTCACAGTGACACATAATCTGAAATGGGAGGATCACATATCCAGCATAGTGAAGAAGGCCAACTCATTTGTTTACATGATAAGAAGATCATTCCAAACAATTACAATAGATATGTTCCTCAAAATATACAAGACCTACATAAGACCGCTTCTGGAATATGGATTCTTGGTGTGGAGCCCGTACTTTCGAAAGGACATCAATCTTCTAGAAAGTGTTCAAAGAAGAGCTACTAAAATACCGACTGGCCTACGTCGCAAATCCTATGAAGAAAGACTTCGCATACTACGCCTCACTACTCTGGAAGAGAGACGGCAGCGCGGTGATCTCATTGAAACATATAAGATTTTATCATACCAGTACAATCTCCCTCACATTCATGAAATGTTTATTACAAAAAAGGGCTGCAAGTCGCACAGAGGTCACGAAATGCAATTAGAACGCGCACCATCCAACACCAATACTGCACATCACTTCTTCTCTAACAGAGTGGTATCAAACTGGAACAAATTACCACAAAATGTTGTGACAGCTGTGTCAGTGAATTCCTTCAAGAACAGACTGGACGAGTGGTTGAAGTCAAACAAACTGTCTCTACTTGATTTAAAATAAATTTCAACACTGTGTGATATAGACACATCAGCAACAATGCTGCTCGTCTATAACCTAATAAATAAATAAATAAATAAATAAATAATAATGTCAAATTTATTTTATTACTAAGCATATATTTTATTTACATTACTAAGCATAAGTCATTAAATTCCATTTTTTATTTCCAATATTTGCAGTTATTTCCTAAGTTAATTTGTACAGTCGCTTAAAAATTCGCTAATAGAGTAAAATGCTTTGTTAACTAAATATTCAAGTAATATTTTTTTAAATACTACCCAGTCATTACAGCCTCTGATGTGTGCCGGTAGTTTGTTATAGATTTTCGGCACCATTATTATAACACTTTTATCACATAGAGTTGTCTTATGGGCTGGTGCAATTAATTGATCACATCGTCGAGCTCGCGTGCTAAAAGTAAATCTGTTGATGTACCGCCTTACGAACATTGCACATTCATAGATATAGAGCGAGGTTAGCGTTAAGATCTTAAGATTTTTAAAGTAAGGTCGACAACTCTCGGTTTGTCTTATCCCAACTATCGAACGTATGCATTTCTTCTGAAGAATGAATACTCGCCCATGATTGGTGGCATTCCCCCAAAAAATTATACCGTATCTGAGTCGCGCAGCTACACATCCATGGTAGGCAGTGATTACAGCATCTTGATTTGCTACCTTCGATAAATTTCTTAGTGCATACGAGAATTGGCTTACCTTTTTGCACACAAACTCTATATGCGTTTGCCATTTTAAGTTGCTATCGATGTGAAGACCCAAGAACTTTGTTGTTGAAGTTTCTCCTATTTCCATATCATCAAACATTACCTTAGCACTTAATTTTTTATTAGTTTGTTGACCAAATGTCATTATTTTTGTTTTATCAAAGTTTACTATTAGATTGTTGGACCGTAACCACTCCACTATTAACCCAAGACTATTCATAATTTCATTTTCATTAAAATATGTCACCGTGCTGTCATCCGCGAATAATGTCATAATATCATTTGTACATTTTACAATATCATTAATATAGATTATAAATAGTAGCGGGCCCATTACACTGCCTTGTGGCACCCCATACTTAACATTTTGTGACGTGGAGGTATAACACTTTTCCGTTTTTGTCACAGCACATATTCTATCGATACCCGTAATTTGTGTACGACCATTCAAATATGATGCCAATAAATTCAGGGCATTTCCGCGTATTCCGTAGGACTCTAGTTTCTTCAGCAATATTTCATGATTAACGAAGTCAAATGCTTTTGACATATCCATGAAAACTGCAAACACTGGACTTCGCGTGTCAACTCTACTATATATAGTGTTAAGGAAATCGTATATAGCCAGGTCTATCGATTTATTTTTCCTAAATCCTTTCTGTTCCTCTGCAAGTATTTTTTTAGATTCAAGATAGTTATAAAGTCTATTAAACATCACTTTTTCGAATATTTTAGAAAAAACGGGAATTAATGCCATAGGTCTGTAGTTTTTCATGTTATACCTACAATTATTCTTAAATAATGGTTTTACCATAGTTTTTTTCAACGCCGTAGGAAACACACCATCTTCGGAGCATATATTGATTATATAACTTATTACAGGTGAAATTGTGTTTGAAACATATTTTATTACTTTCGTGCAAATGCCGTCATATCCTGTGCTCTTAGTATTTTTCAAATTATTAATAATAAATTGTACCTCTTCAGGAAATGTAGGCCTAAAGAAGAATGAGTTACACGAACTGTAGTTAGAAGTACTTCTCAGTCCCGCGGTTGTTTTGAGCGATCGCACCTGTTTAATGTAAAAATCATTAAAGTTTTCAGCTATTTGCACGGGACATTTTATTGTGTTACCATTGACAATAATTTGGTCAATTTTTTCGCGTGGTAAATTGTTTTTGTGTTTGTTAATTATATGCCAAGTTGATTTACACTTATTTTTTGAATTCAGAATAAAATAAGTATTTTGCGCTTTTTGTGTAAGTTTTATAATTTTCCTATATTTCTGAGAGTAACTTTTAAATTGTTTTCTGTCAGTAGATTTCTTTGAAAGCCTGAATTTCCAAAGTAAGTTACTCTTGATTTTGCTACACTGTTTTATACCCTTAGACAACCACCTCGGTCTCCGATTTACATTGATTTTAATTTTTATAACTGGAAAACACAAATCATAAAACATTTTAAACACTTCATAGAAGTTGTTAAAGGCTTTTTCCCCATCGGTTTCCATAAATACGTTGCTAAAAGAGAGTTTTTCAATACAGTCCCTGAACTTTACCATATTTTCTGTGCAGTAGTCACGTCTTTCTGAAAACCAATAATTACAGCTGCATGACATCTTTACGGGACACTTAATAATTTGAGCTTTGTGGTCAGAAACTGCTAGTTCACAAACTTCAACTTTTGCCCCACGTATGTTATGCACTATATTGTCTAAGCATGTACCACTGGAGGGACGTGTTGGCTCTCTTACGGATATACTTAGGTTACAATTATTAATTATAGTTTCGAACTCTATCGCGTGCTTTGTGTGCTTCAAAATATCTATATTGAAATCTCCACATACTATTACTTTCTTTTGATTTTTCGTCAATATACACAAAATTTCATCAAAACATTTAAAAAATATACTAAAGTGGTTAGCCGAATTTTTTGGTACTCTATATACACATAAAATTATAATGTTATGTTCTAATAGTTCAATGGCACATGACTCAAAGATATTCGATATATTATACTTAGTGATTACGTCTATGATTTTATATTTAAGATTATTTTTCACCAGAATACATGAACCCCCGTTGCGGTTATTACGAGCATAGCAGGTAGCAAGAGTAAAGTTAGGTATGTTCAAGAAGATTCCGTCATCTAAATTCATGTTATGCTCTGTAAAACAAAGTACATCAATTCTTTTTCCTACTTCCTCTAAGTCATCTAAACATACCGTCATTATGTCTGATTTAGCAATGAGTCCATTTATGTTTTGGTGCATAATATTCAAATTTTTATAAACGAAAAAAATCCAAAGGCTTTTCGGAGAGCGGTGCAGAGTCAGAGTAAGATTCACAAGAGGATGACAAAGTTTCCGAATTATTTACGTTTAGTTTGTCAAAATCAGTTTGTGTGCTTTTGCCGTGATACGACTTAACATCAGTTAATGTTTTATTACTGTTCTGTTTTTCTACACTTTGCAAATATCGTTTATAATTTAAATGGTTAGTTACTTTTAAGATTTCTCTTAACAAATTGCGACACAAGAACGTTTTATAATATTTATGGGCAGGTAGGAATCGTCTAAAATTCAAGTCCAGATATATTACATTTTCAAAAGACTTACATAAGAATTTCAATTCATAATTAAGCTTTATTTCGCTCATGATGCGATTGTAGGGAGTCTCACATACAATTACATTCGTATTCCTGTTCAAATTCAACCATGTCAATAAGTCATAACGCACATTAAAGGGATCGTAATCATTTGTAAAACCCACCAAAACTATGCAATCATCAATTGTTAAAGTCGACAATTCAGAAGTAAAAGATGCCGTAATATCTTTCATTGTTGATCCTGATTTCCAATAACAAAAGACGCTAAACTCATCCCCTAATAGAGTTTGTAAACATTTTTGAATTCCTCGTCCCTGTTGGTCGGCCAAGACAATAACTTTCTTTTTTTTCTGTTCTTTTTCGTAGTGCGAAGCTACCTTCGTTAGTGATTCTGTGTTACTCATAGGAAATTTCGTGTTGAGTTTTTCTTGCGGAATTTTCTCAAGTTGTTCGGCTTGGTTTTCCAGTGTTGGTGATTTTCTACTCTTACTAGGCAAGGGTTCTATTTTTGATAAATTAAGAGTTGTTTGCTCGAGACATTGGCGTTTCTTAACCGAAGTAGGCGTGATAGCAACGGGACTTGTACAAATCGATGTGAGTTGTTTGATCCGTTTTTCAAACTGACTAAGCTGATGTCTTAAATTTTGATTTTCCAAAGATAGTTTCTCAATTTCTTTGTCTGCTGTTTGTAAGTTCTTGTTTAATCCGATAATTTGTTGTTTCATTTCTTTTGTATCGTCGATATCCAATTTATTTAAATGGGGGCAGCTATGATGTAGGGTCTTATTATTATTCAGTGTTTGTTGATCAAGGTCTTCATCGTCTGAGAGCAAGCTGAACGTGTTCTCGGTAGGAACATTAATTCGTTTCCTATAATTGACGTAATCTCCTGGTGTCGAGGTATGGGGAGAAATTGTGATTCCCGTCGGAGTTGCATAAACATCTTTATTTCGTTCATAGAAAGTGGTATTAAGCGACATCTTGTGTCAGGTAGTAGTAGAGATATTTATCGACGAAGTCTTCAATTGATATTGTATCGAAGTTCAGAGAATATCCGCTAGATGTCTGATCCTTTAGTATTTAATTTAAAAAACAGCGCCATCTATTGGCGAGTAGTTTGTACTCTAAGTTAGTCCACTAGAGCTATCTGGGTGTAACTGGTGTGAGTATATTACTTATTGTACAAAAGCGCCATCTGTTGTCAAGTAGATGTTTTAATAGATAAAGACCAGCACAGATGGAGACACTTTATCGTAATGTGAAGGTAGTTTTTGTTACGTTTTGTAATTGGAATATTATTTATGTCTTAATATTGAAGTATAATTAGTGTTCACGCACTTACTTGCTCTTTAACCGTCCATTTAAAATGTTCCGACAATCCATAAATTAATCCATAGCACATATTCGTGATAACTTTCAAATTCCCAGTTCCATCACTATTTTCGTTATTTCTTTACAAATACACAACCTTTCATATAAATAACACTTGTGCCCCTCAATTGTCAATTATTATTAACTATTATCTCATTGAAAACTGTTAAACACATAAATAGCATTTTATAAATAAACTATATCACGGAGCAAATGTTTACTGTACAGCGCCCTCTGGCAGGATCCAAATCTTATTATACATATAACACCTAGAACTTTAACAGAAATTAATCCAACTCGGGACCTCTGCATGGCAGACCAGATGTTAACCACTGAATCAAATCAAAGGTCATCAAAACAAAACAAAACTACCAAACCCTAAATGTGTTGTCACTGTTATCCAAGCTAGCATATCTGATGCCTCTAATGCTTGACAGAAAAAAGGTGATGGCAGCAAAGAAAACACTTACCGTAGATTCCTTGACAGATTCCACTGCGGTGTCTATTACACTGATATCCTCTAATGCAGATGTTTGGATCAATGATTCTACAGTTTCTATAATTGGCTTTATTGCTGACTCTTCAGGTTCTTGTTGTTTATCCTGTGGTCAATAAATAAAATATCACATATCACAAAGTCAACCATCGTCACACATCATAGCAAGTGATAATGGAGCATGCCATAATCGTCATCTCGGCGTGAATGGCTGTGCAGCCGCGTGGAGCCTAGTGTCCGCTTTGACCATGACCCAAGATTTGGCAGACCTGGTAATTACAGTAGAGTAACTGCCATCTGATTTCCATGAAACTGTTAACAGGGGAACCTGACCAGATTTGATCACGGTGCAATGAATGTGCCGGTTTCCCTCACCATAAGAGTGTCAGCATGCCATTACATGGACCAGAAATAATAGGACTCCTTCCAAAACTTACCTCACCAATCACAGACTCCAGATTTCCATTCTCTTCAACATCTCCACTCATTATATTAGTCAACACAAAGTTGAACTCCTCATTCTCCATTCCTGGAGTCTCTGCAGGTGTTGCCAACTCTTCCTCTTGGATAACAGCTGCCTCTGGTATGAGAGCAGAGTCCTGATCGGAGTCCAGCATTGACGGAACTGGTCCCAGCTCTTTCGGCATTTCTGTTTCGGAATGCTGTGCGTTTGAATCCTCAGAGTTATCCACAGTCACTGTAAATTAAACAAAGGTATTGTTAAAAAAATATTTTTGGGTTGTCAGAACAGAACCCAGAAGTATAATAGACCTTACAGTGATATTAGTTTGTATACTAGAGGCTCAACTTACCATCATCAGGATCCACATCGTCATCATCATCATCATCTCCATCATCGTCTCCATCATCATGATCGGAAGTCTCCTGCTCCTCATCATCTTCCATTACCCTGAACGACTCCGCTAGCAGGCCCAAGCTGTCGGTCACCTCTGGAACCTCATCTGAGGTGTCCAATGCCATTTGTAAATCATCAGAGTCCATAATTGGTCCAGGAACTTGAAAAGATGGAGCACTTGCCTGTTCAACTGTAGGCAATTCTACAGTAGTATCTTCAATTTCACTAGGAGCTGACTGTAGATTTGGTATTACTTCTGTCTCTGGCATTTCTTTTGTAAGCACCATTTCAGATTCTAGAGATTTCTTCTCACAGCCCAGATTGTCTTTGGACATCATCTCAATAATTGGTACTGGTTCCTCAATGGGTTTATCAACTTCATCTGAAGAATGACCTTCTAGAGGAGAATTACCATTTCCCAAATCATCTTTTATATTACATTCATGTATATCCGCTATTTTCTTCATTCTTGTCAATATTACTGTTACTTTTTCAGATTCTGTTTCAGTGTCAGTAGATTTGCCAGATTCTATTTCAGTTGTAGTAGTTTTTTCAGATTCCTTTTCAATTATAGAATCATTTTTGGTTTCTAATTGAATTGCAGCATCTTTCACAGCTTCTAATTCAATGGCAGTATCATTTTTGGATTCTATTTGAGCATCAATACTTACTATTTCAGAAGAGCCTAGCAAGGGACTAGCAAGATCTACATCAGGATTTGATACTTCAATCTCTGAGTTATCTATTAACATTGGTGAACAAGTAAAGGTGTTTATAGAATCATCAGCACAATCAATTAACTCCTGTGTAGGTATTTCTAGCATCATATTTGGTTCTTTTAGATTGTGTTCTCTGGGCTCAATAATAGCACTATCACTTAATGACATTGAAGTATACAATGGTTCACCAGTTTCAGAATCTAAGAAAGTACTATTTGCAGTTACTTGAGTGTCGAGGATTTTATCTGCATTTGTTACACTTTCATCCAATAGTTCTTCGACTTCAGCTGGCTCATTTTCATCATTATTAGTATCTTTATTAAATTCTTCATTTGTACTGTTAGGTGTTGCATTTTCATTAACCTTATCAGAAGTTGAAGTTTCTAAATTACCATCAGGTTCATCGATGATTTGGTCCAAGTTCGCAATCACAGAATCAACTGACACATCTTTCTCTTCTGCATCCATAAGCATGCTGCTTTCACCACTTTCATATTTCAGGTCATTGGAAGACTTACTCATGTCAGTAACTTCAGCAGTTTCTGTCAGCGATGTGTCAGTGTCCTTTCTAGAAATATTAGTATCTGTTTCTGTAAAGTCTGAGAGTGCCGATTCATTTATCTCATCGGAATCAGCTGTAGAGGCTTGTACACTTTGGGATGATTGATTATCAGTTTCTTCTTTTGAATCTTTTGGTTTTGGTGATATTCCCTTAATTACAGGAATCTGATCATCAATTTCTTTCAACAACTCTTCAGATGGCAATTTTTTATTTATTGCCGAGATATAGTTTGCTGGAAGAATAAATTTATCAGTTTCGGAAGTTTTATCGTCAATTTCTTTTTGTATATGTAACATTTGATCATCTTTCTGAGGAACATCATTTTTACATGGTTCAGACACTGCAGGAACTGCCTCACTGTCGGATTCTTCACTCTTGCCTTTGCTCTTTGAGTCTTCTTCATCATCCCATTTTAGAACAATATCCTCATATTGCATTTCACTGCTTTCCCCGGAGCTTAACGGAGCAGTGTCCGGAGAGGGTGTCTTATATGTGTCGCAGAAACTTTCAAGGCGTTCATTGATATTTACTATTTCTACGTCATTATTCTTTGTGACGTTTTCGCATGTATCAGTTACTAAAAGGCTGCTGTTATCAAATGAAACATCACTAGAACTTGATGCATTTTCACCAATACTTTCTGTAGTTTTCTGTCCAGCGGGTATTGTGATTTTAGGAACATTTGCTGAGGCCTCGGACCTTTCTTCTTGCTCTGAGGCCGATGTGCTATCGCCGGAACTTCCAATACGTTGAGTCGAATCCGGCACCTTCTCACCGCAGCCCCCAGAATCAACGTCAACCTCGTCGTCAGCTTCAGGTCGGTTCATTTCGCTCGCAAAATATTCTTATAGGAATGGCAGTGCCAAAATTATAGGCTGTTATTGAACCAAAACAAATCGTTTAACTAATAAAGAACAATGTTGCACTGTAGTTGTACAAATAGAATTAAAACTATTAGAAGCACCTTATCACGCACGATACAATATAGTCACAACATTAGAGAGTTTATTTCTGAAATTGTAACAAAATCATTTCACATTTTGCCGACAAACATTATTTTTGCGTGCCTTCGTTTAACCAAAAGAAATTGGATTGGACCACAGACTATGAACTTATATACAGAGACCTAGGATCAAGAATCAAATGGATAAGCCAAGCGCGTTACCCGAACGAAAGGGACGGACCTTCATTGAAGGAGGCAATGGACAGACTCAAAGTACCAGTGTTGCACCCTCTACCAAAATTTGCCCTAAAATGTTTGAAAAATCCCCTATCATGTATAATGAGCAGTTTTCCAATAGGTATCTATAACATCATATAGCATTCTTAACCACTTACTAGATGGTGGGCCGACAATTTTGGTAATTGATAATCGCTTGAAATAGGTTCTTAGCAAAGAGGATATAAACACTGGGTACATTGTATTGGATAATATTATTGTATTTAAATTAAAATTACCAAAATTGTAGGAGGCGCTCCTACTCCTATCTATTGATGCTTTTTGAAACCAAATGACAATACCTAGGTACTGAGAAACTCCTCATTATAGGTTAGATATGAGACAGTACGTATCAGACGCACATCTTGCGAATAAATTTACTATAGGGTGCGTCATAACTGTTAAGAGTATCACATACTCTTTGTATTGATGCAATCTCTTTGCATACATTCTGTATTTAATTCTATATTTAAGCCGATGTCATCTATCACTCTTCTTGTAATGGTGAACAATAAAACATTCGTTAATATTCTTTAAAGCTTTATTCAATCTTAATATGCCTCAATCCACTACAATTTAACATGGTAGCAGAGCGTGAGCATTAAATCGTGTGAGATAATTGGGAGGAAGCTAACAAGAGAAGTAAAATTTTAATATTTTTTCGTAAGTCAAAAAAGGTAGTTATAGTAAACAATTTACGATCATCATCATGCTATCCACAGCTAATGTAAAGTTCCAAATTGATAAACTAGACGGCCAAAATTGGCAGACATGGAAATTTAGAATTATGCGCTTACTCAAAAGCTATCCAGGCACTATGGATGTTATCAAAGGCATCAAGAAAATGCCAACCCATCCTGGAGCATCCGCCAAACCCGATGAAGTCGAACAATACAAAAAAGACGTCGATAATTTTGAGGTGATTGATAACACTGCTCAATTAGTACTCTCGACTAATATGACTGAAGAATCCCTACATAAAGTGATGAGATTCGCAACAGCTAAAGAGATGTGGGATGAACTTATCAGACTCTATGATGGTGCTACAGAAGACAAAAGTTACGATTTATGCATGAAGTTTTTCCAATACCGTAAAGATCCAACGCATGATATGGCCACACATATATCCGCACTGAAAACTCTTTTCTACGACCTAAATACGGAAATTTAAGGTATCTACCAGTAATATTAATAATTTGCAAGATATTGGATACTCTACCTGACGAATACTTCGCATTTAAGTCCAGCTGGTTATTGATGGCACAGCAGGATCGGAATATTGAGCTTTGATGAACAAAGGAGAGAGTAGTACTGATATAAAGGCACTAGTAATTAAAGCGAACAAAAGAAGAGATAAGATTTTAAAATGCAATTATTGTGGAGAAGTTGGACACATGGTACGTAAATGTCGAAAGTGGATCAACGATGGACGTCTACCAAAGCCATCTGACAATGAAAAGAAACCCAATGTCAACCTGATTGTGTTAGCTGTAAACGATTCTTTACCAATAGATCGAAAAAACTGGTACGTAGACAATGGAGCGACTAGCCACGTAACGAACAGCGCCGACTATTTTGAAAGCTTCGAACACTTTAAAGGGACACATACGGTGACTGCTGCTAACGGACAAACCATTGAAGCCATTGGAATAGGCAATATTCGAGCTGAAGCCAACGTCTATGGAAAAATAGAACAATTATTGCTTAAAGGTGTTTGGTACGTTCCAAAAATCACACAAAACTTATTCTCAGTACTTTCTACACATGACAGCTCATTATCAAGTAAATTTGAGTCTACCCCGAAGCAATGTATGCTAAAAGTAAATGGAGAGCCAAGAGTAATTGGAACTCGAGAGATCAACGGAGGCCTCTACAAGTTAAATATAAAACTTTTAAAGCCTAGAAATCTAGAAGTCCATCAGCAATCAATTACAAGTATACCATGAAAGGCTTGTGCACCAAAACAAGGCACATGTTAGGAAAGTTATAGAAAGAGACATTGGAATAAAACTTAAGTTGGGTAGTGATATATGTGAAGGTTGCATTTATGGCAAAGCTCATAGAAAGAAATTCGGACATAGAGAAAAAGCAACGAAAGCTGGTGATTTGATACATGCAGATGTATGTAGACCCTTTCCGTAATCCATGTCAAAATACAGATATTTTGTGTTGTTTAAGGACGATTATTCGAAGTTTAGCCATATTTTCTTTATGAGAAAGAAGTCAGAGGTACATAAGAAGCTTGAACTGGTTCTTGCTGAAGCAAAAGCAGTAGGACATACAGTAAAAGAGCTACTTAGTGACAACGGGGGAGAATTCGACGATGCCCTGGTGAGAGATATCCTCCAGAAAAATGGTATTAGGCAGAGACTTACCATGCCGTACACGCCCCAACAGAATGGTTCCTTAGAGAGAGAAAACCGGACAACTGTTGAAGCTACAAGATCGATAATGAACTCGAAAGACTTACCTCCTGCTTTATGGGCAGAAATCACAAACGCTGTTGTGTATGTGCTGAATAGAACAGGTAAGACTGAAGTTCAAGATATAAGTCCTTACGAGTTATGGCATGGATTTGATAAAAAGCCAAGAATTAAGCACCTCAGAATATTAGGAAGCACGTGCTATGCCCACGTACCTAAAGCTAATCGTAAGAAATTACAAAAGAAAGCTCAGAAAGGGATACTCATCGGTTACGAAGGAGACGAAGGCTACAGAATCTGGGATAAAGAAGCATTCAAATTGATTAGGTCCAGAGATGTGATATTTGAAGAGATACCGCTGCTAGGAAAATGTAACAATAGTGATGCGACTACACCTCAGAAGCCGACTCCCACGTTTCAAACAAAAATAATGCTTCCAAGTTGCCAGAAACATGTTGAAACTAATGATGATGATGAATCTGTAACACAAAATGAGAGACAGAGTGAGAGAGAGATTGAAGACCAAAATATAGTGGTTGAAGAACCCTCCTCATCAAGGGTAAATGACGATGCCGATGAAGAGATGGATGACAACCTAGACGAATTATTGTTCGAATCAGCTCACTCTACGGCAGATAGTGAGAGTATTGCTATAAATAACAATGCTGACGATCCTGAGTCTCATGATGAACAAGAAGGAAGTCGCATGACATTAAGAGACAGAGCAAACCTCAAGCCGCCTATTCGGTTTGGTGATTACATAATGGCCCTAGATGCCAATGAAGTTTACGAACCGAATACCTTCGAACAAGCTATGTTATGTAAAGATAAAGAGAAATGGAAAGTAGCTATTGAGAGCGAAATCAATTCACTAGGAGATAACCAGACATGGGAGCTAGGTGAATTACCGAAAGGTCGGAAAGCTATTCCCTGCAAGTGGATATTCATAATTAAGACTAATCCAGGTGGCTTCATAGATCAATATAAAGCTCGGTTGGTCATAAAAGGATATTCACAGAAAAAGGACGTTGACTTCCACGAAACGTTTAGCCCTGTTGCTAGGAGTAGCACTATAAGAGCAGTCCTGAGCGTTGCTGCGAAAGAAAAGTTAAAGCTCGCACAATTTGACGTATCAACAGCTTTCCTATATGGCAAACAAGATGAAGAAATTTTCATGAAGCCGCCTAAAGGATTTGCTTCAGAAAAACAAGTGTTTAAGCTAAAGAAAAGCTTATATGGACTAAAGCAAGCCCCGTTGTGTTGGAACAGGTGCATTACAGACTACATTGTCAAGTTAGATTTTAAACAGAGTCAATACGATCCTTGTCTTTTCGTGAGAAAAAGAGGGAAGGAAAAAATTGTTCTTGCTTTATACGTTGACGATGGTCTGATTGCTTCTACGAGCGAGAAAGAGGCGAACTGTTTTCTGGAAGAAATGAGAAGTAGGTTCAAGATAACAGTAAAGCCCGCAAGCTATTTTCTTGGAATGGAGATCACGAAGCACTCCGATGGTTCCATTCTGCTGCACCAGAAAGCATATACGGCACGCGTACTAGAAAGGTTCAAGATGGAACAATCTAAACCGGTACCGACTCCAATTTTGAAGCCGAATAGTCCACAAACAGACGGAGAAGTAACGACACCCTTCCCGTACAGACAAGCAGTAGGAGCCTTAGCATACTTAATGACAGGCACAAGGCCAGATATAGCCTACGCTGTCAGTGTTGCGTCTCGCAATTTAGATAATCCTACAAAAGAGGATATTCTGAACGTCAAGAGGATAATGCGATACCTCAAAGGGACAATTGATGAAGGCATTATCTACAGACCAGACAAAGTCCTCAACTTGGAATGCTACAGTGATGCTGACCATGGAGGTTGTTTAGAAACAGGCAGATCAACCTCAGGCATTTTATGCATTTATGCCGGAGGCCCCATATCTTGGTCAAGTAAAAGACAAAGTACGGTCGCCATTTCCTTAACAGAAGCAGAAACTGTTGCAGCCAGTGAAGCCGCTCGAGAAATAATCTGGCTTAAAAATACTATGAAGGACATTACCGGCGAAGAATGTCGTGCATCGCTATGTGTGGATAATGAATCTGCTATTAGAATAGCTAAGAATCCTCCAGAGTTCCATAACAGAACCAAACATATTAGAATTCGATCATTCTTCATTCGGGAGTGCATTCAAGACGGAAGCATGAGCATTTGCTATGTACCAGCAGCCAGGCAGATTGCTGACATGCTGACCAAACCACTTTATGGGCCCAGAACTGAAACACTCAAGAAGATGGCCGGCATTGTTTCAAACAGAGGTGGATGTTAAGAGTATCACATACTCTTTGTATTGATGCAATCTCTTTGCATACATTCTGTATTTAATTCTATATTTAAGCCGATGTCATCTGTCACTCTTCTTGTAATGGTGAACAATAAAACATTCGTTAATATTCTTTAAAGCTTTATTCAATCTTAATATGCCTCAATCCACTACAATTTAACAATTACGAATAATTAAATGACAAAAGAAACTCTTTACTCCGTAAGGTCTTTGTAATTTGACTAGACTATCAAATTTTGTTCCATTTTCAGCCACGCGCAGTTATCTGTGCGTATATACTTCGCTTTTAAATTAAAACAAAGACGTGAGTACAAAGCATGTAATCAGCGCATAAGGGCTGAGTACACTGAGAAACATCAATACTGAGAATAATCGACAAAATGATTTTGAAACAAAAATAAAAAACGAATGGGAAAATTATCATTATTTCCAGCAACCCTGCAGTGAACGACTGACAGTGACAGTTGTAATTTGACAAGTCGTTTGTATGTTAATCAATCCACATTTCTTGTCAATCATCAAGTCAAGCAGCAAGTCAGCCAAACCGAAACCTACCGATTTCACTTGCTATTTCAGGTTTTTTACTGAATTTATGATATATTTTTCATATCCAATGGTCAAAACAGCAACAAAACACGTAGTTTAAACATTCATAGTGCTCAGGAAGTGAATAAAAACACTGGTTCAGAAATCCAATGAAAGACCGCCTTTTGCGTGTTTTACTTTGGAAATCTTCAGTATTACTGCTTCTGCATCAAAAACGCTGATTAAGTTCGTGCAGCTCGGCTTACATAAACTAAATTAATAAATTACGTAGTGTTTTGAAGTGGCATCTTTAACGAATTTTATTGAGGGTAAAACTTTCCTGCCGCAATGAACGTAAACAGTTATTTATCGCCTCGATTGATGGCTGGGGCTGCAATTGTTGGTCTGGTAGGCGCCGCCGGCGTCTTCATATACGAACAGGTGTATGCTGAAAAGAAAAGGCTACTTTTAGGTTAGTAGTTTTAGTTAGTTTATTTTTAATGGATCTCAAATTGTTTTCTTTCTAATTAATAGTTGCAAGTCATACTATACCAAGTAGTATATGTCTATTTTGTATATTCAATGAGATAAATGCTGCTCTAAAGTTATCTTACCCCCCATAGGAATTCTAACCATGTTTCATTTACAAACTGTAGGGCAAATAGCCAAATGCTGGGCCCTCCAATCACTGCCAAAGCCTTAATAAATTGATTACCAGGCATTAAACTGTCACTCCACCTGAAATTCAAAATTCAAAATTTCTTTATTGATTAGGACATTAAATATCTCTTTCAATCGTTAAAAAGGAGGGGGGTAGGAAAGTAGGAAGGAAACACACAGTGACACGCTGACCGCCCTATTGCCCTAGATAACCCTCCCCTAGGTATCCCTCGCCAACCACGACCGAACTGTGCTCAACAATGCCAGGCAGAGCCGGAACTCTATATAACCTGATTGTGACAATGCGGCTGATGATGGAGCATACCTGTCTAGGAACAGTCTATTTACTCTAGCCTTGAAGGCGTCTAGACTATCAGTCACTGGCACTGGCACCAGCCTCACACCGGCACTGATCAGTCACCTGTTGGCAGTGATCGGTCACTGGCAGGAACACAATACTATTTAAAATAGTATGCCTTTCTTATGCTCATTATATGGACTGTTAACTCCATGTGGGTAACAGTTAATTAGATTGGTATATTTGGTATTTGAGTAAAGTTTAATTATTGTATGTTCACCAAATAAGACAAGTCAGTCTGGACTGATTGTAAATAACAGAAAGCCAATAACAGATTCTTACTCTTTATAGAGTCTTCTATAAGTAAATTAAAAATGTTGTATTGTTTCAGTGAATGAGGTAGCGAGGTTGGACAAACAAGTTGCCTCAATGAGGTCAGAGTTGCAATCTTTGAGAGACCTACAGAAAGAGGCGTAAGTATTCTGAGAATGAAATGAACTTCCTATTATAAGATACTAATGTTAAAAACATAACATAACTTTGTTCAACCACCCATCTAATTTATAATAAAATTTACAGTATTGTTCAGTACAGTATCCCAGAATAACTATAGGATAATATTTTTTTTTTTATGCGTCAGCTTACAGCTGCTAATGTATTTAAAATAATAGTAGTAATAATAAAAAGACAGGCATTGGGAGTGTCTTTGAGCGTGGGTGACCTGGTGGTTAAGGTATCCGTCCCACAAGCGAGAGGTACCGGGTTCGAATTCCACTGCCCCTATGTACAAGTGATTCTTTTCTGAGTTACTTGAATACTAATCTATGTGTGAGGGAAAACCTAAACATTCAGGCGTGTAATGGTGATCCAATATAGTCAGTGTCCCTGGTAACAGGGTTACGGAGGTCAGATGGCAGTTGTACTAATTCAATTAGTTGATCTCTAAAACTTGGATCATGGTCAGGGCGGACTTTAGATCCTCGCATCTGTTACAAATCTGTAACAGTGCTACCATTACAGAATAATGTTAAGCTATCATTAGTAGTTTAGTCTTTTGGCTGATATAATGATGATGTATCTATCCCCAGTCAGCTACGTCGCCAAGAGCACCGAGTGGCCCGACAGCGACGCAAGGCGAAGTCGCGGCCCGCCGGCGACGCGGCCGCCGACGCTCCCGACGGCCCGAATCCTAACTACACGTCAGACTCGGAGTATTACACCGACTACCAGTCCGTTGGTGGTGAGTATTACTGTCTAGCTAGATTGCTGGCTTACATTGGTCAATATAATTGTTTAGCTGTTAAGTTTGAGTGGTTTTAGATTTAGATTTATTTTTTAATTAAGCGTGATCGACTCTATCGAAAGTAAGTTTTCCTGTTATTGGATTTACAAAAAGTGTAAATGTGTTGGCAAATAAAATAAATAAAAATAAGTGTTTAGCAAGTAAAGGGAGCACACCGGTGTAAACGATTGGAGTCACAAACTAGTCTGACTGATCTGTATCTGCATTTAATTGTGTTTGTGGCTTGACAAATTCACACAGCGCCATCTAGCCCCAAAGTAAGCAAAGCTTGTGTTATGGGTGTTAGATAACTGATAAACTACTTATACCTTTTTTTTTACTTATTATGTCTACAAAGTGTCGCCTACGCACTGGATGGATGTTACTAAATGTGGCGTTGATCGCAGTCACTTCTATCATTCTTGGGTCCAGAATATCTCTTCCAAGTTTAGTCAAAATCGGTATCAATAGTTTGTAGTGAAATAGACATACAGAGTTACTTTCGCATTTATGATATCTTTATGTTTTTCGTCCACCCCCAGGCACGGACGTGGACATGGACAGCGAGGAGTTCTACGACGTGCACACCGACGAGGATTCCGATGATGACACCCTGCAGGAGCGCAGCGGGGGCTCTCGGCGGAGTCTGGATGAGGTGGGTCCTTATATCCTAAGATCTGTAGGCTAATTACGTAACGCTGTTGCGAACAATTACCTGATTTCAATGATTGAAATTGCAACAAACTGAAACTATTAAATCGATTATACGTAATCGCGAATGTAACAATTTAAATAATTCGAAATCAGATAAATGTTAGCACGTAATTTGCCTATTTATCAGAAATTTATTGTAAAACTGTGTAGGTACGTTGTTGGTGGAATAAAATCTAAAATATCCTGAGGGCCTAGTGTGAGTTCCGCTTCGATTTTACTTAACTATCGCGTTTGCGTTTACGTCGAAATTAGTATGAAGAAAAAAACTTCATTAACGTACCACTAGGCGGCGCTATATATTTTTTCATACTAATTTCCACGTAAACGCAAACGCGATAGTAAAGTAAAATCGAAGCGGAACTCGCACTAGGCCCTCTGGATCATGGTTAAGGCGGGCCGATCGCCCTCGCTCGCGAGGTAGAGCTCGTCTAATCTAAAATGACGCGCCCCACTATCGCATTAACGCACACAAGCAAGTTTAAAATATGGACGCAATACATATACAAATGCCGTTTAATTGGTCATTCGGTTGCCGGTGAGATTCAAACCGTACGTTCATTGGCTCCCACACAGATGAAGTGTCGTTATCAATATTTGCACTCACACATCGAAATCAACTAACTAAGTAGTGGGGCGCATCATTTTAGACTAGACGAGCTCTACTACCGCTATAAAAAAAATCGAATTCGAGATATCGCAGCGGGAAAATACAAAATTTATTTATTGATTAGGATATTAATTATATTTCGTCGCTTCATTCTTCAGATATAAGATAATTCACAACGTAGTCCCTTTAGCCTACAAGGTAGCTTCGCACGTTTATTTAAAGTAAAATCGATTTGTTTTCAATCGATCATTTTTTTTCGATCCTACGTATCGATACAGCCAGCCGCCATTTTTACGTCATTCCTTTTTCGTGCGAGGTAGCGAGCACATCGTGCACACGTGGTGCACAACAAATTGTTAAAATTTTATTTCAAAAGTAGAAACGCAGCGCCGAAAACAAGATTCGGTATTTTAAAAGAAAAAGCAAAAACCCTACGATGTCACAAAGTGGCGATATTCTCGGATTCCACTTCAGATTCCGATAAAAATTCATGTAAGTACCTACAATATTTTCGCCGAATGTAGTTACTTTTATAATTTATGCATTGAGTGTATTAATACAAAACCGGGGGGTTGGCCGTGAGTCAACACGACGGTGATTTAGCTTTAATGTATATACAATAAAAAATGAAGAATATAATTAAAATTTCATCTAGAGGTTGGTCTAGAGTCAACACGACGATATCAAATAACTACGCATACACCGCCTGGGGGTTGGTCGTGAATCATCACAAAGGCAATATGCAATAATCTAGTTTCTCAACCTGGTGATGATCGAGGTTTTTAGATACTTTAGATTCCGATTAAAACTAAGTAAGTTTCTATTTTACGCGATTTTCGCTTAATGTGATACGTGTAATTTATGCATCGAGTGTTTCAATGTAAAACCTGGGGGTTGGCCGTGAGTCAACACGATGGTAAAAACCTGGACGTTGGTCGAGAATCAACGCGACGGTAAAATTATACACCTGGATGTTGGTCGAGAACCAACACGACGGTATCGACACAGAGCCTGGAGGTTGGTCGTGAACTATCACGAAGGCAATGTGCAATAATCCCAAGTGTCTCAACCTGCTGATGATCAAGAATCATTTAGAGGTTTATGACATCTACCTACCCGCCACCGTCGATCGAGAATCGGCAGTGCGGATTTATTTTGTGGATATACCCACATTCTTCACATATCCGTGGTTTTATCTTCGGAATGGTTTTTAGTTGATCGGGGATCAATACAAACACCTTAATATATTATGAACACTCGATGAACGATGAGAATAATACTTTAAACAGTGGGGCATTAAGTACCTACTAGTAAAGTAGGGGTGTAATCGACCACTCGTTCGTAAACTCGTTTGTTCTAAAACGGACATAATATGAATTTGTCTGCGGTTTTAGACATCGACACACCTCCGAATGCATTACTGAGAGGTATTACTTGCTACTGAGGCGTCAACAGACCTGCCCCAGGTCGCCGTCGCCGCTAGAGTAGCGAAAGAGCCTTCGTCGGTGCCGTCCGATGCGCCCGCGCACAGTTAGGCCCACAGCTGGTGCGGGCCCTCGAAGCCAATATCCACAACGAACCCGAGCACGGGAACAAAATACATAACAATATGAGTCTATTGTGACTCCCTTACGAGGAAAATATCCTTAAGAGTTATTTAGTGCCGGAAAACATAAAGTTACCCCAGGCTCCAAAATAAAATTTCGTAATAATAAAGTTTAGGCTCGATAACCGAGAGCGCCCGCGGCGACGGCGCGGCGGCGACTCGGCGCCTTCGTTGCGGTCATCCGCTCCGAAACACGTACTCCAACGAGGAGAATACCATATTCATCGCCGTCAAATATCTGAGTGACGCCTGCCGCATACTCTTGCGATCTTTATTTTATGGACTCGAAATCGAGAATAAAACTGATAATAATAACGCCTAACGATAAGGCGTCCTTGAATGTCGTCCGGAACACTCACCGAAACGAAACGCTATTCGAAAGTACTGTGTGGGAATTGGCTCCATCGACATACCCCTTGCTCGGCCACGCGAGCCCGGGGAAATGGCCGGCGCGCGGGCATCCGCAGCGAGCGTCGGCCAAGCAGCCCCCGCGCCGCGGAAGCCGCCGGCCGCCGCAGCCGCGCCTACATAGTCACCTAAGTGACTCAGGTGCGCCACGTTGGTCGCGGACAATTATTTTATAATTAATTGTTGGCATTGATTCGGGACGGCTTAGAAGTCCCATTCTATAAGTCCGTGGCACAATATCTATGGTGCCCCTGGTATAGACAAGTATTCTGTCTCCTGACCAATACCAAACTTTTTGCTCCTGACAAAAAGAAGGAGTCCCCTAGTCCATTAAAATGTTAGTAGATTTGGGTGCGATTTTAGAGTGTTCAGCCGAACACCTTGCATTGGGCAGGCGGCAGCCCCACATACATAATCAAGTTTTATCTAAAATATTCCCGGCACCTAAACCGAATGGGAAAAAAGATTCACCATAAATCTAAAATCACAAATAAATTTCAAAATAAATTCCAAGAAACACATTTTTAAATATTATAAATTTAAAAATTGTGAACCATAAAAGCTTTGATTCGATGGCAGAATTTACAAATTTTCAGGCTTACTGTATTAGTACCTCGGTTGCCCCGCGAGGGTTTACTAAAGTGACGACTAAGGTCTTCACCTTCTTAAGGTCTCAAGGCTCAAAATCCGTGCTATACTTGACGATATCATTTGCATTGGCAATGACTTCGAGAAATGTCTAAGCAATGTTAACGAGGCCCAGATTACTTCAATGTCTGGGATTCATAGTCAACGTTAACAAAAGCAACTTGCAACCTAAAAATATGTGTAAAATTCTAGTGTTTATATGTTTAATTTTGAGAATTTCACTAAATTTTTTTTTAACTGGAGAAACGCGACATTATAGCACAATCAGTGTATATATTTTCGTCTCTTCCCCGTTGCACAATATAAGTTCGCTCAACTTATTGCGCTGTCAGTAGCAGCTTGTCCAGCGCTACAATACAGCTGACTGCACACAAAAACTTTGGAGACCAATTTCTATCTATTGTTAAAAAGTATTTAAAAATATAATAGCTACTTAAACTTTAGCATAAATATCCCCTCGTTCTACGTTCTTTGAGGATCTTAATTGATGGGCGCAAAACATTGGCCCTTTATTGTCCCTCAGGACTTCATTATGTAAACGAGAACCTCACTTATGGCTCTCGTACTGACTGGGGAACCGTCTATGGCGACGATTGGGTTAACGGGTGTTGGAAGCAATGAAAACTCAAGTATCCCATTAACTGGATTTACTAAACCTAAAAATTTTGCATCATACGATAATAATTGTGCTATATTGGTACGAGTAGATAACACCACAGCTATCAGCTATGTAAATTGTCAAGGAAGTATTGAATACCTTCATGCAAAGAATCTAGCGCGGCATATTTCGTTATGTGATATTAAGGTTGACGAGGACTCAAGAGAGTAAAGGACATAGAGTGGAAACTCTCTGACTCGGTTTACCGATAGATAGTCCACACTGTTAGACAGACTATGATTGAGGTATCGGTAGATTACCGATTTCATGTTTTGCGTCAATGCCGACTATGAGCGCTATTTATCCTGCAAACAGGACTCGGAGGCTATCGCAGTAGATGCGATTAATCTCATGCATTCTCACTTGCCGCACTTCTCTCGATTTGCAATTTTGATTGCAGAATAATACCGATCCATATGAAGATTCTAACGAATTTGTGATAACATTTTAAGTAATTGTTTTAATACGAATACTTCGTATGACACTTTGAAGAATCAATGTTCAGCTCCGTATCCCATTTTGGTCTCAGTTAGGATGTTCGAATTAAACGATCACTAAAAGGAGCTTCCAAATTCAATCCAAGTTTGCCTAGGTATACTGCCACTTGGAATCCACGAGAGTGTATTGGATAACATTTCAAATTCGGTCCCGTCCGAATAAATAAAACATAATAAAAAGTTAACAGAACATTAGGAATATTACTGACCCTGTGTACCGCACACACACAGGGTACAAACGCTATCACTTTTAAGGATGATAATATTAATACCACCTCAAATAGCATTAAAATCATAATTAGTTACAACATTAGGGTCAGGTCGCTAGTATCCAGGGCTCTTTCGTACCTAATTTACGCATAACCCCTTCCATCACACTCGAGGAGTATCTGATTAGAATCGAGCAACTCGGTACTGGCACATACTAAGTATCTCTTTCTGTCGTGCAAACCACACCATAAACAAGTCACGGACAAACCATTAGCACATGGATTGGCAGGGTGATAACAGATAACAGTGTGTCATGGGTACATGTGCTGTGGCTCGGTGTGCCCGGCGTCCGGTGTCCGGCGCTGGGGCGGCGGCGTCTCCGCGGCGGGGCCCGCAATGCGCTGGCCGCAAGGACCAGCACATCGCGTTTTCGCCAGATATTATATCAGGCCGATCGCTGATGTCGGCCGATTTGTTAAACCCGTTTGCTTTCTTAATAATGAATTAACCAGTGTCCATTATGTAATATGTTTAATTTACGGTTGATACCGTATAATTAATGCATTGTTTAAAAAGTATGAATACAATAATAATAACAATAATATAATAATAACATTAATATTTTGTTTAAAATTTGCAAAACTTCCCTCTCCGAACATCTACGTTGTGAATTATCTTATATCTGAAGAATGAAGCGACGAAATATAATATATGATCAAACGAACTTCGCGAAGTTCGATCGATATTATATGAGTCGCTTCATTCGAAGATATAACACCCGCCCGCCCATATTCCCAGGCGTGGGGAAGTTTCGCATAGTATCTGTTGTGGGTTTTGTAACTCTTCAATAAATCAACTTTTTAACGATTAGTGGACTGTATTTATGTAGATAATTTGATTACATGCATTGGAAGTAAAAATTAACAATGTAAGGCGATCTTTCCTCGGCTGAGTGCTGCTTGCGAGTGGGGAGGTCCGCGGGCGGGGGCCGCGGCCGCGGACAGCGCGAGTCGCGGGTCACGTGATCCTACGTATTTCCAACATGCCCGCCGGCGTTGGGAGACTGGTCTTCCAACTCTGAATCATTGATCTGCTGCGGGAGAGGGCAGATTCTGTTGAAGGCGCGTCTGATTACACCCTTAGTTGTTCGCACATCTGCAACTCTATTGATACCATCAGCTCCAGGGTAAGTCTTTACGACTCTTCCTAAACTCCACTTCATAGGAGGGATAGCATCTTCTTTGATTAGGACGAGAGTTCCTTCTTCAAGGCGTCCCCTGGAGACACGCCACTTTATTCTTTGCTGTAGTTCTGCGAGATACTCTTTCTGCCATCTCATCCAAAACTGTTGGCGCATCTGTTCCAATCTTTCAAATCTTGTAATATGAGATCTATTAGCATCGACAAGCGTTGGCGTCGGCAAAGCGGTTAGAGGTCGCCCCACCAAAAAGTGTCCTGGAGTTAGTGGCGTCAAGTCATGGGGATCGTTGGATAATGGGGTTAGGGGTCTCGAATTTAATATAGCTTCAATTTGAGTCAAGATTGTATACAAATCTTCGAAGACCAAGTGAGCATTACCTAATACGCGGCGCAAATGCATTTTAACTGATTTAACACCTGCCTCTGCTAACCCTGCCATATGTGGTGTATATGCTGGTATGAATTTGAAGTCAATACCTTCGTTTTGAGACATATTCTCAGAGATTGATAATGCGTTCTCCTTAAAGAACTTCTTAAGCTCGTTATGAGCTCCAACAAACTGAGTTCCATTGTCGGAATAAATGATTTGTGGTTTCGACCGTCTAGCTATGAATCGCCGTAAAGCCGAAAGAAAGGAATCCTTACTTAAGTCGCTCACAAGCTCAAGATGAATGGATTTTGTAGTAAAGCAAACAAAGAGTGCTATGTAAGTCTTTTCTGTTTTACTACCACGACCTCTTCTGTTTAATGCTGTTATTGGACCGGCATAGTCCATACCAGTTGTTTGGAAGGGGTACCCTGGTTGGAGACGTTGCTGCGGTAGATTGCCCATAATCGGCGTTACATTTTTTGCGTTATAACGAAAACATCGTAAGCATTTATGTACGACATGCTTTGATAAACTACGACCACCTAGAGGCCAAATATGCTCACGAATTGTACTTAGAAGCTGCTGAGGACCAGCATGCATTTGACGCAAATGTTCTTGTTCAAAAATAAGCTTCGTCAGGGGGTGTTTTGATGAAACTAAAATCGGATGTTTTTTATCGAATTCAAATTCGAAATCTCCATACTTTAATCGACCGCCAACTCTGATAAGACCATTCTGATCAATGAATGGACTCAATGACAAAAGCTTGTTTTTGACTGATAGCGCTTTGCCATTCGACAGCGTATAATATTCTTCATTAAAAGTTTCAACTTGAGATAGTTTTAGCAATTTGGTATATGAATTCTGAATTTCTGTGTGCGCAATGGGCCCCGTTAACCGTTTATCGCGATTCCTACAATTATGTATAAACCGCAAGACGTAACTCATTACATTCTTTAAT